>CAWUFW010003062.1:1200000-1945944 GCA_963921515.1 Calotriton arnoldi | reverse complement strand
CAGGGGGCCCGGGGGTCCACTGACCTCCCTGACCTCTGCAGCCCTGGGCTGACTGAGGCAGGGTAGAGAGGGGCAGGTTACCTGCTCCAGACTGGGTACCACCGTGGAAGGGTCCTCTGCCATCAGGGGTGTGGCCAGGCCAGGCCTGACTACCTCTGTGGCAGTTCCTTCACTAGGGGTAGGGTCAGTTCCCTGAGGAGGCTGACCCTTACCTACTGTCTGGGGGAAGAAGACTTTTCTTCAACCCTTTTGCTCTCTTTGGGGGAGAGTGGGCCATTCTTTCAGGCTCCATCTCTCCAAAGTCTTGGGCTGGGGCTGTGGCCATCACAGCCCCACTAACCTTTGCAGGGACGCCCAACATCCTAAGATGGGTTTGGTGTTCAACTTCAGCCCAGGCTGAAATTTCCAAATCATTGCCCATCAGGCAATCTACAGGTAGGGTTGGGGACACTGCCACTCTTTTGGGCCTGTGACCCCCTCCCAGCTGAGATTGACTATGGCCATGGGGTGATCTGTTCTGACACCATCAATGTTGGTCACCTGGTATTTAAACTCAGGTAAAAGCTGGTGAGGGGGACTAGTTTCCCTGCCACCATGGTGACACTAGCCCCTGTGTCCCTAAATGCCACTGCTTTCTGACCATTAATCATTGGCTCCAGTCTGTACCTGCCCAATGCTATGGGACCCATGGTAAAGGTGGCAAATCCTATACCACCATCAGAGTCAGAGGAGTCTGTTGAGGGGTCCCTGTCTAAACTAGGGCCCACCTCTGTTCCTCTTGCAAAAGCACCCAACTTTTGGGTGCACTACTCCCAACTGGAGGATTACTACTGGTAGTACCAGGAGGGGTGGTAGTAGTTGTGGGAGGAACATTTTCTTTATTGCCAATCCTGGGGCAACTGGGATCAGTTTTCCAGTGCCCAGGCTTTTTACAGACATGGCAATATGGTTTCTTTTCAGGAGAGGAAGGAGTTTGGGACCCACCCCCAGAAGAGGAATTGTGGGGCCCTGTAGGGGACTTATCCTTAGATTTATCCCCACCTTTCTCTTGGGACTTAGTAGAATCTTTCTTCTGGTCACCACCCTGATTTCTAGTTTTTACTCTGGTTCTGACCCATTTGTCTGCCTTCTTTCCCAATTCTTGGGGAGAGGTCAGATCAGAGTCCACCAGATACTGGTGCAAAAGCTGGTTTTGACAATTATTAAGGATCTGCTCCCTCATAATCAAATTGTACAATCCTAAAAAGTCATGCACTTTGTTGCCATGTATCCAACCTTCCAGAGCCTTTGTAGCACAATCTACAAAATCAACCCAGTCTTGAGTCTGAGCTTTTGGGTGTCTCTGAACTTCAACCTATACTGTTCAGTGGTTAGGCCAAACCCATCTATCAGAGCACTCTTCAAGACTGTGTAATTGTCAGCATCCTCTTCTCTTACAGTGAGGAGCTTGTCTCTACCTTTGTCTGCAAAGGAGAGCCACAAGATTGCTGCCCACTGCCTCTGGGGGACCTTCTGAACTTTACAGGCCCTCTCCAGTGCAGTTATCCATTTGTGGATGTCATCCCCACTCTGGTAGGGAGGGACAATCTTGTTTAGGTTTCTATGGTCATAAGACCTGTCCCTATCTCTAGGGATATTGCTGCCACCATGGGACTCTAGTCCCAACTTTCTTCTCTCTCTAAGGAGATCTAGGGATTCTCTATCTAAAGCCAATTGCTTCTTCCTGATCTCCAGTTGAGTTTCCTCATACTGGACCAGTCTCTTTCTTCTCTCATGAGAGGATTCCCTCCTGTGAGAAGAAACAGAGCTCCCTATTGAGGTGCCAGAGTGGTTAGACTCCTGAGAAGGAGACCTAGACTTTCTGAGCACACTCATAATCCTTCCTGGGGGACAAAGGTGTGGTTCTCCAGATCCTCATCTTCATCTTCCCCAGAAGGGATTGGGTTTTCCAGGTCAGGGTCATTGTCACCCTCCTGGTCAGTTTCAGAGGGGGGCTGGGGGTAGTAGTACCCCTGGCCCCTTCCTCATCTGCTGGCCCACCCTCTGCTCCTACCCCTTCAGTCTCTGAGGACTTACTAAGATCATAAGCCACCAACATCTCCTGGAGGTGTTGGGTGGTGGGACTTTGGCCTGTCCTTAATTTCCTCACGTTACACAAAGCTCTCAGTTCCAAGAATGGGAGTGTGTCATACTTGGAGGGGGAAGCTCCATGGCTTCCTGCAGGGCATCTCTAGATCCTGCTTTTAAAGACATTACTAGTGTGGTGTGGTGTATGCACTACCTACTCTAGTGTGGCCTACTAAACTCTCTTGAGTTGTAGAAAGGGTTGTGCTATCCCTTCACACACAACTCTAAGTTCAGTAGAACTTACTGATATTCTAAGCTTAAATTATATGTACCTTAGGTACCTTTAGTGGTTTTCAGTTGATCAATTCAATTGAGATTATCTGGTAAAACAATAGCAAGCTGGAATCCCACACGCTGCACACCAATGTGAGAAGTTGGCCTGGCATATGCTGTCCACTAATTATAGTGGGCACCTTGCACCAGTCCAAATCGACTCTTATGGTAGGTAGGTTAAAGACAACCTTATTGAAAGCTATCCTAGTGGTAGCTATGGAGAGCAGCCTTCAGGCTAAGTCTTGAAGGAATGTAAAGCAGCTTGTTTTACCAGTCTATAATCTCTTGAGTGACCAAATGAAAGAGCACCACACCAGGTATATATTCAAAATATATGTATTTATTACTAAACACACCCCTCTAGTCTCTTTATGAGGCTAGAGTTCGAAGTACATAGGTTATAAGATCTTAAATCACAGTAATAGCACAAATACACGTTTGGGCCCTAGGGGCGTACCAAACCATATACCAATAAAGTGGTATGCGAACCACGACTGAACTAGACACTAGGCCTAGAGCCTCTAGAAGTGCTTGGACCACAAGGAACCACCCAAGGTAGTGACACAGGGGACCCACGGGAGACGCGTGCAGTGTAAATACACAACCGCGATACGCCGTTAACTTCTATGGAGAAAGTCGGGATCGGGAAAATAGAGGAAAGGGACACTTAGAAGAGGACTAGGACAAAACCCTTTGAGATCTAGGACTTTGAAGAGTCTCTACCCATGGGAGCACCGGAGTACTCGTGTTACCTCACCCAGGGAAGCCGGGTGCATAGGTGCCTTTCGGGGTCGGGTTTCGTCGTCGGCTCTTATGGCGATTGGCTGCAAAGTGCTGCTGGCGACCAGGAGAAAAGTGTCCGGGTGGATCCAAGAGTGGATCGGAGTTCTGAAGAACCTGAAAGCAGAGGGGACAGAGTCTGGGTCACTAGCCAGTGACCAGGAGGCGATGGACAGATGCCCACCGATGTCGAGTGCTTCAGATTCGATGATGGTCGTCTTGACTCTTCAGCCACGAGGTCCGGGAGGCGTTGTCGGCGACCAGGAGCAGGATTCGGGCTGTTGCTCGATGTCTGTCGAGTGCAGAGGTGTCGGCGACCAGATTGGACCCAACAAGCCTTGGCAACGGCAAGTCTCGAGTAAGATGTAGATCGTCGATGATGCAGACCAGCAAGGTCTGGGGAACTCACCCAGCAAGAGTAAGTGAGGGCAGGCCTGGAGCAACCAGACTGCCAAGTAAAGAAAAGATTGGCCTTCGTTGAGGGCTACTAGCCAACGGGCTAGCGACCGCGAAGGAGCCTCGTGACGCCGCACGTGGAGCTGGCTTACAGGACACTCGTGGAGTGGAGGCCAGTGATCTTCGGTGCAGGTGGTGCTGGAGGCTAGGGCTACTCGGAGCCCAAAGCACGACTTCTTGGGAGACCCAGAAGATGGTGCACTTGCAAATGTGCTCGGTGTCCAGGGGTCACGGTCTCAAGTCACCCACGATAGCCACGGGCCTCAGCTTTGCTGGGGACTCAGGGTAGCCTCGGGGAAGTCTGAGAATCCACCTCTGGTGATGCGATGACTTCGGCGTCCGGCGGGAGCTTCAGTGATGCGAACCGGACAGATGCTTCTTTGGTGCCTGCCAAGCAGGGGAGTCACTCCTTGACCCCAAGGGAGATTCTTCAGTCCTCTAATCGTGATGTAGAGCGTCGAAGGTCCAGGATTGTGTTTCAGAGTTTCGTCCAGGTATAATCTAATCTTGCTGTGGCAAGGGTTCCCCATTTTAACTAGTAAAACAGGGAGGGACTAACTCTATGACCCCACCTATGGGAGGGTCAAGGGAGGGGTGGCTACACCCACTTCCCTTTGTCCAGTTTCACGCCAGAGCAGGGGCAGGTAGCCCCTGAGCTGGTTTGAACTGGCATATGCACAGAGGAGCCTTTTGCTCCCCCAGTGCAGGACTTCAAAGCACTCTAAGAGTGCACCCACCCAGCCCCAATACACATTATCCTGTCTGGGGAGGTGGTCACACCTCCCTGCAACAGGAAACCTATTGTCCAGGCCTCCCCTGTCGGAGTTTCGTCCAGCAGCAGGAGGCCAGACTTGTGTCTGTGGCAGCAGCATCCATTTTGTGATGCCAGGGCTTCAGAAAGAAGTTACCGGGTAAGCCAGAGTTAACATGTCTTTCCCTCTAGAAGGGTGGAATGCTACCCCCGCCGCCAGGATTGGCGGGTGGGTAGTATTCCAAGATGTTTGACACCAAACACGACATGTTTAGGTGCAGCCATTCCAAAGTTAGCATTTTACCGCGAGGATATAATGCGCTTAAGAGTATATGGTCAGGCTGCACTACAAACAGCATCAGAGATGGTCTCCGAACGCTGCAGAGGGGCCCTGCTCATGCAGGGGCACCCTCTCACATAGGAACCATGCACTCTGCCTTTAGGATTGATAAGGCCTGCCTTAGGAGTGACTTATAGGTTTCTAGGTGTGTATGTATTTCGTGATATAGGTAACCTATATCACAGTAAGGAGTGCATGCACCACCTTACCCAGGCTGCAGTAGCAGACCTGTGGTGTCAGTTTGGATGGCCTTCCAGGGGTGACATAATACATGCTGCAGCCCCTGGCAGGCCTCTGAGGTACCTATGCCCTTGGTACATAGTATACCATATACTAGGGACTTATAAGGGCACTCCAGATCCCAATCAGAGATGTGCCTGAGGCACATGGAATCCATTTTACAGAGAAAGCAGATAGACTGGGGCCCTGAATAGCAGGATCCCAGTCCAACTAAGTCATAAACCAGCAAAACACCATAAAAAAAGTGAGGGCAACCATATAGTCAGATTCCACCTTCCTACAGGAGGAAAAAACAGAAGTTATTCTGTTGCATGTCATTCCCCAGAGATTAGGAGGAACGTTGCTCTCATTTTCGGCGCAACTTCTCACACGCTGCATTTTATAAGGTAACGACTGCTTGCTAAATTGCGGCTTGAACAAACGACATTCCAAATTTCTGCTTGCTCACATCGACGCTGCTCAGCTACATTCTACGGCGCACCTCCTCAAATTAAGTGCTGATATGTTGTTTTTCTTCACTTATCTGAATAAGGGATTTCACAGACTTTCTTTATGAAACTTAAATATATGCGGTAATATTTCAACTAAGTTACTACATAGGATTATTATAAGGAGATATCTATTCTAAAAGTATTCTAACCTGCTCCTTACTTCCTCCTCATATGGGCAGACTGAAAAAAACAAAAACTTTGCTGACGCCTTCTACTCACAAATTTATAAATCGCTCAAATTTTCTCACACATCTTGCCTCAATGGAGGACTGTATGACCTCCTTGCCTAAAGGTGCTTCCTCATCCAATATTATTGTACCTCCTGCGCCTGGCAAGGCACCCACTAAACGCCTGAAAAAAGATCCTCCTTCCCCTCCAAAACAGATCCCGACCGTCTCTATGGATCTTCTTTTGGAAGAGATTCGTGCTCTACGCCCCTTTGTAGAAGAGACCAATACTAAATTACAAATTCTCACAGATGGATGGACACGGATGGAAGAAAGAATCAGTACAGCCGAAAAAAACATTCAACCAATCAATTAATCAATCAATCAGGGATTTGTGAAGCGCGTTACTCACCTGTGAGAGTCTCAAGGCGCTGGGGGAGGTGATGGCATGCAGCTCTGCATCAGACAAAGAGCCAGGTCTTGAGGCTCTTCCTGAAGGTGTGTAGAGTGGGGGAACGTCTGATGTTGAGCGAGAGCTCGTTCCAGGCCTTTGCCGTGATGTAGGAGTAGGCTCTTCCACCCGCTCTGGCTCTGCAGATGCGGGGGGTTTCGTCCAGGGTGAGGTCGGCGTTGCGGAGCCTTCTCTTGGGTACGTGGAAGGAGACTATTTCATTGAGGTATTGGGGTCCGGTGTTGTGGAGGGATTTGTAGGAGTGAGTGAGTAGCTTGAAGGTTAATCTCTTCTCGACGGGGAGCCAGTGGAGGTCACTTAGGTGCTGGGTGGTGTGGTCATGTCTGGGATGCCTAGGACGAGTCTGGCAGAGGTGTTCTGGATGTTTTGGAGTTTTCGGAGCAGGGATTTGTTGATTCTGGCATAGAGGGCATTTCCACAGTCCAGTCTGCTTGTTATGAGTGCGTGGGTGACAGTCTTTCTGGATTCGGGGGGATCCATTTGAAGGTCTTGCGAAGGATGCCGAGTGTGTTGAAGCACGTGGAGGAGAAAGCGTTGATCTGATGGGTCATGGGGAGGGAGGAGTCGAGTATGATGCCGAGGTTCCGGGCATGGTCCGTGGGTGTGGTAGGGTTGCTGAGGGCGGTGGGCCACCAGGTGTTTTCCCATGCTGAGGGGGTGGGTCCGAGGACGAGGACTTCTGTCTTCTCCCAGTTGAGCTTCAGACAGCTGCTGCTCATCCAGGATTTGCCATCTTTCATTCCTTCCTGGAAGCTGAGTCTGGTGGTGTCGGGTTCCTTCGTGAGGGAGAAGATGAGCTGGGTATCGTCGGCGTAGGATGCTAAGCTGAGTCCATGCTGTCTGACGATGGTGGCGAGGGGGGCCATGTAGATGTTGAAGAGCGTGGGGCTGAGTGATGATCCTTGGGGTACTCCACAGTTGATCTCTGAGGGTTCGGAGAGGAAAGGTGGGAGTCTGATTCTTCGGGTTCGGCCGGTGAGGAAAGAGCGGATCCAGTTGAGGGCGGTTCCCTGTATGCCTGCGTCATGGAGACTGGCGATGATACTGCGGTGGGAGACGGTGTTGAAGGCTGCAGGGAGGTCTAGTAAGATGAGGGCCGTCGGGTGGTCCTGGTCGAGGAGAGTGCGGATGTCATCAGTGGCGGTGAGGAGGGCGGTCTCGGTGCTGTGGTTGCTGCGGAATCCAGATTGGGAAGAGTCGAGGATGGACTTGGCTTCAAAGAAGTTTGTGAGCTGGATGTTGATGATCTTCTCGGTGACTTTAACCGCGAAGGGGAGGAGAGAGATGGGTCTGTAGTTTTTGAGGTCTGTTGGGTCTGCGGAGGGCTTTTTGAGGAGTGGCTTGACTTCTGCACGTTTCCAGTCATCGGGGAATGAGCCGGATTCGAAGGTGGCGTTGATGGTGTGTCGTAGCTCGGGTGCTTTGGTGGCTCTGTGGAAGATGTGCGGCGGGCAGGGGTCCCTGGGGGCTCCTGAGTGAATGCTCTTTATGGTTGTGGCGGTGTCTTCGGTGGTGACCGGTGTTAGACCTGGCACCATTGGCGTGGGTCTCCCTTCCATTTTTTTGCTGTTGCCTCCTATGTTTTTCCTAGGTTTTGGTGGTCTAGATGCTTTGGGCACTTTGCCACTGCTGTTCAGTGCCAAAGTGCAAGTGCTCCCTATTGTAAATTGTTGTAATGGATTAGTGACTCCATGATTGGCTTATTTGATTTACTTGTCAGACCCTAGTACAGTGCACCATGAGTGCCCAGGGCCTGTAAATCAAATGCTGCTGGTGGGCTTGCAGCACTGATTGTGCCACCCACAGAAGCAGCTTGTAAAATATGGCACCGGCCTGCCATTGCAGAGCCTGTGTGCAGTCTAGGACTGCCATGTCGACTTGCCAAGTGCACCCACTTGCCAGTCCCTAAACCTTCCCTTTTCTTCATGTTAGTCACCCCTAAGGTAGGCCCAAGGTAACCCTATGGGCAGGGTGCATTGTATGTAAAAGGTAAGACATGCCCTGGTGTGTGTAGCATGTCCTGATAGTGAATTACAGCCAATTTAGTTTTTCACTATTGCAAGGCTATCTGTTCCCATAGGCCAGAATGGGCAGTTTGATTATAACATCTTATAAGCACAACCGACCCAAGGAACAAGATAGGAAAATAAAGTTTAGTATGCCTGAACTCAGAATGTTAAAATACATCTTTTAGTGTGGGTGATTTTTACATTCTGTGTTTGAAAATACCACTTTTAGAAAGTAGGTATTTTCTTGCCTAACCATCCAGTATGCCTCTGCTAGGTTTGTGTATTCCATGTCTAGTTTGTGAGTGACAGAGGGCTGGAGAGGGCTTTGGCTCCAGCAGTCTGATGAGTCAGGGCTGGGCTGAATAGGACCTGGGTTGAATAGAGAGTAGGGGAGGAGATTTCCTTTCACTTGCCTGAGCCTACATAGAATAGAGAGTAGGGGGAGGAGATTTCTTTTCAGCTACCTGGGCCAGGTCTGCTTTCAACAATGCTGTCTCCACCTCCTACCAGGAAGCTGCACCAGGGAGGACAGAACTGGTTTGGGCTGGGTACAGACACTCTCTGCCTTCAGAGAACAAAGGATTTTGGAGTATAAATATTGGAGCCCAGACCCCAGAACTTTAGATCACTTCTGGGAATCAAGACAAACCTTTGCCAAGGAGAGAAACCAAGGAAGCTGAAGGAGGAGACTGCCCCTGCGCTGGTGACTGTTTGGGGTTGGCCTGCAGTGGTTTCTTATTGCCAAGGAAAGGAGAAAAGGAACTTTGTGTGTACTTTAATCATCTTGAGGAAGATCTCCAAGGGCTTGAAGCTGAGCTTGCCTCCTGTTCTGAAGTCTCAGGGACACAAAGACTTCACCCCCTGCTCCCCCTGAATTTCAATGCTGAGAATCCTACCTGCAGAGAGGTGCCTACTGTTGTTTTGGGCTCTCTAGAGACTGCGTGTCGCTGGGAGCGCGACGCAACGAGGAAGAAGCGTGTCGCCGCCGCAGCTGTTGTCGTCGCATTGCCGAAGAAGCGTGCCGACACCGCCGAGGTTGCCGTCGCATCACCGGAGAAGCATGTCGCAGGGCCTGTCGCGGCTCAAGAATCCACTGAGTTCGCCGCACGGCCGTCGAGCGTGCACGCATCGTATCCAAGTTGTCGCATCGCATCAAAGACGCCATCTTGTCGCATCGCACCGGATCATCGCATCGAGGCGCCATCTTGTCGCATCGTACCGGGACGCAGTAAGAAACCGAGCATCAACTCCCCACGCAGTAAGGAAGCGGCGCGTCAACTCCCCTGCGCAGCAGTAAGGAACCGACGCATCCATCCCATGAGTGTAAGGAATGGCGCATCACCTTCCCTGCGACCCTTTTTGTTTGCTTTGCATGACGCATCCAAGGTACTTTGAGAGTAAAGTGTCGCATTTACCATCTACATTGAACTAAGTTATTTCTACCATCTGAAAGTCATATTTTTGAATACTCTATTGTGGATTTTTGTCGTTTGGTCTTGTGTTAAGTCTAGATAAAGATTACTTATTTTTCTAAACTGGTGTGGTGTCCATTTGTAGTGTTTTCACAGTATTACTGTATGTGTTCACAAATGCTTTACACACTGCCTCTGAGATAAGCCTGCCTGCTCGTGCCAAGCTACCAAGGGGGTGAGCAGGGGTTATTTTAGGAGTGTAGCCCCCTTACCCTGACTAGACGCAAGGGCCCCTACTTGGTCAAAGGTACCTACCTCTGCCAACTAGAGACCCCCATTTCTAACAACCGGGGTCCAGGCGGAGATGGTAGGCTGGCTGGCGTTGCTGGAGGTAGGAGTGGTTTCAGTGTCTGGTGCCTGTTCGTTCAAGTTGCTGTAGAGGGACTTGATCTTGAGATGGAAGAAGGTGCCGAGTTTATTGCAGAGGTCTTGGGAAGGTGTGACTTCCGAGGCTTCGCTGGGGGGTTTGGTGAATTCCTGAATGATGCTGAACAGTTCCTTTGAGTTGCTGGAGTTGGCGAGGACTTTGTCCTGGATGAAGGTCCTTTTGGTGGATCTGATGCATTGGTGGTATTCTGTCATGGCGTTCTTGAAGGTGGTCCGAGCTTCCAGGGTTTTGCTGTTTAGCCATACTTTCTCAAGAGGTCTGCAGATGCTTCTGGATTCTCGGAGGTCGGTGGTGAACCATCGGCTTTCATGGGGCGCTGTCTGTCGGAGTTACGGAGGGGGGCGAGCTTGTCTGCGCAGTGGTGATCCATCTGTGTAGTTCGTTGGCTGCAGAGTTGACGTTGATCATGGTGGGAGGGGGCTCGTGGTTGAGGGTGGCGTTGAGGTGCTCCTCGTGAACATTGAGTCTTTGGGGTCAACCACTCTTAAGGTAAATGCTCTTCAATCCCAGGTTTTGTCTCTTCAGAAACAGGTCAAAAACCTTGAAAACAGGAACAGAAGGAACAATCTTCGAATATATGGCATAACAGAAGGCTCAGAAGGCTCTGATCCCATCGCCTTTTTAAATCATTCCTTCCAAAGTTCTAAATTTACCAGAAGGTACTCTTCTTAATATTCAGCGCGCCCACAGATTAGGTCCTCTACACGCAGCTGCTTCCAACACAAGGAAACCGAGAGGGGTCATAATGTACTTTCTAGAATATACTGACCTACTTAAAGTTTTGTCAGCAGTCAAATCTATAAAATGGGTTACATGGTCGGGCAATCCTTTATTCTTCTCACAGGATTACGCAAAGGATACGGCTGACAGGCGCAGAGAGTTCTCAGCTATGAGACCGGATCTTCGCTCTATTGGTGCACGCTTTGGCCTCTTTCATCCCTGCTTATTCAAAGTAACCTACAATAACAAGACAACTACCTATGAAGACCGTGTCAGACTAAGAAGATTTCTCAACTCTTGCAGGATAGACACTATGCACACCTCTCTAGCACACACTAAGTAGTTTGTTCAATTCTCCTTTATATCTTAAAGTCATATCTGATATCTTTCAATGATCCCTTATATAAGAATATTGAAAATGGTTTTATTTACAAAAGTTAGTAGGTGATAATAATTTTTTTCTCTCCTTACAGGTAGCATCTTCTTGTTGTATGACTTTCCCTTTTTCATGGCGTATGTGCTGCGGTCCCTCCCACCTTTCCCCATGGAGTCTGGACGTGTCATCTATTCCATGTGGCCTCATCGCCCCACCCCTCTGTGTTTCAGAGTTTTTGTAGGTATGATCTACTTTCTTCTTTTAACTCTAACATCAATATTTTCTTCTGCTAAATCTAATTTGTTTCTTTTTTCGAGTCTTTTTTCTACCCTATCTCTTACTACTATCTTTATATCTCTTATCCTTTCTTTTTCTTCTCTCAGCTTATTGTTTTTTAATGTTATTATATTCGTACTTGTATTCTGGTTTATGTTTGATATCCCATACATCATTGCTGGTTTATTTAAGTGCATTCTTTGTATGAGCATTTTATGTCTTTAAAAATCGTTTCATGGAATGTCAGAGGCTTAAACTCCCCACCAAAAGACAGCGTGTTTTATCATATTTATCTAAATTGGAAGCCAATATAGCCTTATTGCAAGAATCACACCGTACAAAGTCTGAGTCACTGAAACTAAAAAGAAATTGGGTACGTGAAGTGTTCTTTTCACCTGGTGATGGCAAAAGAAACGGTGTTATAACCTTATGTCATATGGCATTAAAAGCTAAGCTTATATCTCAAGAATTTGATGATGAAGGCAGATGGTTGTTCACTTACTTACTGATCAGGAGGAATCCAATCTCTTTATTCAATGTATATGCCCCTACTAATGGTGATGCTCCTTTTTGGTCCAGAATTTCCCAGTTACTCACAAAATACCCTGCAGAGAACTTTATATTTGCAGGTGACTGCAATCAAGTGGTTGATCCCTTTCTAGATTGAAAATCGAAGTTTTTTTTTACCCCTAATAAAGCGCATAAATGTTTCCTACAAACCATAAAGCAACGAAACCTAATGGACGCAAGGAGGCTTTGCAACCCCTCTTCACAAGACCACACTTATTTCTCCCCACCTCATCAGACCCAGTCCAGAAATGACCACATTTTCATTTCATACAATGTCTCTCAAATTCTACGCACAGCTGATATAGGCCACATTCTTATATCTGATCATGCTCCTCTTTGGATTCAGCTGGATATTTTACCTCAACCTGCACTTCCCAAAAGGTGGCATTTCAATAATTCCTTGCTTCTAGATCCTAATTTTAATTCTTCTTTTGTCTCCTTTTTTCATGAATATTTTCATTTTAATCAATCTGACAATAGTCCCTTCCACATAATTTGGGATGCTTTTAAAGCTGCTGCGTGTGATTTCATTATCAGATATGTTTCCAACAAAAGAAAAAAGTCTTGACAATCCAACGCCGAACTTCTAGCTAAGATAAAGAGATTGGAGCACTCCTTTTATGCAGTCGAAGGAATGTCTGTCAGAACTTGTGAATGCTAAGATTCAATTTAATAAGGATTCCACGGATAACGCCTCTTTATATTTATTGAAAGCCAGTGCAACATCTTACGGGGGTCAAAACAAGTCAGGTAAATTATTAGCTAATTACCTCAAGATTAAGCATAATAGACTTCAAATCAAATCCATTATCGATGCAAATCAAGCTCCAAAACATAAAGACTCCAAAATTTTACAAGTATTTGTACAATTCTATAGATCATTATACACACCAGAGAACACACTTTCAGACACAGATATATCCCACTATCTCTCTACTATCCAAAAATCTGCAGAATCCCTGACAAACCTAGACCTTTTAGAATCCGATATAACACAGACAGAACTGCTTAATGCATTGAAGGTCCTCCGAAAAGACAAAGCCCCAGGCCCAGATGGATTAACAATCGAATTGTATTCACATTTTGCTCAAATACTCCTTCCACAACTACACACTTTCATAACCTCTTTTCTCAATTCACACAGGTCGTCCGGATCCTTTTTAGAAGCTCTAATCTGTCTCATCCCAAAAGAGGGAAAAGATTTGCAATACTGCAAAAACTATAGACCCATTTCCCTAGTCAAAGTTGGCTATAAAATTTTCTCCAACGCTTTAGCCATCTGACTTGAATACTATCTTCCCCAACTACTTGGCAAGGAACAGTTGGGCTTTGTCAAAGGGCGTTACATCACTGACAACACACGTTTATTTTTTGATATTTTGTCCAAAACATCACATTATTTGGAATCCCTTGCAGCGATTGCCTAGGATGCTGAAAAGGCTTTCAATTGAGTTTATTGACCATTTATTTTTCACACACTTAAGTGGTTTGGATTTGGCCCAAAAATTATTTTGCTAATTGCTTTACTCTACACTGAACTTAAAGCTGCTATTTTCGTTAATGGCCTTACTACCCCCTATTTTACTTTACATAGAGGAGTGCTCCAAGGTTGTCCTCTATCCCCTTTTCTTTTTAATTTGGCACTGGAACCATTTTTATCTAAAATACGACAAATTCAATCCATAATTGGATTCACATCTACCACCCATCAGATCAAGTTAGCGGCCTATGCAGACAATGTCCTACTGTTCCTTTCTCGACCTCAATCCACTCTCCCAGCACTTTTGAAGGAGGTTGACTCCTATAAGGTGGTATCCGGTTATAAATTAAACAATGAGAAATGTGAAATACTGCCTCTAACCAGACACTTCTAAAGAGGAGTTTTTAATCTCTAATTTTACATGGAGCCCTCAGCATATCAAATTCTTTGGCCTATGGTTCACCCCTTCTATTAAAACATTAATTTCCCTAAATTTTGACAAATGCTTGGATAAATTAACTACACTTACAATGAAATGGCACCCTCTTTACTTGTCCTGGTGGGGTCGCCTGGACACTATCAAAATGATGCTGGCCCCTATCATACTTTACACCATATCTAATATCCCACTATCTATAACAACTAAGCTCTTTAATAAGATTAACTCCATTCTTTTATCTTTTTTATGGAATAAAAAAAATCTAGAATGTCATTATTAAAATTGTCATGCCCAAAATCGGTAGGAGGTGTAAATTTCCCTGATTTTCCTACATATCATAAGGCGTTCCTATTAAGACAACTATCCAAATGGATGTCTGACCCCTCATTAGACTCTCCAATATGGGTTGACCTTGAGAACTCGTTCCTTTCACTTTTCTCATTTCAAGAATACTTATCTTTCACTCGTAGACCACAAAAGATATCCACACCAGTTCTTAAACACTCCTGTAAGCTTCACACTACTCCGAAAGATCTTGATACTTTTCTCACTTCCACCATTTGGCAAAACAAATATATACTATTAAAAATAAGCCCATTTACTGGAAAACATGGAGAAATAAAGGATTACTTTGGGTACCACAACTATTTGAACAAGACATATTTCTCACATTCTCACGGGCGCGCTCTCTTTTTCAATTACCCCTTTCTTTTCAACACAAGTTTTCAGTTTTACAAACTGCAGTAATTGAAGCACATACTCACTTTGAATCCCTTCCGCCTCCCCGACTGACTCCGTATAAATCCTAAAGCTTTTAGTATTTATTCTCGCCTGACACACTGTTCCATTGATACGGATAAAACAAAAGTAGAACTCTCTTGGGAAGCTGATTTTGACACAAAATGGTCCATTTCCCTATTGAATAGGATCTGAACAAAAATTAGGAAATCATCTAGAGCAGCAAGCACTACACAAACTCTTTTCTTCATTTATAACAGGCTCTTATTAACACCTTTGACCTTGCACAAAATGCACGCCGAAATTCCTGACACTTGTTTGTCGTGTTCCCTTGAACATGCTGACTTAAAACATTTACTTTTCACATGTCCATTTGTACTTAAGTTTTGGAAGCAAATCTGGATTCAGATCAACACAATTTTTCATACCACAGCCCCTTTTTCACCCAATAAAATTTTTTGGGGAAGCCTATCTGCCGACCGGAATATGGGTCAATTTCAGGTGAAATCATAGATTTGTTGTTAGCAGTTGCTTTTCAACAGATAAAAAAGAATTGGAAGGATACGTCTAAATTATCTTATCTAATTTGGTGGTACGCTGTCTGTCATAACCACAGATTGGACACCACATTTGTATATCCTCTATCTCTTGCTAAGAAACGTTTACATTTATGGTCTCCTGTTACACAGTTTTTGGATAATAGCGCAAAACCGTCCTTTGCTCCTGTCCCCCTGCTACAAGAAATTGTTCAGCCTCCCTGACTTCCCTTTTATTGATGATAACAATGTTTAACATGTTATTTCTCGATTATTCACACAATTGCATATTTATATTATATTAAGTATTTCTTTTTTCTTCTTTTCTTTTTACTGCTTACATGAACCAGCTCCTTGTATTCCTTAAAGTATATTATTTCTCTTTCCCAGAGAGAATACTTAATACTAAAGCTGTTCCTTATGTATTCTTTAATGTTTAATAGTACGAAGCATTGATGTTTGAGTATATATATATTTTTTTCAATAAGCTTACTTTTGTTTTAAGTCAGAAGTATAGATGCTTTGAGAAGTTCAGTACAATATGTTTGTGGGTACCAACAAAGCACTGTGAGGCTGTTCACTTCATTTACATCATATTTCCTTAATCACTCCTTGAATCTGCGAACACTCACAGATCTTAGGGCCATATGTAGCAAAATCGGAATTAGCGATTCTCAAAATGCGAATTTTAACGAATCGCATTTTGAGAATCGCTAACCCCGATGTAAATAAAAAATCGCAAAAATTTAGCGATTCCCTAAAATTTGCAGAAAAGTTCTGCGAACCCCCAAATTGCGATTCCCTAATTGCGAATTCGCAAATAAGGAATAGCAATTCAGAGAATCTGCAAAGCAGGTGCAGCTTGATGACATCACAACCAGGAAGTGTGACTGCCCATGCTGCACCTGATTGCCTGAATCTGAGTGAGAGGCTGGGAGGAGAGGGAAAGAACAGTGAACTACAAGTCTGACAAGTGCAAATGGATCCCCAGGAAAAAGAGAAGGAGCAGGAGGAGGCAGGGAGAAAAAGGAAGCACAAGTTCAGCGAGAGGGAGCAGGAGGTGCTGATTGAGGAAATGGTGCACAGCCTTGAGCTCCTGTTTGGAAAAAAATCATTACGTGTGCCAGAGGCTAGTAAAAGAAAAATCTGGGTGGACATCCAGGAGAAGGTAAACCCCATCGGCGTGACACACCGCACAGTGGAGGACCTGCGCAAGAGGTGGTACGACATGCGCCTCAGATCCAAGGAAAAGGTGGCAACCAGGTTGGCAGAGGCAAAGAAGACTGGTGGGGGAACATCCACTGCAACAGAGTCGACGCCCCTTGAGGAGTTGGTGGAGTCCACCCTTCAGCCCGAGAGTGTCAGTGGCGTGGCTGACCTTGACAGCTCCGACACTCCCAACACCAGACAAGGTAAGATGCATGCCTCATCATCTCTGACACCCCACCATTACATCCCCACACACAGGAATGCCCCAAATACAACACAATCATGCAAATCCAGTACACGTTCACAAGCACACCCAGCAATGCATCATGGGAGATGTAGTCATACGAACCAAACAGTGGAGCAATGAGACACACCAAGGAAGAAACATGACATGTACATCAGTATAGTCCAAGAAACAGACATACGGCACTTAGCCAATTCTAGTTCTGAAAACTTTATTGCGTGGACAATGTGAGGCAGGACACACCATTAATTTGTGCATTTCCATTGACAGCACCACATGAAAGACAGGAAGACATTGCAGGAGCTGAGGAGCCAGCTGATAATGAGGACCAGGCAGGGCAAGAGGAGCAGGAGGAAAAGACACCATCAATCCCTGTCCCCCGGGGACAGCGCAAAACTGTGCCCCCACTCCCACTGTTGGAGGCAGGACCACAGGACACAGGTGAAGAAGCCCCGGCAGTCCAGGGCCAGCGTGCAGCGCAGTTCCAAGACCAGTCCCCTGACCACCATAGGGAAGGAAGTGGGGTGAGGCGCTGGGCAAGGCCGTCCACCAGCGCTGCTGCCGTCGATGAACACACCGTGTTTGCCGGGCTGGAAGGCACCATGGTCAAGGTTCAGCGCCTGCAAGCAAGATCAATGCGGTCAATACAGCGGCAGTTGGTCTCTGTCAACCACAACCTGAG
Organism: Calotriton arnoldi; assembly: GCA_963921515.1. Lineage (NCBI taxonomy): Eukaryota > Metazoa > Chordata > Amphibia > Caudata > Salamandridae > Calotriton > Calotriton arnoldi. Next base: position 1,928,708 of record CAWUFW010003062.1, on the reverse strand, counting down.
CAACATGAGGGAGGGCATCAGGGAAATGACAGGTGCAATACAGGAACTGTGTGCCACAATGATAAGAGACCAGGCAGCCAGACGCAGGGAGAGACAACGTCTCCACAGCCGGCTGGACACATACACCAATGCGGTCAACCGCCTGTGTACTGCCACGTCCCTGCTGTCACGCCGCTCTGTCAGCATGCAGGTGGAAATGGCACACTGCAGCCAGGATGTGGCCAAGGGCCTGGTGCAAGTGACGCATGCGGTGGAACAGCTGCAGACAGCTACCACAGGTGGCACAGGACTCCTGGGCTCAGGGGAGAGTGAGGAGCAGTCTAGTAGGAGCAGCATCACCCCACCAATTCCCGAGAACAGACGGCGGAGTGTGAAGCATGCAAAAACACCCGATGACTCAAGGGAGAGCAGTGAGCACCCTGAGCGAGCGGCAACAGGCCGTACCCGCAAGAAATGAGGAGGCATCAGTGAAGCATGGCAATGAGTGAGGCAAACCATTGCATGTGGACTTCTGTTTGTGCGTCATCCTTGCACTGTGGGCCTAACATGTGCAACATCTTATGACACACATGATTTGAGCGTGAGGCTGTGTGACAGATATTTTCCTGCACCCAAAGGAATAAAAAACACAGTTGTGCACCAATTTGTAGCATTGTGTCATCATTACTCACCTAGAAATAGTACTGTGTGATCTCATCCCGTCTCTGGCGTCCGGCAGCTGCCCCGGCACCACCTGCTGGGCTGCACCGTGGACCTGGGCCCTCATCATCAGATTCCTCGGTATCCGTAAGCTCGACTGGGGTGCCTTTTTTGGTGGCAATGTTGTGTAGGATGGCACATGTGACCACAATCTTGCAGCACGTTTCCGGGCTGTATTGGAGCGCACCTCCACTCTTGTGCAGGCAGCGGAAACGGCTCTTGAGAATACCGAAGGTTCGCTCAATGGTACAGTGGGTAGACTTGTGAGCGCTGTTATACCTCCGCTCCCTTGCATTTGCTGGATTGTGGTAAGGGGTGAGGATGAAGTCACGTACAGCATATGCACTGTCGCCTGCAGGGTAAAAAACATTTGATCATTCACTGTCCTCCCACTTCAGACCTTTAATGTATGTGTGAAAGTAAGCCATGCATTTACCTAGCAGGTAGCCCTCACCAAACTCGCCAGCTGTGAGTCGTCTGTACATCCCACTGTGTCGAAATATGAAGGAGTCATGTGTACTACCTGGGTATTTCGCTACAATATCAGTGATGACATGTTTGGCATTACAGATGACCTGTATGTTCAGGGAATGATAGGATTTGCGGTTCCTGAACACATACTCATTGTGTGATGGGGTGAGAGGGCAACATGGGTCCCATCTACGCAGCCAATAACGTGGGGGAATTGGGCTATCTGATAGAACTCCTGTTTTGTCTGCTGTAATGCCTGTTGTGTGCTGGGAAATTGTATGTGGTGATGCAGCCTCTGTATCATTGCATCCAGGAAAGCGTGAAAGAAGCGCGACAGGCAACTCTGGGAGACCCCTCCTACTGCTGCTATCACCCCCTGGAAACTCCCTGATGCCAATAGGTGCAGTGAGCACAGGACCTGGAAATGGGTCGGGATGGTGTGTGTCCTGCGTGTGGGGTGTTCCAGCATTGGTTTCAATTCATCTATCAGGTCCATGATGCTGGCGGAGTCCAGCCTATACTTATCAACGATCTCCTCCTCAGTCTGCTGGAACAGGGTGAGGCGCACTCTGAAGATCTGTTCCTGTCGTCTCCTTCTCTGTGCAGCAGCTCGGATTCGCAGCCTCCTGGCTATCACATACAGCGCAGCCATTGTGAAACTCCCTGAAGCATTGTGGGCCTGTTTAAATAGGTTGCATCTGGTTACCACCTGCCTTGAATTGGTGGTAATATCCATGTGCAAATTTGCGAATTGCTTAAAATCGCAAATTGCAATTTTTTCCTACATCTATATGCGAATTCGCTATTTGCGATCACGCTATTAGCGACTCTCGCTAATAGCGTGTCGCAGTTTGCGTTTTTGCAGATTTATTCGCAATTTCAGGAACTCGCAAAATTGGTAATCGCTAATTTTGCGATTAGCTATTTTGCACGGCGGAACACTGTCATACATCGGACAGCTCTGTTTTGCGATCGCAAACACTGTTTTTTTGCGATTCGCAATGTTTGCGATCGCAAAACAGCTTGCTACATATGGCCCTAAATGAATTTAAAAGCTATGTGTGTATAATGAACGCATCAGTTCATATAAAACACAGGGCACAGATATAGAAGGCACACAAAGAGACAGATTGCACAGCGACATGACACAAATAGTCTGTGAGCTACTTTTGTAAATGCCTGTGTTTGCATACATAAGCACATTATAGCTAGACCTTTTTGTGATGACGATGCTTGTTGTTAATGTGTTTGATGTTTCTCGATTTCACCATTGAACCAGTAATTTTGAGTTAGCATACTGTGTTTTTTAATTGCCATTACATTTCCTAAGCATGTAAATAAAATTTATTATTGTGCAATTTTTTATGTCCTGTCAAGATGAATTAGATGTGTAAATTGTTTGTCAATAAATACGGCCCAAGATCTTTAACGCTCTCAATTCCAAAATGTAAGTGAGATTTCAGGTCTATTTCATGTCTGGGGGAGGGTGAAGTGTGTAAAGTACTGGGATCATGGGGTCGGCGCGTCGTCAAGATATAACAATTAGCTGGGCAGCAAGTCTTTCTCGCTTACCATTCATGGAACGTGACACTAGAGAGTGGGGTATTGGGAAGGAATAGACAGACGTAAGTTAAAAGGTACCATAAAAGAAGCAGAGGAGTCAAAGGGAACGGGCATTGGCAAAGCAAATAGGTCTCGCCTTTAGGCACTATGGGTTTGCCAATGGTTTTTGCTGATGCTGTTCAGCATGGCTAATAAACATGAAAAAAGCCTATGCTACCAGTTTATTATATGCCCAGACCAAGCAACAAACCAACAAATAAGGGAACCTAATTGCAGTACAGCATCCAGTCCCATTTGGTGCTTAAGTCAGGGTAAACAGATCAACAGGACAAGAGGATGAGGTGAAATGTTAGGGGCTATTTGGAACTAGTCAATAATGGGTGCAGGGGGTGCCTCCTGCACAGGGTACATCATTGTAGGATTCGGATTAGTGGACATATTTTCTACTCTGCACTATTATCTTTTAAAAAATTGCCAGGATTTGTGACAGTAAAATTACACAATAACCGTAATTGTCTAGTGTCCTCAGCTGCTTTTTGCTGCCAGAGCGGATGTGCAAATGAAGACTGCTGGTAAGTACATTTATGAATCCTGTTGAATCAGTGTCCATTCCAACATAAAACAAAAAAAATAATTAGGGACAAAAAGTTTGCCTGGCTAACACCACGAACTCCTTACCCTTTACAGCATTGACACAGGAGAGGCCTTGTGTATTCCTAAAGTCTGCAAGGCTCGAGATTTTCCACGGTTTGTCTAGATGAAAATGGACGTCTCCTGGTATTTTTAATGAAGGGCGCCCTTACTAATCTAAATAGGCGTGAGAAGAGGAAGGCTGGGGTCCGAGTGCAAATGCATTCTGTGCTTTAGCCCGCGGTTGTGATATGGACGTGCTTCTAATGTGCAACACTGACCTCCGTTGTTGCTGGATGGTGCTGCAGGGTATTTTCTATAAACTGCCCAACTTCCTCCTTGTTGGTTGCAATACACGACAAAGAACTGTGAATGCACACATGGGGGGGCAGAGAGGTAGTGTCCACAAACCATGATTTTGTTATTGGCTCATCAGTTAATATCTTCACCAGCTTGCTAAAACGTTTTATATGTCGAATGATCAGTTTTCATGTACACTACATGACACCCTTAAAATGCCTACATCAGCTGGCACGCACGACCAAGCCTACTAGGTTTGAATGAGGATGGCCATGGATGCGACTGACAGAACGTGCTTTTTGAAATATACCTTTGAATCTTTACAAAGAAAGGGGCAGACAAACATAAAAAAGACCATGTATAGTAGACATCGTGTCAGAAAGAAATGAACAGCGGGATGCAACACATAGGAGGAGGAATACACAAAGCTCTCACGCTGCAGTGCTCCGTAGTACCACGTGCAACTTCCGCATCCGAACATCCTTGGCCCTTTATTTCATCCACATACACGTCACTAGCGTTTGTAGCTACTTCTGAATAGTAATACATTAAATTTGATTTTACATTATAGTTACTCCTTTTTTCGAAAAGTTTACTTGACGTCGGATCGAGCTATTATTCCTGGAGCAAAATACAGAACATGACAAACTTATTAGACTTTAATACTGACAGTGTGACCAAAGTAAGTCAGACATTTCTCTAATTCCATATTTGTACTTTGTGGTTCGACTTTTGTATTACAAACACACAAAAAACTTGTTACGCAAAATAACACTGTCTATTTTATATAGGTGGCAACGGTGTATATAAAAGGCCAACAAACGAATGGCTGAAAGTTAACAAAACAAGCATTTGCAATGCAATCGGTCTCGCCTTTGGGACCTTATATGTATTTAGCTTTGCAGCACATTAGCCTGGGTGCTGAAACATCTACTGTTCTTTAACATGGAGGGAAAGTGAGCACCAAACTGTGTGACACGCCAGGTATGGGAACACATGGAGAGAAATATTGCCTTTCAGCGGAGCATGGTATAGTCCAAAGCTCTGTTTTTAATATAAATTCAGGGCCTTCGGTGGTCATATCAATATTGTCTACGGGTGCTCCTGGAAGACAATTTCTATGGACTGGAATCCAGAGAATGCTAAAGTGATTCTGGTATTTTACTGACCTCTGCTGGTCGTTTTCTATCAACAAAGTTAAATAGAGGCAGTTGAACAGAAAAAGAAAGTTCCTAAGCGGAAGCAGACAAGTCCTAGGGCTGATCTCCAGAGCCCACATAGTACATGCACATATAAGTATATAATAAGTATATACTAAAGTATATACAAGAGGTCTCGAATGCTCGACCTAAAAAAGCGCTTTGGCGCGTTTCTGTGACAACTGGTCAGGCAAAGCTCTGGGATAAAATCTGGCACGAGGTGTGCAGCAATATGTCTTCAAATGCTCCAATGAGTTATGAAACCAGCGAAATGCCTGGGTGAGAATGTTCCCATTAGTGCCCATGATGGATTGATCTGTATCATAATTAGTAACTTCAACAATTACTCATTTTAATTATCGTTTCTGATGAATTCATATGAAAAACACAAATAGGTTGACTCAAAGAACAACAATGTATACAGGAGGGCTTTGAAGTATTATAGCCAACACCACTGTGAAGCAAAACAATACACGGAATACTCCAAGCTGAGTTCACTTCCTTTTGGAATGATTCTTGGTGGCCGCAGTCCCTGGTTCTCTTCCTACCCCGGTATCGAAAGTAAGGAACTTGTGAATCATTTTTTATTCCAACCTCACTTTTACAGATCAGACAAGTCAATTTACGTCTTCATGTTTCTTCATTCTAAAAACTCTGAAGAAACTTCTCCCCTTCTTACCCCTTGATCTACAGAAAACAGTAACCACTTCTCGTGCTATCAAGGCTGGACTACTGCAATGTCTTATACTCTGGTGCACAGCAAGGCATTTTTAAACAAGCATTTGCAATGCAATAGGTCTCGCATTTGTGAAAGCTAGAGCTCTTGGTGTTGAAAATGACAATGTTTTTTATTTTTGTTTTTTGTATGCAGTGGAGTGATGATATATGCATATCGCTATTGCCATTCGTATGACCTTGCGGCGCTGGAGAACCAAAAAATGGGAAATAGGTTATGAGGAAGCAGAGACATGAGTAATATGCTGGCTGAAAAAAAAAGTTACAACAATGGAATTATATGCTCCTGAAGCTACAACATTTTAAACAAGACTATGTATTTCAGAAACATGACACATAATCCACAATATAATCTCAGATTACAACAACAAACACATCATAGCTCAAATGAAAGCAAAAAAGAAAAGCATGATACATGGTGCTGGGCACTGGCATGTTCTCTCCAAAGTTTAATCTGTCACCGTACAGTTGCTGATTGTTGAATTCATGTACTAAACTGGTACTAATGAGGTAAATTTTTTCCCTAGCCAGTATTTATTGTCACAGATATTGTTCTTAGTAAATCGCTCTCACCCACCCCCTGGGCCTTTTATGTGCAATAAAAAAATCTTAAATATAAAAATAGATCCACAGATAGAAACACACAAACGTGCAAGCACAGATACAAAGAAGCAGGCATGCACAGACGCTCACACAGACATGCACACATTTGGAAACACAGCCACCTGTAGCCGCATACACAAACAGATGCAACCACACAAGCATACATACACACACAGACTCATACACAAACACATGCAGGCACAAGCACATACAAACACAGACACACACGCATATAGACATGCACATAAGCATGCATGCACATACATATACAGCATTACCAAGAGGAGATACATTTACACACTCACACACACATGCACATATACAAGCATGCACACTCACGCACAGGCACAACTACATACCTACGCAAATGTGCACACGCAGACACACATGCATGCAGGCATGCACGTGCACATATACATGCACACACTCTTGTGTCTCTTGTCTTACCCCTGCGAGGTGGCTTCAATGAAATATTTATTTTGCACCTTTCAAAAACAATTGCGTTTGAAGTGCTCTGACGGGGGCAGCGGGCGGGTAGAAGCAGCCTCGACGTGGGAGTGGTGCAAGTAAGGATGGGGGAGGAGGGGAGACAGCTTGCTAAAAAATGCACTCTAATGGAGAGCGACAACAATAAAAATGTAAATTAGTTAATGAGAGTCTGCAGTGATGCAACATGTCCATTTTTTCCATTGCATCATGTATTTTGTCTGAACACCAAACTCAGATAAGACAACAGGCGCTACACAATTGTGCAGTTGGTTAAAGTGGGGTCAGGAGGAGAAGGGCGAAGATGCCAGCCGGGCTGAGGGTGGAGCGCAGTGACCAGGATTACTAGGAGAAGGCTGCGGGTGTCACAGAGCCCTCTTCAGCCAAACTATGTAGAGGTCTTTTCTATTTCCTGAACCACAGCTGTGAAGGTTCAGAAGACCCTGCCGTTCACTGGTCTGTAATGGGAGATTTGAAGCATCCAGATGAGAAGAAACAAGAGATTTTTAGGACAGAGAGCAAGATGGGGCAACATGGGTGGATGGGTAAGGAGAGAGAGCAAGAGAGAAAGGGGAGAGAGAGAGAGAGAGATGAAGACACAGAGGTGAGTGGGTAAGGTGAGAGAGAAAGAGAGAAGGAGAGGGAGGGAGAGAGAGAGAGAAAGATGGGGTGACTTGGGTGAAGAAGTAAGATGAGGAAGCAAGAGAGAGAGGGGGGTTAGAGAAGACAACAGTGTGGGTAAGGTGAAAGATAAAAAGAGATGGAGAGAGATATTGTGTGACAAGGATGGGTGGGTTAAATAAGAGAGACAGAGAGAGGGCTAGAGTGGGCTGAAAAGACAAGGATGGGTATGGTGAGTGAGGCAGAAAGAGGGGGAAGGGAGAGATGAGGAGACTTGGGCTAGGGAAACGTGAAAGAGAAAGAGAGAGGGAGGAGAGAGAGGGAGAGATTGGGAGACATCAGTGGACTGGTAAATTGGGAGAGAAAGAGGGCAGATTGTAGGGTGAGATTTGGAGAGAGAGAGGGACACTTAGAAAGAGAGCATGAGAAAGTGAATGAAAGACAGGGAAACAGTGTACTGACAAATAGACACAGATCAGCTAGAATAAAATGTCTGCACAGAGCATGGGAGGTAGCGTGGGGAGCTGGAACGAGGTGTGACAAGTGAGAGTTAAAGGCACAGAGCCACTGCACGTTTCTCCCAACTACCGCACTGAGGCAGGATCTGAATCTATGGCAGAGTTTTTATTTCTCTTTTAGGTTTTTAACAGGCACGTACAGCCAATGATATAGAAGTTCACCCCCTGTGTTTTGGGAGTGAATTTGTTGAAACTAATTGATGCATTGTAATTTTATCGATGCAGTTCTCTGGTGGGAGTTCCCACCCTTGTAGAAGGACTCTCCCGGATCACTCCATGCACACAGAATACGATTAACAGCACATACAAACACACGCCAACATAATACACACCACTCCCAGCACAAAGGCAAGCGCAGTCAGGCATCACACACCACACGCAGAAGCGCGCACATAAAAACTCACAGAGGGGCACTTACATAACCCAAAAATTCACCCTTCTGAAGTCAATAATACATACGCTCACACAGAGAAGGCAATAAATGCATACAAACAAAGACACACACGCGTTGATTGTTTTGTAAAGGTGAGAAAGGCATACACATGGAGGGGATGGAGTGGAAGCTGCGAAAGAGGCCCTAGGAAGCCAGCCCATTGTATACCTTGGAAGCTATATTCTTTTCTCAGGCATTACAAGAGCAACTCCGGGAAGCACATCACAATGTGAGGGAAGCAGGGGGAGGGTGGGGATGAGCAGAGGAGGAGGGGGCGGGCAGTGAGCTGAGGAGGAGGTATGGATAACTAAATAATGAAGATCGAGCATTGGGACCCATGACCCAAACTAAGAAGTTCCTACTAAAATAGAAACTTAGAAAGGCTACTAGTAACCCATCCATTCCACAAGACCTCTAAGCTTTTCCTGTATACCCTTTGGCACCCTACAGGCGAAGGAGCGCACGCTGCAGCCGCCACTTCTGCAGTCTCCTGGGCCGAGGAGAAAGCATCGGTGGCAGGCCCCACCTCACAGGCGTGCCTCTGATTACTGAATAGAGAAGGGTAAATAAAGGCCTGCAGCCGCCATCGCCTGGTACTCCGATGAAAAGAAAGACGCCCGGCTGCTATAGTTAAGCGTGCTGTGCTGCCCAAAAAAATAAATGAAGGTGCACGGGCTCTATAGTTAAAGCGTGCTGCACTGCAAAAGAATAAAATAAATTATGCTGGTGAAAAGTTGCAAGTTGAGCGAGCTGCGCATTTGTAAACTATCACGCTCGGCCACCATTACTAATAAAAAATATAAAAGTGGGCACCGTGCCGAAACCTAAAACGCGGTACGTAGAGTCAGGAGGGCGATAAGGAGCAGACAGTCAGCAGAGGAAAAGCAGGCACCGTTGCAGGAAAGCATGTTGTGCCTGCAATAGTAGAATATTGTTAGACCTGGCACCATTGGCGTGGGTCTCCCTTCCATTTTTTGCAGTTGCCTCCTGTGTTTTGCTATGTTTTTGCTGGTCTAGATGCTTTGGGCACTTTTCCACTGCTATTCAGTGCCAAAGTGCACGTGCTCCCTATTGTAAATTGTTGTTATGGATTAGTGATTCCATGATTGGATTATTTGATTTACTTGTCAGACCCCAGTACAGTGCACCGTGTGTGCCCAGGGCCTGTAAATCAAATGCTGCTGGTGGGCTTGCAGCACTGGTTGTGCCACCCACAGAAGCAGCTTGTAAACTATGGCTCAGGCCTGCCATTGCAGAACCTGTGTGCAGTCTGGGATTGCCATGTCGACTTGGCCAGTGCACCCACTTGCCAGTCCCCAAACCTTCCCTTTTCTACATGTTAGTCACCCCTAAGGTAGGCCCTAGGGCAGGGTGCATTGTATGTGAAAGGTAGGACATGCCCTGATGTGTGTGGCATGTCCTGATAGTGAATTACAGCCAATTTCGTTTTTCACTATTGCAAGGCTACCTGCTCCCATAGGCCAGAATGGGCAGTTTGATTATAACATCTTATAATCCTAACTGACCCAGGGAACAATGAAGAAATTCCAGTTTGGTATGCCTGAACTCAGAATGTTAAAATACATCTTTTAGTGTGGGTGATTTTTACATTTTGTGTTTGAAAATACTACTTTTAGAAAGTAGATATTTTCTTGCCTAACCATCCAGCTTGCCTCTGCTAGGTTGTGTATTGCCTGTCTGGTTTGTGAGTGACAGGAGGGCTTGGGCTCCAGCAGTCTGATGGGTCAGGGCTGTGCTGAATAGGACCTTGGCTGAATAGAGAGTAGGGGGCGGGGATTTCCTTTCACTCCCCTGAGCCCTCATAGAATAGAGAGTATGGGGAGGAGATTTCCTTTCAGCTACCTGGGCCAGGTCTGCTTTCAACAATGCTGTCTCCACCTCCTGCCAGGAAGCTGCACAGAACTGGTTTTGGTCAGGCACAGACACCCTCTGCTTTCAGAGACAAAGGATTTTTGAGTATAAATATTGGGGCCCAAACATCAAGACTTTAGATCACTTCTGGGAATCAAGACGAACCTTTGCTGAGGAGAAGAACCAGGAAACTGAAGGAGGAGACTGCCCCCGTGCTGTGTGCTGTTGGGGTTGGCCTGCAGTGGTTACTTTATTGCCAAAGAAGGGAGAAAGGAACTGTGTGTGTACTTTCATCATCTTGAAAAAGATCTCCAAGGGCTTGAAGATTGAGCTTGCCTCCTGCCTGAAGTCTCAGGGATACAAGACTTCACCAACCAGCTCCCCTGAATTCCCTTGCTGGGAATTCTACCTGCAAAGAGGTGCCTGCTGTTGTGTTGGGCCCTTTTGAAGACTGCGTGTTGCTGGGAGCTGGAAGCGCGACTCAGCGAAGGAGAAGCGTGTCGCCGCCGCAGCAGTTGCCGTCGCATCGCCGAGGAAGCATGCCGCCGCCGCAGCTGCTCGCTTCGCATCACTGAGGCGCGTCGCATCACTGGAGAAGCGTGCCGCCGCCATAGAGGTCGCCGTCACATCACCGGAGAAGCGTGTTGCAGGGCCTGTCGCGGCTCAGAAGTTCACCGAGTCGCCGCACTGCCGTCGGGCGTGCACGCATCGCATCTACGTTGTCGCACCGTAACCAAGATGCCATTTTGTTGCATCGCACCGGATCGTCATCGCATCGAGGCGCCATCTTGTCGCATCGCACCGGATCACAGTAAGAAACCGACGCATCAACTCCCCACACAGTAAGGAAGCGAGCCTCAACTCCCCTGCGCAGAAGTAAGGAACCGACGCATCCACTCCCCTGAGGGTATGGAACGGTGCATCACCTTCCCTACGACCCTTTTGTTTGTTTTGCGTTACGCATCCAAGGTACTTTGAGAGTAAAGTGTCGCATTTACCATCTACATTGAACTAAGCTATTTCTACCATTTTAAAGACTCATTTTTGATTACAGTATTGTGGATTTTTGTCGTTTGACCTTGTGTTAAGTCTAGTAAAGATTACTTATTTTTCTAAACTGGTGTAGTGTCCATTTGTAGTGTTTTCACTGTATTACTGTATGTGTTCACAAATGCTTTACACACTGCCTCTGAGATAAGCCTGCCTGCTCGTGCCAAGCTACCAAGGGGGTGAGCTGGGGTTATTTTAGGAGTGTAGCCCCTTACCCTGACTAGACGCAAGGGTCCCTATTTGGACAACGGTGCAAACGCTTGGCCAACTAGAGACCCCCAAATCTAACATTGGTGGTCAGCGGTGAGGATTTGGACTTGCATTTGTGATTCATATACAGTGATTGGTGTACACTACTAGTGAGTGCAGATCAAACGCAACCACATACTTATTGGTAGAATTGCTTCCTTGGGATTTCTATTTTTGCTAAGAACTGCAAGTTGTTGTTACCATGAGTAGACCAGCATCCATTGCACCTGAAGAGTTTGAATTTGAAGAAGAAATGTTGGATGCATACACTCTGCCCCAGCTCAAATCCGCTTGCAAGAAATTTAAAGTCTACCTGAAAGGCCTCACCAGAAAAGAGGAATACCAAAAGGCGCTGAGGGCCTGGTTGGAAGCAAGGAGTGCCAGTGAGCACCCTGAGGATCAGGTGGAGGATTTAGAGGAGCGGCAAGGGGGGCCCTTGGGTCCAGTGGGAGGGAAAGTACCTTCCAGGGCAGGCAGCAGTGTTTCTTCCAAAGGCCTGTCCCCAGGAGAGCTGGAGGACAGGGAGAGAAGCAGGATGCATGAGATGGAGCTAGCCAAGCTCAAAATGGGTGGGCAGTTAGAATTAGAGAATAAGAAATTGGCCCTAGAGGAAAAGAGGATGCAATTGGAGCATGAGAGAAGTTTGAGGGAGTTAGAATTGAAAGCAAGAAGCTTAGAGATTACTCCCTCTGGTGGCAGCACACCGTCCATGCCTAGTGAGGCACGAGTATATATACCCAAGGAGGTGGTCAAAGAATTTTACAGAAACGATGATATTGGTCAGTGGTTCAAGGCCTATGAGGTAGCTATGACCTCCCACCGGGTTCCTGAAAAAGATTGGGGAGTGGGGCTGTGGGGGCGGTTCCTCAGTGAGTGGCGGGATACCTTGTTAGACTTGCCCTCTGAAGTCCACAATACTTATGAGCACATGAAAGAAGCCTTGATGAGTAGGTATGGGTTGGCTCCTGAAATGTATAGACAGAGGTTTAGAAACTGCAAGAAACTGGAGTCAAGCACTTGGGTAGAATATGTGTCCTTTTTTGGCAGAGCATTGGATGGTTGGGTGAAGGGTAGCAAAGTGAATAATGATTTTCAGGCGCCCTAAGATTTGATTGCGTGGGAGCACTTGTCCAGTAATTGTTTTCCAGAGCTGCGCCAGCACCTGATTGATAGTAAGCTGACTAACCCTAGGAAGCTTGCTGAGGAGGCGGACCGCTGGGTGAGCACCCGGGTCCACATGGGTCATGTGGGAGACTTCGCCAAAGGTGGGCAGGGTCCCAAGCAGAGGAGTGGGGGGACAAGGGTAAACAGAGGGAGTTCCAGAAAGGGCCCCAAAGTAATCCCCAAGGGAACCAAGGGAAGGGTTCCCAGCCTCCCCCTGAAAAGAAGTCAGGGGCCCCGACAGATAAGCCTGTTCACAGGGGGCTCAAGACCTGTTTCAAGTGTGGTCAAGTGGGCCACTGCTCCTACGATTCAAGATGTCCCATGTATGGGAAAACAGCACCCACTGGTGCACCACCACGGCAGATCGCTAGTGTAGCCCTGGGGGAGGAGTTTGGTGCCCAAGGTGGGTGGGGTCCCGCAGAGATGTCCCTAGTCTCTTTAGAAGACTCTGAGGTGGTCCCCAGGACCCAGCTGCCTGATAACACTAAGAAGTACAGGCAGTGGGTGACCATCAATGGCCAAAGGGTGGAGGCTCTGAGAGACACCGGAGCCAGTGTGACAGCTGTCAGTTGTGGGCTGGTGTCTGAAGAGCAGGTAATCCCCAATGCAATTCACCCAGTTGATGCCGCTGACAACACAGAGAGCCACTGCAAGGTGGCTCAGGTTCCATTTGAGTGGGGGGGGTCTCAGGTACTCTTCAAGTAGCTGTGAGGCCAGCCATGCCTGTTGACTGTCTGTTGGGCAATGATTTGGAGAGCTCCCCTTGGGCTAAGGTGGAGCATAATGCACATTTGGAGATGTTGGGCTTGCCAGATATATGCGTGTGTGACCACCCGGTCTATGGCAGCCAGTAAGGGTGTTCAAGAGGACCTGGAGCCTGAAAGAGTGGCCCAGGTGCCTGCCTTAAAGAGAAGAGGCAGAAGGCACGGGAAACCAGCCCCCATAGTTCCCATGGTCCAGGAAGAGGCAGACCTTGAGTGGGATGCCCTGGAACCTACAGGGGAACAAGTGGCTGAACTGGGGGACCTGCCTGAGCTGACCCATTGGCAGCAGGAAGGAGGCCCCTCCAGGGAAGAGTTCTGTGAGGAGCAGAACAAGTGCCCTTCTCTTGTGGGTTTGCGGCAACAGGCCACAAACCAGGCAGCAGGTGATCAGTCTGGATCACATTGGATCTACTGGGAGAATGGTCTCCTGTATAGCGAGCCTAAGGTTGCTGAGCCTCGGTCAGCCCGTGTGCTAGTGGTACCCCAGCGCCTCAGAGCCTTCCTACTGGGTTTGGCTCATGATGTACCTTTAGCAGGACATCTGGGGCAGGACAAGACCTTTGAGCGGCTTGTCACCCACTTTTATTGGCCCCAGATGCGCAAGAGTTCAGATACTCATTGCAGGACTTGTCAGACTTGCCAGGCACGTGGTAAGAGTGAGAGGAAGCACAAGGCTCCCCTCCAGCCTTTCCCTGTAGTCAGCACCCCCTTTGACCGGGTGGGTATTGACATTGTGGGGCCTCTGGATCCCAAGACAGCCATGGGCAACAGGTTCATCCTGGTCTTGGTGAACCATGCCACCCGGTACCCGGAAGCCATCCCTCGCCGGACTGTGACGGCCCCCGTGGTGGGACGTGCGTTGATGGGGATTTTCTCCCATGTGGGGTTCCCCAGAGAGGTGGTGTCAGACCATGGTACAAACTTCATTTTCAAGTATATGAAGTCCCTGTGGCAGGAGTGCGGTGTGACATACAAGTTCACCACTCCTTACCACCCCCAAGGTAATGGGCTGGTTGAGAGATTCAACCGGACCCTGAAAGGCATGATTATGGGTCTGGAAGAACCCATGAGGCGTAAGTGGGACGTCCTCTTGCCATGCCTTCTCTTTGCTTACCGAGAGGTTCCACAGAAGTCCTTAGGGTTCAGTCCCTTTGAACTGCTGTATGGTCACCCGGTAAGAGGACCTCTGAGTTTGGTAAAGGAAGGCTGGGAGAAAGCTCCCAGGAAACCTCCCCATGATGTATATAGCTACATGCTGGCCTTCAGAAACCAAACCCGGCATTTCAGGCAACTCGCTCAGGCGAATCTGGAAGCCAGCCAGGAGGAGATGAAGTGGTGGTACGATCAGAATGCCACTCTGATTGAGCTTCAGCCTGGTCAGAAAGTGTGGGTCATGGCCCCAGTGGAGCCCTGCGCGCTCCAGGATAAGTGGACTGGACCATTTGAGGCGGTGGAGCGCAAGAGTGATGTCACCTACTTGGCGAACTTGCGGTCTCCTAGGAACCCCTTGCGGGTCCTGCATGTCAACCGCCTGAAGCCCCACTTAGAGAGGTCCGAAGTGGGCATGCTCCTAGCGACAGTGATGGCATGGAGGAGGAGACTGAGCCTCTTCCTGACCTCCTGTCTGCGACAGAGCAAGATGGGTCAATGGATGGTGTAAACCTCTCTTCCACCCTGAGCAGCAGGATGACTGTCGCCAACTGTTGGGACAGTTTCCTGACCTGTTCTCCCTGACCCCTAGTGTCACTGAGTGGTGCGTCCATGATGTGGACACTGGGGACAGTCCTCCTGTGAAGAACAAGACTTACTCAGTGACTGACAGGGTGAGAGCTTGCATCAAGGAGGAGGTCTCCAAGATGTTCGCATTGGGGGTGATTGAGTCTTCTAACAGCCGTTGGGCCAGCCCAGTGGTCTTGGTTCCAAAGGCTGCCGCGCCTGGTGCCACACCCGAACTCCGGTTCTGCGTGGACTACCGAGGACTCAATTCAGTCACCAGGACTGACGCGCACCCCATCCCCAGAGCTGATGAGCTCATTGATCGGTTAGGGGCTGCCCGGTACTTCAGCACGTTTGATTTAACGTCTGGGTACTGGCAGGTCGCCTTAACTGATGGGGCAAAAGAGAGGTCAGCATTCTCCACACCATATGGGCACTACCAATTCCGGGTTATGCCCTTTGGGATGAAGAATGCCCCTGCCACCTTTCAGAGGTTGGTCAACCAGGTGTTGGCTGGACTGGAGGATTTCAGTGCCGCCTACCTGGATGACATTGCAGTGTTCAGCGCCAGTTGGGAAGAACATCTGTGCCACCTCTGGGAAGTGTTGATGGTGCTGCGAAGGGCAGGCCTCACGATCAAGGTGAGTAAGTGCCAGATCGGGCAGGGTTCCATGGTGTATTTGGGATACCAGGTTGGGAGCGGCCAGGTGGCGCCCCTACAGCCCAAGATTGATACCATCCTGGCTTGGGAGCCCCCCAAGACCCAGACAGAGGTGAGAGCCTTATTAGGACTCACTGGGTATTACAGGAGGTTTGTCAAGGGGTATGGCAGCATAGTTGCACCTTTGTCAGAGCTGACTTCCAGGAAGCAGCCCAAGAAAGTGAACTGGACTGACACCTGTCAGAAAGCTTTTGATGCCCTGAAGACTGCCATGTCTCCTGGCACCCAACTTCTCAAAAGAATTCATTGTTCAAACAGACGCTTCAGAGCATGGTGTAGGGGATGTTCTGGCACAGATGAATGAGGAGGGCCTAGACCAACCTGTAGCCTTCATCAGTAGGAGGTTACTTCCACAGGAACAGAGGTGGAGTGTGATTGAGCGTGAGGCATTTGCTGTGTTCTGGGCACTGAAGAAGTTGAGACCATACTTGTTTGGGACTCACTTCCGGGTTCAGACAGACCACAGGCCCCTCAGATGGTTGATGCAGATGAGGGGTGAGAATCCAAAGCTGCTGAGGTGGTCCATTTCCCTACAGGGGATAGACTTCACAGTGGAACACCGCCCTGGTACAGAACACGCCAATGCTGATGGTCTGTCCGGATTTTTCCACCTTAGTGAAGAGAACTCCCAAGAGGTAGGGTAGTTCTCCCCACATTTCAGCTGGAGGGGACACGTGTTAGACCTGGCACCATTGGCGTGGGTCTCCCTTCCATTTTTTGCTGTTGCCTCCTGTGTTTTGCTATGTTTTTGCTGGTCTAGATGCTTTGGGCACTTTTCCACTGCTATTCAGTGCCAAAGTGCAAGTGCTCCCTATTGTAAATTGTTGTTATGGATTAGTGATTCTATGATTGGATTATTTGATTTACTTGTCAGACCCTAGTACAGTGCACTGTGTGTGCCCAGGACCTGTAAATCAAATGCTGCTGGTGGGCTTGCAGCACTGGTTGTGCCACCCACAGAAGCAGCTTGTAAACAATGGCTCAGGCCTGCCATTGCAGAGCCTGTGTGCAGTCTGGGACTGCCATGTCGACTTGGCCAGTGCACCCACTTGCCAGTCCCCAAACCTTCCCTTTTCTACATGCTAGTCACCCCTAAGGTAGGCCCTGGGGCAGGGTGCATTGTATGTGAAAGGTAGGACATGCCCTGATGTGTGTGGCATGTCCTGATAGTGAATTACAGCCAATTTCGTTTTTCACTATTGCAAGGCTACCTGCTCCCAAAGGCCAGAATGGGCAGTTTGATTATAACATCTTATAATCCTAACTGACCCAGGGAACAAGGTAGAAATTCGAGTTTGGTATGCCTGAACTCAGAATGTTAAAATACATCTTTTAGTGTGGGTGATTTTTATATTCTGTGTTTGAAAATACTACTTTTAGAAAGTAGGTATTTTCTTGCCTAACCATCCAGCTTGCCTCTGCTAGGTTGTGTATTGCCTGTCTGGTTTGTGAGTGACAGGAGGGCTTGGGCTCCAGCAGTCTGATGGGTCAGGGCTGGGCTGAATAGGACCTTGGCTGAATAGAGAGTAGGCGGCAGGGATTTCCTTTCACTCCCCTGAGCCCTCATAGAATAGAGAGTATGGGGAGGAGATTTCCTTTCAGCTACCTGGGCCAGGTCTGCTTTCAACAATGCTGTCTCCACCTCCTGCCAGGAAGCTGCACAGAACTGGTTTTGGTCAGGCACAGACACCCTCTGCCTTCAGAGACAAAGGATTTTTGAGTATAAATATTGGGGCCCAGACACCAAGACTTTAGATCACTTCTGGGAATCAAGACGAACCTTTGCTGAGGAGAAGAACCAGGAAACTGAAGGAGGAGACTGCCCCTGTGCTGTGTGCTGTTGGGGTTGGCCTGCAGTAGCTACTTTATTGCCAAAGAAAGGAGAAAGGAACTATGTGTGTACTTTTATCATCTTGAAGAAGATCTCCAAGGGCTTGAAGATTGAGCTTGCCTCCTGCCTGAAGTCTCAGGGATACAAGACTTCACCAACCAGCTCCCCTGAATTCCCTTGCTGGGAATTCTACCTGCAAAGAGGTGCCTGCTGTTGTGTTGGGCCCTTTTGAAGACTGCGTGTCGCTGGGAGCTGGAAGCGCGACTCAGCGAAGGAGAAGCGTGTCGCCGCCGCAGCAGTTGCCGTCACATCGCCGAGGAAGTGTGCCGCGGCCGCAGCTGCTCGCTTCGCATCACCGAGGCGCGTCGCATCACCGGAGAAGCGTGCCGCCACCGCAGAGGTCGCCGTCGCATCACCGGAGAAGCGTGTCGCAGGGCCTGTCGCGGCTCAGAAGTTCACCGATTCGCCGCACGGCCGTCGGGCGTGCACTCATCGCATCTACGTTGTTGCACCGTAACCAAGACACCATTTTGTTGCATCGCACCGGATCGTCATCCCATCGAGGCGCCATCTTGTCACATCGCACCGGATCACAGTAAGAAACCGGCGCATCAACTCCCCACACAGTAAGGAAGCGAGCCTCAACTCCCCTGCGCAGCATTAAGGAACCGACGCATCCACCCCCCTGAGTGTAAGGAACGGCGCATCACCTTCCCTGTGACCCTTTTGTTTATTTTGCGTTACGCATCCAAGGTACTTTGAGAGTAAAGTGTCGCATTTACCATCTACATTGAACTAAGCTATTTCTACCATTTTAAAGACTCATTTTTTATTACAGTATTGTGGATTTTTGTCGTTTGACCTTGTGTTAAGTCTAGTAAAGATTACTAATTTTTCTAAACTGGTGTAGTGTCCATTTGTAGTGTTTTCACTGTATTACTGTATGTGTTCACAAATGCTTTACACACTGCCTCTGAGATAAGCCTGCCTGCTCGTGCCAAGCTACCAAGGGGGTGAGCAGGGGTTATTTTAGGAGTGTAGCCCTTAACCTGACTAGACGCAAGGGTCCCTATTTGGACAAAGGTGCAAACCATTGCCAACTAGAGACCCCCAAATCTAACAAAAATCATTTAACAAAATAGTCCTCACAGACTGTAAATAAAACATACCGAGTAACAACACAAGTAAAAAGGCCAGTTCTCAAGGGAGGTTTCAAAAGTAGAAAAGGCGGTACTAAGGAGGGACTATTAAGCCTATTCAAAACCAATAGTAACCATTTAGAAAGGACAGTAACAGGAGTCAATTGAAAAGATGGAGGTAATATGGGCGGAGCTTCAAGTCCATACCTGAATGCAGCATGTGTCGAAGAGACAGCGCAAGCACTGCCTAGGCGAGACCTAAAAACCTCAGAGACTGCAGAATGCAGCAGTCTGGCTCCTTAGGAACGTCAGGAAATTCAAACCAGTCGGAAAATCTATGGGAGAACTACTCTGGTTCTCCGTTAAAAAGAGAGTAGCTTTCAAGGCGCTCTGCATAGCACATAAAGCTCTCACCGGCCCTGTTTTTTTAAGAACAAAATCTCATGGTATACCCCTAAAAAATGCCTTAGTTCAGCCACATACAAGAGAGTGCTAGTTCCAAAAATTCATAAAGCCTCTTGGGGAGGCAGAAGTCATCTACGTTACCTCCCTTCTCTGGAATCAAATTCCGTGGCATTTGAGAAGTCAGCCAAAGCTGCAGATTTTCTGAAAACATCTAAAAACTTGGTTATTTACTCTTCCCATGTAGATTTAGACTACAGGCGGTCTCAGCCTTCATGCAGATGGCAGTGCCAAGACTCCTAAGGCACACGCATCGCCTTACAAAATTTACATCAAATCAATCAAACCATGTCAGGGAGATATTCTCAGTCCATGCCAGGGCAATATTTTCAGTGGTATGTGTCAGTTAATAAGATATTTTCAGAAATGAGATGTTACTGGTGAGACCACAAACTGCACTACTTTAGCGAGCTTCAGAAAGTTAATCATACAATCCACTGTTATCTATGTTATGTAGGACACCTACGTAGAGATTGTGATACCTGACTATTTCTTAAGAACTGGCTGACGGAACACTGAAATACTTCGGTAATCAATCACAGGCAAGTGGCTCAAGCTCTGTTTCTGCGTCCTTATCTTCACCTGCAAATGTTATTGGAGGGAAGGAAGATGTCTTTCCATATGGATTTTCAAGTGTGTGCCTTTGCTTTAACACCCACCAAAGCCATGAAAATGACTTAAGCTACATCTGAATGAAGGGGAGGCAGCTCTCTAGTCTGAGTTGAAGTTTACACCAGTTACTGGCAGCAGCAATTCAGAAAGCATTCAAGAAGACTGCCACAAGGAGCATGCTTTACACCTAAAGTGTTTGTCACATTAGGATAAATCATTTAAACGAGATAAATAAGCTAAACCCACAAAATATATACTGAATATGTTTTTTATTTTTATTTTTGCTTATGGCGTAACACTGTGAGTTCGGCCGTTTTCAAAATCTTCCAAAGTTTAAAGTGAAGGCATATGAGAACCAGACAGAGAGATGATCTGCCCAGGATCACATAAAGAGGGGAAACTGGGACTATAACCAGGGCCATTGGAAATATGCAATAGGAGAAGACACAATTATGTGACAAATGACTAAATTATGCAGCAAGAAAATGCTAATTAAGTGGCCTAATGCTGAGCAGTTTTAGTTCACTATTTTGCCATTTGTAGATGTTAGGAATGCCTGGGCAACAGCCTTACCTCATTAGTATCAGTTTAACACCTAAATGCAGCAATCTACAACTGTGCAGCAGCATTTTTAGTAACTTTCGATCTGTTTGATTTAGAAAGAATGTTTGTTTTGTTACAATCTGCAAATTAGACAGATGATTGATAAAGTGGCAACTGAGTCACATCCATACCTATGTGGAAAACACTGCATTCTCAAAGTTCCACTGGCCCCGACTACAACACAATTCTCCTGGTTGAGAGTGTAGCACAAGAGAGCATGGGAAAACAGTTAATAGAAGATCCAGTAAACACCTAGGCAATGCCAGCTTCTTGTGCCCCCACAAACCCAGGACAGGTGAGCTTGACTAGGGAGCGGTGGTGCGATACTAAAGGAGTGATCTAATCTGTTGTACTACTTCAGGGCTTATAAGGTGGCATAAAAGACCTCTTTGAGAAAACTTCCTACAAGAACTGGCGCAGCAGAAAATTTGGAAAGAGTATGAAATGCTGCATCCCAAGAGACAGAACTTGGAAAATAGCATTGGGCGGTTGCATATGCCATTATGGGAGCCATGATGTAGAGCACTTTGAAACCATCTGAATGGTAGCAGCGCACAAGGCAACATTGGAAGATGTTGAACAGGAAGAGGCAGAACTGGAATAACTGGATGTGAGAATTGCCTTTCCACTATCATTCAAGTGCTGATTTACTTCAGGATTAGAAACAAGTCAAAATACACTCGTCGAGTTGTGTGAAACAAGCACTTAAGTCATAAGACTAAGCACTGAAATGTTACCCACATGCATAACAAGCTGCAACAGCTCAAGGAACTGTTTATATGGCAGTCAAAAGCTTCTAGCCTTAGTCTATCTTATAATGCCTTTAATGGGAGTGGAAAAGATAAAAGAAGCTGGCTGTAGAAAATGAGAGACGAGTAAAACCTTTGCCCGCCTTCCTACCAGTAAATACATACAGGAGGTGTCCAGCTGTGAGATTACAGCAAGGACATAAAGCTAACTCCGATGCATCGCATTTCCCAGTGCCAGCCCCCACCGTTCTGAACTGAATAGTAATCAAGCATTGACATAGCCAATAGATCTCGCCTAAACGAGACATTACTTTTGTCAATGTTTTAGCCATGTTGCACAGCAGTGCGGCATCTGTGCAGCATGGCTGAAATGAAAAAATAAAATAAAAAGTGCTCTGACATAGCCAGTGCTGGCCACATTAAAGTGCTTTTTTTTGTTCATTGCGAGGTAGGGCGGGAAGCAACACAAAGGGAAGAGGGCTAAGAGCGTAGGGAGAACACGGACAGCGGGTGGAGCAGGAGGGAGAACACACGGACAGGGAGGGGACAAAAAACAACAGGTATGACAGGAAGAGTACAGCAACATGGACAGCAGGAAACGGTATGCAATGGCACAGGGAAAGATCAATCAATGGACAGTGGGGCAAGCAATGGTGAAGGAAGTGACCCATTTATGGTCACTCGGGTCACTCTAGACCTCCGCTAGCCTTCCATGCAATGAAGAGTCGATGACGCAGTAGAGAATGCAAACAAGCTAGTTTATTCAGAAAATACACTGCAGTGGAGTCCAGTCTAACCAGCCTCTACTAATGGCTGACGAGGGACTGACTTGAACAAGCATAAAGTTACATTATGTAGATTGTAGAGCCCACTAAGACCCGCCTATTATGGAAAAGTACTGGTAGCTGTCGTAATACAATGGGGGTACAGAGTATGAGTTTCAGTTCCACAGCCTGGCACACGCTATCTACTGCCCAAGGTCGTCTAGCTTAACCTCCCCACCAGACAGATGGGAGAAGGCCTTGATGTAGCAGTAGAAGAATGTACTAACGAGCAAAATCTTAGCATTGAAGAAACAAAACTTACCAAGGACTATTTCTCAGAAACAACAAACATAACAGTTTCCTTCTGTTTATAAAATGGCGTCTAACAAGACAAAATGGCAGTGCACATGTCAATCGGACGAATATAATGCCGGCATCCACTGACTACATATTTCACACAATATATACGTAATAATGCATTAGTTATATCAATGCTAACATTACTTTGAGTATAATACGAGTAATATAGTCATTTTCAGTTATATTCTAACAGACCCTCCTTTTAGCATTGATTGCTAATGACAATCGTCTTTATTAGTGGCATCAGGTAAGGGGCTTTACAATTCTAAACAAAAGAGTAGATATATATTTATGTGCTGGTATATATACTAACAAACAAAAGATAGAACCAAAACTTATATTTAGTCAACAAAAGAAACTTCGGGACAGACTCAACAATAGAAGGTGAAGAACCAAAAATCTCGTCATCCATGTTCATTAGATGATCGACCTCCTGTTGGGGCATGATCTTTGTATTGGTGTCACGGATTGAGAATTTCTTAGGAGTTAAATAGGCGGTACAATAGGAGCAACATAAGGGAAGGCACTGAATCAAAACAACAGCAGATCAGGGTAGCTATAAAATATATTATTTTCTCTAAAATCCAACCCCAACCTCCAAACATGGGCCAGCTCCAATTACCTCTCTGCATGCCTTGAACATTTTCTATAATGTCTAAAATATGTTTGGTAATATTTTTCTCCATATTAGTGATACCTACTGCACACTGATCTCCTATTACTGAGCATGCACCACCGTTTTTAGCTAAAATAAAATCAACTGCATATCTAGTCTGTTCAGAAAATATTCTCATGCTCTCTAATTGAATGGTGATGTCACGCAATGCTGCCACTGTAGTATTGGACAATATCTGTAATTTACAGCCGAAATATTCCCTGGCCTTTTCAGTCCTACTCATAGCCATGCCCCCTAAAGTGAAAATAGCAGACAGGATATAACCAAAAGTGATGCCATTACTGTAATTATTTATTTCTATTTCTGTTACTCCTTCGCAAAAATCTTTCGGAAGTGTTATTTTTACCCATTTAATCTGTCTATGAGTATATTTGCAAGGGACTGCCAGAGGTAGCACCATACCAAGGGCTACATCATTGGTACCATTATGAACATTTGAATATGTTCCGTTTGTGAGGAAAAAGAATCCAGGGTGAGCATATATTGGTCTGTCATAATCCAAAGCTGCATAACGAGAATTACCAACAACAGTTGTAGAACCCCTCACACTCTTTAAAGGAAAAGTCTGTTTAGACATAATTAATCCGGAGCAATTGATGTACAAAATAGAGTCAGTACTATTTAGAATGGGGCAACAAGAAGGATAATAACCAGCTTTTCGGGGAACTATCACTTGTTTGTAATGCCAGCCCACTAATGTGATGTTTTGCTCTTCAAAATAAAAATTATCACAATAGGTATTATTGTCACAACCGGGGTACCATGTTCCTGTGGGCTGACGATGATACAAGCATGGCCCTGGGTAGCCAAAGCCGAATTCCCCTTTTACCTCAACGAAATTTGTCGGCTTGGAATATGTATAATTTATTAAAGACAGAGGATAAGCAGTCCATAGGCTAGTAACAGAGTCTGTAGGATAACAAGCAACACCATTACCGAAAAATCTCTTATGCGTGTCTAGAAAAACATTATTGGAGAGCATTCTTTTTTTCGTCTTGGTGTGGAAGAAGCATTATTACTAGAAACAGATGAATCACTTGCATGTTCTAACACCCAGAAAATCCCACCAAATATGATCATCAACAAAATAGCAAGCAAAGGAAATGTACCTCCCCTGTCTTATCCAGAATAGTCGAGGGAAAACAACAAATTCTAATGGCTGTTCTTCATCCATCATCGGCCTACCAAAAGGATAAATGACAACTTTATTCACTACAAATGAGAAGTTTCAGAAAAAGACTACTGAATGGAACCCACGGTGGAAAGGACACAAACAAAAGGAAAAAGTAAGATCAAAAACAAGGAAAAGAAATGTATCAGCCTCCCTGGCAGGCTTCTATTGTTCAATCCTCATTGGTGCTATGACGCACGGGTCGGTGGAGTCACACTGCTGCAACTCATCTGCAAATGTTCACGAACCTCAGGATAGGGTACTCTTCCCCCCCCCAGGGAAATCACCCTCAACTTATCCTGTCCAGTGTCACTGACAGTGCACCAATTATTCCGATCCTAACTGAAAGAAGCACGCAATCAAAGGAACATGTTGCTAATCTTTATCCACGAAGTCCATCCCTGCTACACTTCACTAATCCTTTGGTGCACTATCCTTCCGTCGAGGGCGCAAATGGTACCTTTTTACTCCAGGAACTGTTTCATCTTGCAACAGGATTTGAAATTCAGGTGTCGGAGAGCGAGGCTCAGGGTCCTGTCGATCAGGTGAGGAGGAACCCTATGCAGCTTTAATTTCTGAGGGAACTGCCTCATTAAAAATTGCCTCACTCTCGTCTTCAGTGTTCGCCCAAGTCAGCTGAGCGTCAGAAAAAGGCACGAAACGGGGGACATTCTCTGTTTCATGGTCCCCTATTCCTTCTTGTACCCAACGATCATAAGGGAGGGGGAGCGGAACCCGTCGGTAGTGTGTAGTGTGGATCCAGTGTTTCCGACCTTCCACTCTCACCGCCGTCCTTGTCGTAAGGAGGACCAACAATGGTCCCTTCCACCGGTGTTCCAAACAGTTCTTTCGCTGAAAGTTCTTGATCAAGACGTACTCCCCGGGCTGTATAAGGTGCCCAGGTCCTTCTGGTGCTGGAGGCAGTGTCTCGTGTATCTGTTGATGAATAGAACGTAGACTTTTAATAAGGTTATACAGATAATCAATCAACAAAGGGTGCTCTATCTCGGAGTATTTCTTGGGTCTAGGGACGCCCCACACATTCGCAGGATGTCCAAAAAACCACCTCATATGAGGATATCCCTGTCCTAGTGTGTGCAGTCATTCTAGTAGACAATAGAGCAAGGGGTAATGCATCTAGCCACTGTAACCCGGTACTTTCTGTTATCTTAGCCAATTTTAACTTAAGGGTGCCATTGTATTTTTCAACCAGGCCCGCTGATTGAGGACGATTCGCTGCATGAAATTTCTGTTTAATGTGCAGACCTTCACACACCAATCGAATCAATCTGGCGTTGAAGTGACTGCCGTTATCACTCCAGATCAAGTGGGGCAAGCTGTAGCGTGGGAAGAACTCTTTTAGAAGAGCCTTCGCCGTGGCCATGGCTGTATTTTCCTTTGTTGGGTAAGCCTCAACCCATTTGCTAAATGTGCAACCACTACCAATACATATTTCAAATTGTTAACCCGTTGCATCTCTATATAATCCATCTGAAGCACATCAAAGGGAAAAGAAGGTAGTGCAAAATTTCCAGAAGGTGTAGGGGTACCTTTTCCAGGATTGTGTCTCATACATATAATACAGTGCCTTACAAGGTGAGCAGCAACTTTTGAAATATTGTCATTCTGCCATACTGGATCTAATACTTTACAAATTCCCCTTGCGCTAATATGAGCTGGGCCTTGTGCCATGCTAACTACAGGAAAAACATATGCATTAGGTAACATCCATCTTTGCTTCACCCCTTTTTCAGTCCAGCACCCTTCATCATCTAACCGTCCTGTACTTTCCTGCCATGCAGCCAACTCCTCAAGTGTCGCTTTAGACTGTATTTCCCTGACACTGTCCAGTGTATTTTCGAACATGGTAACATCCGGTACCCATCTAGCAGGGCCTGCCACAAACATTTTCGTCATCTTTGATCTAGCTGTCTCTTTTGCTGTTTGATCTGCAAAGGCATTTCCTCTCCCTACATTGTCAGTGATTGCTTTATGGGCACTACATTTCACTATTTCCAATAGTTTAGGAAGGGTCAAAGCCGTCAAAAGTCTTTCTATCAATGGACCATGCTGTATCTTGGTCCCATGTGAAGTCAAAAATCCTCTCTCTGCCCAGAGGCGTCCAAAGTTATGGGCCACCCCGAAGGAGTACTGACTGTCAGTATAAATATTGACAGCCAGTCCTTTGCTTAATTCACATGCGCACAAAAGAGCTATCAGCTCTGCAGCCTGAGCAGATTGGTAGAGAACGCGCACTGTCTCAACTATAGTGCGTAGCGTAGTAATAGCATACGCCACTGTAGTGGTGCCATCCGACAATTTGAAACAAGAGCCATCAACATATAGTTCCCCTTGCGGGTCAGATAAAGGAACATCAGTCAAGTCTACCCGTGTCTTCGTCTCTTCTTCAGTACGAAACAAACAATCATGGACATCTTGGTCCTTTTCGTCTGAAGGGAGGGGTAGTAACGTGGCTGGATTCAGACTGGCACATCGTTTGATGACAATATGTGGTGCAAATAACATTAACTCATATCCAGTAAGACGAGCACTGGTAAGGTGCTGCGTCTTTGTCTTGCTCAAAAGTATATCCACAGCATGGGGTACCATTACTGTGAGATCATGATTGAGGACGAGCCCTGCAGACTGTCGTATAGAGACCGCAGCAGCCGCCGTGGCTCTTAAACAACTCGGGGGAGCTCTGGCGACAGGATCAAGCGTAGCAGAAAAATAAGCACACAGTCTCTGCTTACCACCAAAGGCTTGTGTTAACACCGAAAGCGCACACCAGCCGTCTCGTGTACGTACAGCACGAAAGGCATCTGATAGTCAGGCGTACCAAGCACAGGTGCAGAGCAAAGCGCAATCTTTAATTGTTCAAAAGCATGCTGGCATTCATGCGTCCAAGGTTCATGCACATCTTTAGTAATCAAATGAAGTAAAGGCTGTATTAGTAAAGAATAAGCAGGAATCCAGTGACGACAATACGAGGTGATGCCAATGAAAGCACGCACATCTCTCTGTGTCACAGGGACAGGCATCTTAACTATGGCATCAACTCGTTCGGGTGTTAACCTCCTACCCTCCTTCGACAGCAGGTGACCTAAGTAGGTGACCTGCTGTTGACAATATTGGAATTTGGAAAGGGACACTTTATGCCCCGCACCCGCCAAATGTTTCAACAAGATAACGGTAGCCTCCCTACAACCCTGTTCAGTATCAGAGGCGATCAGGAGGTCATCCACATATTGCAATAATATATTACCTGCGGGAAGAGAGAGAGAATCCAATTGACTTTTTAAAGCTTGACTATAAATACTAGGACTTTCAGTATACCTTTGAGGAGCCCTGCAGAATTGGAAACTCCTTCCAGCTAGTGCAAAACCGAAAAGGTGCCTGCTGTCGGAGTGAATAGGAATACTAAAGAAAGCATTCTTTAAATCAATCACAGAAAAGAACTGAGCTGTGGAAGGAACAATCGTTAAAAGAACAGTGATGTCTGGCACCACGGGGAACTGTGGAACAACTACTTTGTTGACCTCCCGGAGGTCAATTACAAAATGATAGACATGAGGGTGGGTATCAAGAGAATCTAACGGTGCCTTCTTAAGAATAGGGAGTATAGGGCTATTGCATATGTTTCCTGCTGTCTCCTCAACCACCCCTGATTTAATCAGGTCCTGTATAATCTGCATCAGTGCCTGCTCTCCTGCCTGTGATATCTTATACTGAGGAATACGAGGGAGCACAGCATTCTCCTTAACCTTTATAGAAACTGATGGTATGGGTAGCAGCCCTACATCTGTATCCCCTTTTGCCCACAATGAGGATAGTACGTCTTTAAATTCAACTGGAAGGGGTGCATCTTTTGACAAACACTGTTTCGCCTTGGCCACATTAGGTCCAATAGTCATATACACACCATCTGGGGAACAGGAAATGGTAGCATGTAGCTTTTTCAACAAATCCAATCCCATCAGATTCTCGCCACAATTAGACGTCAACAAAAATGGAGAGTCCACAGTAAAAGGACCCAATGTTAAAGCAAGGGGTGTGGAAATGGGGCTCACAACCGGCACGCCTAAAAAGCCTACCGAAACATTATTACGGCCAGACAGAGTTGCCCCAGGGACCAGTTTATGTGAAACAGAGCTATTCATCGCACCTGTGTCCACCAAAAACTTCTGTACAGAACCATGCAAATCTGCTGTGACATAAGGACCACACTGATCTACAGGAATTTGGACTGGACCCTTACCCTGCCCTTGGCTGTCCTAGCCATACAACACTCCCGCAGCATCATCCGTAGCATAATCATCATGATAGTATTGTTGTCCCCAGGGATCCTCAAAATAATTCGAATCAGAACGATCCCCTGAAGGCACACCAACTTGCGCTTCTTCCCTATTAGCCTCATAATGGCCTCTTCCTCGCGAACCTCGCCCTCCAGGATCCGCAAGCTTTTGTAACAATTCTGGGCACTCACTCTGCCAGTGTCCCTCCTTTTTACTGTAGGCACACTGGTTTAACCCCAAAGGTGCACCACCTCTACCAACACCTCGGCCCCTTTGAGTCGGACCACCACCACGTCCCCTTCCAGACCCTCTAGCAACTTGCTGCAACAATACTTTTGTTTTCAAATCCTTACTCTTCTTCTCTACCTTGTCTTTTTCTTCGTTTTCACGATGCTCGTAATACTGAGCCATACTCAATATCACTGAAGGGGAGGAGGTAGTCCAAGTACTCTCTGAGGCCTGTAGCCGGGCCGCAATTTCCGGAAGCAAATTTGTAACAAACTTATTAACAAACAAACAAACGCCCCCTTCCACTGAGAAGTCCTGTCCACTGAAATCCAAGAAAACCCCTTCAAACCTTGTAAAAAAATCTGACACACTTTCCTCTTTCTTCTGTCTACATGCTGTTAGCTTGTCCCAGTCAACCCGTCGAGGTGGGATAAGGGAATGCATATACGTAATAATACGACTCGGCAAAGCCAGAATCTCAGCCCTAGTTTTTTCACCGGGCTTTCGCTCTGCATCCCACCCTTCAATCTCGTCCCACCTACCGCTTAGCTCCACCCTATGGTCCTGAGTATGTACCTGTCTCCATATATCCACCGGTACTAGTAACCCGAAGAAAATTTCTATGTCTGCAAGAGTCATAACTGATGAGGAGGCTGCCTCTGTCAGCTCCTTATAGTACGCTGTGGGATTCTTTCGTGGGTCTGGTAATTGACCCTTAAGGGCCAATACCTCACTCCTTTTCCATGGAGTATAAACCCACTGTTCCTGAAAGCGAGCCTCCACCCGTTGTTGGACCACCTCATTTCTTTGGTTCCTCTGCTCTGGGATCTCAGGATGAAAAATAGGATGCACCTCCCTCATCGGATTTGGGATTTCCAAACCAGAGTATTACTTTGTAATTTCTCCCGATAGCCTATCAACGTCCCTACATTACCAAAAACCTCCCCGGGGGCCATGCCAGCTGAATATACTCGATCTAGAATATCAAACATTATTTGAGGGGCTATGCCCCCAATACACTGTTCCCATAAATTGATCAAAGTAGCTGACATATGTTGGAGGGCAGGCTGCTGTACAAACGGATCAAAATCTTTCATTACACTCCATATATCCTCCACACTATAGATCGGACTCCGAGCCCACTGCGCTGCTTGATTCGCCACCATCCTCTTCTCTTCCTCACCTACATTCGATCGAGTTAACACCTGTTCCATTCGCTCTTGTACTGTCGCCCAATTCCCTCTATTCAGCCCCCTTACTGGTGTCTGAACACTACTTAACACAGTAGGTAACAACCCTGGGGAAGACATAAGTGACACGGGTAAAGGAGACAATGTCATCAGTGGCTGTGTAGTGGGGGCAAGGGAAGGAGAGGAAACAAAAGCAAACATAACAGACGTCACAGGGGTGCCCGCAGTCACCACACTCGTAATCGGTAAGGCAGAAAGGGGGGCAGACAAAACAGGGGCCGAAGCCGTCGAACTCACAGGAACACTTAAAGAAGGTGAAGGAACATGTGAAGGAATATCGGGATATATTCTCTGTGGGGCATACGGAGGTGGAGGACGGGTCTCCAATAGTTCCTCCACAAAAGTATCCCCCTCCTCTCTAACCACATATGACTTATCACACTGTAACCGAAATTTCCTATCTGCACACTCAATACCTTTCTCTGTCTGTTCTCTATCATACGCTACAGCTTTCTGCACCGCTGTCTGCATTGCTTTCTTCCTAGACACCTTCTCAGCCCTTATACGTCGCTGTTTGGCTTCTTTCTGCCATACCTGCAAGGTATCGAACATTGACTGCCTACTTCTTCTAGCGAACAATTTATCTTGTAAATAATTCAATTTCTGTTCATCAAAAGTACCATCAAGTGGCCACTGAAGCTCAGCATTGTCTCTCGTATATTTGTGCCACAATGTACGAAACATAATAGGGCCAATGCCATGCTTCACATACATCTCAAAACCCGGAGTGCCTTCCGGAGGCGCGGGCTGCCGTTCCTCCAGTCTGTTTTCCGCAGAGCATCTTCGACACCCAAAACACCACAATTTACTCCAATAAGACATCTTAGCATCAGACACTTCCACTCATCACACAGACACGCACTCCCTCACAATACAAACAAAGAGCTCCCAAGAAGCAGTCCAAAAACTGCACCAAAACAAGACAGTCCTCAGACTGCACCAAAACAAGATAGGCTCTAGCCCCAGACCTTTTCAAGAATACCGAATTACCAGGTGGCCTGGCGGAACATTTTCAAACGCCCCGTATCACACGGGTCCGCAGACCTACCAAATTAATCAAGATGGCGCCGCACTTACCAAAGCTCACCTGGTGCACACAGGTCAAACAAGATTATTTTCCACTGCCGACTCTTCAGACCTAAACAGTCAGATCCAAGGGTTTCACCTCTTCAGTACCCCAGCCGAGATGACCACTAGACGAGGAGCCGCCCGATCAGACAGGCGGGGCAGCTGTGAGAACTAACGCTCGATCGTGTGGGGTACCCCGATCCGCCCATCCGACTAGATACAACCCCAACCTCTGCAACCCGTCTACGGGCGAGATGGGTCACCTGGTGGAGTCCCTGTTCTGGCGCCAACTGAAGGAAGTGACCAGTTTAGGGTCACTCAGGTCACTCTAGACCTCCACTAGCCTTCCATGCAATGAAGAGTCGATGACGCAGTAGAGAATGCAAACAAGCTAGTTTATTCGGAAAATTCACTGCAGTGGAGTCCAGTCTAACCAGCCTCTACTAATGGCTGACGAGGGACTGACTTGAACAAGCATAAAGTTACATTATGTAGATTGCAGAGCCCACTAAGACCCGCCTATTATGGAAAAGTACTGGTAGCTGTCGTAATACAATGGGGGTACAGAGTATGAGTTTCAGTTCCACAGCCTGGCACACGCTATCTACTGCCCAATGTCGTCTAGCTTATCCTCCCCACCAGACAGGTGGGAGAAGGCCTTGATGTAGCAGTAGAAGAATGTACTAACGAGCAAAATCTTAGCATTGAAGACACTAAACTTACCAAGGACTATTTCTCAGAAAGAGCAAACATAACAGTTTCGTTCTGTTTATAAAATGGCGTCTAACAAGACAAAATGACAGTGCACATGTCAATCGGACGAATATAATGCCGGCATCCACTGACTACATATTTCACACAATATACGTAATAATGCATTAGTTATATCAATGCTAACATTACTTTGAGTATAATACCAATAATATAGTCATTTTCAGTTCTATTCTAACAATGGACTGGAGTGACTTGTGAATTAGAGATGACGGGACACTTTTGGTTCCTGGCGGACTCCATAGAATAGTGACGTAGGTGCGTGGGAGTTAAAATTCATGATGTAGAATGTTCAGTTAACGGTTACACGCTGAGGAATAAAGACATGCAATACCAAGCTCCATGTGTGGTGTGATAATTTGCATGTACACGGGCAGGGGAGGATGCTACAACTGGTGATGAGATAGTGGATTACGTAAACCCTGCAACCCAAAGAACCAAGAGTGCTCTCACAGAGAGTTTGCTGTGGTCTAGCAAACAGCTTGTGCATGCCACGTGTGCCTCAGTCGAAGTGAAAATCAATGGGTGCAAGTTCAATGAGTTCAATAATGAAGAGGCCATGTGTCTCAGAGTAATACATGGTTGTATATTCGATTCCTTTCAGATGACGAATGCTGAAAGAGACATTCATTTTGGAGCGAGTACTCGTGGTTGCCAGAGCAGAAGAAAGAGCTGACAGACAAGCAGCTAACATAGTGGCCGGAACGGCCCAAAATGAATCAGCGCTGAGTGTGAAAAGTAAGTAGAAACACAAGGTAGAAGGCCTTAAAGCAATGTCTCCAAAGAAAAAGAAGTTGGGTTTTCGATGTGGTTTTTCCTTTCCACATGAAGGTAAATGTCCGGCCATTGGACAGATATGCAAAGGCTGTAGGAAAGAGAACCATTTTGTAATGGTTTGCAAAGCGGGGGAAAGATCAATCGTGTCATGTCAAGAAATCAAAAAGGAGGAACGATCAAGTGCGTCACATTGAGAAAACAAAATAAGTAAACAGGCAAGTAGAAACTGACCAACGTCAATTGCCATCAAATTCCTTGTTTAAAAGTTTGTCACCATCATTGGCAAGCAACAGTGAGAAAGATGGGTGTGCGATTTCAATATTGACCGCTGGACGACGTGCACATGGAGGATTAGCTTCTTGCAAGGTAGAAGATAGGTAGACCAGTGAAAGTGTGAAATTCATTTGGACACTGTCCCAAAATCACACTGACAGTGAATGGGTGTTCCATACCTTTTATCAGAGACTGCGGCGCGTCAATAGACTTTATGCCAGCAGAAAAGTACAATGAACCATCTCCAGTGCCCCGTTTAACCCCATTGAAAACCTAACTGTATACATGGGCTGCTTCAATGCCACTGCAAAGTCAAGGTTCATTCGTAACAACTGTGAAGCATGTCCTGAAAAGCACTTCCTAGAGGGCATGTTGTTTAGTCAGTTTCATTACTGCTGCTGACATGGGGCTGATTTCTGTAAACTACGATGTCATTGTCTATCATGAGCTATTGAATAGGTTTCCATCATTGTTTCATACACTTGAAAGACTTAAGACCATGAAAATGCAACTTCACATAAGTCCTGTTGCTCAACGATATCGTCAAATTTCAAGAGGCTGTTCAGAAAGAACTTGAGAAACTATTAAAGCATGACATGATTGAGAGATCCACTGGTCCAACACAATGGGTATCAGCCATAGTGGTAGTACAGAAGAAGGATAGCGGAGGAGTTGTGCACATCTGCGTTGATATGCACCAAGCGAATAAGACCATTGAAAGAGAAATGGACATCCAGTTCCGCACATTGCTGACATGATTACACAGCTAAATGGAGCTAAAGTCTTTTCCCGTCTTGATTCGAACAAAGGTTATCACCAACTCGAACTGGAAAAAAATTGCAGGTATATTATTACCTTTTCGGCTCATATTGGTTTATTAAGTTATAAAATGCTAAGTTTTGGAGTGTCATCCGTTGCAGAACTCTTTCAGGATAGCTGCAGAACTCTTTCAGGATATAATTCCTCACATAATACAGCTAGTCACAAATGCTTTCAATTACAGTGATGACCTACTAGTTTTTGGGGCCACACAAAAGGAACATGATAAAGCTCTTACACAGGTGTGTCATATATGTGCCGATGCCGGTCTCACTTTAAATGCAGCAAAGTGTGAGTTTCATAAAACCAAACTCAAGTTCTTTGGCCATATCTTTTCTGATGGAGTAATGACTCTGGATCCAAATAAAGTACAAACCTTGTCATCCACTTCTCCCCCACAAGATGTAACTATGCTGAGATCCTTCCTTGGTATGGCCAGTTACTGTTCAAGGTATATGCGTGACTTTGCCACTGCAATTGCCCCATTGAGAGACTTAACAAAACAAAATGTTCCATTTCGATGGTCGTGTAAATCTGAACAAAGCTTCAAGCAATTCAAGCATGCAATTGAGAACGCCACTGAAATGTCATACTTTGATCTGAAATTGCAGACGGAGGTTGTTGTTGATGTAAGCCCATTGGGGTTGGGTGCCATCTTTGCCGAGCACATTTTACATCCCAATGCCCCAAGACATATTGTGGCTTACGCTAGCCGAAGTTTGTCTTCGGTGGAGCATGCCTATTCACAACCTGAAAAAAGAAAGCCTCGCATTGGTGTAGGCTTGTGAGCATTTTGATGTGTTGCTGTATGGAAAGCATTTCACAGCTGTCACCGACCGCCAAGCATTGCTCACCATTTTCGGTGCTCCTAAAGCCAAGATGCACCCTCGCATTGAGAGGTGGGGGTTATGATTGGAGGAGTATGAGTATACGATTGTGCACCACCCAGGAAAAAATCAAAAGCCTGCTGACTACTTCTAATGTGTGCCAGTACAGTGTCCTGCCACTACTTCTAAAACGGTTAATGCTTATGGTAACTTCATCAGGAAATCCAGTACCCCTGCTGCCCTATCAGTGGAATAAATCATTGCTGCCACGAGCACTGACAGAGATTTGCTAATACTCAAAGACTGTATTGCACATCAATCGTGGCGGAAACATGCTTGACCTCTTCATGATGACCTTGAATACCAGAAATTTAAAAATGTGCAGAAAGAACTTTCCTTTGCCCCAGAAGGCACCATCTTATGAGTCTGCGAGTCTGAGACAACAAGTGATTGAACTGGAACATGATGGACATTCTAGAGTAGTTGCTACTAAACGAGCTCTATGAGACCGAGTGTGGTTCTCTCGTCTTGATGAAAGAGTTGAAAAGCAGTTTAAGGGCATGTCATTTGTGCAACTGCTTGTCATCCAAAACAACCCCGCATCCGTTAAACATGTCTGATCTTCCAACATAAAGATTGCAATTGATTTCTGTGGACCCCTTGACAATGGACGTCATCTACTAGTAATGTTTGATGAATATTCCCATTTTCCCCTTGTGCAAGATCTGGCATCAACTACTCATGATAGAGTCATTGAGAGATTAGAAAGTATTTTTGCAACGTGGGATTTTCCTTTGATTTTGAAATCTGACAATGGGCCACCTTTCAATTGTTGAGAATTTAAAGATTTTCTTACTCATCTGAATGTCAAGCATCAGAAAAGCACACCTCTCTGGCCACAGGTGAATGGTGTTGTCGAGAGATTTATGAGCACCCTCAAGAATATCCTTCAGCGTGCTACACTGGAAAAGCTTGAACTCAAATCAGTTCTTCAGTCTACGCTTCGTGAATACAGGTCAACTCACCATTCTACCATGGATGAAAGCCCTGTCAGCTTAATGTTTGGGAGAGCCATAGGAACAAAATTGCAACAATGGACCACTGAAAGATCTATTGACATTTAAAAACTTTGCACTACTGATTTGTCTCACAAACACAAAATGAAGACCTATGCAGACAGACGTCACTGTGCTCAGAGCACCTCATTCAAAAGAGGAGACCAAGTTATTGTCAGGCAGAAATGGAAAGGCAAGTATGTTGCTCTTTTTGATGCTAACCCACTGAGGGTTGTGACTAGTAAAGGACACATGGTGACTGCTCACCCTCCTGGAAAGTCCATTACACGAGATTCTTCGCATTTCAAGCACCTGCCTCAACATTCGCCCACTCCAGACATCAGAAGTGAGACTTTTCCACCAGAGAATCCGGAAAACCCAACGACTGTACCAATGTCTCTGTCACAAGTGCCATTCATGGATACTTCTCCGGTATTCCCGCAGCCTCACATGACCAGATCTGGGCAATTGATTTGAGCACCAGAACGACTTATTGAAGAGTTGTAATGTATATATGTATTATTTGTACTTTTTTTAACAAAGGGGGAGATGTAGTGTCTTGTGAGTTAGAGATGACGGGACCCTTTTGGTTCCTGATGGACTCTGTAGAACAGTGACAAGTGGGTAATAGAATTCATGATGTAGAATGTTCAGTTAACGGTTACACGCTGAGGAATAAAGACGTGTAATACCAAGCTCCATGTGTGGTACAATCATTTTCATGTACTCGGGCTGGGGAGGACGCTACATAGACATCAAGAAGAGGCAAGCAACTACAGGAGAAAGGAGCAAGTCACAAGGATGAGACAGGATGGGTGGGTGTGAGCAACACAGATGAGGGAGGACGGGAGGAACACAGGGTTGAAGAAGTATACAAAGGAGCCAGCTGAAAAAACACACACTCTAGTAGAATGCTTTAATGCAAGTAAAAAAAGTAATGCCTAATAAAAGGAGCAGTGGAAGGACACAAGTAATGTGTCTATAGTCCAGGGAAGAAGCAAACAGGGAAAGCAGAAGGAAGCCTAGCTGCAGCTGACCAATAAGAAGCAGTGAAAAGTCGATGAAGATGAAGCCAACCATTGGCAAGCAATGGGCACTCTAAGCCCCCTGTAAATAAACAAAATGTCTCACAAGCAAAAGAGCATACACTTTGTTAGGTGAGACAAGTAGTCTGCACTAGCACACACGCTTTCTCTTCAAAAAGGAACGAGATAGTGGAAAGGATGGGACAAAAGGACAAAGAAGGTGAAGTACACCACAGTGATTACAATCAAACAAAATATGTCTTGGATAACAAAATCATAAAATTACATCATGCAGATGCAGTGTTGTGGATTTCAGTTGTTGAAATCTCAAGGAAGGTTTACAAACACTGGCAAAATTCTTGACTCAATCAGCTAAGGTATTTTCACCACTGCGAATATCAGGAAATTTGGAATCTACCAAATGTTCTTGGTCATACACATGTCCAGTCATAATCTTGGCTGGAGTCCGGTTGTTATGTTTCCTATTGCTTCATGAGCTGGGAAACTTGGGAGACAGATCAATGAATTCAGAATCACCTTCTTCATGGTTAGAGTTAAATTGTACTATTCTGGAATCGGGAAAGTAGTTTGGTTGAAACTTTATTGCTTATTTCTTTGTTCCTTTCTTAGCACGTGCATGTATCAACATATAGTTCCTTCTTTAACCACTGAAGGCACATTTGTGATGACGGAAGTCTTCCCTTCAGCAAATGGAAAGGACTAACACACAACGCTGAATGAGCAGTAGTTCTGTAGGATCCAGTTTGACTCCTACAAATGTTAATGTCAGAAAGCAATAGCCTATGTAGCAAGTCATCTTACAGGGCACCACCAATATGCTTGTATACATAATTGAATCCAATTCCATCAAACCTGACTGATAAATCCCATAAAAGTGTTATTAAATTATCTTTTAAAAGAAATCTCCAATCCTTATATGATGCCAGGCAGCAGAAGGGAATCTGCGTGGCTCCCGGTGGGCAGTCTAATACAGCTCATCCCAGGCTTTCAGCACTCACGTCACTTGCTACACCACGCCAAACCTAAGCTCAATTCAGCCAGTGTGAGCAGTTGATTGGGTGAGAGCAGGCAAGAGTAGCAAGAGGCCTGAAATTCAGAAAACAATAAAGGCAGGCCTTGTTTACTTTTAATGCAGTGCATCAAGGGGTACTAAAATGGAAGTCAGGGCCTGAGATACTCACAGGGTGTGGGTGAGCTACCTGTACATCATAATTGACTGGTTGTGGAACCCTGTCATAGAAGGTTGTATCACAGGCGTATAGGAAATTGGGTGCGCTCATGTTTACTCCTGAAAACTGTTTTTTACTGAATACCCAGTGTGTGACTACGGGCTAGGGGCCCCCTATCATGACCGTGAAGCCCACGAGTATTCCTAAATAGAGGAAGTACTCAATAAGCAAGATATGCTTGTATTTCCTCACTTGCATTTATAAACACCATTTTTATCCTTCAGTATGATCTCTGATACAAGAAACACGCACCTTGTTTGCTGACTTGCAGTGTACACAAGTGGAGGGAGTACGCTGCGAGACAGGCTCAGCTCTAGGGCAGTGCAGCCCCACCTGACGCTGATCTTGGGAGGTGCCATGTTTACAAATAACACAGATTTAAAAAGCACCTGCAGCAAAGCTCCTTGTATGTTCAGCAGTTTTCTGGCAACAATAAAAATGTCAAGATAACTCTGGTGCTGAGATCCGGCGATGAGACATGATGGCCGCTCGCTAGCGTTCCTCCCAAAGCACTGAGGAACCTTTTGTTTGGAGGGATGTTTATTTTGTAAAGTGTGGTTCAACCAGACATGCCGGAGGGCATTGGAAGCTCCCGGGAGCGGCGGGGGAGGTTTTTAGACGCTTAATTGGTCTATCAGCTGTTTTTGTGTCTGTTTCCTGCCACTCCAGTCACGCTTCGGATTACGGCCGCCATTTTATGAGCTTTCGGCTCCTTTCTCCGCAGGAAGCAGGGGGCCAACATTTTTACCGGGAGTGATGGGTCAAAAGGTGTTTGTCACTCTACTAAACTGGAGACAGCCTCTTTAAGCTTAATTTAACTTTAATATGTTGTTTTCAGTATTCTATGGACAATTTTATGGGCAGCTTGAGCAGTGTCTTGGTTTCCCAGGAGGATTTTACAAAGGCGGATTGGTTGATATTGGACTATTTGCTTATTGCTAGCCATTCCTGTAATTCCACAGAAAATTCTTCAATTAATTTGCCTGTTTTGGGGGGCCACTTTATCCAAGCTGCACATTTTGGCTCTCTCTCGTGTTTGTGGGGGTTAGAGGGCTACATAAGCTATCTTGCTTCTACCCCTGGTTAAATATGGAGTCTGCGCATTCAACTAAATCACAGGTTTCTATCACTTCTAATGCTAATGGTCGCAAAGAATCTGGTGGTAACACTAACAAAAGGGTCAAAAAAGATCCGCCTTCTCCAAATAAATCACCTTTGCCTTTGACACTGGAGGATATTATGGATGAATTGAGAAACATAAGACCATTTATGACAGATACAAGTGTGGCACTTCAAAGAAGAGGAAAAACGGTCTCATCTAGACTCTAGACTTACTGAGGTCGAACAGAGAGTTAGTGATGCTCAAGATGTGGCTGCTAAAGTTGATATTTTATCTAAAGAAGTGATTCAGCTAAAGAAGTTAACAGCGGACCTGGAAAACCGTAACAAGCGCAACAATTTACACATATATGGCATACCGGAGGGTTCTAAAGGCTTCAACATGATCAATTTCTTGAATTGGCCTTGAGTTGGCTTGCAAAAACCTGTGGATCTCAATATTCAGAGGGTGCACAGAATTGGTCCTTCACAAGCTTTGACCTCGAATAGATTGCGAGGGATCGTTGCTTTTTTTCTGCAGTACTCTGATATAATGATGGTTCTTACAGCAGCTAAACAACGTATACAAATAATATGGTCTAGTCAAAAGATTTTCTTTAGTCAAGATGTTTCAAGGGCTACTGCTAATCGTTGGCAGGAATGTTTGGATCTCAGACCTACGCTGCGATCCATGAATGCTCGCTATGGCCTTATTCACTCTTGTTTCTTCAAGGTTACATACAAAGACAAGTCAACAACTTTTGAAGACCCTGAAGAACGTAAGAAATTCATACATATTCATAAAGGAGAAGATATGGAACTTTGTAAATCTTAAATGTTTCTCACTTATTTTATAACAAGTTATCTCTCTCTTCTTTGCGGGTTCCCAGTCCCCCCCTGTTATGGATGAAGATGTCTTTGTTCAATATTGTCCTTCTATTCCAATGTCCACATTTTGTTCAACCACATAGTCTCCTTAATGTTTGGTAAGTCCCTTTGGTGCCATGTTGGAATTGTCTTATTATCTTTTTTTTTCTTTCTTTGTTTATTGTTCCTCCATTAATTGTTGATATCTCATTTACTTACTCTCGATGTTTCTTCTTTTGAACGGCCTCTGTTTTTCTTGTTCCCCCCTTTCAACATTATTGTCTCTTTCGCTCTTCACTCTTATGGCTAAAGTCTTGTGGCTTATTGTCATCCTTCTTTTATATTTATACCGGGGGAGCCCTTGTTCTCCCCTTTTTCCTCTTTTTTCTTTTTTTACTTCTATCTCTAATTCTTTCTTTAAATCTTCGTGTATAGCCCTTTGCTATACAGCTTACCGTTTTTTATGCAATTTTGTTCTTTTTGTGTTCCACCACTTTCTATCCGATTCTTTTTGTTTGGAAAAATATTATGTATACTGTAGGTTTTCTACAGTGAGTTTTTAATGGTTCTTTTATGTGTCCTTTCCATGAGTAGCTTACATATTGTTTCATGGAATGTTAAAGGTCTTCGTAACCCACTTAAGAAGCAAAGGGTGTTGTCACTTTTATCAAAACTAAACTGTCAAATTGCTTTATTACAAGAAACACATCATAAGGAACAGGATATTGCCTCCCTACATAGGCAAAGGGTTGGGAGAGTTTTTAGCTCCTCTGCGCAAATAACAAAAATGGTGTTATAATACTGTTCCATAAATCGTTAAGTATTCAATTGTTGAATGAGATTAAAGATGATGTTGGTAGATGGCTTTTGCTAAATATTAAGATAAATAATACCCAGTTTTCCTTATGTAATGTAGTTGGCCCTAACGGTGTAGATTTGTTATTTTGGAATGATTTTTCCTATCTGTTATCTTCCCATGCATCAGAAAATCTTATAATGGGGGGAGATTGAAATCAACTAATGGATCCCTTTTTAGATCGATGATCTCAGACTAAGTTTATTCCTAACGAAATGCATAGAGCCTTTCAAAAATCCATATCCTCTAAAGAGTTAGTAGATGTTTGGAGAACCTCTCACCCTCATGTCTTAGAATTCAATTTTTTCCCCTCCTGTTCACAACTCCCATTCTAGAATAGATTATATATTTTTTTACTCAGACTACTCTCCAATTTCTGATATATGTTGAGATAGGTTCAATACTTATTTCAGATCATGCTCCCGTTATTGTAGACTTGGATTATCCTACCCCTATACCCTCTTCTCGCAGGTGAAGATTTAATAATGCCCTTCTGCTTGATAAACAATTTACAGAACAATTAACAATATTTTTACATTAGTTTTTTGAGAATAATCTTACCTCAGACACGCAGATTAATTTCATTTGGGATGCCTTTAAAGCAACTGCAAGGGGCTTTATAATAGATCTTGTTGCAAAAAATAGAGGAAGGCATTTAAAGACTCTGTGCAACTTTTAAAGCAAATTAAGTCTTTAGAACATGAATATTTTTCTTCTAATCGCACTGATACTCTGTTCAAACTTATCAAGGCTATATTGCAATATAACAAACAATCCTGGGACATTGCTTGTAGTAGGCTTCTTAAGTTTACCTTTTTTTTATTTTTTATTAATTGTCAAATTGGTCAGAAAACAAACAAGGAGAAAGAAAAAAAAGAGATTTCCAAAATACAGATAAGTTGAGTATGATAAATACATAGGGCCTGATTCACAGAACTAACTTACGTCAAAATCCTAAACTTACAACAATTTTGGTATTCACAGAATGAACTTACACATTTGGGTATTCACAGAATGAACTTACACATTTGGGTATTCACAGAATGAACTTACACATTTGGGTATTCACAGAATGAACTTACAACAATTTTGGTATTCACAGAATGAACTTACACATTTGGGTATTCACAGAATGAACTTACAACAATTTTGGTATTCACAGAATTAACTTACTCATTTTGGTATTCACAGAAGGCACTTACTCATCAATGAGTAAGTGCCTTCTGTGAATACCAAAATGTGTAAGTTACACAAAATGTGTAAGTTACACAAATGAGTAAGTTACACAAAATGTGTAAGTTACACAAAATGTGTAAGTGTCTTCTGTGAATACCAAAATGAGTAAGTTTATTCTGTGAATACCAAAATGAGTAAGTTCATTCTGTGAATACCAAAATGGTAGTAAGTTTAGGATTTTGTCGTAAGTTAGTTCTGTGAATCGGGCCCATTGATCACAAAGCTATACAATCGTACAAGCACTTATCTATCACCAATACTATAAGCCAAAGTAAAAGCCATGAGATAATTGATAAGGACAAATTATAACTCAGGGTACATCATAATTATTATTATTTCGTTTTAGGCTAAGTGAGTTAAATCAAGTTATTTCGGATAAAGACCCCCAACTGGATCCCAATTAAACCTACCCCATATTCGGTCAAATTTTTTAATAGAACGTAGTCCCCTGACTCTAGCTAAAGCATATTCCCTCTCATATACTCCCCGAAAGATTACCCACCATTCTTCTGTTCTGGGGGGTGTTGTCGAGACCCATGTCCTGGCTATACACAGCCTGGCGGAAACAATTATAACACAGAGAAGACTTTTTAGGCTTACATCTTCCACACCGCTATATCCCAACATGATCACCTTATTTGTTAATTGCAGCTCTAAACCGAGGCCAATCCTGATATGATTACTCACATCCTCCCAAAACTTCCTCAATTCTGGGCAAGTGACAAACATGTGTAGCAAATTAGCAGCCTTCAATCCACATTTAGGACATTTGCTTTTCTCCCCTCTATCACTCTCCTCCTTGCCTGACCATTTAGCTATTCTATCTGGCGTATAGTATAGCATGCAAACCGTTCTGAATTGCTGTAATTTCAAGTTTACAGAATGGGCTGATCCCGCCATCGTGTCTAATGCCACAGTTATTTCTAAAGGGGTAGTATTTACTGATAGGAGATCGCTCCATTTCAATGCAAGTTTCGAACTTTCATTAACTGTTTGCTGACAAATATTCTGATAAATAGTTCCTATTAGTGACTTCCTGGGTGCCTGATAAAAATCTTTCAGCAAATCAGAGTGCTCCAGCATTTTTATACCCTGGCGTACCAATAATAAAATCCCTGATTTGCAAATATTTGAAAAAGAGCCAATCAGGAAGAGCATAGGAGCTTTGCAGATTTTCAAATGTGCGAAACCCATTCATATTGTACAGCTATCCCGGACACCCAACGCCATAATTTGACCAAACTTTACAAATTGAGTCATGAAACACTTCAGGAAGCATCGGGTTTTCCCACATAGGGAGATACTCATGGAAAAGTGGGAGGGAATATTCAGCGGAGACTTCCCGCCATATATGAACTATATATTTTATAGTCTTAAATCTTACTCTTTTGAAGTAATTTGGATCATTAATCCGATGCAAAAATAATCCACTATCTGAGCCAAGCGCAAACCTATAAGAAAAGTCGTAATTGTCTCCGGCCAATAGTTTACTAAGGCGTCCGGCAAATGCCGCCCAGTAGTATAACTTAAAATCCGGCAGCTGTAGCCCACCCTGATTATATGGAAACTTAATTAATATGCCGAATTGCGTGCCAGGCTATCTTATACCCCCAGATAAAACAGGCGAGAGCCCCGTCAAGTTTCTTAAAAAAAAGATTTGGCACCCGCAAAGGTATTGTACGAAAAAATATAAAAATTTGGGTAAGATATTCATTTTAATAATGTTGCACCTACTTATGATGCTAATGGGTAGCTTATGCCAAGTTCTAAAGTTTTGAACCACATGCTGTAAGAGAGTCTCATAGTTCAAAACAACAATCCGTTCCATCTGAGAGGATATCTGCACCCCCAAATTTAGAGCTGATGAGCATACGCCCGGAACTGGTCTAGTAGATTCGAAATTAAGGAGAACTTGGGTTTTACTAGCATTTAATTTATATCCCGAAAAAGGTGCCAAATCGGTTAGCTTCATCTCTATTATGTTACAGTGCGGATACTGGATAAGACGAATACACGGCCACATTGTCAGCGTATGCAGTGACTTTCAGCTCGCATATTCCTACCTT
Organism: Calotriton arnoldi; assembly: GCA_963921515.1. Classification (NCBI taxonomy): domain Eukaryota; kingdom Metazoa; phylum Chordata; class Amphibia; order Caudata; family Salamandridae; genus Calotriton; species Calotriton arnoldi. Next base: position 1,884,786 of record CAWUFW010003062.1, on the reverse strand, counting down.
AACTGGTAAAATGTTCTTATTGTTACATAAAGAACGTAAGGACGGCTCAAAATATAAGGCAAATAGAAGAGGAGACAGTGGGCACCCCTGCTGGGTTCCCCGCTGTATCTGGAAAGGAGAAGATACCATCCCCTCATATGTCAACTGAGCCCATGGGTTTTTATATAAAGCCTGTACTATAGCAACCACTCAGTCTATACGCCGAGAGAGTAGACCTGAGACAATTCCAAATTACACGATCAAAAGCCTTTTCGGCGTCCAAAAGTATCATCCCCATATTCATGTCTAGTTTTTTTGCTGCATCGAAAGCCACAATTGCCGTGTTAACATGGGCTGCAGTATCCCTATCCAATATGAAGCCGTGCTGCTGGCAAGATACCAATCCTGGCATGAGAGGAGCTAATCGGGTGGCCAAAATCTTAGCAAAAAGTTTGGCATCCGCATTTATAAGGGAGATAGGTCGGTATGACCCACACTCCTCTGGGGCTTTTTCTTTTTTTAAGAAAAAGATGATGTTTGTCAGATTCCATGAGCTAGGGAGAACCCCACTATCCCCTATAGATTGTATGACATCTCTTAGCTGAGGCATAGTATAATCCTTAAAAACTACAAACCTCTAAGGGTATTGAATCCTCGCCTGCAGCCAAGGCCTCTAATATTTCTTCGCTGTTAATTTCATTCTGAAGAGTTTCCACTTGTTCAGCATTAAGTCTTGGAAGGTTGCACCCAGATAAGTATTGATTAAACCCCATTGCATCAAACCCAGTGCCCTGGCTGTATAACTTCTGGTAAAATCCACCGAATTGTTCCATTATTGCCTGAGTCTGTGTGTATAAGACACCATCCTCGCCTTTATTCGCTTTAATCTGAGTCTTGGCCCTTTTGTCAGCTAGTTGGTGCGCCAGCACTTTCCATACCTGCTCCCCATATTCATACCGAAGAGTGCGATGTTTATTCTAGCTGACCGCTACCGTCTCCCTCAGTATACTTCCCAGGTGTAATCGTTTCTCAATCAAGGAGAGATATAAGTCCTGTTGCTCTGGTCTCCCCTGTTTAATTGCACCAGCATGTGAAATTTCTAACTGTGTTACAGCCTGTCGAGTTGCCCTCATGTAGAGTTCCTTACTCTTATTTTACTGGTATATATATTGCTGGGTGATGCCTCTTACAAAGGCCTTCATGGTGTCCCATACAGTCTGGAGATGCAGACCCAGCATTATTCCCCATGAATTCCACTAGTTCTTTTTGTACCTTGCTTAAGTATTCCTTCTTTGTGAGTAAATGATGAGGGAAGGAAAAGGAACGCCTCTGACTTCTCACAGCCTGGCTATAAAAGGATAACAAAATAGGGTTATGGTCCGAGGTTACTTTAGGACACACTTCCAGGCCTGCAGACTGTAGAATCGTATTACTTTCAAAAACCAAATCGATCCTAGAATACTGCCTATGGGGTACTGAGAAGTACGTATATCCAGGCAATATTGGATATAATGACCTCCATACATCCCTAAGACAATGCAAGCGTGCTAATTCAAGAATAGAAGTCCTAACTTATCTCATTCTTAAAGAAGCATGCTGGTTAGTTGAATATTTAACATAATCCAAGGTACAGTTAAAATCGCCAATAACTAACAGTTCTCCCTGCCATTCTAATAGTTCTAAAGTTAGCATATCAAAAATAGCGGGCTCATCTAAGTTGGGCCCGTATAATACACATAGAACATATTTAATGCCATTCATTGCTAGTTGCACAATTGCCCATCTCCCACGTGGATCAGTTGCCGTTCTCAGGAGATTATATTCCATTCTTCTATCTGCTAGAATAGCGACCCCCCTGATAGAAACCGTCGGAGATGTGCAAACGATAACATCAAAACCCAGCAGTTTCAAGAAAACCCTGTCCTTATAAGCCAGATGAGTTTCAGTAAGGCATACTATATGGGGTTTATACATTTTAAGTTCTTCTCGAACTAATTGACGCTTATTAGTGCTGTTTAGACTAGAGACATTCCAACACATACAGCGTATTTACCCCATTTCGAATAAGTTATTGCTTGGCTTAGCCTAGTCCTTAACATGAACATAAAAGAAAAAATACACCCCACACCTTGCCTTAACTTCTTTGCCATAGAAGACCCTAAAATCAAATTAGTGACCTTTATCACATTTCCAGCTTTGTCCTTAGTGCCCCCAGGAAACGTAGACCCTGACCAATTTGACTTTTGACCCCATTTGCACCCCTTCCCTACTTCTGAAACTCCAGCCCTCCCCTCATAAAGCCAGCTAACCTCCCCTACTCTAGCTGAAGGAATCACCCCAATCCCTGGACTGTCTACTCAACAGCCCGAGAGTTCCTACCCACTGTGTTCCCCACCTCCCGCGCCACCCGTCCACGACCTGCCCTTTCCGTATGAACAAAGAGAGGGGCAAAAAAAAAGAGTAATTTACACCTTAAGAAAGAATGGAGGGAAGAAAAAGTAAAAGGACACACTAACAGCCCTCCCTAGTGAATACGTAGTCAAGTCATAAGTCAAATCAAAAGAAAGATTCAAATAGCTTATATGCCACAGCCCCCCCCTTATATTAGACAAGATCTGAGATGCCTCTTGCTCCGTATTACAGAACCATCTCTGACCCTCTTTAACAATTTTAAGTCTTGCAGGCTCTTGTAGAAAAACCTGTGCCCCAACAGACTTTAAAGGATCTATAAGTTGTCGGAGTTTCCACCGCCTATCCATTGTGGGCTTGCATAAATCCAAGCGGACCACTATTGACATTGAGTCAATTAATACTGGAGCAGTTGGTCGTGGTTTAATGGAGATGGCTCGTCTTAAAAGAAAGTTACCAACATACACCAAAATTGGGCGTGCATTTAGGCCCCCGTTAGAAGCCATGGTATTAGATCTGGCAGGGCGATTGATGGGAAGTCTGTGCACCCTCTGTATTTGGGAATCCATATCCCAGTCTGATAGCTCCGGGAATGCTTTTCTAAACAGCTGCACAATGAACTGCCGTGGATCCTCTCCTTCCTTCCCTTCTGGTATTCCAAATATGTGTAAGTTATTTTGTCTTTGACGATTTTCCAAATCCTTGAGCTTAGCCTGTACAAGATGCAGATGGCTATCATGCTGCTCTACGTTTTTTTGAGTGACAGCACCTCTATCCTCTATATCTGAGACCCGTTGTTGGAGTTCCCGCATCTCTACAGTAGGATTAGTAATCTTACTAGTAGCTTCTGACAGTGAGCTCTATATAGCGATATTATCGGCTCTGACTTGCGCGTAGTGCTGCTGTGCTTCAGCTCGCTGAGTCTGTAACATTTGCAGAATAGTTAGCAGTGTTGGTTCATGCTCACTGTCAGACAAGAAAGGGTCAGACATGACTGTAGATGGAGAGCCGGCAGCAGTGATGCCCCTGAATGAAGGGGGGCTAGTACCCGGTGAAGCCGAAGCCTCCGGGCTATCAATGATTGAGGTTGTAAGCTCTACTGAACCTTGGTTATGCTTCTTCCCTCCCTTGTGTGGATTTTGGGAGTCATTTGAGGCAATAGATAAATGTGATATTATTGCTTTGACATCTCCTTTGGACACAACCCAGTTTCGCAATGGGCTACCATTAGTGGTCTTGTGTCTAACCACGAGATAAGGCAAAGCTATCGCCCCGCTTGTTCCTTGGTAGGTGTGTTTGCGCTTTCTTGTCTCTCCCAGTACCATTAACCAAGGCTTTATTAGCCCGCACCTCTGCCATTGATCCCACCTCTGTCGTGCTCTCGCATTGGTTATTTAGTCCCGTATTTAATCCAGTAATATCGGTATCATCTGTAGGCACTTCCTTATATATATTTGAAGTCAGTAAGCTAGGAGGTGAGCTGAGACCGGCTACTGGTTCTATTGTAGTTTCAGCGGTGCAGGCACCATGTGGCGTGCTCCAAACACCTAAAGCCTGGCAGCCTCTCCTTCCACAGAATCAGATCTCCCAGATATGTCATCGTTACTCACGGTTCCAGTGGTATCGTTGTCCTTGGATGGCTGGGTATGATCTAAAGACGAAGTGACCAGCTCCTGTCCTCCTGCAGCTCTGTTTCCTTCCAAAGCAGATAGCAGAGTATCCATTTTTCCAGATGGCGCCGCAGGCATCAGCATATCAGTGAGTGAGGTCTTCCCTCCTGGAGAGTCTTTAGAGTATGCCTGCAGTATCAAGGCATCATCAACAGTCTTAAGTAGTTTCGAAATTGGCCGCCCAGTGCCAGTGGCAGTGTCGGTAGCATCCTGTATACTGGAGGGCTCCTCCGCTTTGTCATTGTCGAAGACTAAATCCACCCCAGGGCGGGTTTTGCTGCAATTGCAAGCTCCTTTAGCAGCTCGGCTGATGTTAACTCGAGGCGGAGCCATATGAGCACTCGAGTTGTTTGCACAAAAGGTCAGCAGTGCCCAGTGCCCGCTCCGCCCAAGAGCAAAATGAAGCCACATAAATGGGGTCTAGAGCGCAGGCTTGCCTCAAGTCTCCGAAATACTTTGCTAACAGGAGAAGGCAGACCCCCCTTGCCAAGGCACGCTGGGCTGAAGCGGTCAAGTCCGGTATCAGCCCCAGGACACCCGGAGCGAAAGCAAATACTAAAGCGCGGCCAAAGTAGAGCAGAGTCAGGCAAAGTGCTGCAGACCCTTGATCAAGGATGAAGGCTGCCGCTGTCGCTGCCAGAAACAACAGCTGAAGGTGTTGGATTACATCGAAGAACCTGGAGCAGTTAAAGCATTAAAGCAGGAGTCAAGCAGATTCAAACAAAAGTGCTAGGATGTGCTACGGGTCCTCGAGCGCATGATGAAAACAAGATGAGAACCGCTGCAAGGGGCAGCTGCAGCATAAACCCAGCAAGACAGGCAAGTCAGGCAAGAGTGCTGGTATACACCAAGGATCCCAGCGCAGAGGATGGAAGAAACGCCGCCATGAGCAACTGCTGCATGAGCCAAACAAAGTCAGGCGAAAGTCAGGCAAAAGTGCTAGTGTATGCTGTGTATGCTGTGGATCTTTATTCAGGGATGAAAAGAAAACAAAAAGGGGCCGTCAGGAGAAAGCCGCCGCCAGAAGCAGCTGCGGCGGGAGCCAAGCAGAGTTAGACGAGAGTGCTGGAATGCACCGCGTATCCTTGATCCAGATGGTAGCCGTCAGAAGAAAGCCGCCCCCAGGGACAGCTGAGTGGAGCCAAGCATATTCAGGTAAAGATGCTGGAAATACACCGCAGGAACCTGGAGCCCAGGCGACAGCCGCCGCCGGGAACAGCCGACATGGAGCAGAGCAGAGTCAGGTTCAAGTGCAGGAGAAACACGGGGGGGAGCTCCCATTGGCGAGATCAACCCGCCATCCTCCCCAGCCTTGTCTCAAGAATCTAAAATCCACATGCTACTTAAGTTTAATGCGAAAATGTTTGGTGGTCGGAATAAGGCTGGCAAATCCCTGGCTAATTACCTTAAAATAAAAAAGTAAAAATCTAAGATTGTTGCCATAACAGACACAGCTGTGGTCAGGCATATTAGTGATTCAAAAATATTAGATTGTTTCTCAGAATATTATAAGAAGTTATATACCCCAGAATCCTCGCCTTCAACTGATCAGTTAGATGCTTTTTCAATCAATTCCTAAATACCCAGATAGCATTGTAGGTTTGTCCTCTCTTGATACTCCAATTTCTGAGCAAGAGATTTTAAATGTCATCAATCACCTTCCAAAGGATAAAACTCCCGGACCTGATGGCTTTTCTGTGCGCTTTTATCACCATTTCAAGCATCTTTTAATTCCTAAGTTATTTCTACTTATTGCTCATTTTTTAACCATGAGGTGGATACAAGGCTCTTTTTCTCAGGCTATGCTTTGTCTGCTCCTAAAAAAAGGTAAGGATCTTTCTCAAAGTAGTAACTACAGACCTATCTCACTGATTAATACAGATTGTAAGATTTTGGTTAAATTATTGGGACTTCGTATTAATCATGTTATTCCTGATTTAGTTAACCTGCATCAGTCAGGGTTTGTGAAGGGATGCTCTATTTCGGACAATTCTAGAACTTTCCTTAACATCATTCACTTGGCCTCCAAATTGAACTCCCCCTTGGCTGTCATAACTCTTGATGCTGAAAAGGCTTTCAATCGGGTGAATTGGGAATTCATGTTCGGAGCACTGAAATGGCATGGTTTTAGTCCCCATATTCTTCAATGTATTCATTTCTTCTATTCTGAACCCTCTACCTCTATTTGGGTCAACGGTAATCAATACAGTTATTTTCCTCTTCAGAAAGGTACTAAACAGGGTTGCCCTTTATCCCCACTTTTATTTATTTTATCATTAGAACCCTTTTAAGACAACATTTGTCGATCTGCAACTTTTTCAGGCTTTCAATTTAAGAGCATCGATATAAAAGTCACAGCATACGCGGATGATATTTTGTTAACCCAAACAAATCAATACCTGAGTTTTTTCATTATTAAATGAATAATTAGTAGTTTCTGGGTTTAAACTTAATATATGTAAATCAGAGGTCTTGCCCCTAAATAAAATTGCCTCCCATATATGTTCAAGGATTCTGGGTTCACATGGAATTCAAACTGTACTAAATCTTTAGGTATCCTATACTCAAATAATATCAAAGAAACTATTCAAATTAATCTTAATGAAATTAATACAAAAATTACTTAGTAGAGGGTTTGTCCCCTTCATTTCTGTCCTGGTGGGGTAGATTGGCTACAATTAAAATGATGTTGTTACCGATTGTTAATTTTTACTTGTCCATGCTCCCAATTACACTTCCACTTACTTTTTTTTAAAGCCATTAATCAATCAATCACAGAATTTGTAGAGCGCATTACTTACCCGCGAGGGTCTCAAGGCGCTGGGGAAAAAAAAGGGGGGGTGCCGCTACTAGTCGAACAGCCAGGTCTTGAGTAGCCTCCTGAAGGTCAGCAGGTCTTGGGTCTGTCGTAGGCTGAGTGGAAGGGTGTTCCAGGTCTTGGCGGCGAGGTGGGAGAAGGATCTGTCGCCGGTGGTTGTTCTTCGAATGCAAGGGACGGTGGCGAGGGAGAGGTCGGCGGAGCGGAGCTGGCGGTTGGGGACGTAGAAGAAGAGTCGTCTGTTGAGGTAGGCTGGGCCGGTCTTGTGGAGTGCTTTGTGTGCGTGGATGAGGAGTTTGAAGGAGATTCTCCTGTCGACGGAGAGCCAGTGCAGGTTGGGTCTCAGGTGGGGGGTGATGTGGCTGTGGCGTGGTACGTCGAGGATCAGGCGTGCAGAGGCATTTTGAATGCGTTGCAGTCGCTTGATGAGCTTGGCCGGGGCTCCCGCGTAGAGGGCGTTTCCATAGTCGAGTCTGCTACTGACGAGGGTCTGGGTGACTGTTCTTCTTGTATCTTTCGGGATCCACCTGTAGATCTTGCGGAGCATGCGGAGGGTGTTGAAGCAGGAGGAGGAGACTGCGTTGACTTGCTTGGCCATGGAGAGCGTTGAGTCGAGGATGACTCCCAGGTTGGTGCGTGGTCGGTGGGTGTCGGGGCTGCCCCCAGTGTCGTTGACCACCAGGAGTCGTCCCAGGCTGAAGGGTTGGATCCGAGGATGAGGACCTCCGTCTTGTCCGAGTTCAGCTTTAGTCGGCTGCTCTTCATCTAATCGGCGACGGCCTTCATTCCTTCGTGGAGGTTGGATTTGGTGGTGAGGGGGTCCTTGGTGAGGGAGAGGATCAGTTGAGTGTCGTCGGCGTAGGAGATTATGTTGAGGTCGTGCTGTCGGGCGATGCGTGCGAGCGGGGCCATGTAGATGTTAAACAGTGTCGGGCTGAGGGATGATCCCTGGGGTACGCCGCAGATGATCTCGGAGGCTTTGGATCGGAATGGGGGGAGGCGGACTCTCTGGGTTCTGCCGGAGAGGAAGGAGGTGGTCCATTCCAGGGCCTTGTCTCGGATCCCTGCGTCGTGGAGGCGTGCGCGTAGAGTGCGGTGGCAGACAGTGTCGAAGGCGGCGGAGAGGTCCAGCAGGATGAGGGCTGCGGTCTCACCGTTGTCCAGCAGGGTCCTGATGTCGTCGGTGGCGGCGATGAGGGCAGTCTCGGTGCTGTGGTTGCTGCGGAACCCTGACTGGGATGGGTCCAGGATGCTGTTTTCTTCGAGGTATCGGGTTAGCTGTTTGTTGACGATCTTCTCGATGACCTTGGCTGGGAACGGAAGAAGGGAGATGGGACGGAAGTTCTTGAGGTCTCTCGGGTCCGCCTTGGGTTTTTTGAGTAGGGCGTTGATCTCGGAGTGTTTCCAGCTCTCTTGTAAGGTCGCAGTCTCGAAGGAGAGATTGATGACGTTGCGCAGGTGGGGTGCGATGGAGCTGCTGGCTTTGTTGAAGATGTGGTGTGGGAAAGGGTCTGACGGGAAGCCGGAGTGGATTGTGCTCATGGTCTTGATGGTGTCATCGATGTTCACGTTGGCCCAGGCTGGCAAGGGGTCGTGGTCGATGGTGTGCAGCGGGTCTGGTGTGTCGGTGTCTGTTGGGGCTTTCTGGGTGTTGAAGCTGTCGTGGATGTCGGCGATCTTGCGGTGGAAGAAGGTGGCGAGGGAATCGCACAGGGCTTGCGACGGCGGGATGTCGTTGGTGTTGGAGCTGGGGTTGGAGAGTTCCTTCACGATGTTGAAGAGCTCCTTGCTGTTGTGTGCGTTGTTGTCGAGGCGGTCTTTGAAGGAGATCCTCTTGGCGGACCTGATGAGGTGATGGTGGTTGCGGATGGCGTCTTTGTGGGCTGCGTGGCTGTCCGGTGTCTTTTCACTGTGCCATTTCTTCTCTAGTTTCCGGCAGGTACGCTTGGATGCTAGGAGTTCCGGGGTGAACCAGCTGGCTCTTTTGCTGGTGTCTCTGTAGGAGGGTTTTACAGCGGGGCGAGGGTGTTGGCGCAGTCGTCTATCCATCGTCTGAGGTTGTGGGCAGCGTCGTCGGTGTTTGGGGGGTCGGTGGGTGGGCTGAGAGCGAGGTTTGCCTGTAGTTGGTCTTCGGTGACTTTGCTCCAGCAGCGGCGTGGGATCTGTTGGGTGCGGTGGTGTGTGGTGGGTTTCTGGAAGGTGAAGTGGATGCAGCGGTGGTCGGTCCAGAGGAGTTCGGTGGTGTGGCTGAAGGAGACATGGGAGCTTGAGGAGAAGACGGGGTCGAGCGTGTGGCCGGCGGAATGGGTCGGCGTTGTGACGAGCTGTCTCAGGCCGAGGTTGGCGAGGTTGTCGATCAGGGTGGTGGAGTTGCTGTCGTTGTTGTTCTCCAGGTGAAAGTTCAGGTCTCCGAGGAGGATGTAGTCGGTGGAGGTCAGGGTGTGCGTGCTGATGAAGTCGGCGATGGAGTCGCTGAACTGGGGTCGGGGTCCAGGGGGTCTGTAGACGAGGGTGCCTCTAAGGGTGGTGTTGGGGTCCGTGTGGATCTGGAAGTGCGTGTGTTCGGCGGTGCAGAGAGTGTCGTCGGTGCTGGTCAAGACCCTGATGGTGTTCTTGTGGACGATGGCGATTCCTCCTCCTACTCCGTTGGTGCGGTCTCTGCGGGTGATCTTATAGCCGTCTGGGATGGCTATGGCGATGTTGGGTGCGGAGGAGTCGTTCATCCAGGTATCTGTCAGGAAGGCGACGTCCGGTGATGATGTGTCGAGCAGGTCCCAGAGCTCGACGGCGTGTTTGCGTGCGGAGCGGGTGTTCAGTAGGATGCATCGGAGGTGGTTGAGGTCCTTCTTGACGGGCGCTTCGGCGGCTCTGAGGCCGGTGTAGCTGCAGTTCCGGCAGGTGAAGGGACCATGAGTGCGTTTCGGGGCGGCCTTGAAGCAGGTGTGTGTTCGCCCGGGGTTGAGAGCGTGGAGTGTGGTGGCATCGTATCGGCGGCGGTCGTCGTGGCTGGCGCGGGTGCGCGAGGACCAGGGGTTCTGGCACTGGGCGCAGTCCAGGCGTGGACGGGCGCAGACGGGCTTGCCTTAGGCATGCCTTCGGCACGCCAGCGGCGCGGCCAGCCACGCAGCGGCTGCCATATATGGGGAGGTGGGAGGGAGGAGCAGCTGGGAGGCGGGAGGCAGGGGCAGCGAATGGGCAGAGGGGGGGCGGGGCTGCAGGGGACGCATCGGCGGGAGCGGCAAGGGAAAGGAGGCAAGGGCAAGGATCACGGGGGCAACGAGGGGAACAAAATGCAAAATGGGCACAGAGTCAAGGGGGCAGCGAGGGGAAACAGAAGGCAAATACGGGCACAAATCGGGGGCAACAAGGGGAAACAGAAGGCAAATACGGGCACAGAAAGGAATGCAGGCACAGGGGGGGAGACAGACAACAGCAGTCACAGTACCAGAGGACAGTAAGGGCTGTACAGAGAAGAAAGCGAAAGAATACAGACCTAAGGCCTACCACTGGCCACCAGGGATGAGGCGCAGGTGGTAGCCTGCGGGTGGAGGAGGGCCTCAACTTCTCCAGCAGCGGCAGCTGGGGCGGATCAGGACACACAGGCAGAGCTGTGTGGTGGGGGAGCGACCTACCTAACAATGATCAAATTCTTCTGGAACAAACGCAAACCTCGAATCTCATTAGCCCGCCTTCAGCAATCCAAAGATACTGGATGGGTTAATTTTCCTAATCTTAGGCTACACCATTCTGCCTTCACATTGAAACACATTTGGACATCCTTGTTGGTGAATTCTCATGAAGTGTCAGCAGTTTGGGGTCAATTGGAACAGGCACAATTTACACCATTTGCTTTTGGGGAGGTGGTTCACATTTCTCAACCCCCCAAAGGCGTTTTTCTCTCCTATACCTACTCATTCTATAGCAATTGTTAAACCTGTAATTACTTCCTCTATTTCCTGTTCTGAAAGTATTTCACAAACTCTAATTTGGTACAATAAGCATATAAAACTAAATAATAGAGTTCTCTTGGAAAGAATGGATCAAGAAAGGGATTATAACCATCTGTCATATACTCTCTAATGGTTCTCTGTTAAATTTCTCTGAAATCCAGGAAAAATATGACATATCCTCTTACTACGCCACTCATTTTCAACACATTAAGATCCTTCTTCTTCTAATTATTTCTCAATACTCTACTCCTGTTTCACATACACAGCCTCCCTCTTTTACATTGGATTTCTCTTCACAAATGAAGGCTTCTGGCATAAATAAGATTTTGAGTGGTTCCCCTGATTTAAAAACAAAATTCGAAATAAAGCTAATGTGGGAAATGGATCTTCACCAAGGGTTGTCTTCCCAAACCTGGAATTCCATGTCGGTTAAGGTCCACACTTCTTCTCGCTCAGCAAGCACAACCCAAACATTATATTATTTCTATATTACATTAATCTTAACTCCTATGAGACTCCATAAATTCAAGCTTTCTAACAATGCTAAATGCTGGTCCTGTTCTTATGATGAAATTGGCCTTCTACATATGTTTCTTCATTGTCCTTTGGTAAAAAAGCTTTGGTCACTCATATGGGATAAACTGAATGAAATTTTGTCCACGAATATTCCTTTTGATATTCGGCACATCTTTTTAGGAGGTTCCTCTCTCTTTTGGCATTCTCAAGGTATGGTCAGGAAGTTTGTTGATTTGACAGTTGCTATTGCTTTACAAATACTTACAACAAATTGGAAAGATGCTACTAAAATTACTTTTATTGGTTGGTGGAATCTGTTATGTCATCACCACAGATTGGATCGAGCTCACGCTACCTCTATTCCTTTAATGATTTAAAAATATTTATTATAGTCGACACTCACCTCATTCTTATCCAGGCAATCTGCTTAATCCATATCTAAGGTGATTAGTTATGAACCCCCTAAAGACTGGAATGTTCATTAAGTTGTTTATTAAGTTCTACTTTCCCTCTCTTCTTTTTCTTTCTTCTCGTCTCCTTTTTGTCCTCTCTTCTTCTTTTCTCAAAAAATGGTTAAAATGCATATGGTTTAGTAATGTGTCTATATACTTCAATTCAAGCTTTTTCGTTCCTAATATATTAGTTTATGCTCCACTAATTCTGGATGGTTTTTATATTTACCTTTTCTTTTTTCTGTTTATTGAAAGGTGAATTGTTCATACTACATTATTTATTCATATACGCTTGGACTGATTTGATTGTGTTTTTTTTTTCTACATCTTGTAATTGCTTCTTTGGATTCCGGTGAATAAAGCATTTCTAAACTTAAAAAAAAAAAAAAAAGATAACCGGTGCTTAATGTTCCTGTTGGAGAGATCAGAGTTTTGTCTAGTGGCAGTTTCCATTCCTGACAAAGTAGCGTAGACAGTTAAGATGCCTGGTGCAAAGAATGTGTACCATGTAAATCACCCAACAGTATTTTATGTGGATCGCTCAGAAGGTTACTGCTTTTGTTACAGAGATCCTTTTGTTACCTGCAGTTCATAAGTTACAATCCTAATATAAGATAGTGTGCTGTGAACTGTCATCAAAGAGCTGCATGCAAACTGCAAGGTATAGGTTAGAACATTATGTTTTTCCCCACTCTTTCATTATCTTAATGTTGCTAAAAAGGGTTTGATAGGGTAGAAATACCTTCTTTTTAGTAATGCCAACCACTGTTGTACATTTTAAATCCTGAGTTTGTGTTTCTCCAGACTAAACACTCTTAAAATATACTGCCTACTAGTATCAGTGACGTGAGACTACTACACCTTGTATTCCTCATTGTCTTGTGTAACATTTCCTATAGGCTGATTTACACATTTAGGATTTATTGGCTCTATATAATGCGTATCTGATGAAAATTGCTCTGACACCCTACAATGGTATGAGTAGCACTATAATAAGCAAATAATTTTCATGTGAGAGAAGGACCATGGAGAGTTGAGAGGCACTGGCAGAGTCTGGAATTGAGGGAATTTGTGGAGACTGTGGTTTTTGTGGGGAGGAGGGGTGTCAACAAAGATTGTTGCACTGAGCACCACCAGCGCTGAAGCCAGCCCTGCTGTGAGAGACAATGTTATCGTGAACACATCATCAGCAAGAAGTGGTAGAAATTCCTGATAGTGTGATACAACCCTGCATGATCTGCATAGGCTTAGATACCGGTCGAAACATGTCAGAGTCTTATGTGGTTTTCAATCATATCAAGGGTACCTTCTAATTAAAAGGAAAACTTTTGGTTATACCATTAGGTATTTTTATGTTTCACCTGGACCCTTGCTATTGTCCTAAAATAGAATATCTTAAGAACTCTCTTTAAGGCTGAGTCCGCCAGAGTGGCACTGTCCTACTCTGGTGTGGGGAGGTCATCAAGGATGAAGCATGCCACATTAAATTGTGGGTGATGCAACCTCTTCAAGTTCTTGTTTGAACCATTCAAGTGACCTTCTAGCAAATTGTAGTAAAGGAGATTTGCAACTCAAGCACTATTTGTGATATCTGTAGTTTGGTAGGAGGATGTGCTTGGGTATTTTCCTCTTTTCTCCCTTGGTGATTGTGTGGTACAGAGGTGTTCCCATGCAATCTTGATCCACATTTTTCCAACTTTGCACGTGCGCTGCACTGTACAGCACACATACAAAGCTTGACAGAATGCATACACTGTTACCATATCGTGAAAAGGTGTGTGCATTGGTAATTGACATTCTAAAGTATGGCAGTGGGGGAGAGAGGAAAACAGCAGCATATCTTAGCAGATGACCCTGGATGTTTGCTCAGTATTTCACAGTTTCAGGGTGTAGGAAAGTGGAGTATTATTCAGTGAAGCTGGTTAGGTTTCTCTATGCAAAACTCTCACAATATCCCAAAGATAGTTCTTTTGAATTCACAATAATAAATCCCTATCTCAGTCCTCGTAGTGTGGCACAGAGAAGTCAGACTTTACTAGCGGGACATGTGTTAAGCAATTCACAATACCAACATGGACAGTAAGTAATAGAGACAATTTGAAAGAAATCCAACACCAACCAGTGACCTGGATTCAAGCTATCCTGGCTGATATCGGGTGATACCCCAAAACCGGTCCTATGATGCTTGTTTCCGGTCCAGGGAGGAGCTGCCCTGGCAATTTGGGTTGGACTGTTCCCAGAGGGAGCAGGGTCAAGACTGATTTGCGTATGGCTGGGGTCCAAACTGGTTTGGCAAGTTGAGCAAAAAAAATGGATTAAATCCAGATCTCTGACTGGGGGTGAGTGTTTGACATGGTTCAGCATTACGTCCATCAATTGTTCTTTTTGCTTCTGTTTACTTGGGTCACTCATGGTGGCACAACCAGTGCTTCAGGCCCTGGTGACCCCTTTAACTCTCATGCCCTTAGTACCCTGGGTACCACTTACTAGGGGCTTATAAGGGGGTTAAACTCCTTGCTACTTGGGGTTACCAATTTACTTATATCATTTTTTATGGAGAGAGCACTGGCACTGGGGCCTGGATAGCAGGCTCCAGTGCACTTTCATAGTCATAACTATCAGCATTGGGGGAAAAAGTGTGGGGGTGACCATAGAAAAAGGGCCCTTTTCTACACAGGTGTAGGAAAGTAGGATCCTTCGGCATGGTTACCCCCACTTTGGCTCATTTGCCTGGTGCTAAGCTGTTACTGACTAGTCTGACTGGGATCCTGCTAATAAGGTCCCCAGTCCATCTGCTTACTCCCTTAAATTGGTATGTTCTGTACTTAGGTACATCCCAGATTGGATACTGGGGTACCCTTATCAGTCCCTAGTATATGGTACTAAGGTACCCAGGGCATAGGTACCCCAGAGGTCCCCCATGGGCTGAAGCATGCATCATGCCACCCATGGGAGACCATTCAAAATGGAACTACAGGCCTGCCATTGCAACCTGTGTAAGCTGGTGCTAGCACCACTTACTACAGATATAGGTTTCCTAAATCTGGGGTCACTGCACTTAAAACCTATAAGTCACCCCTATAGCAGACCTTATCAGTCCTGATGGCAGGGTGCCCCTGCATGAGCAGGACACCCCTACAGACTACGGAGTCCATTCTCCAGGGTTGTAAGTGAAGAAGCCATATACTATATAGAGAGGCATCGCGTAATTAAGCAATGACCATCTCGAAACTGGCTGCAACAAATCCTATCATGTTTAGTATCAAACATGTTGGAATCATACCCCTCACACCGCAAATGGTGTGGGAGGTATGATTCCAAGCACTAGAAGAGCCCTCCGTTCGGCTCTCAGCGCTCCTGGTACCAGCCTTCTTGACCCGGACAGCACAAAATGGTTACTGCTGACCCGAGACATCATTCTGCCCTCCTGCTGCTGAGCCAAGCTCGAGCAGGGGAAGGCAGAACAATAGGCATCCTGTCACAGGGAGGTGTGACCACCTCCCAGATAGGATTTAGTGTATTGGGGCAGGGTGGGTGCGCATGCCAGCACCACTCAGTCTGCATGAGGGGCACATTTGGTGTCCCCATGCATAGTCCAATTCAAATCAGCTCTGGGAGCCATTGGCTCCCGCTCTGGCACGAAACTGGACAAAGGACATGGGAGTAACCTCCCCATTGTCCAGACCCTCCCCTGGGAGGGTCCCCTGAATCGTCCTAGCCCTTTCCTAAGGGTACTTAAGGGCTTACCTGTGGGTGGGTCCCTAGATTCGTCGTGGGACAAGATTCAGATCAGACACCACTTCTTCTTCTACCGTCTTGGCACTCTGGACTTCGCTGGACTTTGTTTGGGCACGACTGAGTCTTCCTTCCAGTCTGCTGCATTGTCTGTGCCTGTGCACCATACTGGAACCTTCCAAGGCCTGTGGGCATCAAAGACACCTGAAGGAATCTCCCTTGGAGTGAAGGAGTCACTCCCCTGCATTCGCCGGCACCGCAACTAAGTCGACCCGTCTGCTGATCCTGAGCTCCTCCAGACTCCGTAAGTTTCTGCAAAACAAGTGGTGGTTTTCCACAGCTCCTGAGGCCTGCCCTGCCCTCTCACCAAGTTTGATGCCAGCATCCCTTGTGGGGGTTGCAATAACCAAATCCCTGTGTACCGCATCAACTTGCAGTTGCAAAAGCTTGTTTGCTTCCTTCCAAGAAGATCTTCGGGCTCCAAGAAGCCCCAACCTCGAGCATCTCCAGAGACCAGAATCTTCAGCCACACCGCATCGTTGTGCATCATGGCCTGCATCTTTTGGTGAGCTGCTTGGGGTCCTCTCATGAA
This sequence comes from Calotriton arnoldi, assembly GCA_963921515.1. Classification (NCBI taxonomy): domain Eukaryota; kingdom Metazoa; phylum Chordata; class Amphibia; order Caudata; family Salamandridae; genus Calotriton; species Calotriton arnoldi. The sequence goes on along the minus strand of CAWUFW010003062.1, from coordinate 1,868,665 downwards.
TCCAGTGCCACCGGCCTGTGGGTCCATTTGAGGGTCACCTTTGTTTCTTTTGGGCTCCCCTTAGTGCTCGGGGCCTGCCCTTACTCCCCTGCTTTTGGTGAGTCCCCTGGACCTTGCTGGTCCCAACATTGCACCTTCTTTGACTTCTGCATGGGTTGCATTTGTCAAGGCATGTTGGTGCTCCCGCTGGACACCGACCCCTCAGCAATAGACATCCGACGTGGGACAGCTCGTGCATGGCTCCTGGTCTTCCTCAGCGTCGCCTGCTCCTCACAGCTGCAGAGTCAAGGTCATCATCATCCATCCTGCAAACCCGATATCGGAGGGCATTTGTCTTCCAAGTCTTCTGGTCATTCCTGAGTGACATAGACTCTGTACCCTCTGCTTGCAGGTACCTTTCCTCTGGAACCCACCTTCACCTTTGAATTCCACCAGACACTTTCTCCCTCTTCAGCAGCTGCACTTTCCTGAAGTACTCCATTGGGTTCGACGGCAGTTTCCGACACCACTTCACACCTATGCACCGGCTTCCCTGGTGTAGGTAACGTGGGTATTAGGGTATCCACGGGTGGGGTGGCTCTCCAACCTTCTGTCTTCCATGGGGTTTCTTCAGGGTCCACTGGGAAGGGTCCTTAATCTTTAAAAATCCAACCACGACTTACCCGTAGAGTTGTACGGAGCACACGGCCGTGTTCCCACACTGCACACACTCTCCGAGGGGTCCCTATCTACTTACCTTAAGTGGTTCCTTGGGTCCCCAGCATTTCTACATCCTCTCAACACTGTCTTGACCCAAGTCGTGGTTCTTATACTACTTTCTTAGTATATGGTTTGGTCCCCCCTGGGGTCCAGTGTGTATCCTGTGCTATTTACTGTGTTTCTTTGCAAAGTAGTGTGTACATTGTGGCTATCTCCGAGTAAGAGATATCTAAATGTGGTAGAAAGTATATTATAATAAATACATATTTTTTATGAATACCTTGTGTGGTTCTTTTTCATTTAATTTCTATTATAAGATTGCATTCTGGTAAAACAAGCTGTTTTACACTCCTTCTGGACTAAGCCTGAAGGCTGCTCTCCACAGCTACCACTTAGAGAGCTTTCTAAGGTTGTCTAAAACCACTTAAATCACCATAAGGGTTGTCTGGACTGGTGCAAGGTGCCCACTTACATTAGTGGACATCACATACCAGGCCAGCTTCTCACAACAGGGGCATCAGTAACTTTACAAATTTGACTGAACAGAAAAATGCACATTCATATTTATTCAGTTTTTTATTACTATTCATTCTATTTTTTTTTATTTCACTTTTGTTAATGGCATCAAATTCAAAGGTTATATGATGTCACTTCCTGTGATGTCATCAGGGTCAAAGGGCATGAGATGTCACTTCAGCTTCTCCTGGCATTTTTGTGAATCAACATCTATGTTTTCAAGTGGATAAAAGGATAAAATTCCACCATTTGTGGATACTGCGCTTACTGACAGGAGTGCCAACGGACCTCAGGCTCCCCTCCTGACAATCTCCAGATGGCAAGTTACCCTTAAAAATCAAAGAGAATTTGCAGCCAGTGGAAAACAGACACACAATGCATTGTGTGGAACTGGCGTGGTACTTATTATTTTTTTCACTCAAGTCTGGAGTCCTTAACAGGTCTCTCTCTGCCAAACAGCAGCTGAAGAGAAGTGGAAGAGATATGAGTGCATACAGCTGCACAGCTTGGCAAGCTTTTACTTCCAAGAATTCTAGGGCCTAAAACTCAGACTTCTCCACAGTGGAGCTGGAGGTAGCCGGAGAAGCATCTGTAGTCGGACCATTGCTGCTAGACAGGAAATATAAGATGTGTTGCTACTTCTTAAAGTTATCTGTATAAATGGCTAAATTATCACACGCCAAAAAACACACTACTTTATGAACATCACCTGGTGAAGTGATTTGAGTATTGCCATATATCACATGTTCCTATTGTGGTACTTCAACATTATTATCACCACAACCAAACCACCCTCACATTTCCCAGAGCCCAATCCATTGTCTCTTCTGAAAGAAATCAGGTATGCAGTGTCACCACTCTGGTTAAACCTCATCATAACACCTTTGGTACAAGGATCTGCCCCAGCTTGCTTAACCATCGGAGCAGTCACTCCAATTCTAAATAAACATTGGCAAAATGTAAGAACATGCCTCTTTTTGGATGGAATCCCCTATTTGTTTGGACTGATGCTCCTGTTTTTTTTTTTTTTTTTTTAAACTCTGCACACTCGGGCACTGCTGTCCAGTTCCTAGTGTGTAGGCTCTGACCTCTAAAACATGGTAAAATTGTCAAAATCCTAATTGGTATATAGAACTTCACAATAAATGGTGTAGGAAATACACCAATGGCATAGAAAAGTTAAAAGTCACCTGTGGACTACAGCACATGTGGTGCCATCCACTAAGCTGACTAAGAAAACATCGCTTCAGGCCTACCTGTGAAGCCTGATCCCTGCAGTTTTTAAAACTGCAGGCAAACCCATCAAAATATCCCTTGTTGACAGGAAAGAACCCTACTTTTAAATATTACAAAAAGTCAACTTTAAGTAGGCCTTTAAGCCCACAAGGTAAGGTACCTAGTATTTAAAAGTGTTACATGCAAGAATTTAGTATTGGCATGTAACTACCGTGACTAGCCAAGCACTATTTCCAAAGTAGAGGGCTGTAGGTAACATATGAGAAAAACTAGAGTTGATAATAAAATCCTAAGCCTGCTATCTTTGGTTTCAGACAAGCTACTAAACTAATTCAAACCCTATTTTTAATGTTTATTAAAAATTCAAATCACTTATAAAGTCAGATTTTTTTATAAATGTTTAGGAAAAGTGGCTTTTAAAACATCAAGCTTTTCCTGATCCCCCCAGTAGGTATAAATACTTTATTTGATGGTTGATTACAACTGTTCAAATGTAGAGGAACCAATGCAATTCATTCTTAAAGAGGGAAAAGTCAATAAAAAGAATATATATGAACCTAAATATTCAGATAAAATGTTAAAATGTAGTTTTATCAAATTGCGTCAGCTCTCTGTTGCAATGAGATTAAAGAGAGTTTGGGATTTAAAACATCTACATCAAATTATGTGAGAAAGTGCAATGTGCATAGTGCCGGTCCTATTATTTATGCTTCACAGGAGCAGCTGCCTGCCTTTAACTGTTGAACGGTTCGATCTGCAGCTTCATCCATGGACTTTGAGAATCTCACTGTAAATCTAAAGTCTTTTCCCTGGAAGCAGTGCTGGATTGCCTCCTAGCAGGATCGAATGTTCAGTTCCTGGAATAGTGGTTTGAGCATCAACCTTCTTTCCAGCTCAAAAGTGGGGCAGGTGCACAGCACATGGGCCAAAGTTTAGCATTAGCTTGTTGGCTTATTGCCCTGACAGTGCTTCCTCTTAATGAGAGCAGAAACTATGGCTTAGGCCATTTTCATAGGAAGATCTGGATGTGAGGTATGTGACATATAACAGCACAGGAAGGGCAACTGGGGAGGTTCAGCAACTTCATTAACTTGAAAGGAACAAGATTGAAGCATGTCCATTTAGAGTTAAGTGTAAAGTGAACCCTGGGGAAAAGAAGCCTTTGGTTCTGTAGGTGCCTCTGTTGCCAGTTTGGATCAGCCAAGTGGGAGGGGGAGCTGGTCCTAGAACCAGTGTGATGTAGCTGAGGAGAAGGGAACCGCTCATTACCTATAACACACCCCTGGCTTGCACACAAGCCACCTCCAAGGGCTTGCATTTTACTTAGAATAGTGCACTGTGAAATAGTTTGCAGTAAGATAAACAGGATGTGTTGCAAAATTTGGGATGGTTGCAGCTGAGAACTTTTATCTCATTGGTTAAGGGGTGCCCAGGAGTCACCCACTGGCTAGTGAAACCTACTAAGGTGGTACCTCACCCACAGCTCATCACAACGCTGTCTGGACCTGAATAGAAAAGAACTGGACCTGCTGGTTGAGCCCAGTTTGAAGGCCTGAAGGGCAGGACCTGCCCCCAAATGTATCCAGGACTATGAAATGGACTTCTAGGGTCAGTTGGCTGACTTCTTGCTTGGCAAGAGGGATGCAAAAAGCTGCAAAAGGCCTTTTTTCATAAGTGCCCAGCTGACCAGTAGCAACTAGACCTATATTGGACTCTGCTAGTGGCCTCTGCTAGAGTCATTCCTGGACTTAAGTGCTGACCCTGAGGTTCTGGGAGCATTAGAAGTGACAAGAGGTGCTGCTCCAGAAAATTTCAGACTTCCAAGGTCTCTGCAGCATGAGCTGGACTTCACTGAAAGGGCATCTGATTTTGAAGGATCGTCATTGGTTACAGCTTCAGATTTTATTCACAAGATGGTTTTGAGGTACATAAAAAATGACTTAGGGCATCATTTATATCCTGGTTGGTGGCCTGTTGCCCCGCCAGGGCAACTGAGTAAATTACTCTGTTCCCCTGGAAGAGGTACCGCCTGCCAGATTTAGAAATGACTGCCCAGCTGGAGGTTATTTATAAAGCGTGACAGTGGCTCCGGTCAATGCTTTTCGTAGTTTAGTGCAAGGCTCCAGCAGCATGACAGATCCCTCATCAAACATTTTTATTTTTTATTTTCAAAAAGAAAATCCGGGAGTTAGACTTTCTTTTTGAAAATAAAAAAGTCAGTGCCCTCCTCCTCATGGGAATCATCTCCAATGGCGAGGGGGGCATTATTTCTTTTTTAGTGTCCCTTACTACCAGGGTTTGCCTGGTGGTTACGGACAGTAAAAGAACTGCTATATATCCACTCCTACTAATTGGGCGGATGGACATACAGCAAATTCTTCAACGTAAGATCGTCCCACATCTGAATCGGGAGAGCGAACCACGATGTTTGTGGGGAGGGAACTCCATTTCTATTGCGACGGAGTTCCCTCTTTGCCAACATATAATTCAGGCCCTAAGTCTGACAGTAGAAAATTTGACCAGGCAAAGGCGGGAAAGGTATCTGCCCACTGCAAGGACTTTGGTGGCCTAAAAATTTTAATTTCTCCTGCTTTTCCCACCAAAACCAACAGCATTCAAGGGTCCTCGTCAATTTGCTGACCACCTTCAAGAGGACTTTGGCAGATACAGCCCGCAACCGTGACCTGCTGAAGGATTTTGACTTCAACTGCAGAGACACAGTGAGAAGGTATAATTTTTGACCAGCAGAAGCCCGCTTGGTGTATCCAAGTCGCACTCTATCGCTGTAAGCCTGAAATTTCACCTGCTTTGCTTTACTTTTTCTTTGCTTTTTTGTCTTATAATTTTAATAAGTCATATCTCTTGTTCCCCGCATTGGACTTTTGTTGTTTTGGGGTCATTTTATTCATAACTTTTTTCACTAATTTTCTGTTTTTAGTTGTGACTTCTTAGCTGTTTTGTTACTGCTAAATACTTTGTACATTTTCCTAATTTAAGCCTGTCTGCTTTGTGCCATACCTAGCAGGGGGTTAAGCCGAGGTTTAAACTATCAAAACTGTGTTTTAGCCTAACAAGTATGGAGCATTATCCCTTGTGGTGGAATTCCATCCACCCCAAATAATAATTTACTTTCTTACAGCAAGCCAATAGGTCTGGCATTAACTGCTAGCCTTTTGACATTGTCAATGCATGTTTTGTCAAGGTGTTTGCAAAACCTTCTTGTTGGGGAAGCTGCTGGGCCTTCATCAATCTAAAAAAAGCAGCTGCTAAAAGCAAAATATTTTTTGAATCTCCAAAAGAACCTACTGCCATGGTAATCTCTGTCACTGAAGAGAATCGCTTCGTGTATAGATGTGCTGTTTGTAAAAAGGCAGAATGCCCTCATTCACAGTTACCTAATAGTTGAAGTTGGCTGACCCATTGCCCGATGGTGTATGCTGTTGTGGGCAGAAGTAAAATGTGAATTACACAATAACAGACCAATGGATGAAGAGGGCTAGCTGAAAGCCTCTAGCTAATTTCAGACCTACAAACCTAGGAGTAGATCCCAAAGACTTGAAGAACTTTAGAAACTCACCGCAGTCTCTTCCTGCATTAAAATGAACAGTTAGATGATCTGTAGTACAGCTTTAGAACATGTTGCAGTACTGAAACTGCAACACTAAAAATAGTTGATGATGCCCTCTGCATTTTATTTGATGATGACTCCTGACAGTACTCCACGCAAGAATGGGCTAGGATGGCATAGTCTTCAAATGGTTCTCATACGTCGTGGAAAATCACAGCTAATGCTTCCATATCACAAACACCATCTCCAATGCCTCAGACATACACCAAGGAGTTCCTCGGGGCTCAACAGTCCCACCTTAACTCTTCAGAATTTACATAGAGCTTCTTGCCGCTATCCTAAACAATTGCTTGTACCAATTACCGGAGGACATGCAGCTCTACTTAAAAATCTTATTTACAAAAGACATACACATGCTGTCTCAAATCCTCAGTGATGGTCAGCTCTAAATGTCTGACCACTGCCTAAAACACAATGTTCTAAAAACACAATTTTTACTCCTCTCACCCCCACCACCACCCCTCCCATTTGTAGTTCCCCAGTAGAATATTGGTAGTGGTACAAAAAAAGATCAGCTCTTAACAGTCAATCCATTGAATCCATTGAAAGACTCAGCAAAATGTGTGAGCTTCATTATGAACAAGCACCTGAACGTGGAAGCACACATCAATAATATCACAAAGGGCTGCACATCTCCAAGTTAAACTACTTAGAGCACAATACAGTTCATCTTACTACCTGATTTTAAATACCTCATTTAGGCCCTTATGATAATATGACTGGGGTATGGTTTCGTCCATCAGGCAACAATTGCCAAAGGCCTCCTTCACCCCCCACAAAGCAACCCTTCAAGCAGCCACAACTCTGGTCTCTAGGACAACAACTATTCAACCATATATTTCCACCCTAATCTCATTGAGCAGGATCCCCATCGAAGTAAGGAATACTTTCAGACTGATGTCCACTACTCATAGGGCACCAGCATCATGCAAGGAAACTACAGATGTCAGTAATACAACAACAAATGAGGAGTCCTAAAACTTTCCTTCTCAAGACTCCAACTATAAAGAAATGTAAAATGATCAACTAATCCTTCTCCAAAAGTGCCTTCGTAATTTGGAACTCCATCACTTCAGGTATAGTAATGATACCATCTTATGGCATATCCAAAAATAACTGAAAGGCCTGCTATTCAAACACCATTTCCACATAAAAAGGGCATGGGCCTCTGAATCCTCCTTACCGGGCGCAGTCCTTCAGATGACTGAGTTAAAAGATCTACTCTCTCCCAGCTTTAAATCGTTGGTACGATGATCCTGTACACCCTCAAATATAGAAGCCTGTACTTGCAATCACAATGATGATCACTACCTACCTGTTATTGACGGAAATGCCCATTCAATACAGAACGTATTTGCGTACCTCTAACACCGACTGTAGGAAAGTTCCCTTTTTATATTGTCACCCCCCACACTTTTTTCCCCAATGCTGATGGTTATGACTCTGAAAATGCACTGGAGCCAGCTATCTAGGCCCAAGTCAATCAATCAATCAGGATTTGCAGAGCGCAGTTGCATCACCCGTGAGGGTCTCAAGGTGCTGGGAGATCATGCTGCCTGTTCTCCTACTGGTTGAAAATCCAGGTCTTGAGGTCCTTCCTAGACTGCTGGAGCAATGGTGATACTCTGAGGCGCAAAGGGAGGTTGTTCCAGGCCTTAGCCAACAGCTGGGAGAAGGAGCAGCCTCCACTGTTCGCCCGGCGGATGCGTCGGGTGGCTGCTAGGGAGATAAATTCTGAACAGTTTCCTGGTGGGTTTGTGGAAATTCACTTGTTTGTTGTGGTACGCCAGTCCTTCGCTGTGTAGTTCCTTGTAAGCATGGGTGAGCAGCTTGAACTGGCATCTCTGCATGACTGGCAGCCAGAGGAGTTTTCTGAGGCGAGGGGTGATGTGCGTCAGTCTTGGGAGGTTTAAGATGAGTCTGGCTGCTGTGTTTTGGCTAGTCTGAGTTTCCTCATTAGCTGGGTGGTGAATCCTAAGTAGAGGGAGTTGCTGTAGTTGAGTCTGCTGCTGACGAGAGCCTGTGTGACCCTTCGTCTGGTGCTGGGTGGGAGCAATCTGAAGACCTTCCTGAGCATTCAGAGGGTGAGTAAGAAAGCGGAGGAAATGACGCTGACCTGCTCCTTCACGGATAGCTGGCTGTTGAGGATGATGCTGAGGTTGCAGGCGTGTTTGGTGGGTTTGGGGAGTTGGACCCAGCTCAAATGGCAACCATTCGTTGTTCCAAAGGGTGCGCTTGCCTTTCCCAAAGATGAGTACTTCTGTCTTGTCGGAGTTAAGTTTGAGACAGTTGTTGTTCATCCTGGTGGCCACGTCTTTCATGGATCTTTGGAACTTGTCCTTGGTGGTCGCTGGGTCATTTGTCAGGGAGAGGATGAGTTGGGTGTCGTCAGCATAGGAGATGATGTTGAGTCCATGGCTCTTGACTATGTTGGCAAGAGGTGTCATGTAAATGTAGAAAAGGGTTGGGCTTAGGGATGAGCCTTGAGGTACACCGCAGGTGATGTTCTTAGGGAGCGAGGAGTAGGGAGGGAGGATGAACGTCTGCATTCTTCCTGTGAGGTAGGAAGAGATCCACTTGAGGGTTGCTCTTTGGATTCTGATCTGGTGGATTCTGTTGATCAGTTTGTGGTGGGATACAGTCAATTCAATTCAATTCAATACAAGTTTATTTAGACTAATGGTCCTCAAACATTTTAAAAACTACATTAATACAACTTCTAAAATCACGGTTCTTAATTTAACATCATAAACATTCATATAACACACTCGGATTTCCTTTCAACATTTCATATAACATAGGCCACGTAAAACTATAAAATAAACATTTCAGATCTAATCACGTTTAAGAAATTCTTTAACTTTTTGGATAAACTTCCCCATGGCACAAGCTATGTCTAAAGTACTCATTTCACATGTTGTTCCCAAAGTGCAGGTGCATTTTCCCTTGCTGTCAATCATAGATCTTTTTACCTCTTTATTCACATAGCAAGGGTTAACCCCAATTCTTAACCTTAGTAATTCTCTTCTTAACCGACAGCTAGGTAGCCTATCAATATAGGGGAAATATTGGTGGGATGCAGTGCTGTGGTATGCTCTGAAGCCGGGTTGTGAGGGGTCCAGAAGGTTGTGGTTCTCCAGATGTCAGCTGAGCTGGATGGTGATAACATTCTTGATGACCTTGGCTGGGAAAGGGAGCAGCGAGATGGGTCGATAGTTCTCAGGTTCTCTAGGATCCGCGGATGGCTTCTTCAGCAACAGCTTCATGTCAGCATGTTTCCATTTCTGGGGGAAATGGGCCATGGTAATCGAGGAGTTGAGGACCTTGGTAAGTTCTCTGCTGATGGGTTGATTGCCAAGGTTGGATGTGTGGTGGGGGCAGGAGTCTGCTGGTGCTCCGGAGCAGATGGATCTCATGATGGATGCCTTTTACTTCTCAGTGAGGGTGTTCTACAAGGTGAGCTGGTGTAGGTGTGCATCAACGGCGTGATGCAGTTGATGCTGCCCTCAAAGGGGGATTGGGGTGCGAAGTCTTGGTAGATGATGATTTTGTGGTAAAAAAAAGTCAGCGAGGGTGTCACAGAGGGCTTGCGAGGGTGTGATGTTCTTTTCGGTTGCCATGGGATTGGTGAACTCCTTAACTATGTTGTAGAGTTACTTGCTATTGTTGGAGCTGTCCTTGATGCAAGTGGCTAGGGCAGTCTTCTTGGTGTTCTTCAAGAGGTGGTGGTATCGATTGAGGGTGTCTTTGAAGTGTTTTTGGTCCTTGTGGGTCTTGCGGGCGCGCCATCTTCTTTCCTTCTGTCTGCAGTCGCATTTCTGGGTTTTCAGTTCTGCCGTAAACCAGTCGGGGTGTCGTGTTCATTTCTTGGGGTTTGTGGGTTTCTTTGGTGTGACTTCTTCGTCAGCGCTTGCCGTAATCCAGTTAATGAAATTATCCACCGCTTGTTCTGTGTCTTCGGTAGGTGGGTTGAGGGCTTTGGTCCACCATTGCTCTGATTCCTTTGACCAGCTGCACCGTGTCTCGCTGGTGGTGCAGACAGGGGTGTTGGGGGGTTCTGAGATGATGAAGTGGACGCAGTGGTGGTCGGTCCAGGTGAGCTCCTCAGGGTGGGTGTATTTTACTCTGTTGCTGGCTGAGAAGATGGGGTCGAGCATGTGGCCTGCGGTGTAGGTGGGATCGGTGACTGTAGGAAGGTGGAATCTGACTATATGGTTGCCCCCACTTTTTTCCTGGTGTTTTGCTGGTTTATGACTTAGTTGGACTGGGATCCTGCTATTCAGGGCCCCAGTCTATCTGCTTCCTCTATAAAATGGTTTCCATGTGCCTTAGGCACATCTCTGATTGGAATCTGGAGTGCCTTTATAAGTCCCTAGTATATGGTATACTATGTACCCAGGGCATAGGTACCTCAGAGGCCTACCAGGGGCTGCAGCATGTGTTGTGCCACCCCTGGGAGGCCATCCAAACTGACACCACAGGTCTGCTACTGCAGCCTGGGTAAGGTGGTGCATGCACCCCTTACTGTGATATAGGCTACCTATATCACTATATACATACACACATATAAACCTATAAGTCACTCCTATGGCAGGCCTTATCAATCCTGAAGGCAGAGTGCGTGGTTCCTATGTGAGAGGGTGCCCCTGCATGAGCAGGGCCCCTCTGCAGCGTTCGGAGACCCTTCTCTGATGCTGTTTGTAGTGCAGCCTGACCATATACTCTTAAGCGCATTATAACCTCGCGTTAAATGCTAACTTTGGGATGGCTGCACGGAAACATGTCGTGTTTGGTGTCAAACATCTTCGAATACTACCCCCCCACCAGTTCTGGCGGCGGGGGTAGCATTTCACCCTTCTAGAGGGAAAGACATGTACACACCGGTATGCCCGGTACTGACTTTCCAGAGCCCTGGCATCACAAAATGGATGCCGCTGCCACAGACACGAGTCTGGCCTCCTGCTGCTGACCGAAACTCCGGCAGGGGAGGCCTGGACAATAGGTTTCCTGTCCCAGGGAGGTGTGACCACCTCCCCAGACAGGATAGTGTGTATTGGGGCTGGGCGGGAGCACTCTCTGGTGCTTTGAAGTCCTGCACTGGGGGCACATTTGGTGTCCCTGTGCATACCCCAGTTCAAACCGGCTCAGGGGCTTCCAGCCCCTGCTCTGGCGCGAAACTGGACAAAGGGAAAGGGGTGTAACCACCCATCTGCCCTGGTCCTCCCATAGGTGGGGCCACAGAGTATGTCCAACCTCCTACCTTAGTATAAGTAGGGGAACCCAGTCCTTAGGACTTTAGATTTACCTGGACGAAACTCTGATACAGAATCCTGGACCTTTGACGCTCTACTTTAAGATTAGAGGACTGAAGAATCTCCCTTGGGGTCAAGGAGTGACTCCCCTGCTTGGCAGGCACCAAAGAAGCAATTGTCCGGTCTGCATCGCCGAAGCTCCCGTCGGACGCCGAAGTCTTTGCATCACCAGAGGTGGATTTCCAGACTTCCCCGAGGCTGCCCTGAGTCCCCAGCAAAGCTGAGGCCCGTAGCTGTTGTGGGTAATGTGAAACCGTGACCCCTGGACACCAAACGCATTTGCAAGTGCATCCTCTTCTGGGTCTCCCACAAAGTCGTGCTTTGGGCTCCGAGTAGCCCCAGCCTCCAACACCAACTGCACCGAAGATCACTGGCCTCCACTCCACGAGTGTCCTGTGAGCCAGCTCCACGTGCACCGTCTTGAGGCTCCTTCGCGGTCGCTGGTCCGTTGGCTAGTAGGCACTCCCGAAGGCCAATCATTTTCTGCTTGGGCTCCCTGGTTGCTCCAGGTGTGTCCTGACTTATCCTCACTGGGTGAATCCCCCAGACCTTGTTGGTCTGCAACATCGTCCTTCTTCGCTTTCCACGAGACTTGCCGTTGCCAAGGCTTGTTGGGTCCAATCCGGTCGCCAACACCTCTGCAATCGACAGACGTCGTGGGACAGCTCGAATCCAGCTCCTGGTTGTTGTCAACACCTCCTGGGCCTCGTGGCTGAAGAGTCAAGACGACCGTCAACCTACCTGAAGCACTCGACATCGGTGGGCATCTGCTCATCGCCTTCCTGGTCACTGGCTAGTGACCCAGACTCTGTCCCCTCTGCTTTCAGGTTCTTCAGATCTTCGATCCACCTTTGGATCCACCCGAACACTTTCGACTTGGTCGCCAGCAGCACTTTGCAGCAGATCGCCATAGAAAGCGACGACGAAATCCGACCCCGAAAGACACCTATGCACCCGGCTTCCCTGGGTGAGGTACCTCGAGTACTCCGGTGCTCCCGTGGGTATAGACACTAGAACAGCCTAGTTCTCAAAGGGTTTGCTCCAAGTCCTCCTCTAAGTGTCCCTTTTCTTTTAAATTCTAATCGCGACTTTCCCCATAGAAGTTAACGGTGGTTCGCGGTTGTGTTCATACACTGCACGCGTCCCCCGTGGGTCCCCTGTGTCACTACCTTGGGTGGTTCCTTGTGGTCCAAGCACTTCTACAGGCTCTAGGCCTTGTGTCTAGCTCAGTCGTGGTTCTTATACCACTTTATTGGTATATGGTTTGGTACGCCCCTGGGGCTCAAACGTGTATTTGTGCTATTACTGTAGATAACTAACTCGTAACGTATGTACTTCGAACTCTAGCCTCATAAAGAGACTAGAGGGGTGTGTTTAGTAATAAATACATATATTTTAAATATATACCTGGTGTGGTCCTCTTTCATTTGGTCACTCAAGAGATTATAGACTGGTAAAACAAGCTGCTTTACATTCCTTCAAGACTTAGCCTGAAGGCTGCTCTCCATAGCTACCACTAGGATAGCTTTCAATAAAGGTTGTCTTTAACCTATCTCCAATAAGGGGTTGTTTGGACTGGTGCAAGGTGCCCACTATAATTAGTGGACAGCATATGCCAGGCTAACTTCTCACAGTGACCAGCTGTTTGAGTCCGAGGCCAGTACTCTCCGTAAAAGATGATGTATGTGAATTGGTAACCCCAGTTGGCAAGGATTTTAACCCCTTTATAAGTCTCTGATAAGTGGTACCAGGGCATGGGAGTTAAAGGGGTCACCAGGGATTGCAGCACTGATTGTGCCACCCTGAGTGACCCAAGTTGAGAGATGACAGCAGGCCTGCCATCGCAGACTGCAGGAGCAGTGCAAACTGCTCCAACTCGACTTTGCTCTCACCATGAGTGGCAAGGTCAAAGCACTATTTTTAATATATGTAAGTCACCCCAAAGGTAGGCCTCCTAAGCCCAGGAGACAGGGTGCATTATTTTAAAGGTGTGGATACATAAGTGCAAGTCTAGATGTTTTATATAGTAGCCTCTTTCTATTAGGACTAGTATAAGTGTTCAGGGGGCCATAGGATAACATGGGCTGGCACCAGACCACCCTGAGGTTGCCAGATCTATTACGGTCCCACTGAAAGTTGTCATGTTTGGTATCAAGCAACATGTCTCTTCAAGCCTGACATGTTCCCCATGTTGGATTTGATGTGACATGCACCCAGGTGGCTACCTTAGAGGTTGCTCACCTGGTTGCCCCTGCCTTTCTAGTGCCCTGACTTACAGCATGCAGCTGCTGTCACCAAGACAGGTACCTGACCCCCTGCCAGGAGGTGTGAACACTCCTAGGAGTCAGAAAGAACTGCCTGCCTGGGCGGGAGGTGCCACCTCCCTCCCTGACAGGGTGGTTAGTGAAGTGGCACATCAAAGCGGTGAGCTTCAAAGCTCTCACCGCCTCTGATATGCAGCCAGGCTGCCTCTCAAGGGAGGAAATGGTCATTCTCCTGCCCCCAGGCACAATTGAACCTGAGCAGGCATGAACATTAGGTAGTCAGGAGGCGTACACCTCCAGAAACCTAGCCACATACCTAGGGTGGCGACCGGGTCTCTACAGCTGAGGATGGGTTCTGCCAATTTTAAGAGTGGCAGAATAGAGGGTTCTGGAGAGAAAAGGTGGGACACACCCCGGATGTGGTCACCCCAGGGGCAGATTAGCAGCTGGGGCTAGTAGACCTTTGGCTACTTGCACCCACACCCCTAACACCAATAAATCTTGGATTTAAAGGGCACTCCTATCACCAGAACCTCAGATCTGCTTGAATTACAACCAAGGACAAAGAGAGACCCGAGTCTGTGACTTCAGAACCGCCACAAAGCAAATGCACAATAACGTGCACCTGTGGCAACCACCAAGATACTGCATGACTGTGACTCATCCCAGATTAGAGATCAGTTCCAAAAGAAAAGAGAACCACTCTGCAAGCCAAAGGCAGCTCCAAAACTCCCTTGGACTAGAGGTACTAGTCCCCTGCAGCCCGCAGGTAAAGTATGCTCCCGGAACCAAAGAATCACTTGCCATTGGACCCGCCAAGGGATCACCCTAAAGTAAATAGTCTAGAGCATTTCGGGGAATGTAGTCCTGACCTTCAGCAAGTTTCAGGCGGCTACTGTTTTCCCCCAGACTCCAGGACGTTGTGTAATCAAAGCTGTGTTTGCTACTTCCAAGGATTGTTGGTGGCCAGTCGGACAACCCCTACCTTCTTTCGACGCTGCACCTCGAGGGAATCCTGCAGCATCCTCAACCAGCCACCTTAGTGGTCTTGTTGTCGAGATTTTGCATCCTTTTCCTAACCCGCAGCAAAACTAGCAACAGCGGCTCTAGCTTTCACCACCAGGGATAGTCAAGACAAATCTGCACCCAGGCACTACGAACCAGGTAAAATTCAACTGACTTTCAGAGCCTGGTCCTGAGACCTGCATCACCTTACCCCCCAGCGGTTTCCACGGGACTCAGCCTGCAAGTGACCGAGTGTTACTAGTGGGTTTTCCCATTGACCGCAAAGTTATTGTTTTGCAAAAGTTAAGTGCACTGATTTATTTTTCCCTTAAAAATTCATAACTCCAGTTATACTCATCCGAATGTCTTTGTTTTGGTGTCTAAAATTATATAAAATCTGCTCTATTTTTATAAATTGGTGTCGGATTTCTTTTGAGTTGTGTCAGTTACTTATCTTCCATGTTAGCACTCTGAAATGCTTAACACATGTTCCTCTAGTAAAGCCTGATTTCTCTGTGCCACACTACCAGGACTGAGCTAGAGATGTATTAGTGTGAATTCAAAGGACCTATTTGGGGTAACGTGAAGGTATTGCACAGTGAAGCCTAACCAGCCTCAGTGCCTACACTGATTTAGGCAATAGCGGTCCGTGGTAGGAGTGCCGGCCGGCCGGGCGGTGACGTGGGGTGGGGGAGGGGCAGGGTGGGGGGTAGTAAACCACGGATTACGGCCGAATACAGGTAAGTAAACATTTAAATAAATAAAACGAATTTCGTTGTAAGCGCTGCATCGCCAAATGCGATGCAGTGCGCGCAATGAAATTCGTTTTATTTATTTAAATGTTTACTTACCTGTATTCGGCCGTAATCCGTGGTTTACTACCCCCCACCCTGCCCATCCCCCGCCCCACGTCACCGCCCAGCCGGCACTCCTACCACGGACCGCTACTGGACTTAGGGTGAACACTGTATATTTTACACCTTCTAATGTCTACTACCTTGGACTATGCAAAGCTCTCCATCACCTGTGGTGTTGTCCGCTCTATTAAAAAAAATACTAAATAAATAAAGCTGCACTTGTTTCTCTTTTTTGGCCTCACATAATTCTACTTTTACAGGCAACACACTTGTACATTCCTCTAGAGCGTTTGATATTGCTTTCTATGTGAACTCGTTATTCATTTCCTTGTTTTTCATCCAGATTTACCTTTTTCTGCTTCATTAGTCACCCCATTTCATGAGCTATTGATTGGCACGTTTCACTATGTACCATTGCCTAGCATGAAGTGTCTTATTAAGCTTATGTTTTGAAACTGCCCTCATTGTATTCCCTGCAGTGAAGTATATAATAAATTATTATCTATTCTGTATACCTGAACATATATTCTGACGCCACCAAACATGCTGTGACAACTGCTCTTTTAAACAAGATGGTTCATTGAAGGCCCACCTTATGCTGAAATCCCTTCAATGAACACAGGTACAACGACTTCTAAAACAAGGGAAATGATAACCCAAAAAGGAATTACATATTTTATAATGTCATTAAATATATTTGTATAATAATACCTGATAGAAGTACGTTTTATCACAAGTCTCTGTTTTCTTCTCACAGTTTTTCAAGCCTGCTAAAATATTGTAACTATGTATCGTGATAGGGGGTGTTTGTCTGCCACTCACCTCTTATTTATACGGGACAATTAGGCACTTAAAATCAAGGGCATCGCACACATGTGTCTCTTCAGTGTTAATACCAGATTAGCTGTGCCTGATATTAATTGGATGAATCGGTAAAACGGGTCTGACCTCAATCCTACTTGTATCGATTGGTGCATCAGGTGTCACAGGAAGCCCAAAGTACAGCTGCAGAAAAAGAGTTGCACTTAAAGTGCAAACTATTTTGAATATTACCCTTTATGGTTTGGTTTCTGCAGACAAAACAGAAATAGATTTTGTGAAGCAGGATCTTTGAGTAGTGGATCTAATCAGATTAGTCCAGATTAGAGGGATTACTTTAAAACACGGAGAGCGGCTATTGTGAGAGGCTTGGGAGGCAGGCGAGGCTGCTGTTGGTGAGGAAGTTGCCACTTCAGGGAATCCGGACTCCGGGCCACTGAACCCACAGTAAGTCCTTGTGCTTGGAGAACTTAATGGAGGGACTCCTCATATTTTGTCTAAGGCATGTCTGGTACCCGCAAAACTTCATCGGCATACGGTGTCCCTTTTTTTCCCCACCAGAGAATGCCGGTGATCAACATAGAAGATCTCACGGACAAGGATAAACTAAAAATGGAGGTGGAGCAGCTCAAGAAGGAGGTGAAGTTGGAGAGGGCGCTGGTAAGTGGACCCCAGTATGGCAAAGATCTTAGGGAGTATGTTATAGGGGTGGTTATCTCTCCCACACGTTGCTCCAGCCTTCCCACAATGCATTGCGTTAGCTGCAGTTCAGTTCACCCCCAATTCAGTCATTTCAAATTCGCTTTACTGGCCTTTTAAGATGAGGCAACATACCCTAAGTATTGTCATATATCACAAGCCCTACATTTATTTTACAACCATTAAGGAAATAAGGATATTTGTGTATGCTAACTAAATGTGAATTTTATTTAAAGGGTAGCAGCATCAGTCAATCAACCAAATATGGAGCTATGTGGAATAATGCTGCACCTGTCTCACAGAAAATATCTGCCATTCCGAAAGACGGTGCTGTGCCCGCAGGCTTTACTCGACCCTAGGCCATCGCCTTCCATAAGGATATTCATTTGGTTTGGTGGCAACTAAAATAATAGGGGGGTTTGAAGACGTCATCTTGGCTCCCATAGATACGAGTGGCTTCTGATATAACATGTTGAGCATTTTTAGGTGGAGAATGTACATCTGAGGCTGCCAAAACAACTCAATTTCTCTCTCAAAGCCAGCTACAACCTGTAACTAGAATTGCCTGCTAATTATAAACGTTTTGAGCCATGTCATTTCCCAGATCGTAGTGTCTGGTTCGGAAATGCAATGTATTCCTGCTAATCCGGGGGCGGAGGACATCTGAGAATTGCCTCTGAACAGAAGGATGTAGTTGCATTCAGAGAAGTGACAAGTAGAAAGCCAGGCTAAGCAGTAGTTTTTGTCACTAGCTAGTGCCTTTCCTCCCTGCCTAAACAATTGTTAGTTGTAGGACAGACGTGAACACGTGCAGCACTCTGGCTAGCGTCACGAGAAGCAATTCCTCATCAGACATTGTGTCATAGATTGCAATTATAGATTTGTATCTGTGATGAATACTCTCTTCATTGCAGTGCTGGTCTTTTTATATTTCAAATTTCACGTTGTCACAGACTTCGAATAACAGAGTGTCTGCGGGCGAAAGCGTAGGGAAAAATAGGAAGCTATTTACACTGCTTCCTCACTCAATAAAACTATTATTATATAATATCTACTGCAGAGCACGCTTGGAGGAGCGCCTAGGCAGATTGATCTGTGAAGAACGACGTTTTAATAGGAAACAGTCTTTCTCAATAAAACCATTCTACCCTAGAGGAATCGTCTTTAAAGCACGATGTCTGGTTGAAATAACATATTTGTAAATAAAGTAGCACCTATCTGAAAATATGAACACCGCAAAATAGCGCCAACCAGCACACACGCACAAGAACTTTGGGGCATATTATCAAGGGCTTTATCGCCGATTTAGCGGCACTTTTTGCCGCTAAATCGGCGATTTTTTTAACGCCCTATTAGCAAGCTGTCGCTAACAGGCGTTAGCAACAGCTTTCAGGCGTTAGAGGCCGGGAATTACATTGCCTTGCATGTCAGCGATATTTATCGCTAATGACATGCAAGGTAGGCGTTCCCCACTAAAAGCGACTGTAAACAGTCGCTAACACCACTAACCCCTATTATCAAGGCAGGCGAAGCGATAACATAAATCGCGCTAGATTATAACACCTGCTACTGACTATGACTTACCTGTTTAAGGTATAGGAGGTGGATTCTAATGCTGAATCCACCTTAGCGTTAATGCAAAGAATATCGCTGGTTTTCCAGCGATATTCTCGAGTTTGCCTCTATCGCTGGAAATATTATCGCTATGGAGATAAACCTTACTAATAGGGTGTTATCTCAGCAATAATTTCCAGCGATAGGCGGCGTTAACAAAAAACGCGCTAAGCGCGTTTTGCGATAAATATCGCAACTCCTTGCTAATATGCCCCTTTATTATAAATGAGGGGCATGTTAGCAAGACCGGCGATAATTATCGGGCTTGCTAACATGCGTTATAGAATTCTAATACAAGCCCAGCTTAGATGTGCAGGACATCTAACCTGGGCTTAGATGTCTGGTGTTAGTTCTGGTGTGAACATGGGCTTCTTTTGGAATTCTCCAGGGCATATTATCAAGCCCATTATCGCCGCTTTAGCGTCAGTTTTCTGCCGCTAAACCGGCGATAATTTTAACGCCGTTCTTGATAATATGCCCCTTAGATTGTTGTGGGTTGGGAAACAATCTACAAGATCGTGTACATGAAGCAGTGATTACACAAATATATTTCACACATTGCATGTCTCACTTTAAGGCACAGTGGGATTAAGTGATTTGCCCAGAATCACACCATGTCGAGCCAAGGCCGGGATTCATACCTAGTGCCCCCGGTTCCCAGATCGCAGCTGTAACCTCTTATGGCCTGATTCACAAAGGCAAACTTAGACTTTTGAGTAAGTTTACTATTTTTGTGGTATTCACAAACTACGAGTTTAATTTTACTAATAGTAATTTTATGATTGTGCAGTCAGGGCGGAGAAATCCACATTTAAAAAGATAGGACAGGCCTATCTTTGTATGCACAGAGTCTACTCCATGAGTCTGGAGTCTCCGCAGTCGTAAAATTACTATTAGTAAAATTAAACTTGTGGTTTGTGAATAACAGAAAATAGAAAACTTACATCAATCAGGCACTAGATCTTATACATTTTTCTCTTACGTTATAACAATTTGAGAAGCAGCTAAATATATGGTTATGCCCAGAATCGCACAATGTATTGTTAAGTTCTGAAGCCAGGATTAGTCAGCAAGCACTAGACCACAGCTCTTAGTCGAAAGATCTACTTACTAAGCCTCGTATATTTCCATCCAGTGAGCACCATGTTTACATTTCACCAATGCGCTTCAATAGGATGTGCTGATCCATGTCTTTCAACCAGTTTCTAAATTCTAAAAGCAAAGAGGGACTTTAAGTCTAAAATCAATCTAAGAGACAGCGGGGCACATTAGCAAGAACGGCGTTAAAATTATCGCCGCTTTAGCGGCAGGAAACTGCCGCTAAAGCGGCGATAATGGGCTTGATAATATGCCCTTGAGAATACCAATAGAAGCCCATGTTCTGCTGTGATCCTGGGCTTCTATTGGAATTCTCAAGGGCATATTATCAAGCCCATTATCGCCGCTTTAGCGGCAGTTTCCTGCCGCTAAAGCGGCGATAATTTTAACGCCGTTCTTGCTAATATGCACCAAAGTCTTTAAAAATCTTTCCTGAGTGCTGTGGTGATGCATTATGGGTACATTTGTAAGCCCTATTTACTTCCAACTAAATAATGAAATATAATTGTGACTCTTTTAAGAGTGATGAGTACACTTGTACTGAATGAGCCCAATGGAACCAGCGAGAGGGGGCTCTTCTAAAGCTCCCAAGACGTAATGAGCTTCATCCGGGCACTGTTCCAGCTCCCTTACAAAGAAAGTGCACATCAGTCACAGAAAGTAGCCTGCTTCTTCAAAATGAACTACATCGCTGCTTTGTTTGCTATGTGCATGCACATGAAAAGCACGGCCCTCTATTTAATCCTGAAAATGTGGGCTCCCAAATTCTGTCAGAATTTTCGGACATCTGTCATATTGTGAAGTAATTTGCATGAATATTGTTTTGATGTATCTATGCGGTAGTATTGCTGACACTTCAAACGTAATTGTCTGTAGGCATTCTAGCTGCACTATATAAACCAAATACATTACAGCTCATAAACAGACCAATACAGCAACATATCAATGCATTTGCAAGTCCAGTTTGGAGTTTCTGGAGGTTTTTACATGCTTTTGTGATGCATTTGACCAGCGAAAGGCAGAGGTTTCTGAAGCTGTCGCAGACGAAAGAGCTGAACAATCCACTGATCCAATGTGTGGCTGGACCCTCTGAGAACCACCACTGCCCCAGCTCCATACTTCATCCATTGGGTCCACCAGGCTGCCACCTCTTCCGCCCTTGTTTATGGACTAGGAAGTCCTCTCCTGGGTCTTTTACGTGCAGATCCTCCAGTGTGTCTTATACATACGAGTGACATTGAAGCACCTAGCTCTTACAAGACGACACAATGACTTAAAGAAAGATTACACAAAAGTAACTGTGGTGATCTCTGAAGTAGGCACCCGCACTCAACCCTAATTTAAGATGATTAAACTCATCAGGCTTCAGACCCTGAGCTACGCTAGTTAGAAACTAATCAAACCACAATTAAAATGCAAATCAAAAATTTCTTTTTAGATTTTAAAAATCCATACTAAGGCATGGACTTGCCATTTTACTCAACTTATTTTTTCTGACAATTTTACATTATTGTCAAGAAATAGAAAATATACTTAACATAGTCATACTAACGAAGGGGCATATTATCAAGAACGGCGTTAAAATTATCGCCGCTAAAGCGGCGATAATGGGCTTGATAATATGCCCTTGAGAATTCCAATAGAAGCCCATGTTGACACCAGAACATGGGCTTCTATTGGAATTCTCAAGGGCATATTATCAAGCCCATTATCGCCGCTTTAGCGGCAGTTTTCTGCCGCTAAAGCGGCGATAATTTTAACACCGTTTCTTGATAATATGCCCCTATATGTCTGCTTTCAAATATGAAGAAAGCATTTACATTAGCTAGCTATGGACTAGATTTGGTCCATCCGCCCTCTTTCGAGTCAACGTTATGCAATTCCAATTCACTTTTAAATTTGGTTAAAAGTTTGCTAAAATGTAAAACGTGTTAAATAAAATCTCTCCCCTAAAAGCAACGAAAAAGAAAAGGTGCAATATAGTATGGCCCATATATTCAAAGCATTTATATGGCATTTAACAAAATAGGTTGACTGAAGTAATGTCTTAGAACAAATGTACCTTACAGATAAACACCCTTTCAGCAACAATTTTCTTTCCTGAAGCTTAGGTAAAGCCCAGCAGAAAATAAATATATTTCCCTAAATAACCCAAACCCTAGAGCTTTTTAGTAAAACCATAGCAATTAAGTGTGCAATACAGTACCAATTATACCTGGGGCCACAACAGCCTTCAATAATGGCTGGCCCTGTTGGTGAAGGTAGGATGAACATAAAACTGTCCTCTCACCTTTCAAAAAGCACAAACTGCATATACAGCAGGAGCAAATGGTTCCACCCCAGAATCACAGTATACGGGTAAACCGTGAGTAGGCACCTTTTCAATGGGAATGCCACCATTTTAGATTGTATAAAATTGGTGTCCAAAGTTGGCCAAGGAGGGCCAGATTCAATTCAAGCAAGAGCTACATATCTACATAAAATAGCATTTCACATAAAGAATTTGAACTTATGAACTTAGGACCAGATGTACATAGACTTCCTAATTGCAAACAGCTAAATACAACAGTGTCTCAGACACTGTTTGAGATTCCTAGGGGGACTCCCTAAGCATGCCCCTTCCTAAAACCAAATTGCAAAAGCAAAATGCGATTACCAAGTTACCAAGTCACATTTTGTCTTTTGTACATGGCAAAATGCATTTTACCGGTCGCAAACGGCCCATTGCGTTTTTGTACATAGAGAAATGCATTTTACCAGTCGCAAACGGCATGATAGGCCGTTTGCGACTGCAAAATGCTTCATACATCTGGCCCATAATGTTTATCCCAAAAATGTGACATGGGTCCTGCCCTCCTAGACCCATATTAAATATCCATTGTGAAAGTTTGCGAACTATTTCCCATAGTGATATAAGAATCTAAGCGTAGGTGTCCCAGTGTAACACATTGATTAATATCTGTATGGGCTGTGCAATTATTATTATTATTTTTTTAATTTTTGCTCTTTTTTATCGCAATTGAGCCAATTTTGGCCTTTGTCACTTTTGGTCTGCGTCATGGTAGTTTTATGATTTTAGGTTATCATTAGACACATCAATTATCACATTGTCTGATTAACCGAAAATGTTTTTTTTCGTCCCTTATCCAGGTATCTAAAATGTGTGAAGAAATAAAGACATACATTGAGGGACAATCTGGAGAAGATCCACTGTTGAAAGGCATTCCCGAAGACAAGAACCCCTTCAAAGAGAAAGGAGGCTGCATCATTGCATAGATAACTTCCTGGACTAGCACCTGATTCATCTTCATTGAAATAGATATTGCCAGTTCCTACAGATCCTACAAATCCCCAGAGTGGATTACGCAAGACCTGCATCAAACAAAACAAAAGCGAAAACCTAATGAAGAATCCCGAAGCTCTTGGTACAAACTATAATGCTATATAACAACATCCTACCTACTGAAGCTCACTATCGAAGAGGACACGTTTTGCTTGTGAACAAGTCTTTCATTTTAGTATCCAAACACATACTTTAGCTCCTTATGCTGTCCTTCAAAGACTTTTAATAAAACATGTCTGTAAAACCCTCGCTTGCTATTACTTCACTAACAGAAATATTAACCATTGCTGTTGTGTTACTGCATCAAGGGCCAGTCGTTGGCATGGCTGATGTGGCGAGTATCCCAAAATATATACAGAGCTCCCAAGCTATCGCGGTCCAGGCATTTGTAACTCACCCAGTTCAGGTTTTTGAAGTGACCAGAACTACAAGCGTCGCCATGTGAAGGAAAAAGTTAACTGGCTGCCGTACCGGAACCTGGGAAACTTAAGAGCTCTTTATATTGCAATGCAATAGGTCTCGCATTTACGCAAGTTTGAGCTATTGGCATTGTAAATGACAATGCCTTTTATTTATGTTTTGGTTTTTAAAACATAAATAAAAAGCATTGTCATTTACAATGGTAATAGATTAAACTCTCGCAAATACGAGACCTATTGCATTCCAAATGCTTGTTAGTATG
Organism: Calotriton arnoldi; assembly: GCA_963921515.1. Lineage (NCBI taxonomy): Eukaryota > Metazoa > Chordata > Amphibia > Caudata > Salamandridae > Calotriton > Calotriton arnoldi. The sequence continues at coordinate 1,844,893 of CAWUFW010003062.1, read as the reverse complement.
CCGCACTTTCACTTTGATGGCGGACACGCCCTTTCTTTAGACGACCCGCGTCTAAAGAAAGGTGCGCGGCCACCATTAAAGTGAAAGCGTGGTGTGGGGCGCTTTTACAAAAAAAAGCATTTTTCAAAGTTGTCAAACAAATGTTTTTTTTTTGTAAAAGCGCCCCATGCCGCGCTTTGACTTTAGAAGCGGACACGCCCCTTTCTCTAGACGCAGCTCACGTAAAGGAAGGTGCCCGGTGTGAGGCACTTTTACAAAAAAAAAATTGTTTGTCAAGTTGACAAACAAATGTTTTTTTTTGTAAAAGCTCCAGATGCCGCGTTTTCACTTTAATGTCGGCCACGCTCCTTTCTTTAAGACGCGGTTCGTCTAAAGAAAGGTGCCGTCACCATTAAAGTAAAAGCATGGTAATGGGTGGTTTTAAAAATAAAAAGCCTTTGTTAAGCAGCATAGTGCATGTAGAAGTGCTGCGCTGTGCAGGGAGCATTTTTGAAAGATAAAGCGCAGCGTCCATGATTGGGCGCCACGCTGTCATGAAAACAGGATGGGTTAGGGAGAGCCTGATGTGCCTGCAAAAGCAGCTAGATTAAAGACATTAAAGAAAATAGTGCTCACAGACTTTAGCTAAAACAGACTGTGTAACAACACAAGTAAAAAGTCCAGTCCTCATGGCAGGTTACAAATGCAGAGAAGGCGTTACAAAGGCGGGACTAACAAGCCTATTAAAGAATCAGAAACAACCATTTAGAAAAGATAGTATCAGGAGCAAACTGAAAAGATGGGCGGAGAGTGGCCGGAGCTTCAAGTCCGTACCTGAATACAGCATGCCTCGCAGAGCTCAATCTAAAAAGGGCCGCTTAGGGGAGTCTGATAAAGAAACCAAGGCAACTGAGTGTAAAACAAAGTGCCAACTATACCTGGGGCCACAACAGCGCTCCTTAATGTTATGTTAATGATTAGAGGCCCTTTGAATCCTTGCTAGACACCTAATGCCAAGAGTTAATGTTTATGAAAGATAACTCTGAAGAGCGTTCGAAAATATTAGTTGGTGTGGAATACTACATAACTAGATATTTGTAGCAGTGGGATGCTGAACATATTGACCTGTAATAGCTTAAATTAGTGGTTTCCAAACTTTTTAGACCCATGGCCCAGTTTTTAGAATAACAATTTTTCACGACCCACCTAGCTTCAATGTATATGAGATGTAACTAAAGCATCATGGGGTAGCGCACTGTCATTTACAGACAGCACATTTTCTATTGAAATGACCACTACATTTGCACAGACACACAGTTTTACTGCTAAAACTATATTGCACACAAATGATAATGTGTGGTAACCGGGTTTCAGGGAATATTTATCATTTGTGCTTCACCACGTAAACTCTCTTGATTTGTTTTGATCCTATTAAAATTTCTGCATCCATCACACTTCAGAATTACAAAGGAATATGCTTCTTTGTTGCTTACCTAACTGTTGAACATGTACAGTTCATTTACAAGTATTTACATTTAGTTGTGTTACAAAAAATGACATCCTCCAGCTTTTCCTTTCACACTCTGTTTACTCCAGCAAGATTGCCACATAATTCACTTTAGTTTTCTTTCTCTGACTGCAAAGTGAGAGGAGTTTGTAAACACCAATCCCAATGTTAAAAAATAAGCAGCAATTTGCCAGAAAACTAAGCCTTACATTTGACCTCTGTCTTTGAAGTGCAGCAAATGTGACAAGATAAATACAGAATTTAAAGGCATCTTTATTTATTGCTTGGACTTTTGTGACCCACCCAAAATAGGCTTGTGACCCATCCACAGTTTGGGAAGTACTGGTCTAAATCGTTACAATAGTACGCAGAATACAGCAGGAGGGTAGGGGCTGTACCCTCTAGCTGTACCTCAAGCGCAGAGTCGAAGATTAAATGAAGCTCCTTAACTCAATCAACTCATGGGGGCACATTTACGAGAAAGTGACTCAGTGCATTCCGCAAGCCATTTGGCTGCGCCGCACTGAGTCAGTTTCAGAGCACAGGAATGCGACATATTTACAATGATATGTTGTATTCCTGTGCTCTCCCCAGCGCTGGCGCACAAACAGCTGCCATGCGCGGGCGCAGGCACCCTTGCACCATGGTGCAAGGATGCCTGCGTCATGGGGAGATTGTTTTCATGCAGGAAGGGGCACCTTCCTGCACGAAAACAATCACTACAGGCATTTTCCTCTTTCATTGCGTGCTGTAGAATGCAGCACGCATTGAAAGAGGAAAAAACGAGGCGAAATTAAAACATTTCTTCTCGTTGCGCCTCCCTACGCCTCCCCTGGGGAGGCGTAGAATTCACATGCATTTCCAGATTTACGATGCCTCGTAAATCTGGAAATGTGTCTGGTTCCATGGGTGTTGCGTGGGAACACCCACAGCTACACCCATGGAACACCCCTTTCACGCAAAGTGCTGCGTGTAAAGGGGCCATATTTACGAGGACAGGAAAAGCCACGCAGGGTGGCTTTTCCTGTCCTTGTAAATATGAAGCAGTGGAATACGCCACCAGTGCGTCACAAAAAGTGGCGTACTGGTGGCGCAGGGGGCTTGTAAATCTGCCTCATTGTCTCTTTCTCTTTTATCATATGCATGTATAAAAGGGACTCTCCTTAAGAGCTTGCCTTGGTGAGGGGAACACATAAAATCCCCCTCGCCTTTCATAATATAGTAGCCACATACACAGCAGGAGCAAATCTTTACTTTCCGCAATAGTCATTGGTTATGCTTTTTTTTAGTGCCATAAAACAAACCCATGTGGTGCTACTGAGCATACCAGACAACATTGATGCTCCCTTTAACCATCAAGACTGTATGACTTCAGAAACATTAAGGGATAACTGGGGAGATTTCCTCTTTTAAGAAGGCTGTTCTCCATGAATTGTTTTTTTATATTTTTTCAGGGAGATTTAAGCAATTCTAAACATGCAATGAACACCACTGCTTGAGTCGGATTAGGAAGTATGCAGCTATGTACTAATCCCATTTTAGGAGTGTGAGAAGTTGGCCTGGTATATGCTGTTCACTAATTAAAGTGGACACCTTGCACCAGAACAATTCGACTCTTATGGTAGATAGGTTTAAGACAACCTTTAAAGAAAGCTATCCTAGTGGTAGCTGTGGAGAGCAGCCTTCAGGCTAAGTCTTGAAGGAATGTAAAGCATCTTGTTTTACCACACAATCTCTTGAATCACCAAATGAAAAGACACCACACAGGTATATATATCAAATATATATGTATTTATTAATAAACAACTCTCTACTAATCTCTTTATGAGATTAGAAGTCAGGAACATATGTACAAATCAAATGTTATCAAAATAAGTTTAGCACAATCGAATATCACAATCTTAGTTTGGCTAGACCTAGGTCTAGGGCATCTAGAATCGAGGAACCCCCAAGAACCACCCCAGGTAGTTGTAGGAGACCCACAGGGGACGGACGCGGTGTCCTGGCACCGGTGCGAGTCCTGTACGAGTCTATGCGAACAGACGCGATTGAGATTTCAATGTTAAAGGTCCCTTGCGTGTTCGAGGCGAACACACTGATCGGTCCTTGTACGAGTCGAAGGACGCGGTTACAGATAGAGTTGCAAGGGAGTTGGACGCGGTGTGTCTAACACAGACGCGAACCATGTACGAGTCAGCGCGATAGTCGCACTTGGAAAGTAAGAGTTTTAGGGCACTTCTAGGGTAGCTACAAGCAAGTCACTTACAGGGTAAGTAGTTCTAGGGCCCACACCCACAGGAGCACCGTAGTGCTGAAGTTACCTCACCCAGGGGAGCCGGGTGCATAGGTGTTCTTTGGTGTCGGGTCGCGGCGTCGTTTTCAATGGGAGCCAGTGAAGACTTGCTGCTTGCGGCGACAGGTAGAAGTGTCCGGAGGAATCCAAGCCTGGATTCAGAAGATGGAAGACCTGAAAGCAGAGGGGACAGTGTTCAAAGTCACTTGGCAGTGACTCGGGGCAAGGAAGATGGATGCCCACCGTCGTCGCAAGATTCAGGTCGTTCACGGGTGCCTTGACTCTTCAGCCACGAGGTCCAGGAGGCGTCGACGACAACCAGGAGCTGGATTCGGCGTGTCCCGTGATGTCTGCAGCTTACTGCGGTGTCGGCAACTCAATTGGAGCCAACAAGCCTTAATAACAGCAAGTCTCGGGGAAAGTGTAAAAGTCAATGGCGCAGACCAGCAAGGTCTGAGGGACTCACCCAGCGAGGGTAAGTCAGGGCAGGCCTGGAGCAACCAGGGGAGCCCTTTGGTTCTGTAGGAAAGCCTTCAGGGGACCCACAAGCCGGCTGGCAATCGATCGCGAAGACGCTTTGGGAGGATTCGCTCACAGGGGCCCACGGTCACTCGAGACGTGGTAGGCCTCTGATCTTCGGAGGGATTCCTGCTGGAGGCTTGGACCACACGTGGTCCAAAGCACAAGTTCGTAGAACGTTGTGAAGGGGTTGCACTTGACAATAGTGCACGGTACCCAGGGGTCATGGTTCCTCGTCACTCTTAGGGTCCACTGGCCTCAGCTTCACTGGGGACTCACGATGGCCTTTGAGAAGTCAGGAAATCCACTTCTTGGGCTGCAGGGACTTCGGACTCCGGCGGGAGCGGCGTAGTTTGCGACCGTCGTTTGTAGTTTTTGGTGCCTGCCAAGCAGGGGAGTCACTCCTTGACTCCAAGGGAGATTCTTCAGTCTTCCAAAGGTAGTGGAACGTCGAAGGTCCAGGATTCTTCTTCAGAGCGTCGTCCAGGGGTATCTAGTTTGCAATGCACAGGTTCCCCCTCTTATACTAAAAGAAAGGGAGGGACTAGCTCTATGACCCTACCTATGGGAGGGTCAGGGGAGTGGGTGGCTACACCCACTTCCCTTTGTCCAGTTTCGCGCCAGAGCAGGGGCAGGTAGCCCCTGAGCCGGTTTGAACTGGGGTATGCACAGAGGAGCCTTCTGCTCCCCCAGTGCAGGACTTCAAAGCACTCTAAGAGTGCACCCACCCAGCCCCAATACACTAAACCCTGTCTGGGAGGTGGTCACACCCCCTTGGGACAGGATATCTATTGTTGGGCTTCCTCCACTGCGAGTGTTGGTCATCAGCAGGAGGGCAGCCCAGTGTCTGTGACTGGTGGCATCCATTTTGTGATGCCAGGGCTCTGCAGGATTCTACCGCGTTTCCACAGTAGGTACATGTCTATCCCTCTAGAAGGGTGGAATGCTACCCCCGCCGCCAGGACTGGCGGGGGGGTAGTATTCCAAGATGTTTGACACCAAACACGACATGTTTTGATGCAGCCATTCCAAAGTTAGCATTTTACCGCGAGGATATAATGCACTTAAGAGTATATGGTTTAACCGCATCCACAAACAGCACCAGAGAATGGACTCTGAGAGCTGCAGAGGGGCCCTGCTCAGGCAGAGGCACCCCCTCACATAGAAGCCAAGCACCCTGCCCTCAGGATTGATAGGGCCTGCCTTAGGGGTGACTGATAGGTTTATATGTGTGTGTAGGAGAGATATAGGGAACCTATATCTCAGTGAGGAGTGCTAGCACCACCTCACCCAGGCTGCAGTAGCAGGCCTGTGGTGTCAGATTTAGTCTGCTTCCCAGGGGTGGCATAATACATGCTGCAGCCCCTGGTAGGCCTGTGAAGTACCTATGCCCTTAGTACCTAAGGTACCATATACTAGGGACTCATAAGGTACCACAGTATCCAATCACTAGTGCACCTAGAGTGCACTCCAAGTCGTTTAGAGAGAACAGAGAGGCTGGGGCCCTGATTAGCAGGGACCCAGCCAGACTATAGCCAGAAACCAGTGTAAACATCAGAAAAAAGTGGGGGCAACATAAGAGGCAGATCCTACTCTCCTACACAACCCCCCCAAACGCAGGGACACTAAACTAACCTTGACCAGTTGAGTCTTCGTGTTCTAAGTGGAAATACCTTGAGAGTCCATCTGCATTGGCATGTTGGGTCCCAGGTCTATGTTCCACTGTATAGTCCATCCCCTGTAGGGAAATGGACCACCTCAAAAGTTTTGGGTTTTCACCTTTCATCTGTTTAAGCCATAGGAGGGGCTTGTGGTCAGTCTGAACTATGAAGTGAGTGCCAAACAAGTATGGCCTCAGCTTCTTCAGGGCCCACACCACAGCAAAGGCCTCCCTCTCTATAGCTGACCAACGTTTCTCTCTAGGGGTCAGCCTTCTGCTAATAAAAGCTACTGGCTGGTCTTGACCTTCATCATTCAGTTGAGACAGTACAGCTCCCACACCCAGCTCAGAAGCATCTGTTTGGACAATGAACTTTTTGGTGTAGTCTGGACTCTGTAAGATGGGGGCAGTGCACATGGCCTGCTTTAGGTCTTCAAATGCCTTCTGACAGCTAGCTGTCCACTGAACCTTTTTTGGCATTTTCTTTGAGGTCAGATCATTCAAGGGGGTCACTATAGATCCATATCCCTTGACAAACCTCCTATAGTACCCAGTCAGGCCTAAGAAGGCTCTCACCTGTGTCTGGGTGGTTGGAGCAACCCATTCCATTATGGTTTGGATTTTGCTCTGTAAAGGCTGAACCTGGCCTCCACCTACAAGGTGGCCCAGGTACACAACCTGACTCTGCCCTATCTGGCACTTAGTGGCCTTGATAGTGAGGCCTGCTTTCTGCAGAGCCTCCAAAACATTTCTGAGGTGGACCAGGTGATCCTGCCAGGAGGAACTAAAGACAGCAATATCATCTAGATAAGCTGAGCAATAAGTTTCCATCCCTGCCAGAACTTTATTCACCAACCTCTGAAAAGTGGCAGGTGCATTTTTCAATCCAAAGGGCATCACCACAAAGTGGTAGTGCCCACTAGGGGTCGAAAATGCTGTTTTGGCTTTTGCATCATCAGCTAATCTGATCTGCCAGTAGCCAGCTGTTAGGTCAAATGTACTTAGATACTTGGCTGAGGCCAAAGTATCAATCAGCTCATCTGCCCTTGGTATGGGATAGGCATCAGTCCTAGTGACTGCATTGAGGCCTCTGTAGTCTACACAAAACCTCATTTCTTTCTTACCACCCTGGGTATGAGGCTTGGGTACCAGGACTACTGGGCTAGCCCAAGGGCTATCTGAAGGCTCAATTACACCTAGCTCCAACATTTTCTGGACTTCAGTCCTGATACAGTCCCTGACATGGTCAGGTTGCCTGTAGATTTTACTCTTGACAGGCAGACTGTCTCCAGTGTCCACCTCATGGGTGCACCAGGTAGTCTGACTAGGGGTCAGGCTAAACATATGTCTATACTGTTGCAGAACTTGTCTGCACTCAGTTTGCTGATGGTCAGTGAGGCTGCTTGCCAAAGCAACACCATCTACTGACCCATCATCAGGGTTCTGAGAGAGCAGGTCAGGGAGAGGGTCACTCTCCTCCTCCTGGTCCTCATCAGTTGCCATGAGCAAGCCCATGTCAGCCCTGTCAACATATGGCTTTAATCTGTTGACATGGAGCACCCTCAGGGGGCTCCTGGGAGTTCCAAGATTCACCAGATAGGTGACTTCTCCCTTCTGTTCAACTATTGTATGGGGGCCACTCCACTTGTCCTGGAGGGCTGCTGGGGCCACAGGCTCCAACACCCACACTTTCTGTCCTGGCTGGTATACATTCAGTACAGCCTTTTGGTCATGCCAAGCTTTTTGTAATTCTTGGCTGGCCTCCAGGTTTTTGGTTGCCTTTTTCATGTACTCAGCCATCCGGGAGCGGAGACCAAGTACATAGTCCATCACATCTTGTTTGGGGGCTTGAGAGGTAACTCCCAGCCCTCTTTTACCAAACACAATGGACCTCTCACAGGATGCCCAAACAGAAGCTCAAATGGGCTGTAACCAACCCCCTTCTGTGGAACCTCTCTGTATGCAAACAACAGGCAGGGAAGAAGAAGGTCCCATTTCCGCCTAAGCTTCTCTGGGAGTCCTTTAATCATTCCCTTAAGGGTTTTGTTGAAGCGTTCAACCAAACCATTGCATTGTGGGTGATAGGGAGTGGTGAACTTATAAGTTACACCACACTCCTTCCACATTGCTTTCAGATATCCTGACATGAAGTTAGTACCTCTGTCAGAGATGACCTCCTTTGGGAAACCCACTCTGGAGAAAACTCCAATGAGGGCTCTTGCCACCACAGGGGCTGTGGTGGTCCTCAGGGGAATTGCTTCTGGGTACCTGGTGGCATGATCCACTACCACCAGGATAAACCTGTGCCCAGATGCAGTTTGAGGGTCAAGGGGACCAACAATGTCAATCCCTACCCTTTCAAAGGGTACCCCCACCACAGGTAGTGGTATCAGGGGGCCTTTGTTGTGCCACCTGCCTTACCACTGGCTTGGCATGTGACACAGGAGCGACAAAACTCCTTTGTGTCCTCTGACATATGTGGCCAATGAAAATGTGGAACAAGCCTGTCCCAGGTCTTGTTTTGGCCCAAGTGACCTGCCAAAGGGATATCATGTGCTAGGGTCAAGAGGAACCCCTAAACTTCTGAGGTATTACCATCCTCCTGGTGGCTCCAGGGGCTGGATCTCTACCCTCAGAATATAGGAGTCCCTCATCCCAATAAACTTTATGGGACCCACTAGCACTCCCAGCAGCCTCAGCAGCAGCCTGCTGTCTGAGGGGTTCAAGAGAGGGGCAGCACTGTTGCTCCTTACTCAGATCTTCCCTAGAAGGGCCCCCTGCCCCCAAGAACTCAACCTGATCAGGCTCAAGTCCCTCTGGGGCAGTTCCTTCTTCAGGATCTGCTTCACCTCCCTCTGGGGGTGAATCTGTGATCTGAGACAGAGGGGAAGGCACTGCCTTTACCCTACTGCTCCTCCTCTTGGGAAGCATCTGGTCCATTGTTCCAGGATCCAGAGCTGGTTCAGTGTTATGCATTCTTGCTTGTGACCTGGTCACAGCAAATACCTCTGCAGGGATGCCCAACATCTCAGCATGAGTCCATAACTCTACTTCAGACCAGGCTGAAGTCTCTAGATCATTGCCCAATAGACATTCGACAGGGAGGTCTGCACTGACTACAACCTTCTTGAGGCCAGTTACCCCTCCCCAGGAGAAATTCACAACTGCCAGACTATGGTTGGTCCTGACATTGCTTGCATTGGTCACCTGGTACATTTCGCCCAGGATGATCTGTCCAGGGTCCACAAGATCCTCTGCCACCATGGTGACACTAGCACCTGTGTCCCTAAATGCCAAAGCCTGTTTGCCATTTATTACAGGCTGCTGTTTGTATTTGCCCAGATTACTGGGGCTTACTAGGAAGGACATATCAAGGTCTCCATCACAAATCAGCATTGCCTGAGTGGGCACTCTGACTAGGTCAGAGTCCACTTCAGAACCCAGGGTCAACCCTACTACACCCTTATTCTGAGTACCACCTCCACCAGTAGCTGAGCTAGGGGGAACAGTTGCCTTAGGGGCAGGAGTGGTGGTGGTTTGGTCTTTGGACTTGTTACAATCAGAAGTCCAGTGCCCTTTCTGTTTACAGAATTTGCACCAGGGCTTCTTTTGGCCTTTTCCCTTGTTGGATTGTGACTCCCCACCAGATGCAGATTTTTGGGGCCCTTGTGAAGACTTCTGGTCTTTTGACTTATCCCCACCTTTCTCAGAGCCCTTAGGATCTTGCTTCTTGGTGTCACCCCTTGGTTCTGGGGTTTCTGCCTTACCCTGGTTCTGACCCATTTGTCTGCCTTCTTTCCCAATTCTTGGGGAGAGGTCAGATCTGAGTCCACCAGGTATTGATGCAACAACTGGTTCTGGCAATTATTAAGGATCTGTTCTCTCATCATCAGATTATACAATCCCTTGAAATCAGTAACCCTACTGCCAACCAGCCAACCCTCCAGAGCCTTGGTTGCACAATCTACAAAGTCAGTCCAGTCCTGAGTCTGTGCCTTCTGGGTGTCTCTGAACTTCAACCTGTACTGCTCAGTGGTTAAGCCAAACCCATCTATCAGTGCACTCTTCAGGACTTCATAATCATCAGCATCCTCTTCTCTAACAGTGAGGAGCTTGTCTCTACCTTTGTCTGAAAAGGAGAGCCACAAGATTGCTGCCCACTGCTTTTGGGGGACCTGCTGTACTCTACAGGCCCTCTCCATAGCAGTTATCCACTTGTGGATATCATCCCCACTCTGGTAGGGAGGAACAACCTTGCTCAGGTTCCTATGGTCTGGAATATATTCTCTGCCTCTAGGGACACTGTTGCTGCCACCAAGGGGTTCTAACCCCTCTCTTCTAGAAGCTCTCTGGATCTCCAGGGCTTCTCTATCCAGTGCCAACTGCTTGGTTCTGAGGGCAACTCTTGCTTCCTCATACTGCAGCAGTTTGCACATTCTGTCAGAGGAGCTCTCTCTTATGGGAAAGTATGAGTTCCTCTGCTGGACAAATTCTCTGCCAGAGTGATAAGAGTGGTCAGATTCCCTGGAAGGGGACCTATGCCTCTCATCCACTCTGTCAGTTCTCTTAGGGAGAATTCCTCTGTCCTTTTCAGGCCCCTTGGAGCCTGGCCCTTCAATCACAGAGTCTTGGTCATTCTGATTTTCATCATCTGACCCAGACACTGTAATTGACCCACCCCCTGATTCAGACCCATTAGCTCCTAGAGCCAATCTAAGATCATCTGCTGTCAGCAGATCTATCAGGTGTAGTGTGGAGGGACTCTGTCCTAGCTTCAGGTGTCTTTCAACACACATGGCTCTCAAGTCAGAGAAAGCCATGTCCTTATACTGAGGCTGAGTGGATCCACTGGTTCCACCCTTTAAGGACATTCTAGTGTTGTGCAGTGTTGTACTACCTACACTAGTTTGTGGCCTACTGATACTAGCTTGAGCTGTAGAAAGGGTGTGCTATCCCTTGGCACACAGCTCTAAGTTCAGTAGAACTTATTGATACTAAGCTTGACTTTATATGTACCTTGAGTACCTATAGTGGTTTTCAGTTAGTAATTCAAATAGAGATTTTCTGGTAAAACAATAGCAAGCTGGAATCCCACACGCTGCCCACCAATGTGAGAAGTTGGCCTGGTATATGCTGTTCACTAATTAAAGTGGACACCTTGCACCAGAACAATTCGACTCTTATGGTAGATAGGTTTAAGACAACCTTTATAGAAAGCTATCCTAGTGGTAGCTGTGGAGAGCAGCCTTCAGGCTAAGTCTTGAAGGAATGTAAAGCAGCTTGTTTTACCACACAATCTCTTGAATCACCAAATGAAAAGACACCACACAGGTATATATATCAAATATATATGTATTTATTAATAAACAACTCTCTACTAATCTCTTTATGAGATTAGAAGTCAGGAACATATGTACAAATCAAATGTTATCAAAATAAGTTTAGCACAATCGAATATCACAATCTTAGTTTGGCTAGACCTAGGTCTAGGGCATCTAGAATCGAGGGACCCCCAAGAACCACCCCAGGTAGTTGTAGGAGACCCACAGGGGACGGACGCGGTGTCCTGGCACCGGTGCGAGTCCTGTACGAGTCTATGCGAACAGACGCGATTGAGATTTCAATGTTAAAGGTCCCTTGCGTGTTCGAGGCGAACACACCGATCGGTCCTTGTACGAGTCGAAGGACGCGGTTACAGATAGAGTTGCAAGGGAGTTGGACGCGGTGTGTCTAACACAGACGCGAACCATGTACGAGTCAGCGCGATAGTCGCACTTGGAAAGTAAGAGTTTTAGGGCACTTCTAGGGTAGCTACAAGCAAGTCACTTACAGGGTAAGTAGTTCTAGGGCCCACACCCACAGGAGCACCGTAGTGCTGAAGTTACCTCACCCAGGGGAGCCGGGTGCATAGGTGTTCTTTGGTGTCGGGTCGCGGCGTCGTTTTCAATGGGAGCCAGTGAAGACTTGCTGCTTGCGGCGACAGGAGAAGTGTCCGGAGGAATCCAAGCCTGGATTCAGAAGATGGAAGACCTGAAAGCAGAGGGGACAGTGTTCAAAGTCACTTGGCAGTGACTCGGGGCAAGGAAGATGGATGCCCACCGTCGTTGCAAGATTCAGGTCGTTCACGGGTGCCTTGACTCTTCAGCCACGAGGTCCAGGAGGCGTCGATGACAACCAGAAGCTGGATTCGGCGTGTCCCACGATGTCTGCAGCTTACTGCAGTGTCGGCGACTCGATTGGAGCCAACAAGCCTTGGTAACAGCAAGTCTTGGGGAAAGTGTAAAAAGTCAATGGCGCAGACCAGCAAGGTCTGAGGGACTCACCCAGCGAGGGTAAATCAGAGCAGGCCTGGAGCAACCAGGAGAGCCCTTTGGTTCTGTAGGAAAGCCTTCAGGGGACCCACAAGCCGGCTGGCAAGGGATCGCAAAGACGCCTCGGGAGGATTCGCTCAACAGGGGCCCACGGTCACTCGGGACGCGGTAGGCCGCTGATCTTCGGAGGGATTCCTGCTGGAGGTTAGGACCACACGTGGTCCAAAGCACAAGTTCGTAGAACGTTGTGAAGGGGTTGCACCCGACAATAGTGCACGGTACCCAGGGGTCGCGGTTCCTCGTTACTCTTGGGGTCCACTGGCCTCAGCTTCGCTGGGGACTCATGATGGCCTTTGAGAAGTCAGGAAATCTACTTCTTGGGCTGCAGGGACTTCGGACTCCGGCGGGAGCGGCATAGTTTGCGACCGTCGTTTGTAGTTTTTGGTGCCTGCCAAGCAGGGGAGTCACTCCTTGACTCCAAGGGAGATTCTTCAGTCTTCCAAAGGTAGTGGAACGTCGAAGGTCCAGGATTCTTCTTCAGAGCGTCGTCCAGGGGTATCTAGTTTGCAATGCACAGGTTCCCCCTCTTATACTAAAAGAAAGGGAGGGACTAGCTCTATGACCCTACCTATGGGAGGGTCAGGGGAGTGGGTGGCTACACCCACTTCCCTTTGTCCAGTTTCACGCCAGAGCAGGGGCAGGTAGCCCCTGAGCCGGTTTGAACTGGGGTATGCACAGAGGAGCCTTCTGCTCCCCCAGTGCAGGACTTCAAAGCACTCTAAGAGTGCACCCACCCAGCCCCAATACACTAAACCCTGTCTGGGAGGTGGTCACACCCCCTTGGGACAGGATATCTATTGTTGGGCTTCCTCCACTGCGAGTGTTGGTCATCAGCAGGAGGGCAGCCCAGTGTCTGTGACTGGTGGCATCCATTTTGTGATGCCAGGGCTCTGCAGGATTCTACCGCGTTTCCACAGTAGGTACATGTCTATCCCTCTAGAAGGGTGGAATGCTACCCCCGCCGCCAGGACTGGCGGGGGGTAGTATTCCAAGATGTTTGACACCAAACACGACATGTTTTGATGCAGCCATTCCAAAGTTAGCATTTTACCGCGAGGATATAATGCACTTAAGAGTATATGGTTTAACCGCATCCACAAACAGCACCAGAGAATGGACTCTGAGAGCTGCAGAGGGGCCCTGCTCAGGCAGAGGCACCCCCTCACATAGAAGCCAAGCACCCTGCCCTCAGGATTGATAGGGCCTGCCTTAGGGGTGACTGATAGGTTTATATGTGTGTGTAGGAGAGATATAGGGAACCTATATCTCAGTGAGGAGTGCTAGCACCACCTCACCCAGGCTGCAGTAGCAGGCCTGTGGTGTCAGATTTAGTCTGCTTCCCAGGGGTGGCATAATACATGCTGCAGCCCCTGGTAGGCCTGTGAAGTACCTATGCCCTTAGTACCTAAGGTACCATATACTAGGGACTCATAAGGTACCACTCCCTTGGGATGCCTTACCCTTTGTGAATGTAAAAAAAATGTAGTTCCAAAATCAAATTAAAAAAAGAAAACTTTTTTTAAAAATGCAGCAGGAAAACAGCCTGCTTAAAAAAGGAAAACACACTGTATTAAAAAAAAGTGACCTATTTTTAAAGCAATCACAGACATAGTGGTCTGCTGATCCCAGCAGGCCACCATCCCTGTGATGGGCTCCAATCAGAGTGTGTCACAGTTTTTGACCTACATCATGAATATTAATGACTTAGGTCCGAATGTGACCCATTCCAAATATGAATTTTCCAAGCCAATCCATTTGCACATCGGTTGGTTCGGAAAATTATTTACTGGTCAAATAAATTAACCCTGGGCGGAGTTCGCGGAGTTGCACCACGCTGCACTACGCGAAGTGCAAAAAAAACTCCGCCGCACTACGCGGAGCTACGCGAGCGGTGGAGTACAATAGAAAAATGCTGTTCGCGGTGATTGCACAGTGCCGGATGCTTGTCCGCACTGTGCAATCATTGCGAACGGCACCTTGCACAGTGCAAGCGGTCCCTGCTTTCCTTTTCTGCCGCTCGAGTAGATTTTTACTCGAGCGGCAGCTTTCTGAACGCGAACGGGCAGTTTCTCAACGCAAGCTGTCGCGAGCATACGCGACCACTCGCAATTAGAAACCTGACCCCCCGCATTGAGAAATCTCACCAGGATGTTGATTTTCCACGCTCGCGCTCGCCAATTTGATGTTGACGATCGCGAAGGAGGCAAAATCTCGCCGGGAGGTTGATTTTCCTCGCTCGCGGTCGCCAACTTGACGTTGACGAACGCGAGTGAGGAAACAAACTCCGCTATGCAACGCGAAGCGAAGTTTTTCGGAACTCCGCGATCTCCGCGTAACGCGGAGTGCAGGAAACTCCACAAACTCCGCGAGCGGAGCGGAGTTCACCGCCCAAGGTTAAAATAAATGCTGGTCACACATTGCAACCAGTATTTTGCAAGCAGTAAATAGTAAATCTGGCCATATTTCTTCTTTTAATAGCCTTTTTTTAAAATGTGCAGGTGTTAACTTTTGTAACCTTTTTTGTGTTGCACATGGGACTGCATTTCTCCTACACCTAAACAGCAGCTAGATTGGTGGATAGGCTCATTTTAAAAGCTTAAAATTAGTCATTTTATATGTAATTGTATTCTTAACTTTTCATAAAATATTTTCTTTTCGATTTGGTCTTAGTAAGAAGTTCATGATATACGTCTTTCCAGCCCAAAATTTTGAGAAAATCCTAGGCTTATGGCCAGGGCAGCCTTAGAGTTCCTGAAATCCTAGCATTGAAAAAAAATATGATCACATGCCAATCCGACTCAGAAAGCTTTTATTAACAAAAGAAAAATGAGTAGCCTGTTAGTCATGGGTCTAGCCAGTCAGAGTGCCCCCCTCAGAAAGCTTGATGGAGTATGGTGAGTAAACAATTAATCAATCAAGGACTTATAAAGCATGACTACTCACCCGTAAGGGTCTCAAGGCGCTGGGGGGGAGGGTGTGCGGTTCAGTCAAAGAGCCAGGTCTTGAGGTCCTTCCTGAATTACGGTAGCGATGGTGATTGCCTGAGGTGCAGAGGCAGGGACTTCCAGGTCTTCGCACCGAGGTAGGAGAAGGATCTTCCTCCAGCCGTGGTTTTCCAGATCCGTGGGTTGGTGGCCAGGGCCAGTTGGGCGAGGCGAAGATATCTGGTGGTGGTGGTGTAGAAGGAGAGGCGGTGGTTGAGGTATGCAGGTCCGGTGTAGTGGAGGGCTTTGAAGGCATGCGTGAGAAGCTTGAAGGTGATTCTCTTGTTGACAGGTAGCCAGTGAAGGTCCCTCAGGTGGCCAGTGATGTAGTTGCGGCATGGGATGTTCAGGATGAGTCTGGGGGAGACGTTATGGATGGTCTGCAGTTTCTTTTGGAGTTTCTGGGTGGTGCCAGCATAGAGTGCGTTGCCGTAGTCGAGTCTGCTGCTGACAAGAGCATGGTGATGTTTTCCTGGACTCCGTGGGGATCCACTTGAAGATCTGAGGAAGGAGGCGGAGCGTGTGGAAGCAGGCAGATGTGATGGCGTTGATTTGGCGGTTCATTGAGAGCAAGGAGTCCAGGATGATGCAGAGGTTTTGTGCGTGGTCCGTGGGTGTGGGGGGATCCCAAGCACTGCGTGCCACCAAAAGTCATCGTAGGGGTAGGAGCCCAGGATGAGGACTTCGGTCTTGTCTAAGTTAAGCTTGAGTTAACAAAGGCAAGGAACACCTTATAGTATTTCATGAACAGTTCTGCAATAAGGAACACATGATAAATTCAAACAACAGGATCATAAAGGTGTCAGATCATGGAAAAGGAAGACGACAACCTTCAATTTGTAAAAAGAATATAAACATTTCAGCAGAGCAAGCTAATCAAAATATTCTCACTCCAGACCCAAGATGTGAAAAAGAGGCTAAAAAATGTCAGAGATGGGAACTTACTTTAGCCATTTGATTGCATGAGCAGAAAAAAAAACGTGACTGAAGCAAGTTACAGGTATACTACCGAAAGAAAAATTATTTCACACTAGGTTTGTGTGGCAAGGCTTAACCTAGAGTTCAGCAAATGCTGAGATGTTATTCTGTGTAGGTAGGCTGAGTTTAATTCTAGCAAAACCAAAGGGGATGATGGACGGAGTGTTGAACATTGCAAGCACTCACCCCCAGTCAACTGATCTGGGTTTAATCCATCATCATTCTTTAGCTCACTCCGCCACCCCAGTTCAGACATGGCCATATGCAAATCAGTCTGACCCTGTGCCTCATGGGAACAGTCCAGCCCGAACTGCCAAGCCATGTCTTCCCTGGACTGGAAACAAGCATCCTGGGACCGGTTTCTGGCTTACAGCCGTCATCAGCCAGGCTATCTTGAATTCAGTGGCAAAGTGAGCAAGGGACCCACGTCTGGGCATACCCTGCCAACTTATGGCGAACATAGCAAAACCAAAGGGGATGATGGACGGAGTGTTGAACATTGCAAGCACTCACCCCCAGTCAACTGATCTGGGTTTAATCCATCATCATTCTTTATCTCACTCCGCCACCCCAGTTCAGACATGGCCATATGCAAATCAGTCTGACCCTGTGCCTCATGGGAACAGTCCAACCCGAACTGCCAAGCCATGTCTTCCCTGGACCGGAAACAAGCATCCTGAGACTGGTTTCTGGCTTACAGCCGTCATCAGCCAGGCTATCTTGAATCCAGTGGCAAAGTGAGCAAGGGACCCACGTCTGGGCATACCCTGCCAACTTAGGGCGAACATAGCAAAACCAAAGGGGATGATGGACGGAGTGTTGAACATTGCAAGCACTCACCCCCAGTCAACTGATCTGGGTTTAATCCATCATCATTCTTTAGCTCACTCCGCCACCCCAGTTCAGACATGGCCATATGCAAATCAGTCTGACCCTGTGCCTCATGGGAACAGTCCAGCCCGAACTGCCAAGCCATGTCTTCCCTGGACCGGAAACAAGCGTCCTGGGACCGGTTTCTGGCTTACAGCCATCATCAGCCAGGCTATCTTGAATCCAGTGGCAAAGTGAGCAAGGGACCCACATCTGGGCATACCCTGCCAACTTAGGGCGAACATAGCAAAACCAAAGGAGATGATGGACGGAGTGTTGAACATTGCAGCACTCACCCCAGTCAACTGATCTGGGTTTAATCCATCATCATTCTTTAGCTCCCTCCGCCACCCCAGTTCAGACATGGCCATATGCAAATCAGTCTGACCCTGTGCCTCATGGGAACAGTCCAGCCCGAACTGCCAAGCCATGTGGCTGGACTGTTCCCATGGGGCACAGGGTCAGACTGATTTGCATATGGCCATGTCTGAACTGGGGTGGCGGAGTGAGCTAAAGAATGATGATGGATTAAACCCAGATCAGTTGACTGGGGGTGAGTGCTTGCAATGTTCAACACTCCGTCCATCATCCCCTTGGGTTTTGCTGAGTTTAATTCTAACCATTTCAGAAAGGTTTGTTGTCAGCATCTAATTAGCAGGATTTCAAGCCCCCAAGTGACATTTCGTCGAGTTCATGGTGGCGACAAGTGGTCTTTGGTCTTTCAGAAATATTAAGTGCAGTGTAGTCCCATTTCAAGGAGATTAGTGGGCACTTCTCATTTAGGACCGTTTTATCAATCAGGTTTCAGGTTACACTCTTCAACCATGGACAATATTATAGCGCTGGCACACTTATCCACAGAAGCGCTCAAGAAGAAGAGCCCACCATTCTTCTGTTGCTTTATTGACTATAGCACCTCTTTTGAGAAGTTGGACTGCAGCAGACTGTGGGGAAAACTAAGCACCTGGGGAATTTCACCCAAACTTCTAAAGGCAATAACATTACTATATGAAGGGACATGGGTCCGGGTCAAAACAAACCCTACCACAGTGACCTCTAAAATTCCCACAAATAACGAGCTCAAACAGGGCTGTCTATTGGCCCCCCTCCTATTCAACCTCTACACCGTGACTTGGGGGCTGACCTGCAAGGTGCCAGCTTAGTAGCTCCAAGGCTGGGCAGGGTGAGACTCCCTGTCTTGCAATATGCGGATGATAAAGCAATAATGGATCACACTAGGGTGGACCTCCAGAGAGCCCTTTATGTGCTGGATTGCTATAACCAGGATAACCATCTACTGGTTAATCAGGGTAAGATCAAAGTAGTTGTGTTCGAGAAACATCCACACAAAAGGCAAGCTCACTGGCAACTGGGAGAACTGCAAATTGGAACAGTAATAGCCTACAACTACCTTGGGTTCTGGTTTTCAGAAAGGACCAATTCAAACACCCACCAAAAATATCTTAGCACCAAGGCCAACAGCATCATCCACTCATTGAAACAACTGAGCCACCACCTGCTAAGCCCATCCGCCGAGCCAATACTGGGAGTCCTAAAAGCAAACCTGATAGTAGCCATCAGGTTCGGCCATTTGGCCTTCCCAGGAGCACTGGAAAGGCTCTTAATCATTACCCAGGCCAAGGTATACAAGTCAGTACTGCTCGTACCGTGGCAAGCCGGAAAAGCAAGGCTGAGACTGGAGCTCAGCGTTGGGAGGCCAAACCTGGCATTCCAGGGGGATCTAATAAAGTTTTACATCAGGATCCTGAGGGCACCAGCAGATTCACTTAAACATCAATTGAGGTTTGTTTTTGAGGAGGAAGGCTCCTCCTGGCACCTCAATCTTGGCCAAGCCATTGACACCCTGAGGATTGGTGCAGTTAGCCTACAACTACCTGACATTCCTCTATACGCTTGAAAAAAAAAGCAGTGAACGAGCATGCACTGCTAACTTCGTTTGAAAAAGATGCTGCAGCCCTCCGTACCAGCTTCATCACAGAGTCACTGGATAAAACATACATCCTGGGAAAGGCTCAACCCTACTTATGCAATGCTTTGACAATACAGGTCCGGAGGAAAATACTCTACATGAGACTTACCATGCTACGTAGCACAGATTTTAATCCAGTTTGGGCACGGAAGGGGGAAAATGCTTCGTGCAGGCTATGCTCCTACTTTAAAGACTCTTGGCTCCACCTCCTGTGCTGTCAACCCAAACTGAACGATGAGGGATAACACCTACTTCACCTAATACTCAACACAAAGGGAGCAAGGACTTGCAGGGAGGATTCGGACTTGTGCTTCACCGAATCCACGGCAAGTAATCTAGCCAGACTGGGGAAGTTCATGCACCAAATCAGAAATGCTATTACTGAGGCACTACAAACTGAGCTACTCCCCTGATAGGTTAGCAATCACACATTTTTACTAGCATGGTGCACTTTACTCCTCGAAGGGGGTAGCAGGGTGGGTCTCTGATTCGTTTTAAGGGGGAGCTCCTCCAGGGAGACCATCTTCTTTTATCCATACTTCAACTCATTTAACTTGGTTTTTATGTTTTTAGCACCTAACAGTCCACATTTTTAGAGCTGGGACGGAATCCTCAACAGGCCACACGGGGGGAAAACACAGCTTTTAAAAATAAAATTAAACCAGCACTATTTGCACTTTATACTCTTCCAATGCTCCTGCACAGTATATCTTTATCTGGAGCAGCTGAGATGGTTGGCAAGGGCCACAGTGTTTTCCTCACATTATTTCACTTGGTTTAGGAACTATTAGCCCCCCACAAATCTTTAGGATGTGCAAGGCCTCGTGCAGGGAAGTATAGCACAGGCCCAACTCGAGGAGGATCCACTCTCACCAACAAAAGCCACACTTCTGATTCTCCATTTCCATAAGTCAATGCAATTAACTTCGAGTATTAGCACACGCGAGCCAGGGGACTATCGCTGATCCAAGGACTAAGACATTGGTGGGCGTGGGGATGGGGTAGGGGAGAACTGTTTTGAACATTTTCTTACTGTAATGACTTTAATTAATTGAACAGTCAATAAAAAAAAACTATGCCATTTAGGACTATTTCAGCCAAACCAAGGAGACCTGTTTGGGTTCAGAAAAAAGTAAGCTCTAAACCTATTGGTTAGATTACGTGGGTGTCTATTTATTTTAGTGATATCTGTGACCAAAACAACATTAGGGAATTTCAAGAAAATCAGGAAAAATCCTTAAATAACAGGACTATTTAGATTACTACTGTTGAAAGGTGGCTTATAATTATGTGTAGATAGGTACTATAATAAGGCCACAATAACAATATAATGCCCACTCAAGGTCTCAATAAATTATTCCCTTGCTCAAACCTTGGTAGCTGGCTGCGAGCGGGGAGGCTTAACTTAGCAGACAGGAGTGTAAAGCATTAAATAACACTAATTCATTCAATAAGTAAGACACAAAACACAATAAAAATCCTAACACCAATTTATAAAAATAGGAAATATTTTTATGATTGAAATGACACGAATACGACAATAATCCAATGTAGGGAAACAGAGATATGGATTTTCAAAGAATCAACACTTTCGAAGTTATTTTAAAAAAAAGCCAACTTGGGACATCTGGTCGTGCACCGGGACAAAGTTAAAGTTTCAGGCCAACCGCAATGTAGAGTGGGTCGGATACAGTGAGCAGTAGAGCCCGGTCAACTTTTTACCTTCTGTCACTCTTTTGGAGCTTTTTCTTTTTTGTTCAAAATGCTCCAAATGATTTCAAACTTCTGGAGATGTCTCCAGAAGGTCTTTTGGGGTTCCAAAGTGTTTACAACACGAATCCAAGGTTCCAGAACCTCTGAGTTGCTCCATGGGATGTTAGAACTACAGTTCCCACAATGCACCTGGTCAATTCCTTTAAAGTCCAGCTGAAGGTGGTCAGCTGGTTTCTTCTTGCTGGAGATGATGCAGGTCAAGGTCTTTTAAGCTGTTGCTGTCAGGAAGTCCACTCCTTAAACTTTCAGTGCAAGGCAAATAACTTCTTTTGCTGCAGCTCCAAAGTGTGCTGCAGGTGCAGTCATTCAGAATGCAGTCCTCTTGGTGTAGGGTAGGGTTCCAGCAGGGCAGTCCTTCTTCTTCTTATTTCTTCAGGCAGGGATCTGAGTTGCTGGGGCAGGTCTCACACATGTATCCAGGCTTCTGGGGTGACAATAAGGGGGGCACCTCTGGCCAATGGGATGCAGGGTGCCACCCTCAGGTATTGCAACTTCCTCCAAAGTGTGGCATATTCTTGTCCTAGAAAGCACTGTTCTTTAAAATCCAAAATGGCAAAAATCTTTTTGGGAGTTTAAGGTGTGGCTAACCTAACCTAGTGGTGTGGCTAACTTTCCCGAACACTCCCCTTCCAGCCCCTCTGCTAATTCAATTACAGGGGCTCCCATCTGTCTGGGGGTGTAGGAAGTGGGGGTGGGCCTGTGTCCTAAGTGTGTTTCCCTCTATGAAGATCAGTTTGGCTGCCCGGGCCCCTTCCTGCCTTTTGCTCTACCACTGCAGATCTCCTTCCACCAGATGTTTCTTTGTTTCCTTTCAGGTCACTTCACACCTCATCAGAGCAGGTTGGCTCAGCCTGTCAAAGACTGGCCAGTCAGGAGAGGCTACTCTAGAGGTGGATTTTGGGATATCAGAAAAGAAAGTTCTATAACTTCTTTTCTGCCAGAGTTTCAAGTATTATTTTAGTTCACGCATGTTAATAGGTAGACTTTATTAAAGTTTAATAAAGCCTTCCCAAGTTAGCCTATGGAGCTAATATGCTACAATGAAAAGACGAAATTGCAGTTTTTCCCTTACCAGGGCCTATAGAGCATTTTTTATAATGTCCCTGCTTATAGTTACAAGGCACCCCACCCCTGGGGCACCTAGGGGAGACTTTAGCGGGGACTTATATACAAAAATAAGGTAGTGTAAGACTTTGAAAGGGCCTTTAATTCCAAAGTCAAATTTGCATATAATTTTAATTTAAAAGCAGGGCTGCCATTAAAATTACAGCAGGCAACACAGCAGTGCACACTTACGTGCATTAAATCAACTGGGCCTCCTAACCTACATGCCCTACCATATACTAGGGACTTACAGGTAGGTTGTTATGCCAATTGTTATTACACCTAATTACAATATACCATTTACACAGAGCACCTGCCCTGGGTCTGGTTAGCAGAGCACAGGGCACAATTAGAGTCAGTTACCACCAGTATCAGTCAGAAAATAGGGGTGATCAGGACAAAAAGGATGACTTTCTCACAACTGCTTATCATTTTTGGAAGAGTGAGTGCAGTTTCAGCTATTTCATGGATCATGTTGTCAGAAACCATAAAGTCACCATCTTGCCTGTGAGTTCTTTCTGTTAAGGTAGATTTGGGAATATGTGGCTACTGTAAATCTTTTCAGAGGAAATTGATGCAACTGTATCCAATAAATGCCCACTTGCTAAAACATGGTGAGTGGTGTCAGATATGGTGAAGGACGTGGGTGAAGCTTCCAAATGAAGCTTTAAAGAGCACAGTTGTGTTAAATACTTTCTTTGCATTTATCTAAATGATTCATGTTTAATTCAGGGAAACTTGTAGGAGAGGTCAATGACTTAAACGCTGGTTACAGAAATCTGTTCTTCACAAATTTCAACCCTGCAGGTGCAAAAATGGGTCTGGCCAATGTGGCTTTTAGAAACATCTGTTATGAACAAGG
The DNA here is from genome assembly GCA_963921515.1 of Calotriton arnoldi. Lineage (NCBI taxonomy): Eukaryota > Metazoa > Chordata > Amphibia > Caudata > Salamandridae > Calotriton > Calotriton arnoldi. The sequence continues at coordinate 1,822,003 of CAWUFW010003062.1, read as the reverse complement.
CTACGAAACAAAACGATATGGGTGTAAGTGCTATATTTAAAAAAACAGTTGTCATTGTAGTAGAAGGTGCTCCGAGCTAATAATCCAACTGCACATGAAAGCAAAGCAGCATTAATTAAGGTTATAAAAGTGCATAAAAGTGCTGCAGCAAAGAAAATTCTTGTTGCTGTCTGAAAAGTGAGTTATCTTCATCGCTTGGTCACGTGGTAGGCTAATAGCCACTATGGTTGAGATAGAGAATGCCATTAGTTTATATAATAGCCTAATCTATATCACTGTCTTCTGCTTACGTTGACAGTAAGAGCACACTTGGCAAAGCAAATGAGGGTTTGATGACTAGAGACAAAACACTTGTGAAATTCATAGATTTTATTTTACCTGGCTCCCTGAGAAATGAGGCCAATTACATCCCGTTTGCACATTTTTAACCTGTTTGTTGTTGTGTTTTGTGCTTTTATGGATACGATGTTATCCGAATAAAGTGTCTTTGAACCTTGAACATCCCGTTTGCAAACGAAAATTAAGTATTCACGGTATTGCGTGTTGATATTTTTATTTCACTTGCCTGAAGGCAGCAAAAAGTAACCAACATGTGTCAACATTGGCTGCAGGAGCAGAGGCCTTCATAAGTAGTCAGGCCACTGAGCACGTACACCCTACTATATTTATTGCATATCTTATAGCATCCAGCAGTGCATTATAGTTGGATATACATTTGTCTATATATATAAATGTGCATAGTTTTAAAGAATCATTAGAAGAAGTATAACCACACCTTTGTCTGCTTATAACGAATCTCTGAGCAAATATTTTGTTATCATTCTCATCAGTAGAATTGTCCATTGCACAAATTTACTGTTATCCTGTGGATTAGGTCCTGGTAAAAATAGTCAAATATCTCCATGCATTCCAAAAATAAATCTGGCCCTCGTTCAATTTGGCCCTTGCATCACCCTAAAATAGCGATGAACTGGAAGGCGACGAACGCCCCGTCCACCCAGTCCTGGAAACTCGTACTCCTGGAATGAGCAATGATCAAAGATAAGGTCACCAGGAGGTTGATCAGCAGGGTGGAGGGGGTCCCATTGATCACTGGTTGGGACACAATACATTTGGCTCTGGAGCCAGGCTCTCACCTCAAGCCTTCATAGACGGGGACAGTCCCGGCTCCTGGAGGAGTTCCGCCGGGCGGTGACGTGTGGCGGGGAGGGGCAGGGTGGGAGGTAGTAAACCGGAATCTGGCCGGTCCAGGTAAGTTAGCAAATAAATAAATAAAACGACCTAGCGCGCGCTGCATCGCCAAATGCAATGCAGCGCGCGCTACGAAATTCGTTTTATTTATTTATTTGCTAACTTACCTGTGTTCAGCCGGATTCCGGTTTTCACTACCCCCACCCTGCTCCTCCCCGCCGCACGTCACCGCCCGGCGAAACTCCCTCCAGGAGCCGCGACTGGACGGGGATACAGATCACACAGCCTGCTTTTCACAGGGCCCAACATCAGCACGACCCCACGCCTCCACACCGTTCACTTAATGTTCCCCCAGGGGCGGCTCCTCCATTTGAGTGGAGAAGTGTCACCCCACAAGCCCCAGAGCTGAAAAATAAAATGATAATAAAGTTTATTTATTAACATTTTATTTTTCAGCAACCAATCCCGGACTGTCTGTCAGGACAGGGCAGGGCCATTGCTGCCAAGTGGCAGCAGGGAGCTGTGCACTAATGTTTGAAATGCACATGTCTGTCTTGCGATGGCCAGCCAGACAAGCACATTTTAAACCTCTCTAACTCAGCGGGCTTACACAGCTGGGTTAGAGAAAGCCAGGCCTCCAGTGCTCTTGAGAGCGCTGAGTGAGGCCGCTCCCTCCAATCCTGGCACTTCTCTCATGCTGGTGAGAGCAGCACCAGGATTGGTTAGGGGAACTGGCTGGGTCCTGCGTTGGAGCCTGCCTCGAGGAGAGAAGACTCAAGCGAGGAGGACGTTAAGCAGGAAGCCAGGAAGGTAAGTCTTTTTTTTTGTGCCCCCACCCTCGTTACATGCCATCCACCACTGTGTTTCCCCACACGGAAGTGGTACCCGGACAGTGAGTAACTTGGGAATTGTGAGAAGTTGGCCTGGTACATGCTGTCCACTAATTATAGTGGGCACCTTGCACCAGTCCAAACAACCCCTTATTGGAGATAGGTTAAAGACAACCTTTATTGAAAGCTATCCTAGTGGTAGCTATGGAGAGCAGCCTTCAGGCTAAGTCTTGGAGGAATGTAAAGCAGCTTGTTTTACCAGTCTATAATCTATTGAGTGACCAAATGAAAGAGGACCACACCAGGTATATATTTAAAATATATGTATTTAGTCTTAAACACACCCCTCTAGTCTCTTTATGAGGCTAGAGTTCGAAGTACATAAGTTACAAGTCGAATATCAACAGTAATAGCAGAAATACACGTTTGAGCCCCAGGGGCGTACCAAACCATATACCAATAAAGTGGTATAAGAACCACGACTGAGCTAGACACAAGGCCTAGAGCCTGTAGAAGTGCTTGGCCCTCAAGGAACCACCCAAGGTAGTGACACAGGGGACCCACGGGGGATGCGGGCAATGTGAGAACACAGCCGCGAGCCGCCGTTGACTTCTATGGGGAATGTCGCGGTTGGAGTTTTAAAGAAAAAGGACACTTAGAGGAGGACTTGGAGCAAACCCCTTTAGAACTAGGTTGTTCTAGAGTCTATACCCACGGGAGCACCGGAGTACTCGAGTTACCTCACCCAGGAAGCCGGGTGCATAGGTGTCTTTCGGGGTCGGGTTTCGTCGTCGTTTTCAATGGCGATCTGCTGCAAAGTGCTGCTGGCGACCAAGTCGAAAGTGTTCGGGTGGATCCAAGGGTGGATCGAAGATCTGAAGAACCTGAAAGCAGAGGGGACAGAGTCTGGGTCACCAGCCAGTGACCAGGAAGGCGATGAGCAGATGCCCACCGATGTCGGGTGCTTCAGGTAGGTTGACGGTCGTCTTGACTCTTCAGCCACGAGGTCCAGGAGGCGTCGACGACAACCAGGAGCTGGATTCGAGCTGTCCCATAACGTTTGTCGATTGCAGGGGTGTCGGCGACTGGATTGGACCCAACAAGCCTTGGCAACGGCAAGTCTCGTAGAAACAAAGAAAGGACGTTGATGCAGACCAGCAAGGTCTGGGGGACTCACCCAGCAAGGGTAAGTCAGGTCCCGTCTGGAGCAACCAGGAAAGCCCAAGCAGAAGAAGAGTTGCCTTCGGGAGGGCCCACTAGCCAACGGACTAGCAACCGTGAAGGAGCCTTGAGTGGACGCACGTGGAGCTGGCTCACAGGACACTCGTGGAGTGGAGGCCAGTGATCTTCGGTGCAGTCGGTGCTGGAGGCGGGTGCTACTTGGAGCCCAAAGCACAACTTCGTGGGAGACCAAGAAGAGGATGCACTTGCAAATGTGCTCGGTGTCCAGGGGTCACGGTTCCACGTTACCCACGACAGCTACAGGCTTTGCTGGGGACTCAGGGCAGCCTCGGGGAAGTCTGGAAATCCACCTCTGGTGATGCAAAGACTTCGGCGTCCGGCAGGAGCTTCAGCGATGCAGACCAGACAATTGCTTCTTTGGTGCCTGCCAAGCAGGGGAGTCACTCCTTGACCCCAAGGGAGATTCTTCAGTCCTCTAATCTTGTAGTAGAGCGTCGAAGGTCCAGGATTCAGCTTCAGAGTTTTGTCCAGGGTAATCTAAAGTCCTAAGGACTGGGGTCCCATACTTATACAAAGTTAGGGGGTTGGACATACTCTGGGGACCCACCTATGGGAGGGTCAGGGAAGAGGGGTGGTTACACCCCTTCCCTTTGTCCAGTTTCGCGCCAGAGCAGGGGCAGGTAGCCCCTGCAACCGGTTTGAACTGGCATATGCACAGGGACACCAAATGTGCCCCCAGTGCAGGACTTCAAAGCACCAGAGGGTGCTCCCGCCCAGCCCCAATACACACTATCCTGTCTGGGGAGGTGGTTACACCTCCTTGGGACAGGAAACCTATTGTCCAGGCCTCCCCTGCCAGAGTTTCAGTCAGCAGCAGGAGGCCAGACCCGTGTCTGTGGCAGCGGCATCCATTTTGTGATGCCAGGGCTCTGAAAAGAAGTTACCGGGCAGCCCGGTGTGTACATGTCTCTCCCTCTAGAAGGGTGGAATGCTACCCCGCTGCCAGAACTGGCGGGGGAGTAGTATTCCAAGATGTTTGACACCAAACACGACATGTTTCTGTGCAGCCATCCCAAAGTTAGCATTTACCGCGAGGATATAATGCACTTAAGAGTATATGGTCAGGCTGCACCACAAACAGCATCAGAGGATTGACTCCGAGCGCTGCAGAGGGGCCCTGCTCATGCAGGGGCATCCTCTCACATAAAAACCAAGCACTCTGCCTTCAGGATTGTTAAGTCCTGCCATAGGAGTGACTTATAGGTTTATATGTGTGTGCAATTGTAGTGATATAGGTAGCCTATATCACAGTAAGGGGTGCATGCACCACCTTACCCAGGCTGCAGTAGAAGACCTGTGGTGTCATTTTGGATGGCCTTCCAGGGGTGGCATAATACATGCTTCAGCCCCTGGCAGGTCCTCTGGGAGTACCTATGCCCTGGGTACATAGTATACCATATACTAGGGACTTATAAGGGCACTCCAGATTCCAATCAAAGATGTACCTAAGGTACATGGAAACCATTTTATAGAGGAAGCAGATAGACTGGGGCCCTGAATAGCAGGATCCCAGTCCAACTAAGTCATAAACCAGCAAAACACCAGGAAAAAGTGGGGGCAACCATATAGTCAGATTCCACCTTCCTACATAACCCCCCCAAACGAAAGGAGATAAGGCTAACCTTGGCCAGTTGAGCCTTTATTGACTAAGTGGCCATATAAGGAAGCACCTGCACTAGCATGGTTGCCCCCTGTCTTATGGTCCACTAAGCAATCCCTCACCCTAAGGGTATGAGAGGGTCTCCACCATGGGGAATTACTACCTGTGGTGTGCTTTGGTAAAGTACAAGGCTGGTGAGGTGTCTGAGTAGGGAAGTGAGGCCTTAGGAAGGTTGGTCTCAGCTTCCTCAGATCACTGGTCACCATGTATGCCTGTCTTTCCATGACTGAGTTGCACTTTGCTCTAAGGGTCAACCTTTGGCTGCCTACAGCTGGGGGTTGGGTCCCTTTGGATGGACCACTGGAGGGACATGGCAGGTTTGGAACCTTTGGTCCCAGGTTTGCCCTTGCCTAACAGAGTCCTTCTGGGGAGGTCCCTACACAAAGGTATGGGGGATCCCTCAGTGTGTTGAGGAATTTTCACCTGGCTAGGGCTACTAGACTGGGTGCCCCTAATCTGCTGATGGGGGTTCCTCTGGACAGGGGGCCCTGGGGGTCCACTGACCTCCCTGACCTCTCCAGCCCTGGGCTGGCTGAGGCAGGGTAGAGAGGAGCAGGTTACCTGCTCCAGACTGGGTACCACCTTGGAAGGGTCCTCTGCCATCAGGGGTGTGGCCAGGCCAGGCCTGACTACCTCTGGGGCAGTTCCTTCACTAGGGGTAGGGTCAGTTCCCTGAGGAGGCTGACCCTTACCTACTGTCTGGAGGGAAGAAGACTTTTCTTCAACCCTTGTGCTCTCTTTTGGGGGAGAGTGGGCCATTCTTCCAGGCTCCATCTCTCCAAAATTTCCTGGGCTTGGGCTGTGGCCATCACAGCCCCACTAACCTTTACAGGGACGCCCAGCATTCTCAGATGGGTTTGGTGTTCAACTTCAGCCCAGGCTGAAATTTCCAGATCATTGCCCATCAGGCAATCTACAGGCAAGGTTGGCACTCTTTTTGGGCCTGTGACCCCTTCCCAGCTGAGATTGACTATGGCCATGGGGTGATCTGTTCTGACACCATCAATGTTGGTTACCTGGTATTTAAACTCAGGTAAAAGCTGGTGAGGGGGACTAGTTTCCCTGCCACCATGGTGACACTAGCCCCTGTGTCCCTAAATGCTACAGCTTTCTGACCATTAATTATTGGCTCCAGTCTGTACCTGCCCAATGCATTGGGACCCATGGTAAAGGTGGAAAATCCTATACCACCATCAGAGTCAGAGGAGTCTGTTGAGGGGGTCCTGTCTAAACTAGGGCCCACCTCTGTTCCTCTTGCAAAAGCACCTAACTTTTTGGGTGCACTACTCCCAACTGGAGGATTACTACTGGTAGTACCAGGAGGGGTGGTAGTAGTTGTTGGAGGAACATTTTCTTTATTGCCAATCCTGGGGCCACTGGGATCTGTTTTCCAGTGTCCAGGCTTTTTACAGACATGGCAATAGGGTTTCTTTTCAGGAGAGGAAGGAGTTTGGGACCCACCCCCAGAAGAGGACTTTTGGGGCCCTGTAGTGGACTTATCCTTAGATTTATCCCCACCTTTCTCTTGGGACTTGGTAGAATCTTTCTTCTGGTCACCACCCTTACCCTGGTTCTGACCCATTTGTCTGCCTTCTTTCCCAATTCTTGGGGAGAGGTCAGATCAGAGTCCACCAGGTACTGGTGTAAAAGCTGGTTTTGACAATTATTAAGGATCTGCTCCCTCATAATCAAATTGTACAATCCCATAAAGTCATGCACTTTGCTGCCATGTATCCAACCTTCCAGAGCCTTAGCAGAACAATCAACAAAGTCAACCCAGTCTTGAGTCTGAGTCTTTTGGGTATCTCTGAACTTCAACCTATACTGTTCAGTGGTTAGGCCAAACCCATCAATCAGAGCACTCTTCAAGACTTTGTAATTGTCAGCATCCTCCTCTCTAACAGTGAGGAGCTTATCTCTACCTTTGGCTGCAAAGGAGAGCCACAGGATTGCTGCCCACTGCTCCTGAGGGACCCTCTGTACTTTACAGGCCCTCTCCAGTGCAGTTATCCATTTGTGGATGTCATCCCCACTCTGGTAGGGAGGGACAATCTTGCTCAGGTTTCTATGGTCATAAGACCTTTCCCTATCTCTGGGGAAATTGCTGCCACCATGGGACTCTAGTCCCAACTTTTTTCTTTGCCTTTCAAGGTCTAGGGACTCCCTGTCTATAGCCAACTGCTCTCTTCTGAGTCTCAACTGAGCTTCTCCATACTTGAGCAGTCTCTCTTTCCTCTCACTGGAGGATTCCCTCCTATGAGAGGAAACAGAGGTCCCTACTGAGGTGTCAGAGTGGTTAGACTCCTGAGAAGGAGATCTAGGCCTTCTGGGCACACTCACAACTCTTCCTGGGGGGACAAATTGGAGGTCATTCTGATCCTCCTCCTCATCCTCAGGAGTAGCTGCATTTTCCAGGTCAAGGTCATTGTCACCTTCCTGGCCAGTTTCAGAGGTTGGGTCCTAGTTATTTTCATCCCTGGCCCCTTCCTCATCTTCTGCCCCACCCTGTCTGCCTACCCCTTCTGACCCTGGTAGTCTTCTGAGATCATCCAGCAGGAGTACCTCTATGAGGCGTTGGGTGTTGGCACTTTTGCCTGTCTTCAGTTTCCTAGCAGTGCTTAATGCTCTCAATTCCAAGAATGGGAGATTATCATACTTGGAGGGAAGAAGCCCATTGGCTTCTGGCTGGGACCCACTGGTTCCTGGCCCTGAAGACAATACTAGTGTGGTGTGGTGTATGCACTACCTACTCTAGTGTGGCCTACTAAACTCTCTTGAGTTGTAGAAAGGGTGTGCTATCCCTTAACACACAACTCTAAGTTCAGTAGAACTTACTGTATCCTAAGCTTGTTTTATATGTACCTAAGGTACCCTTAGTGGTTTTCAGTTGATCAATTCAATTGAGATTATCTGGTAAAACAATAGCAAGCTGGAATCCCACACGCTGCACACCAATGTGAGAAGTTGGCCTGGTATATGCTGTCCACTAATTATAGTGGGCACCTTGCACCAGTCCAAACAACCCCTTATTGGAGATAGGTTAAAGACAACCTTTATTGAAAGCTATCCTAGTGGTAGCTATGGAGAGCAGCCTTCAGGCTAAGTCTTGGAGGAATGTAAAGCAGCTTGTTTTACCAGTCTATAATCTCTTGAGTGACCAAATGAAAGAGGACCACACCAGGTATATATTTAAAATATATGTATTTAGTCTTAAACACACCCCTCTAGTCTCTTTATGAGGCTAGAGTTCGAAGTACATAAGTTACAAGTCGAATATCAACAGTAATAGCAGAAATACACGTTTGAGCCCCAGGGGCGTACCAAACCATATACCAATAAAGTGGTATAAGAACCACGACTGAGCTAGACACAAGGCCTAGAGCCTGTAGAAGTGCTTGGCCCTCAAGGAACCACCCAAGGTAGTGACACAGGGAACCCACGGGGGACGCGTGCAGTGTGAGAACACAGCCGCCGTTGACTTCTATGGGGAATGTCGCGGTTAGAGTTTTAAAGAAAAAGGACACTTAGAGGAGGACTTGGAGCAAACCCCTTTAGAACTAGGTTGTTCTAGAGTCTATACCCACGGGAGCACCGGAGTACTCGAGTTACCTCACCCAGGGAAGCCGGGTGCATAGGTGTCTTTCGGGGTCGTGTTTCGTTGTCATTTTCAATGGCGATCTGCTGCAAAGCAGAGGGGAAAGAGTCTGGGTCACCAGCCAGTGACCAGGAAGGCGATGAGCAGATGCCCACCGATGTTGGGTGCTTCAGGTAGGTTGATGGTTGTCTTGACTCTTCAGCCACGAGGTCCAGGAGGCGTCGACAACAACCAGGAGCTGGATTCGAGCTGTCCCATAACGTTTGTCGATTGCAGGGGTGTCGGCGACTGGATTTGACCCAACAAGCCTTGGCAACGGCAAGTCTCGTAGAAACAAAGAAAGGACATTGATGCAGACCAGCAAGGTCTGGGGGACTCACCCAGCAAGGGTAAGTCGGGGCCCGTCTGGAGCAACCAGGAAAGCCCAAGCAGAAGAAGAGTTGCATTCGGGAGGGCCCACTAGCCAGCGGACTAGCGACCGCAAAGGAGCCTCGAGTGGACGCACTTGGAGCTGGCTCACAGGACATTCGTGGAGTGGAGGCCAGTGATCTTCGGTGCAGTCGGTGCTGGAGGTAGGGGCTACTCGAAGCCCAAAGCACAACTTCGGCTCGGGTTCCCCTTTCTATTGTGAACGGAGAGGAGATGTACTTTCCTATCCTGATTCGTGAAGTAAGGCCTGTATAGAGGAGCTTTGTGTATGCCATCAGAGTAGGGCCTATGCCAACATTGCGGAGCACCGCAAACAAGTACGGCCATAGTAGCGTATCAAAGACCTTTTCAAGGTCTAGTATCAGACACGCCGCCTTGGGGAATTGCGTGCTCGCCTTGTCCTGGATGTGGAAGAACCTACGCAAGTTCTGCGAGGTGTTACGTCGTGGGATAAATCCAAATTGGTCTGGATGGATCAATGGCGTCAGGATTTGGGCATATCGATCCGCTAATAATTTGCCCAGTATCTTACAGTCTGCATTTAGGAGGGTGATTGGTCTGTAGGACAAGGAGAGCGTTGGGTCTCTGTGTGGTTTCGGGAACGTAACAATGATCGATTCTCTGAGGGAGCCTGGAAGTTCTCCTCTGTCGAGTGCGTCATTGTACATGATTACCATTCGGGGGATCAGGCGGGCTGAGAATGTGCTATAGTATTCAAGTGGGAAGCCGTACATCCCTGGCGCTTTATTGCGAGCCAACGCCCTGATGGCTTGGGAGATGTCCGTGGACTTGATCCTCACCTCCAGTGCTTTTCTGTCCACCGGGGGGATCTTGGGTATGGGCAATGGGTATAGAAATCTATGGGCGGTGTGATGGTTGTCGTGTCTAGGGGCTCGGTAAGTGTCTACATAGTGCTCGTGGAAAATGCGCAGGATATCTAGCTGTGCGTGTCTGAGGACGCCGGTCTTATCTGCTATTTCGGTGATAGGTTTCACCTCCGAGTCTTGCTTGGCAAGCCGAGCTAGGAGCGTCCCCACTCGATTGCCCTCACGGTGGACCCTGGAAGCATATACCCTAAAATTGTATTTGCGAAGGTCTCTCAGTGTCTCCGCATGCGTTGTTTTAGCCCCGGCCACTTGTGCCGGGGTGTCCTCGTCCACATCTGATTTTTTCGTTAGAGCCGCCAGTGCTTGTTCTGCCTCCTGTAGAGCCCTTTCCAGTAACCTGCGCACCCCCACTATTTGTTGTATGCAGTGCCCCCTTGCTGCGACTTTGAATGTGTCCCATTCGATCAGTCGGGATGACGCCGTGCCCTTGTTTAATGTGAAGTGTTGTTGGATGTGTTCCCCGTGGTCATGAGTGAACACCTGGTCCGTGAGGCATTCTCTCGGCAATTTCCAGGTGGGTATGGGGGGATGGGGCGGCTTCCATCTAAGGGTCAATATGTGAGCATCATGGTCTGATATCACCCTCCCCAAGTAATCTGTGTGTTGTACCGTCTGGAGTATTGTAGCGGAACAGAGAAATCTGTCTAAGCACACTCGCAGGTTATGTGGGACGGAGTGGAAGGAGTATATTTTGTCAGCTGGGTTCCTCGCTCGCCATGCGTCTGTTAATGCCCAATGCGTCACCCATATACTAAAAAGTTCCGTCTACCTATACGCGGGCGATTGCGCTGGTGGGGGGTGGGATCTGTCTAAACTAATATCTAGAACGCAGTTATAATCCCCGCCCAGTATCTACGGGACTAGTGTGTAGTGGGTTAGCATTCCTGTAAGTCGACCCCAGAAGGGGGCTTGTTCTACGTTGGGGGCGTATATACTCCCTATCCAAATGGGCTGCCCTTCCAATAATCCCTCTACTACTGCATACCGTCCCTCTTTATCCACCATACGTGTCCGCTCCTTGAAGGGGATCCCAGGCCAGATCCAGACGAGGGCCCCCCTAGCAAAAGCTGAGAAAGTTGTGGCACATATAGTACCCCGCCACTTCCTGCGCAGGCGCTCCACTTCAGTTGTTGTCAAGTGTGTCTCCTGCAGGACAGCTATGTGTGCTTGCTGCCTCTCTATATAGGCGTAGACAGCGTAAGGTTTGCGTGCAGTGTGCATGCCCTGGACATTCAACGTGACGAATTTTATATCTGTGCTAGGGATATTAGTGGTCATGTCAGTGAGCCCCTGAACCTGGACTGGCTATATACTATGGTCTGCTGGGCGACCACCCTCCACACAACTTTTACCATGCTGACCGTTTGCTCCCATTGGGGTGAAGGGTGAACTGACTGGTGGGGGGAGTAAAAAGTGAATAACGGGAAACGTTCCCAACTAGAGGGACCTATCGCTCGAGGCGATACGTCCAAACTGTACATCACGTACTGTCTTTAGTTCGTTGCGTATGGGGGGCGGCTGTGCATCTTCGCTGGCTACCGCTGTCATAGCTGCCCGCTTCATGACGATGTATTGTACATGCCTGGGGATGTCCTTGCATCCCTTTTGTTACTCACAGTTTGTCGGTCCGTTATCCTGCCTTCATATCAGTGTGTCCGCTGTCTGGGGGGTCACCAACGGAGGTGTGAGAGAGCCGTCACGAGAGGCTTGTGAGTCACTGACTTCCTCCTCTGAGGTGAATATGTGTGGGCCTCTATCTCCATTTGAGCTACCTCCTGACCCCCGGGCCGTCGCCGCTACCGCCCGAAGTGCTCGCCGGCGCTCCGCTATGATTTGCTCGAGGTCAGGTGAGCTTTTGGTGATGGGGGCCGAGTCTTGACTCAGTTGCGTGAGAGTGATCCGCCTGTGTTGACGTCGTCGCCGGAGAAGCCCCTCAGTTTTGTGTGGTTCTACGGTCGTTGAGCTCCCCCAGATGTTGTTCTACCCAGTTGCCCGCTTCCGTAGGGTCCACGAAGAAGTGGGTGGTTCCATCATGTATGATCTTAAGACGGGCTGGGAATAGGAGTGCGTATTGTACGTTCTTTTGGCGCAGGGTGCGTTTTATGGTTTTATGGTTAGAAACGTAGCACGTTGACGTTGGACGGCTTGAGAGTAATCCGGGAACAACATGACCTGTTTATCCTCCACCCTGAGAGGTCCTGCCAGTCGAGCTGCTCGGAGCACCGTATCCCTATCTTGGTAATGGAGTAGTTTTAGCAAGAACGGCCGAGGCGCTGACCCCGGGAGTGGCTTACGGGCTGGGACCCAATGTGCTCTTTCTACCGAGAAGTATTGAGTCAAGTCTTGTGCCTGTGTGAACGTTTTGATCCAAGTTTCAACATATCGGATTGGATTGGACCCCTCTGCCCCCTCCGGTAAATTCAGAACGCGAATGTTGCTTCGGCGGGAGCGTCCCTCCAAGTCATCTGCTTTGTTCTCTAGGGCCTTTACTTTAGTTTGGAGCTCTTTAATGGCCTCCTGATGCGATTGTAGTTGCGGTTCCATGGTGTGAAGCGTTCTTTCTCCTTGCTTGACCTTGTCCGCTAGTTTTCTGTGGTCGTCCCTTAATAAGTTGAGGTCTGATGCCAACTCTCCGAATTTACCCTCCATGGTCACTCGGGAGTGTTCGATTGCCTCCAAGACCTTATCCAATTTGGCTGACATGGAGTCTGTGTTGGGGGGCTCCCCCGATGGCTGTGCTGTTTTGGGGTCCGGAGACGAGCGCCTCACCGTTGTTGGGACTGATGTTGGTCCGGTTATCCGCTGCCGACCCATGTTGTTCCGGACTCTGGCTGTCGCGTTGCCACAGGCTTTTGTGGGGCACCCTGGGGTTCGCGACCGGGTAATAGTGTGTGTTGCGGTGCCACTCTTCGTGTGCGAATAGTATTCACTCCCTGTGCTGCAGGGGCCCCGTCTGTGTCAGCTCGGTCTTCTGCTGTTCCGCCCTCAGGCGTTTCCAACGGGGTCTGACCTTATTAGTTCAGGTGGGTAAGAGGGGGGGTGCGCGGGGGGGTATCACAACACAACGCCTTACCAGTGGCGATTAGTGGTAAGGGCTTCTCTTGATTTTGTCACTGCAGCCCTTCTTCCAATCTTGGCCCCCAGTTGTCGTGGTGCTGTTTTGGGGTGTCACCTCACTGTTTCTCGAGGTGCAGATCCTTGCACCAGGGTGTGCCCGGTCCAGCACCCCCCCTAGCTCTGTGTGTCAGGGGGGCTTCGCAAATGGGTTTCAGTTCTCTGGGGGGGGGTTCCCCTCTCACCTCCGCTCCACGCGGTCTCGAGGTCTGCGGTGGGGTCTGATCCGTTACGAGTTCAGGTGGGTAGTAGGAGGGGTGTGAGAGGGGGGGGTATCACAACATACAGCCTTCCCAGTGGCAATTGGTGGTGAGGGCTTCTCCTGCTCTTGTCACCGGAGCCCAACTCTTATATGTGGCCCCCAGTCGTCGTGGTGCTGTTTTGAGGTGCCGCCTCACACTACCTCAATTTGTGGATCTCTACGCCAGGGCGGGCACAGTCCAGCTCCCCCCCAGCTCTGTGTATCAGGGGGGCTCCGCAGATGGGCTTCGGTTCTCTGGGGGGGTTGTTCTACGAATCCCAGCTCCGTGTACGATCCTCTTGGTACTATCCCCGTGGTCAGGGCCTCAGTGTCGCACAAGAGATGGGCCGGACAATCTCACCGGTGTGCCAGCACGTCGTCGTGGACCCCCACTGCTCGCCTCCTCGTCCGGCGCCTCACGGTTCTAGCCCAGGGGGGGCTGGGGACAGCGACGTGCCCGGCGACTTCGAGAGCCCCGTCCCTCTCCTCATCAGCGGGGCTCCCGTGCCGTCTGTTCTGTGGCAGGATTCCCAACTGGGGTACCGGTGATCTGCCGGATCCGCTCCGCAATGTGTGACGTTGGGCGGAGAAGTCCCAGTGTTGCCCGCCCTCCTCAACAGCCGGCGACGGCACCCGGGAGGGTCCCCACCTCGCCGGCTCAGCAGCGATGCAGTCCCACGCTGTCACTGGAGTGTAGGGGGGACTGCACTTCCCCGCGGATCTCCCCACCGCGTGCCCCGATTCCCAGTGTTGTGCGGGGGGGGCAGCCCACTTCGCCCGGGCAACCGGGGGCACCAGACGCTGCACCACTCGTTGGGGACAGGGGGCCTCTCCGGTGATGCGGTGCGAGCTCACCTGGAACTTGGGGCGTTCTCCGGGCACTTCAAGGGGCTCAGTCAGGCCGTCCCGCCACACCTCCGCAGCGACTCCGGGGATGGACGCTGGGTCGCCTACACTCCGATCATTCTGCCGCTGGCCGCCGAATGCGGGCGGGCACCGCCATTTTGAGTGCGCCCCGGGGCCTCCGAGCCAGTCACGCTGTGCGACTGTTTCACCCCCTGGTCCGAGTTCTGTCTCACTGCGGGAGTCCCCGCGGTCGGCGGCAGCTCCGGTGCGGGTTTCCGCTAGTTTACCGGCATGTAAGGCATTATTTCAGAAAATTTGTGCGGGCCGTCGAGCGGAGCACTAGGAAGGTGCATCCGCCATCTTGGCTGGCTTGGCCACGCCTCGTAACATATATTTTGAACCCAATTCTTACTCTGAAATATGAGCAGCTGCTGAAACTCGGTAATACACAGATTTCCCTCAGCTAATATCTCAGGGAGAAGAACATCTCATTAACCATATATCTCACTGCCTTTGCTAGTACTGGAATTAAGGCTAGGCCATGGGCCAGTTGGGTTAACACATAATACTGCTCAAAGGTTCTAATTAAATACAATTGTAAGAAAGCACTTACTAGGCATAGACTTTAAGTTGATTCCCAACATTTAAGTGATTACTGTATATTCAAAAGGTCATTTCTATGTTACCTATAGTAAACATACACACTACAAAATGAGGAACTCAACATTAGTACATTGTTTACGCATTGGAAGAGACTATTATTTTTAGCCATGACTGCCTACCCCTCACAATATAAAATGTTGCAATAAATAGATGTCAAGATATCTTATTGTTTCTATGTCTGTCACTCTTTCTATAGTATTATTGCCACCTATTGAAGAGTGAATGTTCAAAGTAAAACAGGGAGAGGCAGAAAGATAAACATTGGAATGTTGGAGCAAAGGTGTGTACCAGCCATTATGGAGCCTCAGCCACTCTGTTGTCTTCACTGGAGCTCCTACTATTCCAATATGCTGATTGAAACATACTCGCAGCTTTGAAATTAGAGTATGCCTCATGCATTAACGTTTTGTGTAAGAAGCTACAGAAATTAATAGAATCGACTATTTTCCCTGGAAAAAGACAGGGCTATCTAAAACTATATGGTTTATTTAACAGAAAGAACAATTGAAAAGATCTGTATTTCAATACTAACATGCTATTTGCATATCTGTAGGTATTCTGAAGTAAGAGATGCAGCACTTTACCAACACTCAAATAAAAGACAAGGAGTCTAAAATTACAATTAGACCGCAGTGGGCTTTGGATTCACAGATCGACATTCCTCTAAAACCTCACACAGAGATGGGCCTAGCATGTGGAAATTAGTGAACCAATCCAGCTCCTAAAACTCTAAGCATGGTTAAATGTCAGAAACCAATTAGTGAGGTTGGATTTCTATGGAGTATCCAGAGTTAGTGAAGAAGTCGCAATCTCTTTAGCTGCTTGGCAGCTTAGGATGTTCTAGACATGTACTCAGCACCTCACTGAGGTGCTAAGAATGTGTCCAGTCCATCCTAACATCCACCCTCAGGGGAAACACTGGTGCTCCTCCCTCGGGGCTCCCACATTTGCCTAACTGGGGATGGCATCAGAAGTGCTTTCACTGCCACCCCGAACCTCCCTTGGCGAGATCATGACCTCAGAGTGCCATTTTGCCTCCAGTACGTCTCCAACCAGGACCTCAACTTGGTAAGAAAAGTCACAAAGTGTTTCTTCTTTCCCTTGGTGATACTCTTTTGTGCATTCCTGTGCAGGGTCGGGACCTCGATTCCGCAGCAGGAATGCCCCACTGGACCACCAGGGCACTTTTGTTGATGGAGGAACAGCCAAGTGGCTAGGAGTCACTCATATGCTAGGTCAACTATTTATTTTTGATTTCTGCCCCCGCGGGGGAGGAAATGCCATTTTTTTATGCTGACTTGCCCTCGTTGGGAGGGGGGTGGTGAAAACCCACCAGACACCAGGGATTTAGTTCTTTGTGTGAGGGGAGCGGCCGTGTGGCTAAGGGTCCCTCCCTAGAGGGGGCAACTATTTCATTTTTATTTCCGCCCTATAGATTGGCTGTTTTTTTAGGTCAATCTGCCCCAAAGGGGTGGTGGAAAATCCACTATAGACCAGAAATTGTTTTGTTTTGGGTGGAACACCCCTGGCTAAGGGTCGCTGTCCCTGTGCTGGTAACTTTTTTTTTCTTTTTTTTTTGTCCCTGAAGACAATCAGCCATTTTTTTAGGCCTATCTGCCCCAGGAGAGGAGAAAACACACTAGACACCAAGGATACATTTCTTTGTGTAGGGGAGTGCCCCTGGCTAAGGGTCGCTCCCCCTGAGGGGGCACATATTTCTTTTCAGTTTAAACCAGCAGCTCCCCCCTCTGGGTGCAGACCATCTGTTTTTTGAGGACCATCTGCCCCGAGGGCCACTAGACTACCAGGTTGTACTTCATGGACATGAAGTGCAGTCTCCAGCATAGGTTTACTTCATGCTAATAATGTTTCAGGGGCATGGGTTCTAGCATCACCAGATCACCAGACAGGGGTGAATAATGCTAGTAATTCACTAGGTATTGTGATGCGTACTCTGTTTCCGCAGCATGTTTCTCAGTGCTGAATTTATAATCTGCTTATTTTTGGAATGTAGTAGTTTTGAAGGGGAGCCCAGGACTACATTTTCCAGATTGCAAAGGAAGCAATGTAGAGTAAGTGGATCACGTTTGACCAGGGACAAAGGCTGGAGTCAGGTAATGTGTAATCTATGCTTAGCCCATCAGAGCTGTACTGTTGTTTTTCAAAAAGTGGAAAGAAGCATTTGCAGTTTCCTGGTACATTTTCAACTTACTTTCCATTATGAGAGATAGTTATTTGTCTCTCTTCTCTCTCGTTCTCTCTGTAGCTAGGTGTATGGAGCAAATGTTTTTCCGTTGTATTGTATGTTTGGGCTTCACTTTGTTCGGATCGTGCCACAGTAGACTTTGATATGTTGCATTTCTTTTCCTCTGATGCCTTTGTGGATTTTGGTAATGTGCTTATTGGTCATGCTTGCCTCTGTTTTTGGGTTCCCTGTCTCGTTTGTTTCCTGCAAATGTGTGCTTTTCAATGGTATGCTTTACTATTTGTGAATTGGTTGTAAAATTGAGTTACATTTTTTCAGAATCTTTTGAAGCGTGTTTTGTTTTGAAAATGTTTCCTTTCTGTTCTATCACATTATTTGCATTTCTTTGAGAACTTAATATTATTTTCCTTTTTATTGTAGTGCAAAGCATTTAATTTACCTTGGTTTTTTCATTGGTAGATCTGAAGTTAGTGTAGTTGCATGTGTTTGGTAATGAATTGTTTTTGTAATGTTTACTTCAAATGAATATCATAGATAAATTAGATCAAGGGATGGAGTCATCTTCTGCTAGTCAAAAGTCATACATCTGTTACAAGAAGATGGCTGCTCATATGTTTCATTTATCATCCCTCAATGATTATGTTGTTTTTAAAGAATCTTTTCCGGATACCAAGATGTCTTTTGTAAAGTTTCAGCAGTCTGTAATAGTCAGCATTGTTGCAGCTTTATGTTGTTTTTAAATAACCTTCTTCAGGTACCAAGATGTTTTTGTACAGTTTCAGAAGTCTGTAATAGACAGCCTTTTTGCAGAGAAGTATTTAGCTGTTCCAAGAATCAGAGTAATTGAGGATATAGCTAGATTAAATGACCCCTGACCCAGTGTGCAAAAAAGAAGACATTTTGCAAAATGACCTCTGAATCACCTGATAGTATGGGTATCCACAAATTCAATGGTATGCAAATAACCATTATTCTTATAATCAGTATCTTGTGAACAGTTCATAAAAACATAGGTTTGCTTCGTAGCCATTTTTCTTTAATTATATTTTGCCATATGAATTGTTTTACGGTTGGTATGCACTCAAAAACCATTATAAGCTGCAGTTTATTTGGGGGGCATGGCCAAGATGGTGGCCAGCGCAGGCACATTTCACTGAGCTCTGTGCCGAGCCTCATTGCATCCTGCCATAATCCTGTAGCTGGTGACTGGGGAGCCCAGCACAACCCATGAGCTGGGGCTCCCACCCAGATTGATGTTGAGGTGCCGAACTGGTGATTTGGCAGCTGCAGGGCTGTGTAGGAGTGACGGCGGCTTGCTGCACATTAGGGCCTTGTGGGTGTGCTGGGCGTGGCCTTGCCCCGGCAGCCACGGCCGGCCTAGACAGTGTGCTGATGGGCCTGGAGAACTGTGGCGGGGGTAGTGGTGATCGCCTCCCGCCTGGAGCCCGCGTCTCTCCTTGCCTGTGGGGGCCTGAAGCAGAGGTGAGAGGCTGCCCAGATTTTATAGCGCCAGAGGGGCCCCGCTGCAGAGTGACAGGGTCAGGACCGGGCACAGATGTACGCCTCCTAACTCAGGGCCCTGATGCTTGGCTGGGCCATTTGGCAGAGCCACATTTGCTCCACTGACTGAGCCTTCTACATCTGAAAGCAGAACACCCTGTGGGCTGAATTTGGGGGCCCCCGTGACTGAGCTTTGTACTCTATGCTTCCTTCAAAGGCTCATCTGACTTCTCGGGCTTCCCACAGGCAGCGCAACCACTTGTGGCGCAAGCGGGTCACTGGAGCATGGTCATTACAGACACATGTGCTTATGGGAGTGGAACCCCGGGTGGAGCTGCATCATTAGGAGTGATCACCCATTGCGGGTCCCCATGAGAGACGGGCCCTATGGATGCTCGCAGCAGACCTGAGGAGCCGACGCTCTAGTTAGCTGATTGGCCTGCACCTCAAGGGCTCCTAGGGACAGATGACTTGAGTCCCTTGCTGCAGAGGTGCGCAGCAGCATGAGTGGAGGCCTGATGTGAGAGGTGCGGTTAAACCTGGGGGGAGGGTCCTGTCCCGGCCCGCCCCAAGGATTGGACTCTGTGGACTGACATTGTCTGCTCCCTTTCTTCTTGTGGGGGTCTGCCTGAGTGCCCCCCCTGGGGATGCCTCCTTGTCGAGATGAGTGTCCCTGGCAATCCTGTGATCGCTGCTGTTGGAGTTGTCGGAGTTGATTGGGCACACCTGGACTGCACCCATGGAGGGTACCTGTGTTGTTGCCCCAGCCTGTTGGCGGGTTGGCCTTGCTTTGCAGAGTGGGGGGCTTGACACCCTCTGACACTCCCAGGATGGTGAAGCCCAAGGGGAGCAGGCTGTTGCCCTCTGGAGAGGGACCAAGCGCCGTCACTGTGATGGCTTATGGTACAGGGGTAATGAGCCAGTTGGAGGTCACGCTGGGAAACCATTTGATTTTGCAAGCTATCCAGGGCATTAAGACCACCTTGTAGGTGAAAATAGAAACAGTATCTCTGGAAGTGTCCCTGTTGAGAGCGGGCCAGCAGAAATTGGCATCTCGCGTGGATGACACAGAGTCTGCTCTCAACGCCATGCGCCCCTCTCTGAAGGAGGTCCAATCACAGGTGCAACTGCTGAAGGCTGATGTTAAGCACCTCCAGCTATGAGTGGAGGAGACAGAGGATAGGTCCCGCCGTAATAATGTTCGCTTTCTGGGTCTGCTGGAACGGGCCGAGGGGCCTACATGGAACTGTTTCTTGAACAGTGGCTGATGAACTCAGTTTTGGTGGGTAGGGTCCCAAAATTCTTCTCCAGTGAGCAGGCTCATCAGGGTCCAGGGTGCCCCCCCACGCCACCAGGTGTGGGCCTGCAGCCAGTGATTTAACATTTGTCAAACTACAAAGACAGGGACTTAATTTTGCAGGCCTTTCGCTCCAAGGGTCCATGTCACTGTGAAGGAGCAGCAGTGACTGCATACCCAGATTACACAGTGGAGGTATAGTGACACCGCAGCTCGTATATGGGGATCAAGCATCAACTGAGCCAGATGGGCCTTAAGTACACTCTGCTCTTCCCTGCCCAGTTGTGTGTAGTGGTTTGAGATGCAACCCATTTCTTTCAGACGCCTGAGGAGGTGGGGTCTGCATCCTTGAGAGAGGGGGGCCAGAGTTGGCTGAGGGTGTTCTTCCTGGAGGCCGCTGGGAGGTGAGGGGACGAAGAAGCATTGCAGTCATTTACCAAGGCACCACCCCACTAGTGAGCAAGCAGCCCAGGAGAAGGCACAAGTGTTTGCGGATGTCATGCTGCACAGCCAAAACTCCTATGCTGCCATATAATCTGAGCAGGGCTGAGTTGTTGAATCTGGCACCAATGGCTGTAAGGAGTCAGCGGACAGAGCGATCTAGGGGTCGGTCCTTACCCCCCTGACAGGCTGAGGATTTTATCTGAGGAACAATGGTTCTGTGCCATTATGGTTTGCTGGAGTGCTATGGGGGGTGCCTCCTTGTTGCCGGAGAGGGGAATTGCCAGCAGGGCTGGGTGCTGGGGACCCCGGGTACATCTTTTTCAGGATGGGGCTGGGCTGAGTGAAGTGCAAAAGGCCAACAGCCATGAGCCCCCTTGTTTCCGATTCAGACAAGTTCAAAATGTTATTGGATGTATACCTGATTTATTTCTGTTTCTTCTTTGTATGCAGATTGTGCGATAGGCATTTAGCCTTGGAGTGGGGGTGGTGGGTTTTCTGTTGGGAGATGTTGACAAGTTGGAGTTCACCAGTTGGAGGGCGAGGCATATTGTGGTTTGCAGGGCACCCGGGGGTACACAGATATGCTTGGCGGGGTGGGCCGTGGGCATTTGGGCAGGCACACATTCACCATCAAAGATGGGTAATGCTGATAAGGAAAGGGACCCATCATATCGCCTCATGAAGCGGAATGTTAGGGGCATGGCCTCACAGAGGCAACAGTCTGTGTACTCTCACCTCACACACCATTCAGTCCACACTGCTCTCTTGCAGGAGACACACTTGGTGGCTGGGGAGATGCGCAAAGTGAAGGCACACTGGAGGCGAAATGTATATGGGACGGCTTACATGGCCTTCTTCCGAGAGGTGCTGATCTGAATTGCTCCTGTGAACCCTTTTGTGGTGCAGTCCCATAGAAATTACCAGGAGGGCCGGCACATGGTACTGCTAGGGCTGTTGGATGGAGACCCCTTCACAATGATGGTGATATCTGCCCCTAATGTACAACATTCTGATTTTCTAGCCCAGCTGTCCCCAGCTCTACTGCTGAACTACATGGCGATATGTTTATGGGCGGGGATTATAATTATCTTCCGGATGTTGTGCTGGACTGATCTATTCTCCCCATGGGTGGGGGGCATGTCATCATGTGAACCGTCACTTTCAGCGGAGGATGGACAACATGTGGTTGCATGATGTGGGGGAGGCTACAACACCCAGACACTAGGGAATACTCATTTTACTCCCCAGTGTATGATCTGCTAACACGCCTGAATCTCTTCCTTTGTAGCGTTGAGGTGTGCAGGCGCACAGTGAATATTGACTATTTGGTGTGCACCATCTCCAACCACTGGCCGTTGTTATTGATGATGTGCTGGGGTCGGGACTGAGCTGAGCAGGGACGGATGGTTTCCTGGTAGAGTATTGCGCATCTTTCAGCACGCTCCTCACTCCACACCTGCTAAGATTTTATGAGGAGGCAGCAGAGATGAGAGTGCTTCCACCCACCCTCAAGGAAGCTTTGATTGTGGTACTTTCCAAGCCTGGGAGGGACCCACAAGTCATTCGGTCATACAAGCCACTCTCTCTGCTAAACTTCGATTATAAGATACTGGGGAAGCTCCTGCCAAACAGCCCGCTGCCAGTTATTGGCAAACTAGTCCACCTGGACCAGAATGGGTTTATACCAGAACATAACACGTTTATGAATATCTGCCAACTGTTGAGCCTGATGGGGAAGTGTGATGGCGACCTTGAGGACTGCATAGCAGTGTCTCTTGTTATAGAAAAAGTTTTCGACACACTTAGTTGGTGATACCTGTTTGCGGTGTTGGAGCACTTGGTGGATGAGCCCAGGCTTCCTGCGGTAGGTGAAGCCCTTATACAGTAATCCAATGGAACGAGTTAAAGCTGGCATGATTATATTTGACAGCAAAGAAATACGTTGAGGCACTAGACAGGGTTGCCTGATGCAGCTGCTTATCTTTGCACTCTCCATGGAGCCCCCGGAAGATTGGCTCCACACTAAGTCCAGGACCTGGGGAGTGCTTACGTCCAAGGAATCGCATATAGTGGCACTGTATGTGGATGATGCCCTGATCTACTTGCGAGATGCCGGCATGTCCTTGCGGCTACTCATGTCAAGGCTGGAAAGGTTTGGGGATGTACCTGGCCTGTGTATCAACTAGGCCAAATCCTGTTTGTTCTCACTTCGGCGGGTGGCGGAGCACAGATGAAAGGCTGTGATTCCTACTACACTGGAGTGGAGCTTTGACACCCTTAATTATCTGTGGGTATACGTCTATCATTCTATCTCAGATTTGGTAGGCAGGACCCTGGACAGGGCAGTCACCTCCACTCGTTGTTCCTTCCCCTTCTGGTTTTTATTTCCAGTGTCTCCGATTAGATGGGTGGCCATCACTAGAATGCTGATTTTGCCGTGCTTGCTGTATCTGTTCTCTGCTCTGCCTCTGCTTATACTGGGGTGTTTTTTAGGGGCCTTAATGGACTGCTGTTGGACTTGATCTGGGGGCAGGAAGAGGGCTGAACTGCCGACAACCCAGGCCTCTCTAGTGGACGGTGGCCTGGGGGCTCCCAATTTTGAACTTTATTATGCTGCGGCTCAACTGCAATGGCCAATGCACTGGCTGAGGTCGACTGCGCATGTAGAGAGGGAGGAGGTTATATGCAACCCACAAGGTGAGCCTGTCTTGATATGGCTGTGGCAAAATTCCCCTCAGGGTATTCCGGAAAATAGGCTGATGTTTGTGGCATACAAGTGATGTCACAAGTATGTTTGTGTTGAAACAGATTTGTTCCCCCTGGTAGGGAGTAACGTCCCCTAAATGCGCTCCTCAGAATAAATCAATCTTGGTATAGCAGAGTAAACCTGTTTTTTGTACAATTCTTCCAATGTATAATCAATGTTCATACACAAGTGTTTGAAATAATAGTCCTTTAATTTTCCATCAACATATAGAAATTTTCCTTCAAGGATATATAGTGTTGTGTCATCAAACTATGTCATTTTGGTATCCCATGCATTTAATTATCCCTATGCATTTCGAGCCTATCCCTTTTTCAGGGTATATTTTCCGGGGGGTGGCAAAAAAAAAAATTAGACCAACTGGTTTTAAAATGGAGAATACAAGTAATCAACTAAAATGCAGTCTTCCCTCATAGGGGTGCTTAGTGAACAGTGCTGTTGGTTTAAATAAGGTGCGATATTCATAAGAAAAAGGCATTCAAACCGCAAGCTAAATGGCCTGTAGACCCATGCTATACCATGTTAAGAGTCGGATGCCCAAGGTGAATGTGGCTTAATAAAGTGAATCGCTGTATGTGAAAAACAGAAGCAAGTCATTCATCTCATAAATCATGCGTTCATCTCAGTGCGCTTTCTATTCATATTGTGAAACTTTGCCCGTGAAATGGAGCGTTTATCAATTACTGTGAGGGTATAGCTGAAACAAACGTGACAATTAACCTGTGGATCATGCTTGTTGATCTGTGTACGAGAAACACAATTAAAAAGAGAGACGTGCCATTCATGTTGTGAAACGCTTATTGCCAATAAACAGAGTGTGTCAATTGCAGTTATGACATGACATTGATCTGGTCGATCGTACTTAATGATCAATATGCAGTAACAAGGAAAAGCATGCCATTCACATATTTAATCCAACATCCTACTTAAAACTACAGAAAGCTACCGCATGTGGTGTTAAATGCTGTGCCATAAGCAGTGTAAACCACAACTATAGGATTAGCCATGAAAGCCTTCTTCCCTCACTATAATGCGTGCCGGCTTCTATGAAGTCTCTGGTGGCGTTCATGTAAATTGCCATCTTGGTGTTCCTTAAATGCAGTTGGTGTGCATAGAAGACGGATGACCACTTGGGCGTGATTACAATTAGCAATCGCCATATTGGAACGAGTTGATTCACTAAACCTGAAGTGACCATTGAGGAAGAGGGGGAGCAGCACAGACCACTGGCATCAGGATTGTGTGAAAAAGGCTGCTTTATTGAAACAGATGCACATCACAAAACAACCTAGGCCTTTGCTTCACAAAACTAAAACCTCACTATACAAAATAACTCACCTATATTAAGCTACCCCCTCCCCTAAAATCTCCCACCCACCACAACAGCTTAATACAGTAATATTGTAGCAGCTCCAGATCTGCTTAACTGTGACTGTGGCCTTTAAACTCACCAACCCTTTACTACAACTATTATCCCCTACTCAAGTAGACTTCCTTCATAACCTTGAACTTCCTGTGACATCCAGGCAAGAACTAATCTACCTGTCCCCTTTCAGCCTGAAATGGCGCTGTCGACAAGAATAAACTTTGTTAAGCAATGGCAACTTCTCTGCCAACCACCTATGCTCCTGCTCCAAAGCGACAACCCTAATGAATAACAATAACCCCTGCTCACCTGTTCTAATAAAGTCATCAAGGTAGTGTGTCACATTGACATGGCCCGTATATTTCATAAACAGCCAGTGCAAAAAGGTGCTGAAGCATTCAAACAGGGGGCACAATATGGAGCAGCCCATGGGTAGTGCTTTATCCACATACCATTTACCTTCAAACTGTATCCCGTCAGCTGAAAGTTGGCGGGGTGTACCGGTAGCAAACGAAAAGCAGACTTAATGTTGCTGTTCGCCATCAGCGCCCGGTCCTACGTTCTCCTCTAGAGATATGGCCAAGTCTACCGATGGGTACTTGACAGTCACCTGCTCCTCAGGAAAAAAGTCATTAACTGACTGGCCCTTCGGCCAAGACAAGTGCTGAATAAGTAGAAATTGGCCTTGTTCCTTCTTAGGAACCATCCCGATAGGGGACACAATCAAGTCCTCCATTGGCCAATCATCAAAAGACCCTCCATCCTAGATTCTTGTTTTTCTTTACCCAGCTTGTCCCTCTCTACCTGTCTGTGCTCACTGGCTGACTTCAAGTTATCTGCCCAACGTCTCACTCTTGGCCCCTGGTACCCTAGTCTGAAACCCAATGCAAACCCCTGCAGCAAAACCTGAGCCTCATCATGTCTGTCATATAGGTCAAGCCAAAAACCCAGTCTGCCTAGTTTAATGGGCACACCAGCCATTCCCCGGAGGTCCCTGTCCTCCCCTCCCTGACCTGTAGCCCCCTGCCTGTCCCTCCTGGCCCCTGCTTTATCCCTGCTGCTATCCCGTCCATGATGAGGCATGACCCCCCTGCACCAAAGCAGTTAACCAAGGTGTGTCTGCCTGCACACTTGGAGCACTCACAAAGGAATTTGCAATATTCCCTTGGGCAGTTCCCTTTGTTGTAATCCCAGCAGGTGCCAAAATTGTTGACCTGGCCTCTACCTGCTCTCCCCACCCCACCCTCAGGTGGGGCGCCCATGAAATGGCTGATACACAATTGGCAAACCGCTTGCTGTTAAAATTGTTTTATCAAACTTAGCAGGGCCCATTGTATGCCGCCATAGGACTATGTCTATTTCGCCCCATTAAGCATCTGTATCAAATGCAATGTGGGCCCTAAACTCCTCATCGTACTGTACCCATGCATGTTAGGAAACCACTCACCTTAAAACCAGGTTGTTCCTTTGGGGAAATGAGACGCTGGCTCCCAATACTCCCAAGACCCTACCTCCGCCAATGCGGTTAAAAACACTTTGCGCGAATAAAGAATCCTAGGGGAAAGGGGAATTGGATCAAATAAAAAAGGAGAGATAACAAACACAGCAATCTCTAGTTTGGCGCACTTCTGATGACCTGACAAGCTTCTTCTTTCTTCAGCACTGTCTGGCACTATTTGCAGTACGGTATGTCTATCTAAACAACAAACAATATACAACTGTTCAGTTATATGTTCTATTTGCTATCATATTATACAACACAATAATCATCCAATGTTTATGATTTCTGCATACCTCTCAAAACAGTCTACAACCCTTACAGACTGTATCTGCTTTTCCAAATATTGTTGGGGTTATTCTTAAAATGAGATTTCTTAATTTACTCATGCACTAAAGAAAGAAACAAGAAAAATAAGATTTTACACTAACAACCAGTTTGTTCACATGTACTAGCTATCACAGGGTTAAATATTATTGCTTACTGTCTTTAACCAATGTCCTGATTCAATTAGAATTCTTGTTTTCAAAAGACGACAAGCGTTACATGCCAAAAGAATAGTTCTGGTCCGTGGATTAATGTTCGTTCACAGAAGTTCTCTTATGCATAAGATTTGAAGTTAAAAAGTACCTGATTGTTTTTGGGACTGCATCAGTAAGACATGAATGCAGAAAGAAATACCTTCGTTTAACTTTGTCTTTTTCTTTTTCCTTACAGCTCTCGAAGGAAACCGGAAATGATGCGGGACTCCGGAATGTTGTCCAGGCAACCGAAGTCAGCGAAGGCAGGAACTTCGAGATGTCCGGGAGGGAAGACGAAGCCAGGAACTGAAGCCGGTGAAGACAGGAGCCGAAAACCTTCACACGCTGGAATGCAGGTAAGCGGAAGAAACAACGAGGTCAAGCGTTACAGCTAGAGAGGCGTTCCTTTTTATAGCTCTGGGACTGGTGGGGTTTACTTGTGCAGGATGTATGCCTCATCATCAACTGACAGAGTGCTGCACATGGAAAATGGGTGTGGCAGCACATGTTGAGAGAACTTGAAGGCTTTAGTCATGCTTACAAATAATTTTTGACACATGTTACTCATGCAGAGTGTATGACTCATCATCAACTGGCAGAGTACTGCACATGGCAAATGGGTGTGGCAGCACACGTGGAGAAAACCTGAAGGTCTTAATCATGTTTACTGTTGAAGTAAGAGAATCCACATGAAGACAGGTAAAAAGTTCCAAGCAGTTGCTTTATTATGTTCCAGTTATAAATGAAGTAAGATGGTAAGTAAGATGGGAAGTAAGATGGTAATATAGCCCCACCAGGAGCAGCCTCCCTGCTGCTCAGCCTGCAATCTTCAACTGACACTCTCACCAAGCCCAAGCACTCAAACATTCCGTGACATCATCCTTCATTCTACAGTCATTCAGGCTGAACAGAAGGGAGAGTATTGGTGCAAAGAAAGAAGGGGAGAAATCACGCTACAACATATCCTCTTTCTTTACATCAACAAAAGAAATGTACTGAAGAAAGGAACAAGAAGTAGAAAAAGTCAAAGAAGAAAATTCAACAATTGAAAGAAAATGAAACAGGGTAAAAGATAGCATGAGATACTATCTTAAATGCAATAATACAGTGGCAAGAAAATGCACAAATACAAAGGCAAGAAAATGCAATGCATTAATAAAACGGCATAAAATGCAATAATACAATAACAAGAAATTGAAAATGCAATGCACTATTAAAACAGCATAAAAATGCAATAATACAATAGCAAGAAGTTGCAAAAATACAATGGCATGCACACCATCCCCTTTTCTCTCAAAGGGAAGGAACAACCCCAAAACAAAACTATGCTATGAAATACGCACACTAGAAGGGACAAAACAGTCTCAGGCAAAACATGAAGTAAACCACAAGTAGAAACATAAAGCTGGGCTGAAATGTATAAAACACGTACAATACTCGTACGCCTGACGTCTCAGGCACCCCTACAATCCGTGGATCCCATCACCGGCAAACCAAAACAGAAGTAGACAAGGGAGAGCCGTGAAGCAAACAGCGAACCAGCGCTGCAAATATGACAGAACCAAAACACGGAACATAGAAAAGTACGTACGTGATAGCATACCCACTAAGCAACAAGCACTGTGATACAAAAGTACACAGCACCCCCACACAAGAAAGGAAACGCAGTCAGGAACTGGGATACACTCACCCACCAAAACAGCATAAAATGTACTGGGATGCACTCACCCACAAAAACAAAATAAAGTGTACTGGGATGTACTCACCCATGAAACAAAATAAAATGTACTGGGATACACTCACCCATGAAAACAGAAGCAGAAGTACTGGGATGCACTCACCCATGAAACAGAATAAAATGTACTGGGATACACTCACCCACGAAAATAGCAAAAGAAACCACATGTAAACAACCCAATCACGCAAAGACTGGTGAAGGAACAGTACATGGAAAACACTGTAGTCAATGAAAAGCATTATCAAGAAGTAACAGGGTGAAATCCCTACAGCACCCACACGGTAGTGACAGGCAACGCACACAGTATGCAGAAAACTACCACTCATTCAAAAGGAACAAAGAAAATCAGGCCAAAAACAAAAACATGAAAACCAGCACTCCAATAACAATGTAGCAAAGAACAGCAAGTGCATAATGCAACTTAAAGACATGAGCAACAGAAATGAACAGAAGTGTTGACCCACAGGAAACGTAGCCAAGTGAGAGAAACATGGCAAAGTGCAGTATCGTTCACAAAACTGTGACTAGCACAGCTGTCAAGCGCAAACAGGACACGACTCACCAGGCTTGAGTGAAGTAGAATATGGCACGCCCGAGTTGAGGCTGACCGGTCTTATGGTCACTGGTGGGGCTGGGGCCGGCAGATTCTTTAAGTGGTACTTGATAAACACATAGATACTTCAAGTTTGAATTTCCTTAGTAGTTTCCTTAGTAGATTGTAAGCCAACACACGCAGGTTTGAAGTCCAAATCGTCGCCATAATGTTGAAGTAAGAGAATCCACATGAAGTCAGGTAAAAAGTTCCAAGTAGTTGCTTTATTATGTTCCAGTTATAAATGAAGTAAGATGGGAAGTAAGATGGTAATATAGCCCCACCAGGAGCAGCCTCCCTGCTGCTCAGCCTGCAATCTTCAACTGACACTCTCACCAAGCCCAAGCACTCAAACATTCCGTGACATCATCCTTCATTCTACAGTCATTCAGGCTGAACAGAAGGGAGAGTATTGGTGCAAAGAAAGAAGGGGAGAAATCACGCTACAACATTTACAAATAATTATTTAACACATGAACAATCTGTTTGACTGTACACAAGACTTTAGTTATGCTAGCAATTCGTTTCCAATGCACCAATGTTATTTAAGCATATAAAAGAAAATAAACAAACAAAACTACATGTCCACTTTCTAATGTTTTGCACAACTTCAAGGCGTATGTGTCTGACCATAACCTCAACTCAAAGGTCTTGCTTCCTGTCATTCTGTGGTTCCAGAATTAGTTAAGCTTCGTGCGTAATTCCTAACAGTCGCCCCTCTTAAAGAGCGTCCCACCGGACGTGGTTTGTGGGGACATCTATGATGAAACTGGCGTATCAATCTTGGTGCATTAACAAAAGATGCTGGTTCCCATGAATTTTCACTAGCATCATAACCTTTCCAGGCTATTAAATAATACAAACGACCATGCAATCTTTTTGAATTAAGAATACGTTGGACTTCGTATTCCAAATGACCTTCTACAGGAATTGGTGGAGGAGGGGGTTCTTTTCTGGTTTCTGGATTAAAGAATTTTAATAAGGATACACGGAAGGTAGGGTGCACAGGATATTCTGGAGGTAATTCTAATTGAACTGTGACTGGAGTAAGAATCTTTAGAATTGAAAAAGGTCCAATATATCGAGGTTGTAACTTTCTTGGGCCTGCAATTTTTAGGTGTTTTGTGGAAAGCCAGACTTTGTCTCCTACCTTATACTATGGGGTGGATTCTCTTTTGTTGTCTGCTTGTTTTTTCATACTTTCCTTATACTTATTTGAATGGATTTTAGCCTGCTCTTGAATATCTAATACTTGTTGTAAACGCTCAGTGACGGCAGGAATGAAAGAAGGTTCAATGGAAACTGGTAAGGCCTTAGGATGATGTTCTGTTAGGAAATAAAATGGAGTACAATGAGTAGCTACATGGGTACTGTTATTGTAAATAAACTCTGCAATGGATAAGGCTTTATCCCAATCACTAGTGATAGAGGCCAAAAGGCAGCGCAGGATCTGTATAAGGGTTTGGTTCATCCGTTCTGTTTGTCCATCCATTTCTGGATGGAAAGCAGTAGATAGTGTTACTTCCATGTCTAAGTTCTTACACAATTCCTTCCAAAATTTTGACGTACAATTGACCCTCTGCGATCAGATATAATTTTGGATGGTAAACCGTGTAGCCGCACTACATGATTTATAAAGATGTTGCTGAATTCAAGTGATGTAGGCAATTTGAGCAATGAAACAAAATGCGACATTTAGGACAAATAATCTACTACCACGAGGATCGTAGTGTGACCATTAGCTGGTGGTAGATTTGTAATGAAGTCTAGACTAAAGGTACGCCAGGGACTGGGGGGGGGGGTAGCCAAAGGTTGTAAAAAACCTGCAGGAGCTTTATGCAAGACTTTATTTCTAGCAGAGACTGGGAATGTCTCAACATATTCTTTAACATCCTTAGCAACTGATGGCCACCAAAACTGTTTTTTGCAATTTGCTAAAGTTTCTTGACTTCCAGGATGATCTGCTAAAGCAGAGTAGTGATTCCAACTCAGGATTTGTTTTTGTAATGCTGGAGTGGGCACGAACACACATTTGTCATGAAATAATATTCCATCACTGATTGCATTTTTAGGATGCGACAACCATTCATGCATATCTTGTTTTAGACTTTCTTGTTTTAATAAAAATAGAAAGTCTTGTTGGATTGATGGTGCAAAAATGTTGTCAGCAGTATAATTGGAGGAATAAAACTTTCATTTTTATAGTCTGCTGTATGACCAAAACGTGAAAGGATATCTAACTGTATTTGTTTCGAACCTCGTCGATACGTTATTACAAAATCAAAACCGCTAAATAAATGTAACCATCTCATCTGTCGCGGTGTTAATGCTTTTACTGAACTGAAAAACTGAAGATTTTTATGATCAGTAAATATGGTTACTGGATGCTAAGTCCCCATTAAGTGATGGCGCCATTCTGTGAAAACCAATTTTATGGTTAATAACTCTCTCTCTGCCACGGTGTAATTTTGCTCAGCAGGGAATTTTTTTTTTTAATAAATGGCTACTGGGTGTTTTTGTCCATTGATGGGATTTCTTTGGGAGAGCACACCTCCTACAGCGACCTGAGAAGCGTCAGCTTCAACAAAAAAAGGAAGTTCTGGGTCAGGATGTCTCAAAATAGGTGCAGACGTAAATTTCTGTTTTAATTTCAGAAAAGCCTGAGCCGCTTCTTCAGACCATAAGAAAGGTTATCCTTTTCTCAGAAGTCTAGCGATTGGAGAGACGATTTCCGAAAACTGATAGATGAAACGTCTATAGAAATTTGCAAAACCCCTTTTGAACTTCTTTAACGGAACAAGGTTCTGGCCAATCAAGTATTGCAGTTATTTTCTTTGGGTCCATCATAATTTCTGTTGGAGACAGGAGGTATCCTAAAAATAGCATTTGCCAATTTGACAAATAGATGGTTTTCTTGTAATCTTTTTAACACAGCCCTGACCTGTTGAATATGTTCATCCCTGTTTTTAGAATAAATAAGAATGTCATTGCTGTAGACTACTACACAAATGTCGAGGAATTCACTCAATACTTAATTCATGAAGTATTGTAATCCTGCAGGAGCATTACACAGGCCAAAGGGCATGACGGTGTACTCAAATAATCCAAATTTAGGTCTAAATGCTATTTTCCACTTGTCACCCTCTTTGACCCGTATAAGATGATACTCCCCACGCAGATCCAATTTTGTGTAGATAGTTGAATGCCGTAACTGATCCAAGAGTACAGGAATCAGTGGTAGTGGATATTTGTTTTTAATTGTAGCCTTATTTAGTCTGCGATAATCAATACAAGCCCTCAAGCCTCCATCCCGTTTTGGGAGGAAGAAAAGAGGCGAGGAGACAGGTGAGGTGGAATGACGAATGAAACCTAGTTCTAATAACTCATCCAAATACTGTCTTAAGTATTGTGTCTCGGTTTGTGTGGTTAGCGTACACTCGACTAGTGGGTAAATTGGCACCTGGATATAAGTCGATGCGGCAGTCATATGACCTATGTGGAGGTAGGGTAGTGGCTTCAATTGATCGAAAATATCACTAAAATCTAGGTATTCGACAGGTATTGTATCCAAAGAAGTTGTGGTATTAGCACAATGAAGCAAAGCTGTTGACTTTATATGTGCTTCTTGATAGCAATGTGTACAGCAATATAAAGAGTCCAAGGTAACTGTTCTTGCCTCCCAATCAATTTTAGGGTTGTGTGAAATTAACCATGGAACCCCAAGAATGACTCCAAAAGTGGATGTGTCAATCAAATCGAAACCGATTTGTTCGGTGTGACCATTCTGACAAACTAGTGTGATAGGAATCGTGTGAGTGGTAATTAAAGCGGATGATAACGCAGAGCCATCTACAGCACGGACCAGTTCAGATTGTGTCTTTAAGACTGTAGGAATACCCAATCTTTTAGCTAATTGTATATCAAATAAATTGCCTGTAGCTCCTGAGTCTAAGAGTACTGAAATTGTGTCTCTTAATTCTACAGTTAAAATGAGGGTGACCTGAATAGTAAAATGTTGTGGAATACGTGCTACAGTATTTGCTAAATGTTGGGAGATCTGTGGAGTTATTCCTCTCGACAGGGCGTCCTCCTTTCCCGACAAGATTTCTCATTTTCCTGAGTCATGGTAGTGACAAGGTTGACCTTTTGAAACCTTTTGGCTTAATGGTACAATCTTGGGCAAAATGTCCAGACTTTCCGCAATATAAGCACAAATTTAATTTTTGCCTATGTTCTTTTTCTTCAGTGGATAAGTGTTAGACCTGGCATCCTTGGCGTGGGTCTCCCTTCCATTTTTTCATAATGCCTCCACTGTTGCCGATATGTTTTTGCTGGACTAGATGCTCATGGGCACTTTGCCGCTGCTAATCAGTGCCAAAGTGCAAGTGCTCCCTATCGTTAATTGATATATGTATTAGTGACTCCATGATTGGATGATTGGTTTACTTGTCAGTCCCTAGTACAGTGCACTCAGTGTGCCCAGGGCTTGTAAATCCAATGCCGCTGGTGGGCTTGCAGCACTGGTTGTGCCACCCACAGAAGCGGCTTGTAAAATGTGTCTCAGGCCTGCCATCGCAGAGCCTGTGTGCAGCCTCGGGCTGCCATGTCGACTTGGTGAGTACACCCACTTACCAGTCCCTAAACCTTCCCTGTACTGCATGTTGGTCACCCCTAAAGTAGGCCCTAGGGCAGGGTGCATTGTAAGTATAAGGTAGGACATGCCCTGGTGTGTGTGGCATGTCCTAATAGTGAATTACAGCCATTTTCGTTCTTCACTATTGCAAGGCTACCTGCTCCCCATAGGCCAGAATGGGCAGACTGACTATTACACCTTATAATCAGAACTGACCCAGGGAACATGGTAGAAAAACGAATTTAGTATGCCTGAACTCAGGATGATAAAATACATCTTTTAGTGAAGTTGGTTTTAACATTCTGTGTTCGAAAATACCACTTTTAGAAAGTGGGTATTTTCTTGCCTAACTATCCAAGCCTGCCTCTGCTAGGTTGTGTATTCCTTGTCTGGAGATTGAGTGACAGGGGCTGGGGGTGGCTACAGGAGACAGGGTGAGTCAGCGCAGGGCTGAATAGAAAGATTTGCATCCAGAGTGGAGGGAGGAGTTGCACCTGGGTCTGAATAGGGCTGTGCCTGCCTTCCACAATGCTGGCTCCACCTCCTGCCGGGCGGCTGAGCACTCTGCCCCACATTCTGAAAGGAAAGAAGGAGTCAGAAAAACAAAGTGCTCCAGAACTGACCAGAACTGGTTTTGGACTAGGCAGAGGCCTCTCTGCCTCCAGAGAACAAAGAGAATCAGGGTATAAGAGGGGCACCCAGACCCCAGGAAGATTAGATCACTTTTGGGAACAAGAAGAAACCTTTACTGAGGAGCGGAACCAAGAAGAAACTGAGGAGAAACTATCCCTAAGCCTGAAGTGCTGCTTGGGGGATTGGCCTGCAGTGGTTTGCCTGACTGCCAAAGAGAGGAGAAAGGAACTTTTGCTTTGCTGTGACTTTCATCAACTTGTGAAGGA
This sequence comes from Calotriton arnoldi, assembly GCA_963921515.1. Lineage (NCBI taxonomy): Eukaryota > Metazoa > Chordata > Amphibia > Caudata > Salamandridae > Calotriton > Calotriton arnoldi. Next base: position 1,787,847 of record CAWUFW010003062.1, on the reverse strand, counting down.
TCTCCAAGGGCTTGGAAGAGAGCTTGCCCCCTGACCGAAGTCCCAGGACCATTGGACTTCACCCCTTTGTGAATTGCTGCTGGAAACTCTGTTTCAGTGGCTACAGAGGTAGGGAGCTGTGACCGACTCTCACGACCGACTCGGTGTCCTGCAAGCACCGCATCGAAGCACCGTCTCGCCCTGCAACGCACGGCCCTGGTCTCACCGACTCCGTCAACGAGCCGCTGCCTGCACCGCATCGAGGGACAACGCGTCCTGCAACGCTCGCTACGCCGAATCGAACTGGTCCGACCGACACGGTCACTGCTGCTGAGTTCGAGTCCTGTGACCGCACCGGAGTTGGGCACCGCTCGCACGCTTTGCGACGCACCGCCCGACTCGCACCGCTGTCCGGACTGATCGACGCCAGCTCCTGAATCCGGCTCCGCCGCCGCACCGCAACCTGCCAGCACCGCATCGAAGCACCGTCTCGCCCTGCAACGCACGGCCCTGGTCTCACCGACTCCGTCTCGACGACGTCAACGAGCCGCTGCCTGCACCGCATCGAGGGACAACGCGTCCTGCAACGCTTCCATTTTTGCATCGCGACCGCGACGAACAGCCATCCGGCTCGCACGCCCGTGCCTGCCGCTTCAAGTAAAAGGTACTGTGACCGAGTCTGTCTACGCTGTGTTGGCCCGTCTCGACGCGGTCAGCTGGATTTGTTAGACTCTGTTTGTTCTCGACATCGCCGTAGCCGGAGGAGGCTACCGACTCGCACAGAACCTTGAATTAAGCCTTTTTGATCAGAACTAAGTATTCTTAACAGTATTGTGGATTATTTTTGTCGTTTATGGTCTTGTGATAAATCTATATAAAGTATACCTATTTTTATAAATATATAACCTGTGTGGTGTCCATTTGTAGTGTTGTCACTTGATTACTGTATGTGTTCACAAATGCTTTACACACTGCCTCTGAACTAAGCCTGTCTGCTCGTGCCAAGCTACCAAGAGGGTGAGCAGGGGTTATTTCGGGAGTGTACCTACTTTCCCTGACTAGACGCAAGGGTCCCTATTTGGACAAAGGTACATACCTCTGCCAACTAGAGACCCCCAAATCTAACATTGGTGGTCAGCGGTGAGGATTCTGGACTTGCATTTGTGACTCATGTACAGTGATTGGTGAACACTACTTAGTGAGTGCAGACCAAAACGCAACCACATACTTTAATAGCATTTTTCTGGGATTTCCTATTTTTGCAAATGCCAAGTTCAGTCACTATGGAGAAACCAGCATCAGTAGCCTCTGTTGAATGTGATTGGGAAGAAGAGAGGCTAGAATGCTACACCCTTAAGCAGCTCAAGCAATTCTGCAAAAAGTTTAAAGTGTCCATGACCGGGATCTCCAGGAAGGAGGACCTCCAAAAGGCGCTGAGGGCCTGGGTCGAATCAAGGAGTGCCCCTGTGGAGGGGGCTGAGAATGCAGAAGGGCAGCTGGAGGGGCTATTGGGTCTAGGGGCTAGAAGACCACCTTCCCCAGTAGGTAGCAGTGTTTCTGCCAGAGGACTGTCTCCAGAGGAGTTGGAGGACAGGAAAGAGAGTAGGGTGCACGAAATGGAGCTGACCAAACTCAAGCTGAATAAGCAGTTAGAATTCGAAATGCAAACAAGGAAATTAGCCCTAGAGGAAAAGAAAATGCAGTTTGAACATGAGAAAGTTTTGAGGGAGTTGGAATTGAAGGCCAAGAGCTTAGAGATTACTCCCTCTGGTGGCAGTGTACCGCCTGTGCCTGTTGAAGCTAGGGTGTATATTCCCAAAGATGTGGTGAAGGAGTTTTTAAAAATGACGACATAGGGCAGTGGTTCAAAGCCTATGAGGTAGCCATGTCTTCCCACCGGGTCCCTGAGAAGGATTGGGGAGCGGGGTTGTGGGGACGGTTCCTCAGTGAAGGGCGGGATACCTTGTTGGATTTGCCCTCTGAAGTCTATAATTCGTACAGCCACATGAAGGATGCCTTAATGACTAGATATGGTTTGACCCCTGAGCTTTATAGGCAAAGGTTCAGGAACTGTAGTAAGATTGAAAGCAGTACCTGGGTTGAATATGTGACCTTCTTTTGCAGAGCCTTGGATGGTTGGGTAAAGGGTAGCAAAGCGACTGATTTTCAGGCGCTCTTTGATTTGATTGCCTGGGAGCACTTGTCCGGTAATTGTTTTCCTGAGCTACGCCAGCACCTGATTGATAGTAAGCTGACTAACCCTAGGCAGCTTGCTGAGGAGGCGGACCGCTGGGTGAGTACCCGGGTCCACAAGGGTCACGTGGGAGACTCCGCCAAGGGTGGGCAGGGTCCCCAGCAGAAGAGTGGGGGGACAAGGGTAAACAGAAGGAGTTCCATAAAGGGCCCCAAAGTAGACCCCAAGGGAACCAAGGGAAAGGTTCCCAGCCTCCCCTGAGAAGAAGCCAGTGGCCCTGACAGGCCCCCTGTTCACCAGGGACCACTGGTATGTTACAAGTGTGGCGCCCCTGGCCACAAGGCAAACGATCCTCGTTGCCCTTTGCATGGAAAACCAGCACCCACCAGTGCAGTCCCCCGGCAGTTGGCTAGTGTAGCCCTGGGGGAGGAGTTGGGTGCCCAAGGTGGGGGATCCCACAGTGTTTTCCCTTGTCTCATTAGGAGACTCTGAGATGGTCCCTAGGACCCCGCTGCCTGAGAACACTAAGAAATACAGGCAGTGGGTGACCATCAATGGCCATAGGGTGGAGGCTCTGAGAGACACAGGAGCCAGTGTGACAGCTGTCAAGTGTCACCTGGTGTCTAAAGAGCAGGTTATCCCTGATGCATTCTATCCGGTTGTTGCCGCTGACAACACAGAGAGTCACTGCAAGGTGGCTCAGGTTCCCTTTGAGTGGGGGGTCTCGGGTACTCTTCAAGTAGCTGTGAGGCCAGCCATGCCTGTTGACTGTTTGTTAGGGAACGATTTGGAGAGCTCACCTTGGGCTAAGGTGGAGCGGAGTGCGCATTTAGAAATGTTGGGCTTGCCTGATTGGGCATGTGTGACCACCCGGTCAATGGCAGCTAAAGGTGTTCAAGAGGACCTGGAGCCTGAGAGGGAGGCCCAGGTGCCTGCCGGAGAGAGAGGAGGCAGGGGGCGCGGGAAACCGGCCCCGAGGTTCCCACGGTCCAGGAGGAGGCAGACCCTGAGGGGATGCCCTGGAGCCTACAGGGGAACAGGTAGCTGAACTGGGGGACCTACCTGAGCTGACCCATTGGCAGCAAGAAGGAGGACCCTCCAGGGAAGAGTTCTGCAAGGAGCAGAACACATGCCCTTCTCTCGTGGGTCTGAGGCAACAGGCCACAGACCAGGCAGCAGGTGATCAGTCTGGATCACATTGGGTTTACTGGGAGAATGGTCTCCTGTATTCAGAGCCTAAGGTTGCTGAGCCTGGGTCAGCCCGTGTGCTGGTGGTACCCCAGCGCTTCAGAGCCTTCCTACTGGGGTTGGCTCATGATGTACCGTTAGCGGGACATCTGGGGCAGGACAAGACCTTTGACAGGCTTGTTACCCATTTCTATTGGCCCCAGATGCGCAGGAGTGCCGCCACTCACTGCAGGACATGCCAGACTTGCCAGGCAAGTGGAAAAGTGGGAGGAAGCACAAGGCTCCTCTCCAGCCATTCCCTGTGGTCAGCACCCCCTTTGAACGGGTGGGTATTGACATTGTGGGGCCACTGGACCCCAAGACAGCCATGGGCAACAGGTTTATCCTGGTCTTGGTGGACCATGCCACCCGGTACCCTGAAGCCATCCCTCTGAGGACAGTGACGGCCCCCGTGGTGGGACGGGCACTGATGGGAATTTTCTCACGTGTGGGATTCCCTCAAGAGGTGGTGTCTGACAGAGGTACCAACTTCGTGTCCAAGTACATGAAGTCCCTGTGGCAGGAGTGCGGTGTAACTTACAAGTTCACCACTCCTTACCACCCTCAAGGAAATGGTCTGGTTGAGAGATTCAACCGGACCCTCAAGGGCATGATTATGGGTCTGGAAGAACCCATGAGGCGTAAATGGGACGTCCTCTTACCATGCCTGTTGTTTGCATACCGGGAGGTGCCACAGAAGTCTCTAGGGTTCAGTCCCTTTGAGCTCCTCTATGGACACCCGGTGCGAGGACCTCTGAGTTTGGTCAAGGAAGGCTGGGAGCAATCTCCCAGGAAACCTCCCCAGGATGTATACAGTTACATGCTGGCCTTCAGGAACCAGACTAGGCGTTTCAGAGAGCTTGCTGAGGCAAATCTGGAAGCCAGCCAGGAGGAGATGAAGCGGTGGTACGACCAGAATGCCACTCTGGTAGAGCTTCAGCCTGGTCAGAAAGTGTGGGTCATGGCCCCTGTGGAGCCCTGTGCGCTCCAGGACAGGTGGACCGGCCCTTTTACGGTGGTGGAGCGCAAGAGTCCAGTTACCTATTTGGTGGACTTGCAGTCTCCCAGGAACCCCTTGCGGGTCCTGCATGTGAACCGCCTGAAGCCCCACTTGGAGAGGTCCCAAGTGGGCATGCTCTTAGCTACAGATGATGGAATGGAGGAGGAGACCGAGCCTCTTCCTGACCTCCTGTCAGCCCGAGAGCAAGATGGATCAGTGGAGGGAGTAAACCTCTCTACCTCCCTGACACCTGAGCAGCAGGGTGACTGTCGCCAACTGTTGGGACAGTTCCCTGACCTGTTCTCCCTGGTTCCCAGTGTCACTCATTGGTGCGTCCATGATGTGGACACTGGGGACAGTCTTCCTGTGAAGCACAAGGCTTACAGGGTGACTGACAGGGTCAGAGCCTGCATCAAGGAGGAGGTCTCCAAGATGTTTGCGCTAGGGGTGATTGAGTCCTCTAACAGCCCTTGGGCCAGCCCCGTGGTCTTGGTTCCAAAAGCTGCCGCGCCTGGTGCCACACCAGAACTCCGGTTCTGTGTGGACTACAGGGGACTCAATTCCGTCACCAGGACTGACGCCCACCCCATCCCCAGAGCTGATGAGCTCATAGATCGGTTAGGGGCTGCGCGGTACCTCAGCACGTTTGACTTAACGTCTGGGTACTGGCAGATCGCCTTGACTGATGGGGCAAAGAGAGGTCAGCATTCTCCACACCAGATGGGCACTACCAGTTCCGGGTGATGCCCTTTGGGATGAAGAATGCCCCTGCCACCTTTCAGAGGTTGGTCAACCAGGTGTTGGTTGGACTGGAGGATTTCAGTGCCGCCTACCTGGATGACATCGCAGTGTTCAGTGCCAGTTGGGAAGAACATCTGCGCCACCTCTGGGAAGTGTTGATGGCGCTGCGGAGAGCAGGCCTCACAATCAAGGCGAGTAAGTGCCAGATTGGGCAGGGTTCTGTGGTGTACTTGGGACACCAGGTTGGGAGCGGCCAGGTGGCGCCCCTCCAACCGAAAATTGATACCATTCTGGCTTGGGAGCCCCCAAGACCCAGACAGAGGTGAGAGCCTTCCTAGGACTCACCGGGTATTACCGGAGATTCGTCAAGGGGTATGGCAGCATTGTTGCCCCCTTGACCGAGCTGACTTCCAAGAAGCAGCCCAGGAAAGTGATTTGGACTGACGCCTGTCAAAAAGCTTTTGACACCTTGAAGACTGCCATGTGCACGGCGCCTGTGCTCCAGGCACCCAACTTCTCCAATGAGTTCATTGTTCAGACCGACGCTTCAGAGCATGGTGTAGGGGCTGTTCTATCACAGATCAATGAGGAGGGCCTAGACCAACCTGTAGCCTTCATCAGTAGGAGGTTACTTCCCGGGAACAGAGATGGAGTGCTATTGAGCGTGAGGCATTTGCTGTGGTCTGGGCACTGAAGAAGCTGAGACCATACCTGTTTGGGACTCACTTCCGGGTTCAGACAGACCACAGGCCCCTCAGATGGTTGATGCAGATGAGGGGTGAGAATCCAAAGCTGTTGAGGTGGTCCATTTCCCTACAGGGGATGGACTTTACGGTGGAACACCGCCCTGGTACAGAACACGCCAATGCTGATGGACTGTCCAGATTTTTCCGCCTTAGCGATGAGAACTCCCTAGGGGTAGGATAGTTCTCCCCACATTTCAGCTGGAGGGGACACGTGTTAGACCTGGCATCCTTGGCGTGGGTCTCCCTTCCATTTTTTCATAATGCCTCCACTGTTGCCGATATGTTTTTGCTGGACTAGATGCTCATGGGCACTTTGCCGCTGCTAATCAGTGCCAAAGTGCAAGTGCTCCCTATCGTTAATTGATATATGTATTAGTGACTCCATGATTGGATGATTGGTTTACTTGTCAGTCCCTAGTACAGTGCACTCAGTGTGCCCAGGGCTTGTAAATCCAATGCCGCTGGTGGGCTTGCAGCACTGGTTGTGCCACCCACAGAAGCGGCTTGTAAAATGTGTCTCAGGCCTGCCATCGCAGAGCCTGTGTGCAGCCTCGGGCTGCCATGTCGACTTGGTGAGTACACCCACTTACCAGTCCCTAAACCTTCCCTGTACTGCATGTTGGTCACCCCTAAAGTAGGCCCTAGGGCAGGGTGCATTGTAAGTATAAGGTAGGACATGCCCTGGTGTGTGTGGCATGTCCTAATAGTGAATTACAGCCATTTTCGTTTTTCACTATTGCAAGGCTACCTGCTCCCCATAGGCCAGAATGGGCAGACTGACTATTACACCTTATAATCAGAACTGACCCAGGGAACATGGTAGAAAAACGAATTTAGTATGCCTGAACTCAGGATGATAAAATACATCTTTTAGTGAAGTTGGTTTTAACATTCTGTGTTCGAAAATACCACTTTTAGAAAGTGGGTATTTTCTTGCCTAACTATCCAAGCCTGCCTCTGCTAGGTTGTGTATTCCTTGTCTGGAGATTGAGTGACAGGGGCTGGGGGTGGCTACCGGAGACAGGGTGAGTCAGCGCAGGGCTGAATAGAAAGATTTGCATCCAGAGTGGAGGGAGGAGTTGCACCTGGGTCTGAATAGGGCTGTGCCTGCCTTCCACAATGCTGGCTCCACCTCCTGCCGGGCGGCTGAGCACTCTGCCCCACATTCTGAAAGGAAAGAAGGAGTCAGAAAAACAAAGTGCTCCAGAACTGACCAGAACTGGTTTTGGACTAGGCAGAGGCCTCTCTGCCTCCAGAGAACAAAGAGAATCAGGGTATAAGAGGGGCACCCAGACCCCAGGAAGATTAGATCACTTTTGGGAACAAGAAGAAACCTTTACTGAGGAGCGGAACCAAGAAGAAACTGAGGAGAAACTATCCCTAAGCCTGAAGTGCTGCTTGGGGGATTGGCCTGCAGTGGTTTGCCTGACTGCCAAAGAGAGGAGAAAGGAACTTTTGCTTTGCTGTGACTTTCATCAACTTGTGAAGGATCTCCAAGGGCTTGGAAGAGAGCTTGCCCCCTGACCGAAGTCCCAGGACCATTGGACTTCACCCCTTTGTGAATTGCTGCTGGAAACTCTGTTTCAGTGGCTACAGAGGTAGGGAGCTGTGACCGACTCTCACGACCGACTCGGTGTCCTGCAAGCACCGCATCGAAGCACCGTCTCGCCCTGCAACGCACGGCCCTGGTCTCACCGACTCCGTCAACGAGCCGCTGCCTGCACCGCATCGAGGGACAACGCGTCCTGCAACGCTTCGCTACGCCGAATCGAACTGGTCCGACCGACACGGTCACTGCTGCTGAGTTCGAGTCCTGTGACCGCACCGGAGTTGGGCACCGCTCGCACGCTTTGCGACGCACCGCCCGACTCGCACCGCTGTCCGGACTGATCGACGCCAGCTCCTGAATCCGGCTCCGCCGCCGCACCGCAACCTGCCAGCACCGCATCGAAGCACCGTCTCGCCCTGCAACGCACGGCCCTGGTCTCACCGACTCCGTCTCGACGACGTCAACGAGCCGCTGCCTGCACCGCATCGAGGGACAACGCGTCCTGCAACGCTTCCATTTTTGCATCGCGACCGCGACGAACAGCCATCCGGCTCGCACGCCCGTGCCTGCCGCTTCAAGTAAAGGTACTGTGACCGAGTCTGTCTACGCTGTGTTGGCCCGTCTCGACGCGGTCAGCTGGATTTGTTAGACTCTGTTTGTTCTCGACATCGCCGTAGCCGGAGGAGGCTACCGACTCGCACAGAACCTTGAATTAAGCCTTTTTGATCAGAACTAAGTATTCTTAACAGTATTGTGGATTATTTTTGTCGTTTATGGTCTTGTGATAAATCTATATAAAGTATACCTATTTTTATAAATATATAACCTGTGTGGTGTCCATTTGTAGTGTTGTCACTTGATTACTGTATGTGTTCACAAATGCTTTACACACTGCCTCTGAACTAAGCCTGTCTGCTCGTGCCAAGCTACCAAGAGGGTGAGCAGGGGTTATTTCGGGAGTGTACCTACTTTCCCTGACTAGACGCAAGGGTCCCTATTTGGACAAAGGTACATACCTCTGCCAACTAGAGACCCCCAAATCTAACAATAAGGGACCCTTTAGTCCCCCTATTTGCATAGGTTCAGGTTCTGGCATTTTGACTTCTGGCTCTTTTCTTTCAGTCTTTATAGAAATAATTTTACCATCAAAACATGACCTTTCACTGTTGCGTTCCCCTAAACGGTGATGCAGTTTCACGACAAGATCTATAAACTCAGAACAGTCATCTGGTAGTTCAACAATATGAGCAAGGGCATTTTTAACTCGTCACGTAAACCTCTAGAAAATAACGAAGTTAATTTCTCCTCAGGCCAATGAGTTTCCGTCAATAAACGGTTAAAATTAGTAATATAACTCAGTAAGTCTTTGTTACCTTCTCTGAGATTCAAAAGTTTGTTATCGCTTGCTTGCACAAAGGTATGCTTAGCAAATAATTTTGTCATGGTTAATTTAAATGCCGGCCAGTTATATAGGATGGGGTCATTATTATCAATTAGTGGAATTGACCAATTAGCAGCTACCCCTCCTAAATAAGAAAGAACAAATGCCACCTTACTTGCGTTGGATGGAAATGTTTGGGGCTTGCAAAGAAAGTGTAATTGACACTGACTAACAAAAACATTGAATTTAGAACTATCTCCAAAAAACCTTTCAGGGGCTGCTAAGGGCACAGGACTAGGAACCGCTACTGTAACTTGTACTGGTGGTGATGAGGATTCTGATGTCATATACATAGTTGGATTTTTAGTCTTTGCACCTGTTTCAAAGGGATTCTTAAAAGGCTTTTGCATAGGGGTATTCCAAGGACTGTCTCTGGGTCTATAACGTAGTAACTCACTATGTAATTCTGTATTTTCATCTCTTAATTTTCGCAATTCTAAATGTAAAGTCTGTAAAGAATCCTCCATTTCTTGTTGCTTATTAACATCGCTCATTAGAGCTTGGGCCATGTCTTGAGTATCAATGTGGTCTTGGACTAGGTCCATATCTCCCAAAAGGAACTTTAATTTTTGTGGCTTGGCCTTCTGTTAGGAAACCACTCACCTGAAAACCAGGTTGTTCCTTCGGGGAGATGAGACGCTGGCTCCCAATATCCCCAAGACCCTACCTCCGCCAAAGCAGTTAAAAACACTTTGCGCGAAGAAAGAACCCCAGGGAAAAGAGGAATTGGATCAAATAAAAAAGGAGAGATAACAAACACAGCAATCTCTGGTTTGGCGCACTTCTGATGACCTGACAAGCTTCTTCTTTCTTCAGCACTGTCTGGCACTATTTGCAGTATGGTATGTTTATCTAAACAGCAAACGATATACAACTGTTCAGCTGTATGTTCTATTTGCTATCATATTATACAACACAATAATCATCCAATGTCTATGATTTTTGTATACCTCTCAAAACAGTCTACGACCCTTATAGACTGCATCTGCTTTTCCAAATATTGTTGGGGTTATTCTTTAAATGGGATTTCTTAGTTTACTCATGCACTAAAGAAAGAAACAAGAAAAAATAGCTTTTACACTAACAACCAGTTTGTTCACATGTACTAGCTATCACAGGGTTAAATATTATTGCTTACTGTCTTTAACCAATGTCCTGATTCAATTAGAATGCCTGTTTTCAAAAGACGACAAGCGTTACATGCCAAAAGAATAGTTCTGGTCCGTGGATTAATGTTCGTTGACAGACGTTCACTTATGCATAAGATTTGAAGTTAAAAGTACCTGATTGTTCTTGAGACTGCATCAGCAAGACGCGAATGCAGAAAGAAATACCTTCGTTTAACTTTGTCCTTTTTCTTTTTCCCTACAGCTCTCGAGGGAAACCGGAAATGATGCGGGTCTCCGGAAGATTGTCCAGGCAACCGAAGTCAGCGAAGGCAGGAACTTCAAGACGTCCGGGAGGGAAGATGAAGATGAAGCCAGGAACTGAAGCTGGAGAAGACAGGAGCCGAAGACCTTCACACGCTGGAATGCAGGCAAGCGGAAGAAACAACGAGGCCAAGCGTTTCAGCTAGAGAGACGTTCCTTTTTATAGCTCTGGGACGGGTGGGGTTTACTTGTGCAGGATGTATGACTCATCATCAACTGACAGAGTGCTGCACATGAAAAACGGGTGTGGCAGCACATGTGGAGAGAACTTGAAGGCATTAGTCATGCTTACAAATAATTATTTGACACATGTTACTCATGCAGGGTGTATGACTCATCATCAACTGGCAGAGTACTGCTCATGGCAAATGGGTGTGGCAGCACACGTGGAGAAAACCTGAAGGTCTTAATCATGTTTACAAATAATTATTTATTATTTAACAGTCTGTTTTACTGTACACAAGACTTTAGTTATACTTACAATTCGTTTCCAATACACCAATGTTATTTAGGCATATAAAAGAAAATAAACAAACAAAACTACATGTCCACTTTGTAATGTTTTGCACAACTTCAAGGCGTATGTGTCTGACCAATACCTCAACTCAAAGGTCTTGCTTCCTGTCATTCTGTGGTTCCAGAATTGGTTAAGATTTGTGCGTAATTCCTAACACATGCATACCCGCCATAATTGATTTGCGCCTTTCTAATCACATCCATATATTTAAACATTGCGGGTGACCTCTCCAAGTACTTTTCACAGTATACACTACCATAAATAAGAAAAGCTGCTGTCCAATTCTCAATAGTGACCGGGACTTTGGGCCGCTTGGACATTTCAAATTCTTCCTCTTTGGGCCCTTCTTTTGACCTTAGCTCCCTGTGCAGCAATTTCATAATTTCTACTTATTCACCTTTCCATATTTCTTATTTACTGGCCGCCATGAGATGCGCTCCCAAAGGCTTTGACGTCCCCATAGAAAGGAGTTTCTTCGTTTTCAGCTCTTACTCTCTAACTTATCTGTCTCCACCCCCCTTCTGTCTTGCTATCCTTTGTGGTATCCTTCTCCTCGTCTACGTCTATGCTGGACCCTGCTTTTTCCTTACCTGTCTCTACTAACACTACCTCGCCGAAACTACACTGGTCTTTGACCCCTGTGCATGCAGCATCTGTATCCCATGTGTGATTATGTGTCCCCACACCCGTATCCATCACATATCGACCTTTGATCAAGCTGGCCTCCCTGCCATCCTGAGGCACATTCGCTTCCACTCCCACTAATAGTATTGCAGGGGTGTTTGTACTGTAACGTGTCTTACCTGGCGCCAAAGTCGGTGCCCTCTCATGGGCCCGTCGTTTCACCAATTCCAGTCTCTGCCGGGTTCCACCAGTTCCGCCTTGAGTGTGTCAGGAACCTGCAGCATGCAAGACACTACAGCCAGAACTATTAGTGGCTCCTCCCTTCACTTCCTGTTGCTGCCTACCCTCCCCCTCTACTACTTGCACCTCATCATCGTCACGTACTTCACCCTCCTCAAGACTCTCTTCATCAAAATCCAGTACACTTATATCACGTTGCACTGCTGCATTTTGTGACCACACCCCCTGAGGAGCTGTATACTGCCTTCCAAGTCTATCTGCTGACACAGACCTACCCCTCTTTAGAGTAGTACCATCGGGGGTTGTACTCCACCCACCTGCCCGTCCCACCACTGAGGACGTGGCAGACCTTCCTGGGGTGGTGATCTTGCGGTCCACTGACACCTTCCAGCTAGCTGCACGGGGATGAGCCTTCTCTTCAACTCGGGGCCACTGAGCTGTACAAAGCTCCCCTGAGTCCGCTACCACCGGCATGACGACCTGTGAGCTATAAGGTAGGCCCAGTGTGCTGGTACGTTCCCACAACTGACAGCCACAGCCCCCACCTGAACCCCTCCTCCACATTATTCTCCTCCCTGCCAAATGCCAAGTCTCCTACCTCACCTCTCAGCCCTCCTTGCCCCACCCACCCTTTGCCGGCTCTACCATATACTCTCAAAAGGGGCCTAGTATCATCACCTACCACTGCTCGACGTGCCAGTGGTCCTAAGGTGTCCTCTGTACTACAACCTTGGTCCTCCCCATCATTCTCGCTCCAACTCAGCTCTGCGCTGCCACCGCAGTCAGGTCCCCCTTAAAAGGGTCCAGCTCCTCCCCATCTGCTAACCCATGCCCCCTTCTACAGGGGGGTTCACCACGCACTTCCTCCTGTGCCACACTGACTTCTGCCCTCTGCTATCTGTTGGGCCATATTGCTCTCACTCCCGCCAATGCCCTGTCAAGCCAGGCGCCGCTGTACCACTCTATGGGATTCCAGTTGCCAGTATCTGCCCCAACCCCAACTGCCTCCTCTTCCTCCAACCCCATACCTAGCTCCTGAACCTCCCCACCCTCCAACAATAGCTCCTGATAAGCCTGCCTGAAATCTAAATCCTGCTCCTTACCCTCCCTGTCTTGCCCCTGCTCTACTGCATCCACCAATATGCTATCACTCCCAGCCCCTCCCTCTTCCAGCATGTGCCGGTGTGCATAAAAATGGCCTCCCTGGCCCACACGTGCTTCATCCTTCCTCCCCCTTCCCTTGGCTGGGACCACGCTAGCGTACGTGGTGGTCCGCCCCTTGCAATTGAGTGCAAGACCTCGCACCTTGCTGATAAGGCCTCACACCCTTCTCCCGAGTCAGAGCTCCTGACAAGCACCTCCTCCCTCACATGCTGCACTTTAGCTTCTAACTACGGCTTGCCCGCCCCTCTCGTCGCCTGCCTCGCTGTCCTCACTGCACTGGGGCCACCTTCCTGACTCTGGAGTGGCCCGGTTTCCCTATCTGGGCAATTCCACGACCGGGGGTCCAGCGCAGGGAAGAACAGGCCATGACCGCAGCCGTGACTTCCTCTGCGGCCTTCTTCATAGGGCGGTCGCCATGCTGTGGTGCCCCCTCCGAGATGAAATCCAAGCGCCCCGACCTTCAACAGCCGCATTGCCTGAGCCACCATCTCGTCGCTGGATAATGCCATCATGGTAAGCCCTGCACTCGCTGACAATATTAAAATATATACGCAGAGGCTAACTACACTCTTGACCTACTACACTATATATGCAAAAACGACCTCTGCCTAGGTACCAGCCACCGTGTTACCAACAAAATTGTGGCTGGCACCTACAAAATGCCTGACTATATACCACTTGGGCTACAAAAGTGCCCAAAATTCACCCCAGCCTAAAGCAGTTGTCGGACTGCTCCACTTGTCCTGCAGTCAGCTGCCCCCCAAATCGCCATTATTAAGACTTGAAATGGGTGATGTGCAGCAAAAAAAACGCAATTCATTCTGATTGTGCATATCGCACGAATCTTGACCCATGTACGTGTACTAACGATCGGGCACAATTTTCACCATTGAGATTCAGCCATCATATATAGAATAGATTGAGTTATGACACGCTCTTAACCTACTTTACCAGAACGTATTTCACGTCGTTATAGTAATAATTTTACTTTATTGCACATCATTTTATTTTACTGCACATCACCCATTTCACGTCTTAATAATGGTCACTTCTGGTTTTGTGAATCAACGCCATTCCGATATGGCGTTTGCTAATTGTAATCACGCCCAACTGGTCACCAGTTTTCTATGCACACCAACGGCATTTAAAGGAACACCAAGATGGCGCTTTACATGAATACCACCAGAGACTTCATAGAAGCCGGTACACATTGTAGCGATGTAAGAAGGCTAACATGGCTAATCCTATAGTTGTGGTTTGCCATGCTTATAGAACGGCATTTAACACTGCATGTGGCAGCTTCCTGTAGTTTAAGTAGGACGCCGGGATAAATACGTGAACGGCATGCTTTCCCTTATTACCGCGTATTGATCATTAAGTACGATCGACCAGATCAATGTCATGTCAAAACTGTAATTGACACACTCTCTGTTCACAGGCATTAAGTGTTTCACAACATTAATGGGGCATCTCTCTTTCTAATTGTGTTACTCGTACACATACCCCCAAGTATGATCCACAGGTTTATTGCCACGCTTGTTTCGGCTATGTCCCAACAGCAATCGATAAATGCTCTGTTTAATGGGCAGCGTTTCACAATATGAGCAGAAGGCGCATTGAGATGAACACATGATTTATCTGCTGAATGACTTGCTTGTGTTTTTCACATAGCGCGATTCACTTTATTAAAGCCACTTTCACATTGGGCATCCTACTCTTAGCATGGTATAACATGGGTCCACAGGCCATTTAGCTTGTGGTTTGAATGTCTTTTTTATGAATATTGCACCTGATTTAAACCGACAGCACTGTTCACTAAGCAACCCTATGTGGGAATACTGCATTTTAGTTGATTGGTTGTATTCTCCATTTTAAAACCAGTTGGTCACTCGTTGTTTTACCACCCCCAGGAATATATCCCCTGAAGAAGGGCTAGGCCTGAAATGCATTGGGATAATGAAGTGCATGGAATACCAAAATGACATAGTGTGATGACACAACACTGTTGCAGGGATTCTGCACATACACAGAACTATGCGCAGGAATACAGGACTGCGGTGTATAGGGGCTAAGCCTTCCTACCGCCTCAGTACCCACAATCCCAGGACCGACTAGCTATAGTGACTCACTTGCTCTCCTGTACTATCACAAAGATGCAAATGATTAGACACCCCAGAACACAACACTCCCGACTCTCTCAGGAATCGCGGTAACAAGACGTACCCTTTCGCTCACTCACTCGTACTTGTCCACAATAAGAATTGACAGAGACACGGATATAGTTTAAAATGTTTATTTTAACTATCGTGCTCTATAACGCAGTATACGAGCCACTACCAGCATCAAAACGCATAAACCTAAAACAGTTAGCATTGTCGCAAGTCCATATATTATAAAGGGAGATGTCATCTTATATAGACAGTGGATAAAGGACTATAAGACCTAACCACCCTCCCCTTGGCAAGAAGCAGTATTATTATATAAGAGAAGATCTCTGGGCTTTGTCAGCAGACCCCATACCTTAGTGCCTATATGGTATATCTACATCATAGGAACTGCATGGCTCTTCTCCCTAGAAAGGTCCCTCTCCAAGTGTGTATTATCCAAACATGCATCCTCATAATATCAAAGCATGAGTTTCCTGCAGCCGCAGCTGTGTTAGCATGTTTTGTCTAGGTGCTGGGGACTGACCAGAACAGAATAACAAGGGGCAGTGTTTATCGACCTTGCTCACAGTGTTCAGAGTAAACTCCAGGAACAGGCAGAGAACGCATGAAGCAGACGGTTCTCATGTGAAAGGCATAAGCAGAGTCTTGCAAAATAAAGTAATGTAGTAACGTGCGCAAAAGCAGCATCATGGCAGCAGAGCTCATGCTAACTTAGCGTTGTCGATAATGTCCCATCAGCCATATGACACCCTCCTCCTGGCCAGGTCATAGCAAATAGATAATATACCTAAACAGAGTTCAAAGACAAGCAGAATCTAGAAACGCTTGAAAAAAGCCAATTTAGAGGGGGAAAAAAAAGAAAAAAAATGCAATTTGTTCCAAAAGGTCATCCCCATTGCTCGTCGCAAAGAGGGATGCCATCCAGTTAAGCAGGTCGAAGGAACACACGTGTTCCTCATACTCCGATGCTTCCAAGAGCATATCCGGGCAACTTGCGTGATATTCGATGAAACTCCGTCGTAAGAGGCGCTGTGCAGCCGCACAGGTATTCCATTCAGCCAACACTCCAAGTGCAGCTGCACGCATCAAACGGCCATCCCCAGAACAGGCCTGGTCATGGGCCAGTAATGGACCCAGAAACAGATCATAATCCGGGTCAGCGTATGACTTATTGGAGAGGCATAAATCCAAGGCCCAATAGAAAGGGCACCACCGGCAGTAGAACACAGGTTGCACGCAAGTGAAGTAGGCAAAGCGAAAAGTTAGTCCATAACTTACGCCAAGCGTCGCTAATGGCAAGCATCCAAAAAGTTGTTGCATTCGGTCACGGTACAGTTGCAATTGGCCTGGTCTGTGCAGTACCACAAGATGGGCAGCCATTGCGTAGCAGGAGTACCAACACGCCAGCCACCAGAGCTAGTATTAAGGGTAACCCTCTGAAGGCGCTGGAAAAAATAGAATGGATAAAGGCCGGTATTGCACAAAAAATCGTCTGAAACAAGGTCACAAGGCCGGATCCCACAAGTTTAAAAAAATGAGCAAGGCCTTCTGTGTCAGACGCATTAAATATTTGATTTATCAGTTCCCCAAAATGGAGTGGGAGATTCATATTCAGGAGTGACTGAATCTCACTAGACGTTCTCGCCACCTGCAATTAGAAGGTCTCTCAAGCCGAAGTGAGAGCCACTTCCTGTTGAAACAATAGCGCTTTGAGTCTGCTTAGTTTATTGAAATCTGTTTTCAAAGTCGGAATGAAAGGTCAAAGAGAACTATCTACAATCCCATGCGGGAGTGGAAAAAGCACATTGCTACAACAAGTAACACGCTGTGAAACTGTTACTATATACAGGATGCCTGCCCGTAAGCCACAGCAGTCGCAGTTATTCAAAATAAGATAAGATAACTGCCATTCGAAAGCAATGTGAGTGTGGGAATTATTGCTAGGACAGGCGTACCTTTAAAAAAACAAGCCAGATTAGGGGCGGACACCTTACAAGCGCTGTGCAACTTAACTTGTTTGCAAACTAAGGAATGTCCTACTGTGGAATCACACTCCTCCCCTGTAAGGAAAACTTCCTTATCCTCCTGTTGACATCTGTAGGCAAAAGGCAAGGACTATTCAAAGCAGCCTATTGGGAAATGTTTCATGCAAGATTTAAACTGAAATAGCGAGAATGGCAGAGAAATAACGCCATGAATTAACCATACAGCTGAATCAGTTTCTGCCACAGAAAATGGTAAATGGTAAATGTTTTACTTGTTCAATGTGTAATAATAGGGTGTATGTAGCGTCTTTCATTGACATGAACCTTTGCTTATCAGTTAAGTTGAATGGCATAAATAGTGCCAAAGCGTTCAAATAATCCCATGGAACTTTCCCCATTTTGAGAGTTTGCAACGTCCATGCAAATTGCATCACAGATCGCAATTGATTCTGACCATGGTATAACACGGATACATCACTTTGAACAATATCAATAACAGATGAAACAATGTTATCCAAGGTGTAAATGCGGGAAGACAATGTATATATGCTATTGCCGACAACTGCAAGAACTTTTTCCAAATTTGCTTGGTTAATTTGGCGCAGACCTCCATCTGCGAAAGTTTCCATAATTCATTATAAGCCGCATAGATAAACCTTTTTGATCGTGGGGATTTAGGACCCAAGATAAAATCAGCCAAATTGATATTGCTTGACAAGAGAGACAGGTGCTGTTTCACTGATGACAGTGTGGAGTGTTTCAACCATTGCTGACACAATTTCCCCACCGAATACGTGGTGACCGAATGTGAAAGCGGGAAACGTGGATCAGGTCTAGTTCGAGTGAAACCTTTTGTTGCATTATGAAAACGCAGTTGACAAGCATTAGAGCTGGTTTGCCACAACAACCATCCTGAGGGGTCAACGTCAGAGATATTTAAAGTGCCATTTCGAAACAGGGCTTGTAGGACATCGATCGTACGATTGGTGTGTTCACACCAATTATCATACTTAGCTAATGAAGGGATGGATGGAATATTAAATTTTTTTGGGCTGTAGCCAGGCCAGAACAAGTGGTTTGGGGCACTGTGTCATTTAAAAACAATATTTGAGTCGGAATGAGACATGCACGATGCAAAGCTTTGGGTCCCTGTACCTGTCAAGCTTTGGTGGTCCAAATAGATTTCAAATCAATGGTATTTCTCCAGTGTTCGTAACCATGTAAGGCCAAATCGGTCCTAAATGAATTAGAATAAATCAACTTTGTGTGAGTCAACATGAATTTAGATTGAGATGGCAATTTTAACCTATAGAAATAGGACTCTGGATCGGATGTATTGTAACTTAAAAAGTAGGTGAACTTATTCCGGAGTGTCTTGGAACTTCCCCGTAAGGGAGTTGGGCAATGTTCCCTCTGTGTAAATTTAAAAACAGGTCTTAACGTGTTTGTCTTTTGCAAGAAATGATGGCCATAATGTTGGTAACAGAATAAATCAGCAGAATTGGCAGAATTTAAATACAAATCTTCAGCATCAGAAGCAGCATAATACTTTAAATCAGAAAACAATGAATACACCGCTTGTACATCCCATTCATCAGAATGTATGTCCTGTGTTACCACATCTCCTAGGGAAACGCGAAACACGTATGGAATCTTGTGGACCTCCATCGGGCCATGGATTTTGAATGCCACTTTATCCCAAACGATGCCATCAGCAACAGGGAATGCCAAAATGTTCACGAGGGCTTGATCATGTTTCATGATATGGGACGATGTGTGGGGAGCCAGAATTCCATCAACCAACTTTACAGCAGAGCGTTCTGGCAAATAATGACCATTGATTAGCAAGAAGAACACTGTCACAAACCCAATCGACATGAAGAGGAAAATCAGTATAAGCACCAGCCAGATGTAGGTCCAGGGTGGGACCAAGTAAGTCTTCTTGAACCAGGAGATGGAAATACTGGTTTGCGTCGGTGGAGTTGTCACAGTTAATGACGAAGAGGAAGAGTCATAAGAGAAGCTCGTATGGTCCCCAAAATAGCCGCTTGCTCCCACGTTCGTTAACGAAGGCAGTGCATCCGCAGCTTGATGATGTAAAGGACTGTCCGGTACTTCAATATGGCAGTCATACACAGGATACGCGTACTCGACATCTGCGTTAGAGGCGGATGATGGCACAACAGGCAGAAAGTCAATAGAAGTCTCCATCTCACCATCTATGACACGGGCATTAGGTGAAGAGGCTGAAGCCATCAGTTTCAGGGAACTATCTTTACTTGAAAAACTGGGAGTCACACCATTCAGAATCGGCCAGATGGGGTTGTTTGACATTGTCAATTGAAATATGTCTGTTTTCCTTGCGACCAGGCAAAGGAGGTAGTATCACCATACGAGTACCCTTCAATTCAAGAACTGGGACCGGTGCACGATAAGAGGGACCAAATTCTTTTTGTTCTCCAGATTTTCTCGTACCAGATCTCCGATCATAGAAAGCCAGCCGGCGACCAGAATCAGCATTGCCGTTTCATTGGAAGAGGGTAAATGTTCTGTAGCGAAGCTGTCATGGGACTTTTGTAGGTCCTGTAACACAGTAGAATGGTTATCTACGTCAAATGTTGGGGCAGCCGCCACAACGGCTAGACCATCAAGGTCTGGCACAAACATTTTAATGCCAAAGAGCATTTCGTATGGGGTCCGCCCACCCAGAGATCTTCTCGGGAGATTATTAAGTGCACGTTGAACTCCATACAAATGGGCCAGCCAGTTCCTGCCAGTACCTAAGACTCTAGCTGTCAAGGATTGCTTTAAGTCACAGTTCATTCGCTCCACTATAGAATTGCCCTCAGGCCTGTATGGAGACGAAAACTGCACCAGCACCCCCAAAGACTTCATCGCGTCCTTGTACGCCCTAGAGGCAAACGCTGGATTTTGGTCTGAAAGGAAGGTGCCACAGGCAAACGTCCCGACAAAGACACGCAAATCTCTAATGACATTTTGAGCGTCAGCACTGCGTTGTGGCCAAACCCATAGGATCCTAGTGCACAAATCAACTGCAACAAAAATGTATTTATATGCAGTATCTGAAGTCAATGGACCGCAGTGATCAAGGTATACAAGGCAGAATGGCTGATTTGAAATATAAAGCTGTGTTTGTGGTGGACGTGAAACCGTAGATGGTTTAATTTGCTGAAAAATGTCACAAGCAAGCACATATTTATGGGTTTGTCTATATAAACCATGCCACCAATAACGTTGCTGTAAAATAGAAACAGTCTCAGACACTCCGGCATGTGCAGAAGCCATGCCCTCGTGAGCAGCTATGATCAAAGAAAGCCTGCGGTCCATGTTGGGAATCAGGCGATCTCCAACTGATGGTATTGTAGCATAAGGAACTTGTTTGGGTGACAAATGATATGAATACTTAGACGGGAATCCCTGTGGGTAATCTATTCCATCCTTCGTAGCAGCTTTAGCTGCCAGAATTTCATTATCTATTTTAGTCATGGACCTTGTAACTGCTGCTACTGAACACGTGGCTACTGCAGATTTGGCTGCCTCGTCAGCCAAAGAATTTCCAACAGCATGTGCTACCACACGCTGATGGCCAAGAGTATGAATAACCTGTGTGAGTGGCAGACGTTCTTTAAGTTCCGCCACTCAAACCCAAAGCGTTTTATGCTTTATTGCTCTGCCCTTGGAGTCTCGATAATCATTTTGAGACCAAAAGAATAAGTTGCCATTAAACTACTGGACACAGTAGTAAGAATCGCACACAATAAGAGTGTTCACATTAGGATCAGCGAACTCTAGAGCTAAAACTAGAGCACGCAGCTCCGCCAATTGTGCCGTATAGTCCCCAAGTGCCTGTGTATGCACAATGGAAGACCTAAACTCACCATTTACAATCGAACCAGCCACAATAGCGCAAGCCACTAAATAAGCATGTTTGGACCCGATGGCCGGTTGAGCCGAGCTGTCGGTATAAATTGATACATTTGTACTGATTCAAAGGTAGTAACGACAACGGAGGAGGATGAACATGTTCATACTGTAAAAACTCCTCTGTCTGTAGAGCGGGGTCAAAGATAAACGTGACATCAGCCGATGTCAAAGAAGTAGCCCATTGTATCCAATGGGGATGTAAAGCCTTAGAATTCGGTACACTCGCCTTCGTCACTGCCTCTGAAGCAGGTATAGGCGAAACCATAAGAATGCGTTTTCCCTGAGCCAGCGAACATTCTTTCAGAATCGCCATTTGGCCCGCAGTCGAAATCTTCTCAATATTGGAGAATCGCATTTCCGCCGATGTGTACAAATGTGATTTGTATGCAATTGGTACTGTGTCACCTTTGTTGAACGTTAAGTATGTGAAACCTACCGTCCCCGGCACAATTCGTATGACCAGGTTCATAGAATTATCACGCGTCAACAAGAAGTTGGACGCTAGCAGATCAGACTGCAAAGATTGAAGAATAGAGGTATGTTCCGGAAGCCAGCTGGCAGAAGAATATGAAAGTTGTAGCAATGCATAAAGCGGTTTGATACGCTGGGCATAATCAGGAATATATGTCCTAACAAAATTCAAAAAGCCCAGCAAAGATTGAAGTTTTTTCAGAGTAGATGGCGCTTGCAATTGTGCACATTTCTCCAGAAAGTGAGGGGCCAACCCCCTACCTTCATTATTGAGCTTGTAGCCAAAGAAGAACTCCGCTAAACAAGCGATGTGTGATTTAGCAAAATTAAATTTGTACCCAAAGTCGGCATATGACAGAATAATCCGATCCACGCGGACTAGATGCGGAATCAGTTCGTCATCCGTCAGATAAATATCATGGACGTACGACAACGCATCTGGGTCAATGCTGTGTAACAAAGACACAACACATGCAGCAAAAGCCCCAGGGCTGTTCTTATAGCCCATAGGTAAATGCATAAATCTTTTCTGGTTGCCGACCGCACTAAATGCGGTCAAATCACGGCTCTCTTGAGCCAAATTGTGACTGTAAAAACCATTGGCTATATCTAGTGTTGTTTTGTATTTTTTACGTACAATATTGTTCAGTATCGCAGAGCTGTGTGTGTTCTGTACTGCAAATGTACGAACATGACTATTCAAATTTCGATAATTAAATACAATGCGATACGAACCATCCGGTTTCGAAATCGGAAAAAGAGGATTATTCATGGGTGATACACAGGGTTCAATCACACCTGATATTCCAACTGGGACAAAATGTCGCAGACGGAAGCTTTAGCCTCTCTCTCTAATTGGATATTGTGGTTGGGGCTGCGGCGTAGATCGCAAAGGTATTACATGTGCCGGCGAATCTCTATCCCAGCCCACTTGACTACGATACACCGCCGGGGCCAGGGCAAATGCCCACTCTAATGCGTAAGTCTGCTTAGCTTCCTCAGGGACGTAACGCGAAAACTCGGAAGTATCACGTCCTCCCTCGAGAGGAAGCCAGAACAAAAGGTGGAGGCCAATCCGCCTCCGCCAATAAAATGTCATAGAAGGACGTGAGATTTTCCCAAAAAACTGCAGTAATTGTACGCTGTATATCACCTTCAATCTGGAGGACTATTTCGTAAAGTCTATCCGGGGATGCGACTGGTGTGTCAGCTGTTTCCACTGTAATGAATGTGTCAGTTGCTCTCGCCTACAGACAGGGATGCAGTGCCTCCCGCACTATGGTTACCGGCGTCGCGCTGTCGAGGAGTGTCACTGCCCGTGTCCAATCTAGGAGTACCGTTCTCACCGTCTGAGGCATACTTCGCAGTTAAAGCATCAACTTTCTTCTTTTGATAAGGGGTTCAAAAATGAGGCAGTCCCTCTTGTTTGGCTTTTATGTCAAACTGGTGAGGTTGATCCCGTCCCTGCTGAGCGGTCGCGCCTTTGCCGCGATCCTGGCACTCTCCACCACCGACTTGAGAGTCCGATGTGTCCTGCAAAGAACGAGAGCGCTGATCAGGGACTTGAAATCTGTCTGGTGTGTGAGAAGTTGGCCTGGTATATGCTGTCCACTAATTAACGCTCAGTGACGGCAGGAATGAAAAGAAGGTTCAATGGTAAGGCCTTAGGATGATGTTCTGTTAGGAAATAAAATGGAGTACAATGAGTAGCTACATGGGTACTGTTATTGTAAATAAACTCTGCAATGGGTAAGGCTTTATCCCAATCACTAGTGATAGAGGCCAAAAGGCAGCGCAGGATCTGTATAAGGGTTTGGTTCATCTGTTCTGTTTGTCCATCCATTTCTGGATGGAAAGCAGTAGATAGTGTTACTTCCATGTCTAAGTTCTTACACAATTCCTTCCAAAATTTTGACGTACAATTGACCCTCTGCGATCAGATATAATTTTGGATGGTAAACCGTGTAGCCGCACTACATGATTTATAAAGATGTTGCTGAATTCAAGTGATGTAGGCAATTTGAGCAATGAAACAAAATGCGACATTTAGGACAAATAATCTACTACCACGAGGATCGTAGTGTGACCATTAGCTGGTGGTAGATTTGTAATGAAGTCTAGACTAAAGGTATGCCAGGGACTGGGGGGGGGGTAGCCAAAGGTTGTAAAAAACCTGCAGGAGCTTTATGCAAGACTTTATTTCTAGCAGAGACTGGGAATGTCTCAACATATTCTTTAACATCCTTAGCAACTGATGGCCACCAAAACTGTTTTTTGCAATTTGCTAAAGTTTCTTGACTTCCAGGATGATCTGCTAAAGCAGAGTAGTGATTCCAACTCAGGATTTGTTTTTGTAATGCTGGAGTGGGCACGAACACACATTTGTCATGAAATAATATTCCATCACTGATTGCATTTTTAGGATGCGACAACCATTCATGCATATCTTGTTTTAGACTTTCTTGTTTTAATAAAAATAGAAAGTCTTGTTGGATTGATGGTGCACAAATGTTGTCAGCAGTATAATTGGAGGAATAAAACTTTCATTTTTATAGTCTGCTGTATGACCAAAACGTGAAAGGATATCTGACTGTATTTGTTTGGAACCTCGTCGATACGTTATTACAAAATCAAAACCGCTAAATAAATGTAACCATCTCATCTGTCGCGGTGTTAATGCTTTTACTGAACTGAAAAACTGAAGATTTTTATGATCAGTAAATATGGTTACTGGATGCTAAGTCCCCATTAAGTGATGGCGCCATTCTGTGAAAACCAATTTTATGGTTAATAACTCTCTCTCTGCCACGGTGTAATTTTGCTCAGCAGGGAATTTTTTTTTTTAATAAATGGCTACTGGGTGTTTTTGTCCATTGATGGGATTTCTTTGGGAGAGCACACCTCCTACAGCGACCTGAGAAGCGTCAGCTTCAACAAAAAAAGGAAGATCTGGGTCAGGATGTCTCAAAATAGGTGCAGACGTAAATTTCTGTTTTAATTTCAGAAAAGCCTGAGCCGCTTCTTCAGACCATAAGAAAGGTTATCCTTTTCGCAGAAGTCTAGCGATTGGAGAGACGATTTCCGAAAACTGATAGATGAAACGTCTATAGAAATTTGCAAAACCCCTTTTGAACTTCTTTAACGGAACAAGGTTCTGGCCAATCAAGTATTGCAGTTATTTTCTTTGGGTCCATCATAATTCCTGTTGGAGACAGGAGGTATCCTAAAAATAGCATTTGCCAATTTGACAAATAGATGGTTTTCTTGTAATCTTTTTAACACAGCCCTGACCTGTTGAATATGTTCATCCCTGTTTTTAGAATAAATAAGAATGTCATTGCTGTAGACTACTACACAAATGTCGAGGAATTCACTCAATACTTAATTCATGAAGTATTGTAATCCTGCAGGAGCATTACACAGGCCAAAGGGCATGACGGTGTACTCAAATAATCCAAATTTAGGTCTAAATGCTATTTTCCACTTGTCACCCTCTTTGACCCGTATAAGATGATACTCCCCACGCAGATCCAATTTTGTGTAGATAGTTGAATGCCGTAACTGATCCAAGAGTACAGGAATCAGTGGTAGTGGATATTTGTTTTTAATTGTAGCCTTATTTAGTCTGCGATAATCAATACAAGCCCTCAAGCCTCCATCCCGTTTTGGGAGGAAGAAAAGAGGCGAGGAGACAGGTGAGGTGGAATGACGAATGAAACCTAGTTCTAATAACTCATCCAAATACTGTCTTAAGTATTGTGTCTTGGTTTGTGTGAGTGCGTACACTCGACTAGTGGGTAAATTGGCACCTGGATATAAGTCGATGCGGCAGTCATATGACCTATGTGGAGGTAGGGTAGTGGCTTCAATTGATCGAAAATATCACTAAAATCTAGGTATTCGACAGGTATTGTATCCAAAGAAGTTGTGGTATTAGCACAATGAAGCAAAGCTGTTGACTTTATATGTGCTTCTTGATAGCAATGTGTACAGCAATATAAAGAGTCCAAGGTAACTGTTCTTGCCTCCCAATCAATTTTAGGGTTGTGTGAAATTAACCATGGAACCCCAAGAATGACTCCAAAAGTGGATGTGTCAATCAAATCGAAACCGATTTGTTCGGTGTGACCATTCTGACAAACTAGTGTGATAGGAATCGTGTGAGTGGTAATTAAAGCGGATGATAACGCAGAGCCATCTACAGCACGGACCAGTTCAGATTGTGTCTTTAAGACTGTAGGAATACCCAATCTTTTAGCTAATTGTATATCAAATAAATTGCCTGTAGCTCCTGAGTCTAAGAGTACTGAAATTGTGTCTCTTAATTCTACAGTTAAAATGAGGGTGACCTGAATAGTAAAATGTTGTGGAATACGTGCTACAGTATTTGCTAAATGTTGGGAGATCTGTGGAGTTATTCCTCTCGACAGGGCGTCCTCCTTTCCCGACAAGATTTCTCATTTTCCTGAGTCATGGTAGTGACAAGGTTGACCTTTTTGAAACCTTTTGGCTTAATGGTACAATCTTGGGCAAAATGTCCAGACTTTCCGCAATATAAGCACAAATTTAATTTTTGCCTATGTTCTTTTTCTTCAGTGGATAAGGGACCCTTTAGTCCCCCTATTTGCATAGGTTCAGGTTCTGGCATTTTGACTTCTGGCTCTTTTCTTTCAGTCTTTATAGAAATAATTTTACCATCAAAACATGACCTTTCACTGTTGCGTTCCCTAAACGGTGATGCAGTTTCACGACAAGATCTATAAACTCAGAACAGTCATCTGGTAGTTCAACAATATGAGCAAGGGCATTTTTTAACTCGTCACGTAAACCTCTAGAAAATAACGAAGTTAATTTCTCCTCAGGCCAATGAGTTTCCGTCAATAAACGGTTAAAATTAGTAATATAACTCAGTAAGTCTTTGTTACCTTCTCTGAGATTCAAAAGTTCGTTATCGCTTGCTTGCACAAAGGTATGCTTAGCAAATAATTTTGTCATGGTTAATTTAAATGCCGGCCAGTTATATAGGATGGGGTCATTATTATCAATTAGTGGAATTGACCAATTAGCAGCTACCCCTCCTAAATAAGAAAGAACAAATGCCACCTTACTTGCGTCGGATGGAAATGTTTGGGGCTTGCAAAGAAAGTGTAATTGACACTGACTAACAAAAACATTGAATTTAGACCTATCTCCAAAAAACCTTTCAGGGGCTGCTAAGGGCACAGGACTAGGAACCGCTACTGTAACTTGTACTGGTGGTGATGAGGATTCTGATGTCATATACATAGTTGGATTTTTAGTCTTTGCACCTGTTTCAAAGGGATTCTTAAAAGGCTTTTGCATAGGGGTATTCCAAGGACTGTCTCTGGGTCTATAACGTAGTAACTCACTATGTAATTCTGCATTTTCATCTCTTAATTTTCGCAATTCTAAATGTAAAGTCTGTAAAGAATCCTCCATTTCTTGTTGCTTATTAACATCGCTCATTAGAGCTTGGGCCATGTCTTGAGTATCAATGTGGTCTTGGACTAGGTCCATATCTCCCAAAAGGAACTTTAATTTTTGTGGCTTGGCCTTCTGTTAGGAAACCACTCACCTGAAAACCAGGTTGTTCCTTCGGGGAGATGAGACGCTGGCTCCCAATATCCCCAAGACCCTACCTCCGCCAAAGCAGTTAAAAACACTTTGCGCGAAGAAAGAACCCCAGGGAAAAGAGGAATTGGATCAAATAAAAAAGGAGAGATAACAAACACAGCAATCTCTGGTTTGGCGCACTTCTGATGACCTGACAAGCTTCTTCTTTCTTCAGCACTGTCTGTCACTATTTGCAGTATGGTATGTTTATCTAAACAGCAAACGATATACAACTGTTCAGCTGTATGTTCTATTTGCTATCATATTATACAACACAATAATCATCCAATGTCTATGATTTTTGTATACCTCTCAAAACAGTCTACGACCCTTATAGACTGCATCTGCTTTTCCAAATATTGTTGGGGTTATTCTTTAAATGGGATTTCTTAGTTTACTCATGCACTAAAGAAAGAAACAAGAAAAAATAGCTTTTACACTAACAACCAGTTTGTTCACATGTACTAGCTATCACAGGGTTAAATATTATTGCTTACTGTCTTTAACCAATGTCCTGATTCAATTAGAATGCCTGTTTTCAAAAGACGACAAGCGTTACATGCCAAAAGAATAGTTCTGGTCCGTGGATTAATGTTCGTTGACAGACGTTCACTTATGCATAAGATTTGAAGTTAAAAAGTACCTGATTGTTCTTGAGACTGCATCAGCAAGACGCGAATGCAGAAAGAAATACCTTCGTTTAACTTTGTCCTTTTTCTTTTTCCCTACAGCTCTCGAGGGAAACCGGAAATGATGCGGGTCTCCGGAAGATTGTCCAGGCAACCGAAGTCAGCGAAGGCAGGAACTTCAAGACGTCCGGGAGGGAAGATGAAGATGAAGCCAGGAACTGAAGCTGGAGAAGACAGGAGCCGAAGACCTTCACACGCTGGAATGCAGGCAAGCGGAAGAAACAACGAGGCCAAGCGTTTCAGCTAGAGAGACGTTCCTTTTTATAGCTCTGGGACGGGTGGGGTTTACTTGTGCAGGATGTATGACTCATCATCAACTGACAGAGTGCTGCACATGAAAAACGGGTGTGGCAGCACATGTGGAGAGAACTTGAAGGCATTAGTCATGCTTACAAATAATTATTTGACACATGTTACTCATGCAGGGTGTATGACTCATCATCAACTGGCAGAGTACTGCTCATGGCAAATGGGTGTGGCAGCACACGTGGAGAAAACCTGAAGGTCTTAATCATGTTTACAAATAATTATTTATTATTTAACAGTCTGTTTTACTGTACACAAGACTTTAGTTATACTTACAATTCGTTTCCAATACACCAATGTTATTTAGGCATATAAAAGAAAATAAACAAACAAAACTACATGTCCACTTTGTAATGTTTTGCACAACTTCAAGGCGTATGTGTCTGACCAATACCTCAACTCAAAGGTCTTGCTTCCTGTCATTCTGTGGTTCCAGAATTGGTTAAGCTTTGTGCGTAATTCCTAACACATGCATACCCGCCATAATTGATTTGCGCCTTTCTAATCACATCCATATATTTAAACATTGCGGGTGACCTCTCCAAGTACTTTTCACAGTATACACTACCATAAATAAGAAAAGCTGCTGTCCAATTCTCAATAGTGACCGGGACTTTGGGCCGCTTGGACATTTCAAATTCTTCCTCTTTGGGCCCTTCTTTTGACCTTAGCTCCCTGTGCAGCAATTTCATAATTTCTACTTATTCACCTTTCCATATTTCTTATTTACTGGCCGCCATGAGATGCGCTCCCAAAGGCTTTGACGTCCCCATAGAAAGGAGTTTCTTCGTTTTCAGCTCTTACTCTCTAACTTATCTGTCTCCACCCCCCTTCTGTCTTGCTATCCTTTGTGGTATCCTTCTCCTCGTCTACGTCTATGCTGGACCCTGCTTTTTCCTTACCTGTCTCTACTAACACTACCTCGCCGAAACTACACTGGTCTTTGACCCCTGTGCATGCAGCATCTGTATCCCATGTGTGATTATGTGTCCCCACACCCGTATCCATCACATATCGACCTTTGATCAAGCTGGCCTCCCTGCCATCCTGAGGCACATTCGCTTCCACTCCCACTAATAGTATTGCAGGGGTGTTTGTACTGTAACGTGTCTTACCTGGCGCCAAAGTCGGTGCCCTCTCATGGGCCCGTCGTTTCACCAATTCCAGTCTCTGCCGGGTTCCACCAGTTCCGCCTTGAGTGTGTCAGGAACCTGCAGCATGCAAGACACTACAGCCAGAACTATTAGTGGCTCCTCCCTTCACTTCCTGTTGCTGCCTACCCTCCCCCTCTACTACTTGCACCTCATCATCGTCACGTACTTCACCCTCCTCAAGACTCTCTTCATCAAAATCCAGTACACTTATATCACGTTGCACTGCTGCATTTTGTGACCACATCCCCTGAGGAGCTGTATACTGCCTTCCAAGTCTATCTGCTGACACAGACCTACCCCTCTTTAGAGTAGTACCGTCGGGGTTGTACTCCACCCACCTGCCCGTCCCACCACTGAGGACGTGGCAGACCTTCCTGGGGTGGTGATCTTGCGGTCCACTGACACCTTCCAGCTAGCTGCACGGGGATGAGCCTTCTCTTCAACTCGGGGCCACTGAGCTGTACAAAGCTCCCCTGAGTCCGCTACCACCGGCATGACGACCTGTGAGCTATAAGGTAGGCCCAGTGTGCTGGTACGTTCCCACAACTGACAGCCACAGCCCCCACCTGAACCCCTCCTCCACATTATTCTCCTCCCTGCCAAATGCCAAGTCTCCTACCTCACCTCTCAGCCCTCCTTGCCCCACCCACCCTTTGCCGGCTCTACCATATACTCTCAAAAGGGGCCTAGTATCATCACCTACCACTGCTCAACGTGCCAGTGGTCCTAAGGTGTCCTCTGTACTACAACCTTGGTCCTCCCCATCATTCTCGCTCCAACTCAGCTCTGCGCTGCCACCGCAGTCAGGTCCCCCCTTAAAAGGGTCCAGCTCCTCCCCATCTGCTAACCCATGCCCCCTTCTACAGGGGGGTTCACCACGCACTTCCTCCTGTGCCACACTGACTTCTGCCCTCTGCTATCTGTTGGGCCATATTGCTCTCACTCCCGCCAATGCCCTGTCAAGCCAGGCACCGCTGTACCACTCTATGGGATTCCAGTTGCCAGTATCTGCCCCAACCCCAACTGCCTCCTCTTCCTCCAACCCCATACCTAGCTCCTGAACCTCCCCACCCTCCAACAATAGCTCCTGATAAGCCTGCCTGAAATCTAAATCCTGCCCCTTACCCTCCCTGTCTTGCCCCTGCTCTACTGCATCCACCAATATGCTATCACTCCCAGCCCCTCCCTCTTCCAGCATGTGCCGGTGTGCATAAAAATGGCCTCCCTGGCCCACACGTGCTTCATCCTTCCTCCCCCTTCCCTTGGCTGGGACCACGCTAGCGTACGTGGTGGTCCGCCCCTTGCAATTGAGTGCAAGACCTCGCACCTTGCTGATAAGGCCTCACACCCTTCTCCCGAGTCAGAGCTCCTGACAAGCACCTCCTCCCTCACATGCTGCACTTTAGCTTCTAACTACGGCTTGCCCGCCCCTCTCGTCGCCTGCCTCGCTGTCCTCACTGCACTGGGGCCACCTTCCTGACTCTGGAGTGGCCCGGTTTCCCTATCTGGGCAATTCCACGACCGGGGGTCCAGCGCAGGGAAGAACAGGCCATGACCGCAGCCGTGACTTCCTCTGCGGCCTTCTTCATAGGGCGGTCGCCATGCTGTGGTGCCCCCTCCGAGATGAAATCCAAGCGCCCCGACCTTCAACAGCCGCATTGCCTGAGCCACCATCTCGTCGCTGGATAATGCCATCATGGTAAGCCCTGCACTCGCTGACAATATTAAAATATATACGCAGAGGCTAACTACACTCTTGACCTACTACACTATATATGCAAAAACGACCTCTGCCTAGGTACCAGCCACCGTGTTACCAACAAAATTGTGGCTGGCACCAACAAAATGCCTGACTATATACCACTTGGGCTACAAAAGTGCCCAAAATTCACCCCGGCCTAAAGCAGTTGTCGGACTGCTCCACTTGTCCTGCAGTCAGCTGCCCCCCAAATCGCCATTATTAAGACTTGAAATGGGTGATGTGCAGCAAAAAAAAACGCAATTCATTCTGATTGTGCATATCGCACGAATCTTGACCCATGTACGTGTACTAACGATCGGGCACAATTTTCACCATTGAGATTCAGCCATCATATATAGAATAGATTGAGTTATGACACGCTCTTAACCTACTTTACCAGAACGTATTTCACGTCGTTATAGTAATAATTTTACTTTATTGCACATCATTTTATTTTACTGCACATCACCCATTTCACGTCTTAATAATGGTCACTTCTGGTTTTGTGAATCAACGCCATTCCGATATGGCGTTTGCTAATTGTAATCACGCCCAACTGGTCACCAGTTTTCTATGCACACCAACGGCATTTAAAGGAACACCAAGATGGCGCTTTACATGAATACCACCAGAGACTTCATAGAAGCCGGTACACATTGTAGCGATGTAAGAAGGCTAACATGGCTAATCCTATAGTTGTGGTTTGCCATGCTTATAGAACAGCATTTAACACTGCATGTGGCAGCTTCCTGTAGTTTAAGTAGGACGCCGGGATAAATACGTGAACGGCATGCTTTCCCTTATTACCGCGTATTGATCATTAAGTACGATCGACCAGATCAATGTCATGTCAAAACTGTAATTGACACACTCTCTGTTCACAGGCATTAAGTGTTTCACAACATTAATGGGGCATCTCTCTTTCTAATTGTGTTACTCGTACACATACCCCCAAGTATGATCCACAGGTTTATTGCCACGCTTGTTTCGGCTATGTCCCAACAGCAATCGATAAATGCTCTGTTTAATGGGCAGCGTTTCACAATATGAGCAGAAGGCGCATTGAGATGAACACATGATTTATCTGCTGAATGACTTGCTTGTGTTTTTCACATAGCGCGATTCACTTTATTAAAGCCACTTTCACATTGGGCATCCTACTCTTAGCATGGTATAACATGGGTCCACAGGCCATTTAGCTTGTGGTTTGAATGTCTTTTTTATGAATATTGCACCTGATTTAAACCGACAGCACTGTTCACTAAGCAACCCTATGTGGGAATACTGCATTTTAGTTGATTGGTTGTATTCTCCATTTTAAAACCAGTTGGTCACTCGTTGTTTTACCACCCCCAGGAATATATCCCCTGAAGAAGGGCTAGGCCTGAAATGCATTGGGATAATGAAGTGCATGGAATACCAAAATGACATAGTGTGATGACACAACACTGTTGCAGGGATTCTGCACATACACAGAACTATGCGCAGGAATACAGGACTGCGGTGTATAGGGGCTAAGCCTTCCTACCGCCTCAGTACCCACAATCCCAGGACCGACTAGCTATAGTGACTCACTTGCTCTCCTGTACTATCACAAAGATGCAAATGATTAGACACCCCAGAACACAACACTCCCGACTCTCTCAGGAATCGCGGTAACAAGACGTACCCTTTCGCTCACTCACTCGTACTTGTCCACAATAAGAATTGACAGAGACACGGATATAGTTTAAAATGTTTATTTTAACTATTGTGCTCTATAACGCAGTATACGAGCCACTACCAGCATCAAAACGCATAAACCTAAAACAGTTAGCATTGTCGCAAGTCCATATATTATAAAGGGAGATGTCATCTTATATAGACAGTGGATAAAGGACTATAAGACCTAACCACCCTCCCCTTGGCAAGAAGCAGTATTATTATATAAGAAAAGATCTCTGGGCTTTGTCAGCAGACCCCATACCTTAGTGCCTATATGGTATATCTACATCATAGGAACTGCATGGTTCTTCTCCCTAGAAAGGTCCCTCTCCAAGTGTGTATTAACCAAACATGCATCCTCATAATATCAAAGCATGAGTTTCCTGCAGCCGCAGCTGTGTTAGCATGTTTTGTCTAGGTGCTGGGGACTGACCAGAACAGAATAACAAGGGGCAGTGTTTATCGACCTTGCTCACAGTGTTCAGAGTAAACTCCAGGAACAGGCAGAGAACGCATGAAGCAGACGGTTCTCATGTGAAAGGCATAAGCAGAGTCTTGCAAAATAAAGTAATGTAGTAACGTGCGCAAAAGCAGCATCATGGCAGCAGAGCTCATGCTAACTTAGCGTTGTCGATAATGTCCCATCAGCCATATGACACCCTCCTCCTGGCCAGGTCATAGCAAATAGATAATATACCTAAACAGAGTTCAAAGACAAGCAGAATCTAGAAACGCTTGAAAAAAGCCAATTTAGAGGGGAAAAAAAGGAAAAAAAATGCAATTTGTTCCAAAAGGTCATCCCCATTGCTCGTCGCAAAGAGGGATGCCATCCAGTTAAGCAGGTCGAAGGAACACACGTGTTCCTCATACTCCGATGCTTCCAAGAGCATATCCGGGCAACTTGCGTGATATTCGATGAAACTCCGTCGTAAGAGGCGCTGTGCAGCCGCACAGGTATTCCATTCAGCCAACACTCCAAGTGCAGCTGCACGCATCAAACGGCCATCCCCAGAACAGGCCTGGTCATGGGCCAGTAATGGACCCAGCAACAGATCATAATCCGGGTCAGCGTATGACTTATTTGAGAGGCATAAATCCAAGGCCCAATAGAAAGGGCACCGCCGGCAGTAGAACACAGGTTGCACGCAAGTGAAGTAGGCAAAGCGAAAAGTTAGTCCATAACTTACGCCAAGCGTCGCTAATGGCAAGCATCCAAAAAGTTGTTGCATTCGGTCACGGTACAGTTGCAATTGGCCTGGTCTGTGCAGTACCACAAGATGGGCAGCCATTGCGTAGCAGGAGTACCAACACGCCAGCCACCAGAGCTAGTATTAAGGGTAACCCTCTGAAGGCGCTGGAAAAAATAGAATGGATAAAGGCCGGTATTGCTCAAAAAATCATCTGAAACAAGGTCACAAGGCCGGATCCCACAAGTTTAAAAAAATGAGCAAGGCCTTCTGTGTCAGACGCATTAAATATTTGATTTATCAGTTCCCCAAAATGGAGTGGGAGATTCATATTCAGGAGTGACTGAATCTCACTAGACGTTCTCGCCACCTGCAATTAGAAGGTCTCTCAAGCCGAAGTGAGAGCCACTTCCTGTTGAAACAATAGCGCTTTGAGTCTGCTTAGTTTATTGAAATCTGTTTTCAAAGTCGGAATGAAAGGTCAAAGAGAACTATCTACAATCCCATGCGGGAGTGGAAAAAGCACATTGCTACAACAAGTAACACGCTGTGAAACTGTTACTATATACAGGATGCCTGCCCGTAAGCCACAGCAGTCGCAGTTATTCAAAATAAGATAAGATAACTGCCATTCGAAAGCAATGTGAGTGTGGGAATTATTGCTGGGACAGGCGTACCTTTCAAAAAACAAGCCAGATTAGGGGCGGACACCTTACAAGCGCTGTGCAACTTAACTTGTTTGCAAACTAAGGAATGTCCTACTGTGGAATCACACTCCTCCCCTGTAAGGAAAACTTCCTTATCCTCCTGTTGACATCTGTAGGCAAAAGGCAAGGACTATTCAAAGCAGCCTATTGGGAAATGTTTCATGCAAGATTTAAACTGAAATAGCGAGAATGGCAGAGAAATAACGCCATGAATTAACCATACAGCCGAATCAGTTTCTGCCACAGAAAATGGTAAATGGTAAATGTTTTACTTGTTCAATGTGTAATAATAGGGTGTATGTAGCGTCTTTCATTGACATGAACCTTTGCTTATCAGTTAAGTTGAATGGCATAAATAGTGCCAAAGCGTTCAAATAATCCCATGGTACTTTCCCCATTTTGAGAGTTTGCAACGTCCATGCAAATTGCATCACAGATCGCAATTGATTCTGACCATGGTATAACACGGATACATCACTTTGAACAATATCAATAACAGATGAAACAATGTTATCCAAGGTGTAAATGCGGGAAGACAATGTATATATGCTATTGCCGACAACTGCAAGAACTTTTTCCAAATTTGCTTGGTTAATTTGGCGCAGACCTCCATCTGCGAAAGTTTCCATAATTCATTATAAGCCGCATAGATAAACCTTTTTGATCGTGGGGATTTAGGACCCAAGATAAAATCAGCCAAATTGATATTGCTTGACAAGAGAGACAGGTGCTGTTTCACTGATGACAGTGTGGAGTGTTTCAACCATTGCTGACACAATTTCCCCACCGAATACGTGGTGACCGAATGTGAAAGCGGGAAACGTGGATCAGGTCTAGTTCGAGTGAAACCTTTTGTTGCATTATGAAAACGCAGTTGACAAGCATTAGAGCTGGTTTGCCACAACAACCATCCTGAGGGGTCAACGTCAGAGATATTTAAAGTGCCATTTCGAAACAGGGCTTGTAGGACATCGATCGTACGATTGGTGTGTTCACACCAATTATCATACTTAGCTAATGAAGGGATGGATGGAATATTAAATTTTTTTGGCTGTAGCCAGGCCAGAACAAGTGGTTTGGGGCACTGTGTCATTTAAAAACAATATTTGAGTCGGAATGAGACATGCACGATGCAAAGCTTTGGGTCCCTGTACCTGTCAAGCTTTGGTGGCCCAAATAGATTTCAAATCAATGGTATTTCTCCAGTGTTCGTAACCATGTAAGGCCAAATCGGTCCTAAATGAATTAGAATAAATCAACTTTGTGTGAGTCAACATGAATTTAGATTGAGATGGCAATTTTAACCTATAGAAATAGGACTCTGGATCGGATGTATTGTAACTTAAAAAGTAGGTGAACTTATTCCGGAGTGTCTTGGAACTTCCCCGTAAGGGAGTTGGGCAATGTTCCCTCTGTGTAAATTTAAAAACAGGTCTTAACGTGTTTGTCTTTTGCAAGAAATGATGGCCATAATGTTGGTAACAGAATAAATCAGCAGAATTGGCAGAATTTAAATACAAATCTTCAGCATCAGAAGCAGCATAATACTTTAAATCAGAAAACAATGAATACACCGCTTGTACATCCCATTCATCAGAATGTATGTCCTGTGTTACCACATCTCCTAGGGAAACGCGAAACACGTATGGAATCTTGTGGACCTCCATCGGGCCATGGATTTTGAATGCCACTTTATCCCAAACGATGCCATCAGCAACAGGGAATGCCAAAATGTTCACGAGGGCTTGATCATGTTTCATGATATGGGACGATGTGTGGGGAGCCAGAATTCCATCAACCAACTTTACAGCAGAGCGTTCTGGCAAATAATGACCATTGATTAGCAAGAAGAACACTGTCACAAACCCAATCGACATGAAGAGGAAAATCAGTATAAGCACCAGCCAGATGTAGGTCCAGGGTGGGACCAAGTAAGTCTTCTTGAACCAGGAGATGGAAATACTGGTTTGCGTCGGTGGAGTTGTCACAGTTAATGACGAAGAGGAAGAGTCATAAGAGAAGCTCGTATGGTCCCCAAAATAGCCGCTTGCTCCCACGTTCGTTAACGAAGGCAGTGCATCCGCAGCTTGATGATGTAAAGGACTGTCCGGTACTTCAATATGGCAGTCATACACAGGATACGCGTACTCGACATCTGCGTTAGAGGCGGATGATGGCACAACAGGCAGAAAGTCAATAGAAGTCTCCATCTCACCATCTATGACACGGGCATTAGGTGAAGAGGCTGAAGCCATCAGTTTCAGGGAACTATCTTTACTTGAAAAACTGGGAGTCACACCATTCAGAATCGGCCAGATGGGGTTGTTTGACATTGTCAATTGAAATATGTCTGTTTTCCTTGCGACCAGGCAAAGGAGGTAGTATCACCATACGAGTACCCTTCAATTCAAGAACTGGGACCGGTGCACGATAAGAGGGACCAAATTCTTTTTGTTCTCCAGATTTTCTCGTACCAGATCTCCGATCATAGAAAGCCAGCCGGCGACCAGAATCAGCATTGCCGTTTCATTGGAAGAGGGTAAATGTTCTGTAGCGAAGCTGTCATGGGACTTTTGTAGGTCCTGTAACACAGTAGAATGGTTATCTACGTCAAATGTTGGGGCAGCCGCCACAACGGCTAGACCATCAAGGTCTGGCACAAACATTTTAATGCCAAAGAGCATTTCGTATGGGGTCCGCCCACCCAGAGATCTTCTCGGGAGATTATTAAGTGCACGTTGAACTCCATACAAATGGGCCAGCCAGTTCCTGCCAGTACCTAAGACTCTAGCTGTCAAGGATTGCTTTAAGTCACAGTTCATTCGCTCCACTATAGAATTGCCCTCAGGCCTGTATGGAGACGAAAACTGCACCAGCACCCCCAAAGACTTCATCGCGTCCTTGTACGCCCTAGAGGCAAACGCTGGATTTTGGTCTGAAAGGAAGGTGCCACAGGCAAACGTCCCGACAAAGACACGCAAATCTCTAA
This sequence comes from Calotriton arnoldi, assembly GCA_963921515.1. Lineage (NCBI taxonomy): Eukaryota > Metazoa > Chordata > Amphibia > Caudata > Salamandridae > Calotriton > Calotriton arnoldi. Next base: position 1,750,315 of record CAWUFW010003062.1, on the reverse strand, counting down.
TGACATTTTGAGCGTCAGCACTGCGTTGTGGCCAAACCCATAGGATCCTAGTGCACAAATCAACTGCAACAAAAATGTATTTATATGCAGTATCTGAAGTCAATGGACCGCAGTGATCAAGGTATACAAGGCAGAATGGCTGATTTGAAATATAAAGCTGTGTTTGTGGTGGACGTGAAACCGTAGATGGTTTAATTTGCTGAAAAATGTCACAAGCAAGCACATATTTATGGGTTTGTCTATATAAACCATGCCACCAATAACGTTGCTGTAAAATAGAAACAGTCTCAGACACTCCGGCATGTGCAGAAGCCATGCCCTAGTGAGCAGCTATGATCAAAGAAAGCCTGCGGTCCATGTTTGGAATCAGGCGATCTCCAACTGATGGTATTGTAGCATAAGGAACTTGTTTGGGTGACAAATGATATGAATACTTAGACGGGAATCCCTGTGGGTAATCTATTCCATCCTTCGTAGCAGCTTTAGCTGCCAGAATTTCATTATCTATTTTAGTCATGGACCTTGTAACTGCTGCTACTGAACACGTGGCTACTGCAGATTTGGCTGCCTCGTCAGCCAAAGAATTTCCAACAGCATGTGCTACCACACGCTGATGGCCAAGAGTATGAATAACCTGTGTGAGTGGCAGACGTTCTTTAAGTTCCGCCACTCAAACCCAAAGCGTTTTATGCTTTATTGCTCTGCCCTTGGAGTCTCGATAATCATTTTGAGACCAAAAGAATAAGTTGCCATTAAACTACTGGACACAGTAGTAAGAATCGCACACAATAAGAGTGTTCACATTAGGATCAGCGAACTCTAGAGCTAAAACTAGAGCACGCAGCTCCGCCAATTGTGCCGTATAGTCCCCAAGTGCCTGTGTATGCACAATGGAAGACCTAAACTCACCATTTACAATCGAACCAGCCACAATAGCGCAAGCCACTAAATAAGCATGTTTGGACCCGATGGCCGGTTGAGCCGAGCTGTCGGTATAAATTATACATTTGTACTGATTCAAAGGTAGTAACGACAACGGAGGAGGATGAACATGTTCATACTGTAAAAACTCCTCTGTCTGTAGAGCGGGGTCAAAGATAAACGTGACATCAGCCGATGTCAAAGAAGTAGCCCATTGTATCCAATGGGGATGTAAAGCCTTAGAATTCGGTACACTCGCCTTCGTCACTGCCTCTGAAGCAGGTATAGGCGAAACCATAAGAATGCGTTTTCCCTGAGCCAGCGAACATTCTTTCAGAATCGCCATTTGGCCCGCAGTCGAAATCTTCTCAATATTGGAGAATCGCATTTCCGCCGATGTGTACAAATGTGATTTGTATGCAATTGGTACTGTGTCACCTTTGTTGAACGTTAAGTATGTGAAACCTACCTTCCCGGCACAATTCGTATGACCAGGTTCGTAGAATTATCACGCGTCAACAAGAAGTTGGACGCTAGCAGATCAGACTGCAAAGATTGAAGAATAGAGGTATGTTCCGGAAGCCAGCTGGCAGAAGAATATGAAAGTTGTAGCAATGCATAAAGCGGTTTGATACGCTGGGCATAATCAGGAATATATGTCCTAACGAAATTCAAAAAGCCCAGCAAAGATTGAAGTTTTTTCAGAGTAGATGGCGCTTGCAATTGTGCACATTTCTCCAGAAAGTGAGGGGCCAACTCCCTACCTTCGTTATTGAGCTTGTAGCCAAAGAAGAACTCCGCTAAACAAGCGATGTGTGATTTAGCAAAATGAAATTTGTACCCAAAGTCGGCATATGACAGAATAATCCGATCCACGCGGACTAGATGCGGAATCAGTTCGTCATCCGTCAGATAAATATCATGGACGTACGACAACGCATCTGGGTCAATGCTGTGTAACAAAGACACAACACATGCAGCAAAAGCCCCAGGGCTGTTCTTATAGCCCATAGGCAAATGCATAAATCTTTTCTGGTTGCCGACCGCACTAAATGCGGTCAAATCACGGCTCTCTTGAGCCAAATTGTGACTGTAAAAACCATTGGCTATATCTAGTGTTGTTTTGTATTTTTTACGTACAATATTGTTCAGTATCGCAGAGCTGTGTGTGTTCTGTACTGCAAATGTACGAACATGACTATTCAAATTTCGATAATTAAATACAATGCGATACGAACCATCCGGTTTCGAAATCGGAAAAGAGGATTATTCATGGGTGATACACAGGGTTCAATCACACCTTGATATTCCAACTGGGACAAAATGTCGCAGACGGAAGCTTTAGCCTCTCTCTCTAATTGGATATTGTGGTTGGGGCTGCGGCGTAGATCGCAAAGGTATTACATGTGCCGGCGAATCTCTATCCCAGCCCACTTGACTACGATACACCGCCGGGGCCAGGGCAAATGCCCACTCTAATGCGTAAGTCTTCTTAGCTTCCTCAGGGACGTAACGCGAAAAACTCGGAAGTATCACGTCCTCCCCTCGAGAGGAAGCCAGAACAAAAGGTGGAGGCCAATCCGCCTCCGCCAATAAAATGTCATAGAAGGACGTGAGATTTTCCCAAAAAACTGCAGTAATTGTACGCTGTATATCACCTTCAATCTGGAGGACTATTTCGTAAAGTCTATCCGGGGATGCGACTGGTGTGTCAGCTGTTTCCACTGTAATGAATGTGTCAGTTGCTCTCGCCTACAGACAGGGACGCAGTGCCTCCCGCACTATGGTTACCGGCGTCGCGCTGTCGAGGAGTGTCACTGCCCGTGTCCAATCTAGGAGTACCGTTCTCACCGTCTGAGGCATACTTCGCAGTTAAAGCATCAACTTTCTTCTTTTGATAAGGGGTTCAAAAATGAGGCAGTCCCTCTTGTTTGGCTTTTATGTCAAACTGGTGAGGTTGATCCCGTCCCTGCTGAGCGGTCGCACCTTTGCCGCGATCCTGGCACTCTCCACCACCGACTTGAGAGTCCGATGTGTCCTGCAAAGAACGAGAGCGCTGATCAGGGACTTGAAATCTGTCTGGTGTGTGAGAAGTTGGCCTGGTATATGCTGTCCACTAATTATAGTGGGCACCTTGCACCAGTCCAAACAACCCCTTATGGGAGATAGGTTAAAGACAACCTTTATTGAAAGATATCCTAGTGGTAGCTATGGAGAGCAGCCTTCAGGCTAAGACTTGAAGGAATGTAAAGCAGCTTGTTTTACCAGTCTATAATCTCTTGAGTGACCAAATGAAAGAGGACCACACCAGGTATATATTCAAAATATATATATTTATTGCTAAACACACCCCTCTAGTCTCTTTATGAGGCTAGAGTTCGAAGTACATAAGTTATAAGTTAGTTATCAACAGTAATAGCACAAATACACATTTGAGCCCTAGGGGCGTACCAAACCATATACCAATAAAGTGGTATAAGAACCACGACTGAGCTAGACACAAGGCCTACAGCCTGTAGAAATGCTTGGACCACAAGGAACCATCCAAGGTAGTGACACAGGGGACCCACGGGGGACGCGTGCAGTGTGAGAACACAGCCGCGAATCGCTGTTGACTTCTATGGGGAAAGTCGCGGTTGGAATTTTAAAGAAAAGGGACACTTAGAGGAGGACTTGGAGCAAACCCCTTTAGAACTGGGTTGTTCTAGAGTCTATACCCACGGGAGCACTGGAGTACTCGAGTTACCTCACCCAGGGAAGCCGGGTGCATAGGTGTCTTTCGGGGTCGGGTTTCGTTGTCGTTTTCGATGGCGATCTGCTGCAAAGTGCTGCTGGCGGCCAAGTCGAAAGTGTTCGGGTGGATCCAAAGGTGGATCGAAGATCTGAAGAACCTGAAAGCAGAGGGGACAGAGTCTGGGTCACTAGCCAGTAACCAGGAAGGCGATGAGCGGATGCCCACCGATGTCGGGTGCTTCAGGTAGGTTGACGGTCGTCTTGACTCTTCAGCCACGAGGTCCAGGAGGTGTTGACGACAACCAGGAGCTGGATTCAAGCTGTCCCATAACGTCTGTCGATTACAGGAGTGTCAGCGACCGGATTGGACCCAATAAGCCTTGGCAACGGCAAGTCTTGTGAAAATAGAAGAAGGATAGTGGTGCAGACCAGCAAGGTCTGAGGGACTCACCCAGCGAGGGTAAGTCAGGGCACGCCTAGAGAAATCAGGGAAGCCCAAGCAGAAGAAGATTGGCCTTTGGAAGGGCCCACTAGCCAATGGACTAGCGACCGTGAAGGAGCCTCAAGTGGACGCACTTAGAGCTGGCTCACGGGACACTCGTGGAGTGGAGGCCAGTGATCTTCGGTGCAGTTGGTGCTGGAGGCGGGGGCTACTCGGAGCCTAAAGCACAACTTCGTGGGAGACCAGGAAGAGGATGCACTTGCAAATGTGCTCGGTGTCCAGGGGTCACGGTTCCACGTTACCCACGACAGCTACGGGCCTCAGCTTTACTGGGGACTCAGGGCTGCCTCGGGGAAGTCTGGAAATCCTCCTCTGGTGATGCAAAGACTTCGGCGTCCGGCGGGAGCTTCAGCGATGCAGACCGGACAATTGCTTCATTGGTGCCTGCCAAGCAGGGGAGTCACTCCTTGACCCCAAGGGAGATTCTTCAGTCCTCTAATCTTAAAGTAGAGCGTCGAAGGTCCAGGATTCTGTATCAGAGTTTTGTCCAGGTAAATCTAAAGTCCTAAGGACTGGGGTCCCATACTTATACTAAGTTAGGGGGTTGGACATACTCTGGGGACCCACCTATGGGAGGGTCAGGGAAGAGGGGTGGTTACACCCATTCCCTTTGTCCAGTTTCGCGCCAGAGCAGGGGCTGGAAGCCCCTGAACCAGTTTGAACTGGGGTATGCACAGGGACACCAAACGTGCCCCCAGTGCAGGACTTCAAAGCACCAGAGAGTGCTCCCGCCCAGCCCCAATACACATTATCCTGTCTGGGGAGGTGGTTACACCTCCCTGGGACAGGAAACCTATTGTCCAGGCCTCCCCTGCCGGAGTTTCAGTCAGCAGCAGGAGGCCAGACCCGTGTCTGTGGCAGCGGCATCCATTTTGTGATGCCAGGGCTTGGAAAGAAGTTACCGGGCAGGCTGGTGTGTACATGTCTCTCCCTCTAGAAGGGTGGAATGCTACCCCCGCCGCCAGAACTGGCGGGGGGGTAGTATTCCAAGATGTTTGACACCAAACACGACATGTTTCCGTGCAGCCAACCCAAAGTTAGCATTTAACGCGAGGTTATAATGCGCTTAAGAGTATATGGTCAGGCTGCACTACAAACAGCATCAGAGAAGGGTCTCCGAACGCTGCAGAGGGGCTCTGCTCATGCAGGGCACCCTCTCACATATGAACCAAGCACTCTGCCTTCAGGATTGACAAGGCCTGCCAGAGGAGTGACTTATAGGTTTATATGTGTGTATGTATGTAGTGATATAGGTAACCTATATCACAGTAAGGGGTGCATGCACCACCTTACCCAGGCTGCAGGAGCAGACCTGTGGTGTTATTTTGGATGGCCTTCCAGGGGTGGCACAATACATGCTGCAGCCCCTGGTAGGCCTCTGAGGTACCTATGCCCTAGGTACATAGTATACCATATACTAGGGACTTATAAGGGCACTCCAGATTCCAATCAGAGATGTGCTTAAGGCACATGGAAACCATTTTAGAGAGGAAGCAGCTAGGCTGGGGTTCTGATTAGCAGGGCCCCAGCCAGACTAAAGTCGAAAAACAGTGAAGCATCAGCAAAAAGTGGGGGTACCCATGTGAAGCAGATCCTACTCTCCTACATGGTGTCTTAATTTTCACGCGGTCGCTCAAATCATAAGTACGCTCAGTAGAATCAGGTGTCCGTGAACCAGCACGCGAACCTTGCTTCTGGTTTTGCTGCCTCTGTTTCTTACTCCAGTTCTTTTTAGCAAAGAACGTGCGCCCATCCTTCTCAGTTTGGGCTTTTTGTTGAGGTTGCGTTTGAGTAAAAGGCTTAATTCTCAGACTATTGCGCCCTAAGGTTTTATAAGCTTTAGCAATAATCTTTGGTAATTCGCGCTGTTTGTCTGCGTCAGCCACAGCCTCCAAGTGTTGAGCCACTTGTAAGCTTACAGCTTCTCCCTTCACATTAGCAAGGATCATATTGCAAACGATGTCGAACACTCCCACCAGTCTCATCCCCAACTCCAGGGCCGCTGCGGCCCCGTGTTCATCCTGAACACGTTTTATCACGGAAGGGAGAACGGTCATTGAGGGGGTGCCAAAACACATCGAATATGCAGCTGCAAACACTCTACCCCAAGTGTTACAATCAGCTACTCGGGAACAAGGCCTTTAGGTAAGCTCATAGTCAAGATCCTGTGTTTCTCCACAGGAGTGGTATTTGGAAAAAAAGCTTCGAGTTGCCCAAATTTTTCAGCAAGTTCATCCTTATTTTGCGGACGTTTGCCCATCACTGAATTAATCATGAGGGGACTTATAACCAGACCACCATGTCCAGGCAGTTGTGCAGCAACTCCAGGTGGTGCCACCTGTAGGTTGTGCGACATGAACTGTATACCAGCCCTATGTACACATATTAGCGCTGTATGTAATACATGTAGCTCTGCGACAGTAACATTAGGGTAATTTGGATGTGGGGTATACCCAGCCAAAACGGGCCACGTGGCCCCGTCAATTGATAAGGGGCCTAAACAGACCGCTGTCAAAGGGTGAGGAAGGGCGCCATTAAACCAAATGGTGTGTTGCCAAGCTGTCAACGGAACTTCAAGAGATCTATAAGGTCGATAATTCTGCAGAAGCGCAGTGGCAGTATATTCGTGAAAGAAATTATCAGTTCCATCCACTGCCGGAAAGGTGACCCAAGAATAGAATACCTTGAAGCAGTGAGCTGCATCCGCCTCTACAACAAAAATGAGAGCAGCACCAGCATTAGGGACTCCATGTTGAGTCAAATAAGCCGTGACTGGAGCGCGGTTCGGAGACGTTATGGCGACCACCATAATGAAAAGAATATCAGAACAACGTACGGGCGGCAATGCAATAATGGGTAGGAGAAATAGAAAGACCTTTTAAAATTCAAGCTTGAAAAACCTATAAAAATTCAAATATAGGAGGCTACACCGTCACAACCATCTCCGGAAACAGAAGTAAGGGGATTGTGGACAAGCACAAGCACTACTCAGGTGTCTTGCAGGTAAGTACCAGACCAAACGTTTGTGGCGCCATGTTGAAGGGATTCTGCACATACACAGAACTATGCGCAGGAATACGGGACCTCGGTGTATAGGGGCTAAGCCTTCCTACCGCCTCAGTACCCACAATCCCAGGACCAACTAGCTATAGTGACTCACTCACTCTCCTGTACTATCACGAAGATGCAAATGATTAGACACCCCAGAACACAACACTCCTGACTGTCTCAGGAATCGCGGCAACAAGATGTACGCTTTCGCTCACTCACTCGTACTTGTCTACAATAAGAATCGACAGAGACACGGATATAGTTTAAAATGTTTATTTTAACTATCGTGCTCTATAACGCAGTATACGAGCCACTACCAGCAGCAAAACGCATAAACCTAAAACAGTTAGCATTGTCGCAAGTCCATATATTATAAAGGGAGATGTCATCCTATATAGACAGTGGATAAAGGACTATAAGACCTAACCACCCTCCCCTTGGCAAGAAGCAGTATTATTATATAATAGAAGATCTCTGGGCTTTGTCAGCAGACCCTATACCTTAGTGCCTATATGGTATATCTACATCATAGGAACTGCATGGCTCTTCTCCCTGGAAAGGTCCTTTTCCAAGTGTGTGTTAACCAAACATGCATCCCCATAATATCAAAGCACGAGTTTCCTGCAGCCGCAGCTGTGTTAGCATGGTTTGTCTAGGTGCTAGGGACTGACCAGAACAGAATAACAAGGGGCAGTGTTTATCGACCTTGCTCACAGTGTTCAGACTAAACTCCAGGAACAGGCAGAGAACACACGAAGCAGACGGTTCTCATGTGAAAGGCATAAGCAGAGTCTTGCAAAATAAAGTCATGTAGTAACGTGCACAAAAGCAGCATCATGGCAGCAGAGCTCATGCTAACTTAGCGATGTCGATAATGTCCCCATCAGCCATATGACAACACATAGGGACCGATTTTGATATCTAGGGTTTCCCGCCGACCTTCATATTACAATGACGGCAGTCGGAGTGAAACCCACGGGGGGATTATGCTCCTCTTCCGACAGCCTGTCAGAAGAGTAGCGGAATTGTAATCCCATGAATGACGGCGGAGCCAGCCTCGACTCGGCCGTCAGGATTACAATGTCGGTTTCCGAAAACCTTTCCATGTCCGCCTTTCGGACATGAAAAGGCTGTCAGGAAGTGACTTTGGGGGACCCTATCAGGGCCCCCTTCCCCCTCGCCCTCCGCTATGGGGCCTGTGCCCCCCTAAACATCACTGCACCGTGTGGCAGGCACCGCGAGGTGCCAGCCACATGGTGCAGGGATGTTTCCAAACATCCATTTTACTATGGCAATTTGTGCTGTGGGCCTTTTCCACCCGCTCGACAAGCTGCTATAGTAAAATGGATGTTTCCAAATTGTGCGGTCAGAACCGCCGACCTATGGTTGGGGGGTTCCAAACTGCTACAGTGTCGGACGGAGGCAAGTCTGCTCAACATCGTAATGAGTTAATATATATCCTTGAAGTAAGATTTCTCTATATTGATGGAAAATTAAAGGAATATTATTTCGAACACTTGTGCATGAACATTGATTATACATTGGAAGAATTGCACAAAAAACAGGTTTACTCTGCTATACCAAGATTGATTTATTCTGAGGAGTGCATATAGGGCCGGGTTCTCTAAAGTCATGTCCTGGAGGGCCAGATCCATGCCAGATTTTTAAAGATAACTACATTTATCTAAATGGGGATATGCTAAAAATCTGGCATGGATCTGGCCTTCCAGGACCGACTTTGGAGAACCCTGATATAGGGGATGTTACTCCCTACCAGGGGAAGGATCTGTTCCATTTCTGACCCACGCCTATGATCAGAGGGCGATATCCTCATGCACCCAATTAACTTTGACAAAGTGATTACATTTCATCTACATTTGTTTAGCAAAGGAGTGCAATTGTCAATCTTTTAGTAACAAGTATGTTTGTGGCAGGGGGAGGCACCAGCCGTATGCACCCCAGTTGCCGATTTGGCAGCTGCCAATGGTAGTCAACCTTTTCGACTAGAGAGCCATGCACACCGGGAGGGAGGCAGCAGTATTGTGCACCATTGATTTGTATCAGGAGGGGCTGCTGAAGATGTTTCAGGTATTGGGGAATGAACACAGGATACTGGTAGGTCGTTTTCTGGAGCACATTGCTCTCCAATATGTGCTTGCCGCTCTCTGGGGTGGGGGATTGAGGAACTGTAGACATCACTCCCACTGCAGGTTTTTCTCACATACGGGGTTGCCAGGAAGGCCGTCACTGTGATTTATAGTACCCTACATGCCCAGCACTGTGAGGCGGATGTGCCGGTCAGGACCAAGTGAGCGGGCGACCTGGGCACCGCCATGACCGATAAGCAATGGGTGAGAGCCAAGGCGAATGTTGAAGGAGGTATCCAGGAACCCACGATTCATTTCCATGCAATTTAACTTCTCACACCAGACATTCCTGACAATGAAGCGTATTAACCGAATATTTTCCAGGGGCTCCATCCGAGTGTCTGCGTTGCCACACGCCAATCTCTGACTTTTATCACATGGTGTAGGACTGCCCTGGCCTGCTGGGGACATGGGGAAGGTGGCGTAGGAGTTGTTGGAAGTAGTGGAGCGAGTGGTGCCCCTCACCCCCAAATACTGTATTGTGGGTATATGACCCAGAACCAAAGGCGACGTGCATACACGTGGGTTTTGTGCTGTGGCCCTGGTGTATGAGACAGATAGCGATGTTGTAGAAGGCCAGCACTCCATTAGACATGGGGCCCTGGCTACCAACCTTATGAAATGGGCAAAGGCGCAGGTGGATGTCATTGTTAGGCCTCGCCTTCAGGGTGTCAGGGGACACAATTGCACCATGTGGGACAAGTACGTTTTGAAGCTAGATGCAAACAAAAATGAGAGGCCACCCTGAGAAGGGAATTGTTCACAGCAAAGTTGTTGACGTGACATTCTTGATGATATATGATTCTACATGTTATGGTATTCATGTGGCGCCCGGAGGCATCTGGGACCCGTTACTGTCTGGAAAATGTGCCCCCACCATACTCTTATATCTATGTGCCCTATTACTGGTTTAAGTGCCTTGGTTTGTTGAATGATGGAGACGGAGAAGACAGAAGTCCTCGCCCTCGCACCCACCCCCTCAGCATGGGACAACATCTGGTGGCCCTCGGCAGCTCCCCCACCCCCATGGACCACGCCCAGAACCTCGGCATCATACTCGACTCCTCCCTCACCATGACCCGACAGATCAATGCCGTCTCCTCCTCGTGCTTCAACACCCACCGCATCCTTCGCAAGACTTGCAAGTGGATCCCCCCAAATCCAGAAATTCGACACCTACGCACTCATAACCAGAAGACTGGACTACGGAAACGCCCTCTACGCCGGAATCAACAAATCCCTGCTCCGGAAACTCCAGACCATCCAGAACACCGCTGCCAGGCTCATCCTCGGCATCCCACGGCACAAACACATCACCCAGCACTTACGAGACCTCCACTGGCTCCCTGTCGAGAAGAGAGTCACCTTCAAGCTACTCACTCACTCCTACAAATCCCTCCACAACACCGGACCCCAATGCCTCAACGAAAGAGTCTCCTTCCACGCACCCAAGAGAAACCTCCGGTCCGCCGACATCGCACTCACGGCAACCCCGTGCATCCGCAGAGCCAGAACGGGCAGAACACCCTACTCCTACATCGCAGCAAAGACCTGGACCGAACTCCGCTCAACAACAGACGTTCCCCCACTCTGCACACCTTCAGGACAAGCCTCAAGACCTGGCTCTTCGGCTGATTCGGAGCTGCACGACCTCCCCCCCCCCCCAGCGCCTTGAGACCCTCGCGGGTGACTAGTGCACTTCACAAATCCCTGATTGATTGATTGATTGATTGATTGAACGATGCTGGGTGGGAAGGTGGGATGGCTGCCTGGCGATAAGTTATGCCCGGTCGGGGGAACTCCAACAATAAGGATTCTGGGTGGGCGTGAGCTAGACTACACAGGTTGGTTATTGGGTTATGATGGTGTATAACTCCAAACTAGAGATTTAAACAAAACATAAGCTGCAGTTCAGCTGTTGGAGCTTGGTATCACATGTTTTTGGACAAACTAGAAAACCCTATATATTCCCATGATCAGAAGAATCTATTGAACGAAATGATATACTGCTTATGGAAATTCTCCATCGTGACATAAAATTACAGATGAAAATGTTGTCATAAATGGTTATTTTCTTTATTATTGACACAAATTACTCCATGCTGAATTCAGAATTGCATCTACTTTTTATAGATTTCTGTGATCATCCTTTGATTTCCTAATTGCTTCCACCACTAACTGCAAATACGTTGAAACCACAAAGATTTAGAAAAACGGTCTACCTCTTAGGAAAATGCAAAAACTGTGGAACAAAAGTGTTTTTGATACAACTTGATTGTTTAAATCTCGACAACATGAACGCCATTCCTAGGCTGGCTTATGTTAAAAAAGCCTTTCACTACCTAGGTTTGATTGTTCTTTTCAATTCCCCCGGACATATAGTATCTCAGACGAAGGAGAGGGGGAAAAAGAGTTTTGCTTCAAATCGTGAAGAGGTCAGGATGGAAAAGTCTCTTGACTCCTGTTCCATTATTAATTATATGCAGTGGCGGCTCCTCCATTGGGGCATGGGGGCGTTGCCCCACTGCTTCCTCGCAGTGCGAGAAGCAGAAACATGAAATGGTAAAACTACCATTTCATGTTTCTGCTTCTCGCACGGCGAAAGCAGGAGTGCCTGGTTGGGGGCGGGCGGGTGGGCGTTCATTCTCGAGTGCAGGGGAGGCGTGGCTAGCCCACTGTCTTTGGTGCTGACGGTTTGTTCGGCCCCAGGGCCGACCATACCAGTCATGCGCAGTTGCGCACTCTCTCTTGTTCTCTATGTAGGCTGCATGCAGCCTACATAGAAAAATGGCCCCTGGCCTACAGGCGCCCGGCCGGGCGCCGCCCGCCTCCAATCACAACGCTGCTGGCTTAGGGGAACGGGAAGGAGGCTGCCTAGGTTTACACAGGCCCGGCCGGGAGCAGCAGGAGCGGTGGCGCGTGATCCGGAGGAAGCAGTGGGAGGGAGGTAGTAAGGTAAGTTTAGTTTAAATCTTATTTTCATTACTGTCCCGCTCCCCCACACCCGCGCGAAGCCCCCCCCCGTCTTGCCGGCCGCGACTGTTCAGGCCGAGAGCCTCATCTGTTGTTGTGGTAGGCCCCTGGAGTTGTACAGCACTCGGGTTGAACCTTTTGGCCAGCGAGTTCACCATCCTTCCGGCTGGGCGTGCTCATTTTTCCCGCTTACTCAGGGAAACACGAAGGGTGCTGCTGCCGAGTTTCCTGACAACGAAGCACAAAAAAATATGCTTCACTAATTTTAATTTAGTCTTTCTGTAAATACCTCCATGGCTTTTGAAAGTGCATGTCCAGTTCCAACCGTCTCAGGCTCATTTACTCGCTGTCCGAAGCCGGGTTTCCTTACTTCACGATTCTCCGGGCACATTTCGTGCACCTAGATGAAAGTGCCTACAGTCAAGGAAATCGGGCCCCTAACAAAGAGCTTGCCCTGGAGTGGTCTCCCAACCTGTTTAAGATGAGCGAAAATAGTGAGGGGGGCCTTTGCTTTGCATCCTAAATGCATTAGCCTCTCTGACGTCGGCGAAGGAGTGGACAGGGCTATTTCAACAGCGTGGAATTTGACAGCTTGAGGACTGTGAGCCACCGAGGGTCTCGGTGCACCGGGGATTTGCCAACCATACGCCTGCTTGTCAGAACAAAATATGTCACCTACTATGCGATAGTGGAGCTTAAAAAGAATAAGGGCTTCTTAAGGGGAACCTAAATTTAGAGCTCTGAATGTTTAGGTGTCAGTGTTCATTTGAAAGGGCAGACAGCCAGAGAAAATAAAAGAAGCGAAGCGCTGCGTTCAGAGACAGAAATAGGGAGCGGGGAGATTTATGTTTCACAACAAAACACAGCGGAGATCAGCAGTAAAGCTACGGTATGATTAACTTTGTTTTAGTCAGTCATGTTTATCAGCATCAAAGTCTAGGAATGCACCCGGTTTGTATTTTTACAATTAAAAAGGATACCTGCATAACCTACATGAAATAAATCGTCGAACAGTAATCCAGGGTCAAGGAATGACTTCAGTGTTAAGGAAAAGCCACCAATCTTGCTTAACATTGTTAAAAATCTGAGGCTGAACTTTGATGCGAGTCTGGCCCTGGAGGCGAAATTTACTGCTGTAGTCCAAGCAACTTTCATCTAAATCCACATGCCCAAACTAATTTCACACATCACCGTGGATTCATCCTGAGCATGCTCCGAACAGTTACACAGCGCATGCTTCTGCGCCTCGTGTGTATTCTGTTTTGAGCATTATTTTCTAGCGCCAGCAGAGAGGCCAGAGAGATGATTTTTATGAGCTGCAGCAGCTGGGCCTCGTCGTTGAAAATGCCACCGTGGACTGTTGAAGTGCACTGATTGGAAGACTCCCGAGGGTCAGTGTTGTTTTATTTACTTGCTGTAGTGTCGGGCTCACTTTAATCTTTCATCCTGTCTTTTTCTTCCTACCCTGCACTGCCCTTGACCTGTCTGTCGCTCTCTCATTTTCACCCGCTGTTTTCTCTCCCCAACACACTCTCTTTACAAAGGATGGTAGGAAGATGGAAAAAGGTAGCCTGATTGTGCGCCGATTTACCAGCCGGAAGTTTGCCTAATCAATTTTCTATCAGGGAAGGCTCAGCACTTTCCTCCATTACTTTGGTTAATGATGGGGAGCAGGTGATTCAGCTACCTATCAGCTCTTCATAAACATGGTCTGCAATATGGAAGCAAAGGCTCCGGTTGATTGGGCTACGTGTTTGGGCTTTTCAAAGATGGTTTGCAACAAAGGGCCATCTTCGACTATGGACCAGATTGTGGGTGCTGCATTGTGTGTGAAAGGCATCATGGAGTGTCCTAATGCATATTTACCGGTCCAGCAGAATTGAAGTCTGTCATTAAACATACTCCGAGGAAGGCTTGTGCTTCATATTCACACACAAGGCTGTGCAAACCTTTGCCTCGGCAATGCAGCCTGCACAGCTGCAAACTCACCCTCTTTAGGGAGTGACATCCCCTCTCGATGTCTTACACCCTCTCACCCGCCAACCTGCTTTCTCACCCGCTTGCTTCTGGGTGAAACAGACACGGGCTCAATGCAGAACAGGGATTTAGAACAGCAGGGGCGCCAAACAATATGCAGATATTAACATTAATTTGTTTGTTGGTTAGTCCTCTCTAGTAGCAGCATTAGTGACAATCACTGCGGGACGCTGAATTTCAATAGTTTAAATTAAATACTTCATAGTGTCATTAAGTGTGTTTCCTGTTCTGTGAAACGAACGCCAGACAGTCAGCTGAGCTAATCAAAACCAAGCCTTCCTCCCAGGGTACTTGCTGGCCTGAAAGAAATTCAAATGTACACTACAACGAGTTAATCTGCAATTGTTAAGGCTAATCTGCAAGTGTAAAGGGTGGTTGGGAGCTGGGTATTGGGAAATTGGCATTAATTGATCAAATCACTCCAAGGTTTGTGGCAAATATTTATTGTTTTTGAGCATCAGTGCAAAGAGTTAACAACTGAGCTGTAAAGTAAGTGTGTGCTTTTAATTGTAATTGTGTATATATATAGCCTTTACTACCCCTGACCAGGTATTGAAGGGACAGTTATGTTAAAAAAAAATGCATTAATAGTGCACTGTTAGCTCTGAATCTTGCTTACCCCAATCACATGATACATATAACTTATAAGGGAACGGTTTTCAGTCTGTGTGGATGACTTCCTTATGTATTTATATCTGTATTGCTGCACTAAGCACATTACACAGATAGTACAGTGTGCAACTGACTGTATGTGAGGCTGCACGTCACACACATATTTTACAGCATTTTAGTTTTAGAAACACAAGCACGTATGCTCGGAGCAGCGGGCGGCATGACCTTGGGTATACTGAATAAGCAGCTACCTATGTTGTTGAGTGACATCTCTTTAATAATGTAATAACTGCACTTTCACAATTGCTTTATTAACCTTCCTGCTTTCTCAAATTTGCTTGAAAATGCACCATTTGTCCATTCTTTTTCAAAATTTTCTCGGGGAGAACCCCCCTCTCCCCCGAGCCCCCAGTAGGTTGTTTGGGCTCGCTCGCCGCAGTGCAGCACAACGTTCATTTTACGCCTCACCACTTTCAAATGTCACCAGCCGCCACTGATTATATGCACATTTTTTATGTTTCTGGTATTGAACACTACTTAACATGGTTTGCCAATCCACAGCATAGGTTTTATCTGACAAGGTTGAGACTAAATGTAATCCACCATTTAGTTGCTTTTCCCCTGGCGGGCAGGGCCGGACTGGCTACCGGGCGTTTTGTTGTGCTGCCGAGCTGGGGGCTGATTTCGTTGATGGGGACCTGCGTGAGCTTCGAAATAAACAAAGCAAAATGAATGTTTTTCAGCACACGCAGGTCCCCATCAACGAAATCAGCCCTCAGCTCGGCAGCACAACAAAACGCCCGGTAGCCAGTCCGGCCCTGCTGGCGGGCTCTTGGATCACTTCTTTTTCGAAATGTCCGTGTGACACCATCTCAACCCAATCAACTGTGATCTGTATGCTATTTTGCACTATGTATCATTCGATAAAGGTTCGATTCTTACTTCCTTTCCTTCTGCACAAGCACTTTACTTCATATAAAGAGGGCTTAGGATATATTCAATCTTTAGCTTCCCCAGAAATCTGTATGGCCACACTTAACTAAATCACTGCTGCTGTGAAACCTAGTAAATTTTATGCAATGTAAAAATAATTATTGTGATTTTAGTATTTTAAATGAATACCAGATATTTTGATTGACATTGTTTCAAGCCTATCAACCTGAGCACTCTATGTTATTTTGCACTTTGTATCGCTCGTTAAAGACTTGTTATTTCAGCCTACCCCTTGCACAATGCACGTTACCTTACATAAAGAGGGCTCAGGTTATATTCGACTCTTTACCCTGCTGAGTAATCTGTATGGATACTCCAAATCATATCATTGCTGCTATGAAATTTCAGGACATTTTATATAAAGTAAAAGATTTTCATTGTGATTTTAATATCTATTGTGAAGCTGATGTCCTATCTGTCATTTAATGTGATTTTTTTGTATTTATTTTATGTGCTTTTATGACCAGTGTTCTAGTCGAATAAAGATTTTTGATTGATACAACTCTGCTAGTTTCTGAAAGCTGGGAAGACGGTGATACTAGCACAACAAACCTTTTGTTGGTGCCATTTTTAGCAAAAATAAAATGTACTCTTTCTTCCACAGCAATTTTTCCCTAAAATACATTTTACCATATTTAGCCTATTTCTCAGTTCCCTTGATGGTAATCAACAAACCCTGGGTACCTGCAGAATCAACATGATGTGAGAAGAAATGAAGCAAATTTGGCAAGATACTTTATGTGGAAAGATTTTTGGGCAGGCTTACGTGTGAAATGTCCAGAATGTCAAAAAAGGGGTTAGTATTCTAGGGAGTATAGGCTTAGCAGCTAAGTTGTTAAAAGTGAGCTACTTATTAGAACCATTTCCTCTAGTCTGGGGGAGTGAGAGATAGGTTTTGCTCATGCACAGATTTTTTTTTCCACAATGTTATTTTCTATGAACAAAACATTTTAGAACATATCACGTAAGAGCAATATACAATATCTCCTACAACAGGGGCATGGTGGCCGCGTTTTAGTGCAGCTCTGCACGGCCACTGCCATCCGTCATTATCCTACAATACTACGCATGAGATATACAATCTGCCACATGCTACAAGACCCTGATCCTGCACCCACAGACTGAGAAAAGATTTTGCTGTCCCCCGCTCTCTTCGTGCATCGAGGGACGAGGTGTGAGAAAGATGCAGCCTTGAAGACTGTGGAGTGGTTCGTATATGCCGGATCCAACGTATACTGGTGCCTTTGGCCGGAACTGGGCCTTGCCAGCGATTGTCCCTTCGCCCTGGCGGAGGTTCTTTAAAGTGATTAGGGCTGCTGTGCTGCAACCAGAACCCAGCCTGCCAGGTGTACGGCATAGGACCTGGGACATGGTCGACATGTGGAGCCGAGGCCGCAGTGGTGCCGACCGGAGCAGGCCCTTTGTCGGATCCTGCTGCATACGGCGAGGCCCAGGCAGTAGCCCCCAAAAGGTGAGTGGACACCGTCACCCAGCCGCAGCCAGGGTCCAAAGTGCTCTGGGCTGGGTGCAGAGACAGAGGGAAGCGGAGAGAGACACCAGCCGTGGACACGGGCCATGCCCCTGCTGGGGGTGGGCTATCCGATCCTGCGGCTCCAGGCCTGTTACTGGGTGAGTTTCGCTTCAGTGGGAGCCCAGTGTAGCCTATCCCGCCTTGTGGGGATTCCGGGGCCAGGGATGCAGCTGTGGACACAATGCTGGGAGATCTATACCACGGGCACATCATGCAGGGTCTGAGGGGGCATATTTAGACCAAAATCTCACTGCCTCCTTCCCTCCTGTTTCCTTCCTGTTCAACCATTGAGGATTTTCCAGTGGGCCCTACTGGCCCCTACATTTGAGTCTACATGCGATGTGGCGAGGTATTAACGGTGACTGTGGGACACCCACTTAAGGCAGGGCCTCATAAATGCTGCGTGTTGTAGGAGGAGACTAAGCCTCAGCTGTTATTATAAGGCAACTGGGTATACTGGTTCTGCCCATAGGTGCTACACATATTTATTTGTCCCCGGCGTAGTGCCTCCCACACCCACTGCAATATCCTTAATGGGACTCAGATAACAGATGCCGCCTCCTGGAGCTGGACAAATCCCCTGCATATATATGAACCACACGACACGGTGACTTACTACAGGCGGTGCTGTTGGCTGCAATATACCTCGGGGTGCTGGGGGCTTCTGGTACTCTCTCTTGCCCTAGCGTGCTTGTGCAACTCGACCTCTATGTGAGGCTGGCTGAGAGAAAAACACAATTCTGAGACACCGTCTTTAACTGACACATAACCAACAGTGATAAGGAGCGTGGCATATATAAAACTCTATCTACCGGCCCACAGGATACCAGTTGAGACCTTAATCCTAGAAGATGCTCAATACACCAAACGCTCCCCATTAAGGGGGGACATAGAGGTGAGTAGGCCAGTTGCGGAGACAACCAAACCAGGTTTCGGTGCGGTTTGTGACTGGTGTCCCTCCTCCTAATCTTGACAGTCCAGAATTAGCTTCACGAATTGGCTGAGCTTGGGGTCCTGTCCCCTAGTGGATCCGGCTTTTGCATCTCTGACTGCTGATGCTGCCCCACAGCTTCTTGGTGGGGGTCGGGCGTGTCAGTGTCCCACTGTACAGAGTGGAAGATTGCCTACATCACCGACTTCTACCTTTACCTGTATCTACCATGACTAAGGACAAAGGACCACCCGGTGCTAAGCAAAGTACTGTTGACAAATGCACTCAACCAAACACATCCTCCCCGCACATGGGGTCAGACCCCCCCGACACTGTGGCTCCTGATAATGCTGCATTATTAGCGGCAATTACACAGTCCCGAGTTGTTCTGGATGTCAAAATAGGGGCAGTGGGTTCTGAAGTCACCCTACGTAGAACAGGATCTTCGCAATGCAGTGGAGTGGATCACACAGGCAGAGACCCAAGTGTCAGGAGTTGAAGATTCTGTCACCTCCTTACAGCTAACAGTGACTAAACTCACTTCCATTACGAAGGAGCTTGCGGCCCGAGTGGAGGATGCTGAGGGCAGACCACCCCGCAATAATCTGTGCTTCGTCGGACTTCCAGAGAGCTGTGAAGGTGCCTCCATGGACAATTCCTTGATCGCTAGATTCGAAAGTGGTGCCACTGGGAACCCTCTCTCCCTGCTTCCTTATTGTAAGGGCCCACAGGGCACTAGTCCGTCGCTCCTGCCCATGTGCAAGGCACCACTCAATCATAGCTAAACTCCTCAATTATATGGATAGAGACACCATCCTAAAACAAGCCCGCCTTCAAGAGAGACTGGTCTACCAATCACATACTATAATGATTTTTTCAGATTATACCAGACTCCTCCAGAAAGAACGTCAGTCCTTTCAGGCTGCCATGCGGTGTCTTCAGGAGATGAACATCCGCTAAATGCTCCAATACACTGCAAGACTCAAAGTTCTGTTTCAATCGTGTGTTATGCATTAGGTGGCCACATGACACCATGAGCAGGTACACTTACCCCTTGTTCTACATAGCTGAAATTCATTGAGGGGATCCATTGGAACATGTGGAAGTGGACCCCCCCATTGGGATCCACTGTGGGCTGTTTTTGCGACAGATGCTTCAAGTTCTCGAAGTATAGTGTGGGGGTGTTTCCGGTTTGTTAGATGTTTGTTATTTCATTTTGCAATTTATTGTATTATTATTGGTTTTTCATTTCATATGTTTATTTTCCTTCTTTAATTTTTTTTGCTACTGCCCACCTGCTGCTTGCTGCCTACCTCACTCTCTGCACAGTCACTATCACATCTTACTGATATAGGTTCCCCGTCATCCACAATTCCCATACGACACATACACGTAGCAACCTGGAACGTGAATGGCTTTTTTGACAAGATTAGGAGGTGGACTGTTTTAAAACAAGCCAAGAGGATGGGGGCCAATATCCTGCTATTACAAGAGACCTATCTTATAGGGAATAAAATCCCAAGCCTAACACGTTGGAGGTATATGCAAGTCTCCCACTCAGGGTTTACACATGGCTCTAGGGCAGGAGTACTCACAAACATTTTCCCGGGGCCACAAAGTTTGGTCTTTGGCGTGACCAAGGGCCGCACTGATGCCAGCGGGTGGTGTAAAGTAGGTGTAGGGGAAGCAAAGCATGTATATTTAGTGGCTGAACTCAATTGCGCAATGTGAAACCAGCAAACCTTGGATGAATCCCGGCTTCTCCACTTGACCAAATTATGTGAGCCTGGGCAATTGTTTTATTTCAATTTCCCTCCTTTTTCTTCATTGTCACATATAAGAAGAATTTGAAATACATGACTTCAGGATGCGTGCTGTTCAAAACCATCTCATGTGCTTAGATGAAATCACTAATGGCATTGTTGTCAGGTTGGAGGGGGAAGCATGAACATTTCTAAATTCATGTTTGAAAGCCATCACTTAAAAAAAATACTTCTGAATGCACTGCTTTAATTTGATTCACTAAGGTGAAATGGCTCTACAGGTCAATGAAATACACTTTTTGAATTTTAAAAAGACTATTTGCTGTCTTTTAAAATGAAGATGTTCCTAAAGTTAAGGGCCTAGTTACTCCCTTTCCCTAACTGCAATTAACCTTTAAATAAGTACTTGCTGTATTTGTAAAAATTGTTTGCATGTCAGTGCTGAGTCCAGTAAACAGCAGCCTAGTGCTGCTGCTGCTACCAGGGGGCTGCATGTAAAGTTCAGGAGGGGCTCATGCGGCCCCCGGGCTGTACTTTGAGTATCAGTGCTCTAGGGGTATAGGTATTCTGATTCAACAAACAGTTCCATTTTCCCACATTCTGGCTTGGTCAGATAAATATGGTAGATACACAGCATTAACGGCGATGCTGTTTTGCAAACCACTCACATTCCTGAGCATATACACTTCCCCTCCACTTGGACATTCCTTCAATTATTTGCTGACGGGGCTCTGGAGTGAGTTGCCGGACAGGTTCATAATACTAGGGGGGATTGGAATGGACTTGTAGCTCCAGACTTAGATAGATGGTGCTCCCTGGGTTTACCCAGGGCGCGAGGTTCGATGCCCCTCTCCTCCTTCATCTCTGCATGAACCTCGCATTCCTTTGCGTGGAGGGCACGTCACTCCGCTCCTGGGGGCTATACCTCCTTCTCATCACCTAATGGTTCCTACTCCCACCTTATTATTTTTTGGTTCCTCAATATTACCTGCATAGGATAACAGACATTGCAGTGCTTACAAAGGGGTTGTCGGATCATTCCCCTGTGGCCCTGGATGTCTGGACGGGTCCCAGATGCCAAATATTTTGCTGCCATATGTCACCCTGGCACCTCCACTGGTTTGAATATTGTAAGCACATAGCTAATACCATCCAGGGATACTTTGCCCATAACGTGGACTAAGTTATGTCTCCTCAAACACTCTGGGAGGCTTTAAAACCCACGAGTAGAGGTACAGAAATCAGTTACTGTACAGGAGAGCAGCGCTGTAGACTATGCCATATAGCTTATCTAGAGTCAGACATCTTAGACCTCGACCTAAGGGGCCGCCAGGATGACAGTCATCTTGCCCGTAGGCAGCTTGGTCTACTTCAACAACAATTCCACCAAGTCCTGATGTATGTGGCAAAACTCATGTGGAGGGCATCTCAGAGTAGAATCTATCAATGGGGAAACAAATTGAGCCGGATGCTTCATAGATTAAGCCAGGGTGCCTGCAAGACACCTACCCTTCCATTAATTATGAATGAATCAGGTGCCCTGCTTACCAACCCAGAGTAGATAGTGGGTAAATTTGCTTCCCACTTCAGGGAGGTTTACACTGAAAGAGAAGTGGTGTCAGTATACAGATTGAGGAGTTTGTGGAGGCTCTCTCACTCCAGGCTCTCCCCAACGGGAAACAGCGTTTACAACGCTGTCATTACATCACAAGACTATTACAACATGGTCGTTACAACGACTGCGCTGTTAGTACGCGATGCATTTACATCGCAAGTCATTACAACGACTTGCTGTAGGGGGCGCTGAGGTACTGGAAATGAATTCAAACACCTTCCCTACTGTTGCGCAAACTGGAGTAGGAATAGTAAATAATACTATTCCTAAGTCCAGCGCGCCCCCTACAGCAAGTCGTTGTAATGACTTTCGATGTACATGCATCGCGTACTAACAACGCAGTCGTTGTAAAAGCACGCGATGTAATACATCGCGTTGTAATGTACTATATTCCTCCCCAAGGTGACCTGGGATTTATTGGATGCAAAGCTTACAAAGGAGGAACTTGCCTCGGATGTGGCTGACATGAATTCGGGCAAAGCACCGGGACCAAACGGGTCCCCTGCAAATTCTTTAAAGCCTACATGCCCAAGCTCAAGGACCACCTTGTGTCGGTGATCCTGTCTGCCTTTGATGCAACACTTCTGCCACTAGACTGGCGTCATGCCAAAATTGTAGTCTTCCCTAAACTGGGCCGCCACCAGATGATATTACTTCATATTGCCCAATTTCTTTATTAAACCTGGAAGCTGAAATATTAGGTAAATAACTTGCAAACAGACTCATTGAATACCTTCCGGATATAATACACCCAGACCAGTCTGGCATCATGCTTCACTGAGCGACCCGCCACAATATTCGTCGAGTGTATAATACAGTTGAAATGGTGGCTCACTAAATGAGCCAGCAATGCTCCTATTGGCCGACATTAACAAGGCCTTCGATTCCGTCAGTTAGACCTATTTGTTTGTCCTACTCTGCCGCCTTAACTATGGCCCTCAGTTCCTTTCATATCTTCGACTCTAACACAGACCTAACATCGTATGTGCAAATTGCGGGAGCTCGGTCAGACCCGTTCCCTATACAACGAGGGACACAACAGGGTTGTCCCCTGTTGTTTGCTCTTATCATGGAGCCATTAGCGGTGTGTGTCAGAGCAGATAAGCTGATTCGGGGTCTAGAGTGGGGCCATGGGTTGTCAGATCAAATTGTATTGTATGCGGACGATGTTCTTTTCTTTATCACATCATCCGCCATAACGGGCCCTAGACTACTGCATATTCTTCACCTATTTGGTGAAGCATCAGGTTTATTTATCAACACCTCAAAATCTACGGTTTATACCTGGGGCCCTGAACACCATGATCTCAGTTGTGCCTTAGGACTGAGAAATGCTACTCAAGGGTTTAAATATTTAGGTATTTATATATCCACAGATGCCACAGTAGCATGGAATGCCAACATTGAACCTGTCTTTACTCACCTTAAAGAGGACAATAGGATTTCTTTGGCTCTCCCTCTGGCCCTATTGAGTCGATCAGCAATCTTCAAAATGGTCTCCCTCCCTAACTTTTTATATCAACTACAAAATTTCCCCTTTCCAATCCCATGGCAGTGGTTCTGCAAACTGAACTCCCTGCTCAGTGCAATCCTGTGGGGGTCACTCCCCATGTTGACCTTGCCAAATGTTTCCAGTCGACGTATTGCGGAAGCATAGCAGCTGCAGATGTGAAATCGTATTATCATGCATCTCACCTCTTGGTTGTAAATGATTGGTGGTGTGATACACAGGGTGATTCAGCATACGCCTTAGATAAATTGGTGCTGGGTGCCACCCCACTAGTGGTGTATTTATACGGTGCTTGGCGTATGGCTGACCTTCCCCCAGCAACGAAACTTGTTCTCAACTCCTGGCAGTCGTCACTTTGGCGTATGAAGTGATGGGGCAGGCTGACAGAACGGACGCCGCTTTGGTGCAGGAACATCCTCCTACAGGTGGTCCAACTGCTGGGATTCAGACAATGGGATCCCATTGGGATCTCCACATTGGGAGATATTATGCAGGGCAAGGTACTTAAACCATTTCAAGATCTTCAATCCGAATTTCAACTACATTGTAATCAATTTTACAAATACCTCCAACTCAGCCATGCTTTGACTCCTTACATTGACACATTCTCAGATCTTACCAAATTTAACTACTCAAGAGTAGGCTCACAATGGAGGATCTTGGGGACCATAAGGTTGCACAAATTTATCAGACACTCATTTCGGATCAACCAGATAGGTTCACCACCCTGCGAGCTGCTTGGGAGGCCAATGTGGGAGAACTAGAAAACGAGGACTGGGTAGAAATACTGGGATCCCCACGAGAGGCTGTCATAACAGTCAGACTCCTGTTGTATTCCTCTTAGGGTATCCATAAACGGGCTTTCCAGTATCATGTCCTTATATAGGCACAATTCACCCTGCCCTTATATAGGCATAAAATCCCAGCCCTTATTTAGGCATTAAACCGTGCACTCCAAATACAGGCATGGTCTCTGACATCCGTTCACCCTAACGTCACAACGAGTTCATGAAGAACAGACCCTTAGGTGGCTGGAGTTTCCCTAGTCCAGGACTATTGATTTCTTCAAGGACTCATACATTATGCATGAACCATTATTCCTTAGGGGTTCATTCATGACATCTTTCGCTGTCCAACTCACGTCAATGCTAACATTCTTAGGTGCTCTCAGGTATAAATATACCTTCCCTAGCCCCTGTAAACCAGAGGAGACCTCGACTTCAGAGGAGCCCGTTTCCCGGCCTGACGCACTGAGAAGACGCTGCCATTCCCTGCACGCACAGAGCCCAGCTTCCAGCTTCCAGTGATCTGACTTCCCTTGCGGGGTGTTGGAGTTCGAGTCTGGCAAAGAGATTCCAACCTCTCTC
Source organism: Calotriton arnoldi (assembly GCA_963921515.1). NCBI lineage: Eukaryota > Metazoa > Chordata > Amphibia > Caudata > Salamandridae > Calotriton > Calotriton arnoldi. Next base: position 1,725,629 of record CAWUFW010003062.1, on the reverse strand, counting down.
ATTCTTCAGGTATGGAGCTGACAAGAACCTAGAGGGACTCTTGGCATACTAGGCATACTAGACTTAACATACTCTTAGTATACCGTAGTAAGGAATACTTCACCTACTTCTTCCCTCTTCCTACACCTAGGTTAGGTTAGGTACATTGGGGTAGAATTAGCTTAGTAACGCATCGTATGAGTACTCGCATTTTTAGTCTGTGTTATTTATGTAACAGCATATGTACTAAAAGATAATGCTATCGCCGTATTATTTATTTCTACTGCTCACCCTGTACATTATTTATCTCGCATACTGTCTTGTGATCGTAACAGCACATTTTACTTACACCAGAAACAAGACTGTTCAATAAATCCTTTATTGAAACGCCCGTCTATTTCTTTCTGTGTAACTTGGAGAAAACTAAGCATGCACGACTGAGCTGAGTGAAATAGTTATCTATTGTTTCCACGACTCTGGGACACGTTCTGATTCTAAAGGGAAACACAGTGGTCATGTTTTGCGGCTGCCAGAAACTACTCCCTTCTTGTTGTCAAGGAGTTTCTAGTGGCCTCTGAGCTAGCTGGCACAAGTAATTAAGTTTAATATACTCGATAGGGACATACTGACCTTAGTCCTATGTCAAACCTATAGGATATATTATTCCAATGCGCAGAGCCTATTAGGGAAATAGGAGCTACACTACATGGCACCCAACGGTTTGGTTAGGCAGTAATTCAACGTTAGATACTGAGTAACTCAGCCGTGCTTTTTCTCTCAAGACCCCTACCAATATACTCCAAAAGACGTCTGGAGTGGGCAGGGTTAAGTATCCACCAAGGCTACATAGGGAAGCACCCTATATATTAGCTGTTTGGTTTGCTCAACGTTGAAGGATAAAGTGTTCCACAATATTGTGCACCTTATCTTTGTTTCCTTGAAACTTGTTTTTACATTTTTCAAAAAACAAAATGAATGAAGACGCCGGAGACGGTGTAACTGCGGCTGATCCAGCCCTAGCAGCAGTTTTTAACTTTACCGGTTTAAATGAAACCGAGGAGGGTGTTATAGACATCCATCAAAACTTAAGAAGAGCCATCACTCTAAAACTTATGAAACATGGCCTACCACCAAGAGGCGGTAGAGCAGTTTTCGTGATAGAGGCACATGAATCCTTTCAGACAGAGGTATTCTATTCATGGGTAATATTTCCTGAATCCAATTCAGTAACACACATGTTTCACTTCTACAAAGAAGATGAACCACCAGAGGAATACAGTCCTTTCGAGGATATAGAAATTCCATTAACATACCAAGAGCATCAGCTCTGGTTTAAAGGCGCCCTAAAACATCACAAAAACATTACTAGGCTCGGTCCACTAGGTAGACCAGGAGCAACATGGCCGATTTTAGCCGGCTACACACCTCATCCAGACATTGAAGAGATGTCAGATGAGGAGTTACTTACTCAACTCACAGAGTTAATAAAAATTTACAGACAATTGGTCCAATATGTCATGCGGACTTTTACAGTCCGACCACCATTGACATATCCAAATCCAACTCCCCAACAGGGGAATACACTAAAAATTACACCACAGACTCTATACGCAGTCATGGGTAAAATGCCCACAAAACGTGAGCAAATTCCGTTTTGGATAGCTCAAAAAATTACTCAAATCGAAGCAGTATTTCCAAATACTAGCTCGCATGAGAAACACAGAATCCTAACAATCAGTTTACCGATGGGGATCACACCACAACTGGAAGACTGCACCACTTGGGGCTCAGTCTTTGCTGCCATCTATACTAAAACACATGGTATTCCGTCAATTGCGGTAATACCTGATGTCCTAAAACAAATTCAAAATGAATATGGGGCAGAGCCTGCTCTAAATTTAGGTATGAAATTACTGAAAAATTTCGACCAGGTCTCAACAATAATATTATCGAATATTAAAGGGGAGGCAGCAGCAGTGGCGATCCGCCAAAAATTGAGGGAATTCGATGTTACAGAACATCAAACTGAGCTACCCAGAATAATAGAACAATCTTATGCAGAATTAGGCAGAGATAGTTTGGGTGGAAGACCACTGAAGCCGAAACTATCTGAAAGTCCTGAGAAGGACTCAATAAAACAAACTCCTACATCTTCTAAAAGAAGTGGGAGTCTACTAAACAAAATTCAAACGAGAAACGTTCTCAATCCCGAGGTAGGTCTCCTCAAAAGGAGCCCTCTGAAAGGAGGTATAACCTCAGGAATAGGGATAATTTGAGAAAACCTGATAGGTATCAAGATACTGATACACGTTCCTCTCGTCCCTTTCAGATCTCATCACAGACTTCGGAAAGAAGAGGACGATCAGAACACAAAGAAGAACGCGTGAAATCGAAAGACGACAAACACGCTTCAAAAACAAAAACAAAACCTCAATTCTCCAAAAGAAGGTAGCAGGTCTGAAGATCAGACATGCCGAGAATACTGAGAACACAACTCAAGAACGGAGAATGGGCTCAGACCATGCTGGACAGTGCAGCAGAAGTCACAATAGTTCGCCAGACCGTGAAGGAACTTCTGGAGATAGTGGACTTGAATGAGTACATCACAGTCGAGACTGTAGACACCAGGGTTAGTACTCCACAAAAGTTATATGAAATAACACTCCGGATGGAGGGAGACAAACCTAGACAGGTGAAAGCACTTTTTGGGAAAGACTATCAAGAGGCTATGACATACTTCTAGCAGAAAAGGACTGGCCACCACAATTTGTCAGGGAGTGCCCACACGGTGAGGACATTATTATGCCTGCCTTCTCCAACCATATTCCTATGCATTTAAAATATACATATGCCAGGAAATGGGCAGTGGCCCAGGCCCCAGCATTATATAAAAATCATGTAGGATGGGATGAGGATTCACCTCACCATAAAATACATCTGAAACATGAACCTACTGCACAAAGGCAGCACCCAATAAAGCAAGAAGCTAAAAAACAGGTCAGGGAGATCTTATATCAACTTGAATATCAAGGGGTGATTGAAACATGCACCTCCTCAATGAACAATCCTTTGTTTCCTGTCTCCAAACCAGACAATACATATCGTCTAGTTTTGGATTACAGACACCTAAACACTTGTTCTAAAACTTTTACAGTGCAAAATGCACATAGCACAGCATTAATGAATAACATTGTGCGTAAAAAATATAAAACAACATTAGACATCTCAAATGGTTTCTTTTGTCAAAACATAGCACCTGAAAGCAGGTACTTAACAGCATTCTCCATAATGGGGACCCAGCGTCACTTTTGTCGTCTCCCACAAGGGTTCAAAAACAGCCCAGGTTTATTCTCAGCGAGGGTAACGGAGTTACTACAAATTTATGACAATGAGGCATTGTCCTATGTCGATGACATATATCTGACAGACGATGACCTAGTAAAACACTTGAACAGGGTGAGTACCATTATACTGGGTTTCGCGTCTGAGGGCTACAAGTTCAACTTTAAAAAGTCCAGAATTGCCCATCTCAGTGTCCTATTTTTAGGATATGAGCTTTCAAGTGAAGGCAAGAGCTTGGCAGCTAACTTTTTAGAAAAGTGTGCGCTGCTCCAACCTCCAAAAACGCTAAAAAACTTACAATCAATCATGGGTTTCCTAAATTTTGGAAGAACATACATTCTAAATTATGCAGAAAGGGTTAAACCTCTCTACGCATTAATCAAACCTGATTTTTCAATCAAAAACTGGACACAGGAACACACAGAAATTTTGCGTTCACTCCAGGCTAACATGTTAGCAACAAATCACTTACAAACACGTGTAAGTCAACGAAATTTGGTGATCCGAATAATTTCGGGTCAATGTGGATTCACCTACTTAACCTTCAATGAGGGTGACAAAATACCAATTGCATACAAATCCCATTTGTACACACAAGCGGAAATGCGCTTCAGTTCAACTGAAAAAATTCTGACAGCAGTTCAAACCGCTGTAGCAAAAGAAAGAGCCTTAGCCCAAGGGAAACGCATTATTGTCGTAACCCCAGTACCGGCTTTAGAAGCGGTCACAAAAGCGAGCATTCCAAATGCTAAAGCATTACATCCGAGATGGATACAATGGGTTAATTCTCTTGCTGCAACAGATGTTGAATATGTTTTTGATCCAGATTTAAAAACACAAGCATTCCTACAATATGAACAAGAATGTCCTCTGCCTACTGAAATTCTGCCTCTTGATCAGTACGAATTTATAATTTACACTGACGGATCCGCACAACCCGCAATAGGGGGTAAGCAAGCTTACAGTGCAGCGTGTGCAATCGTTAAAGGTCGCATGCGAGATGGCATCTTCAGACCTATGGTCACAAAAACACAATCTCTAGGGGATTGTACAGCTCAGCGAGCTGAACTACAAGCATTCAAACTGGCACTTGAAAGTACAGATCGAGAATTCCCCACACTAATAGTGTGCGACTCCTTTTACTGTGTTCAGTCGTATAATGAATATATACAAAACTGGCTTGAAAATGGTTTCAAAGATGCGAAAGGTGGCACAATAAAGCACAAATTGCTTTGGGAACAAGTAGTTCAGTTGAAAAACGGACTACCAAAGGCTCACGTGATACACACACTGAGTCATCAACGTGATGGCGTTCACGTTGCAGGGAATTCATTGGCTGACGAAGCCGCAAAGGGGGCTGTGCAAACGGCTTCCGTAGCTGCGATCACTCGTTCAAAACCAAAAATAGACGGTGAGATAATGTTGGCTGTCAATGCATCAACCAAAGGCAGCAGTGCAGCGTTACCAAAAAAGTTTCCACTCAAGTACTCTTATGTAATTGATGCGAACAACGTTCCTTTTGCTCGAATCCCTGGAGTGGGGGATAGGGTAATACCAAGCATGGAACGTAGAGCAGCATTGATTTATGAAACGCATTTGGGGGAGGGTCTGTCACATCAAGGGATCTCTAAAACAATCTTGACTTTAAAAGAGATGTACTGGTGGCCTGGAATGAATACAGAAATTCACATATTCATCAACAACTGCTTAGACTGTAAATTACAGCGAGAGAGCCACCAGTCACCATGCTGCGAATGCGGCAACCCAGTGCAGACACCACTGTTAGACAGCATTCGACTATCTACGCGCCTGCGTCCTACTGGACAAAGGCATTCCCGCAAATACTGAATCTAGGTTCCTATGGTTATGGCCTCAGCGCTCGGCTGACGCTCGAACTGTTATAAAAGATTTGCGAGTCTTTATCGGCACATACGCAATAGACACGCTACATTCTGACCAGGGTCCTGCGTTTAGCTCTAGGGCTTACAAAGAAGCCATGGCCAGTCTGGGCGTTGCATTGCGGTACTCCTCTCCATTCCATCCTGAGGGAAATTCGGTTGTGGAAAGGAAAAACCGGGACATAAAGCAGTCTATAACAGCTAGGGTATTAGGTTCGGGTGATGGGTGGGTCAAACACCTTAGTGGCGTACAGCGCGCAATGAACAATCTGCCAAGAAGTTCTCTAGGGGGGTCACTCCATATGAGATCCTATTTGGGACAAGAATGTGGGTACCAGACCTAGAACACGTAGGCACAGTGGTGGAAAATAAACCATTTGATATCAAAGATCGTTTGGCTGTTTTACAGGACTTAAACAAATTAAGAACGAAACAAAGCAACGTATTCCTACAGTCAACCACCACTGGGGATCAACCGGCTGTCCCAGCAAGGCCTGTCTGGATTCCAAAAGTTGGGGATCTAGTCAGAGAAAAAATTGCTGTCAAGAAGGAATTTGGACCTTCTTACAGACAACCAGTACCTGTCCTAGCAGTTCAAGGAACAAGAACAGTACTTCTGCCGCCCCTTGCTGGAAGAAAGGAGAAAAGATTTGTGTCCATCGACCTGATCAAACCACAGTATGTGGCCAATACTAAACAGTAGGCCTCGTGGACTCCGACCTAGTAGCAGACGCACTCCTCTGGCTACTATCCAAGAGGTTCAGACTGAAAGACTGATAACAATCGAGAATTCAGCTGTAACAGACGGAGGACTATGCAACAACGCTATGGAACTCATCCCTCTTGAACACCAAGTAACAGTTCGTCCAAATACACCTGTCTACACCAACGTAACAAGTGATGAACTGGTTCCAGTGATTTCTACAAATCCTGATGCAATTCCAACAATTGACAGAACTGCTTCTGGCTATTTCATTAACTTTGATACGTTCTCAGAGGATCCGAGTGAACCTGAAACGACGCCAGTGTCATTGAAATTCAAGCAGAGAGTACAAGACTTTCTTCACTTTATGAAACAGACTTATTTGGTTTCTCCATGGATTGAACTCTGGATTACATCTGGACTTTTTGTTTTCCTGCTCTGGCTAGCTTTGGTAACAACTGTAAGCGTGCTTATAAGTGGCAGATACATCCATGTGAACACTGAAGGAAAAGACGTAAACGTACTTTTGAAACCTCATAAATCTTCCCATCGTGAAGCAAGAGACTTATCATCAGTGAACATCACAGCTGTTCCTATACTTGATGGTATAGTGTGGGACAAAACAGATTATGATATCTTCGGCCCGAATGAACAATTGAAAATTCCACATTTGTTTAAAAATTCACTAAGTGATCTAATTACGTCCAGTACCTATTCTGATGATTGGGACTTTGAGACTGTGACTGACATAATGTTTGACCTAGAAAAATCTGCTGCATTTTCTAAACATGAATATTTAGAGGGTTCATCAGACTATGAACAAATGTATTGTTATAACCACTATGGTCATCATTATTTGCATAAATCTGCATATCCAAGAAATGTGTTTATGTTTAACCAATGGGAACATTGTCCTACACCACCTAAAGGTAGTTCAAAAACATTTGCTAATAAGTTTCCATATTTTTCAGGATACAATACATCTGAACCAGAAATGTTTTACTATAAAAATGTAAACAAGACAGGGATGAAAATTATGTTAACAAATACAAAACAGATTTATTCTGCATTTTTTAATGCCCAACTGTCTAGACAGGGTTTCGACTTTTGGAAAGACACAGTTGACACAAAAACTGTGTGGGGTACTAAAGATTGGCAAGTGCAGGGGATAGAAGCTTTATTTAGAGCCTGCATCATCCCAGAACAAATAATGTTTTTGAATGAAACTATCCAACAAACATCTTGTCTTGGATTAGCCAAGATAAAAGAGATGAACACACCTTCTGTACCAACACCTGCCAGTGAAAATAATACAAAGGCAGTGGTGACAGTTGACAATATACTACAACTCAACAGATCTAATCCTACTTGGAAAAAATGGTTGATCTGGCCCACAGACACGAATAACTGTCAGGAAAGATTCCTGAATAAAACTCAGGGCTTTACTATTCATAGGTCAGACCCAAGATACGTCCAAAGACAACATCCGGGGGTAGTAACAACATACAGTGTAGGTAAATTATGCCTCGATTGGCTGCATAAGTCTACACTACAGGATCTGAAACAACACTTAACCTTACTTAAAAAGGACGCAGACCTTAGGGATTTCTTGCTTGGACCAAGAAAACCGCGTCAAAAACGTTTCATATATGCCGGCATTTATGCTGCTTATAATGAAGCTTGGAAGGTATCACAGATAGAGGCCGCAGAACGAATACGTGAACTTGATCGTATTAATTTAGAGAAAACACTCTCTGTGGTCGACAATGGGTTAACAACTTTGTCCTCCAGAATATATTCATTGGATGGCATTGTATCCTCTGCTATCGACATACTAGAACAAGATTTGGCGATGTTGCAACAAGGCCAATCTCAATTACGTTCTATTATGTTATTAAGCTGGACGCTGCAATCTTTGCGAGCGGGCTATGTGCCTTGGCGTTTCATCAACACAACGGCTCTGTTTGCAGAATACAATCTAACTGATAAACAGATCGAACTGGCACAAAGAGGAGCAAAGTATACAGTGCTGAGCATTGAAAAACTGGAGAAGTTACCATTCACTGTGGCAGAAAAACCAGCTACAGAATGGCTTATTCATGGCAAAATAACATTACCTGTGAGTACTTTTCAGTTTCAGTATTGCCTCAGACAAATGCAAGCAGGCAAATATGAAAGGTTGGGTAAGGAATACATTAAGACATTGTGGGATTTACCGTATACATATAGATGTTGGAGTGGGGATCGTGAAGTGTTTTTGAGCGGTTCAAACTGTAAACTTGCACTGAGTGGTTCACTTATATGTCAAGACATTTCCTTGCACGGGGCTTGTAATGGTTCAGTGGAAAATTTGTCTTGCCATCAGCAGGGTACTCCAGCTGCTGTGATTAATCCAACGTTTGGACAACTTTCTAATGGGACTTACCTCATGTTGAATGATCAGAGCTGCTGCGGAATGCTGCCAGGCATCCCATATCTAGTAACAGTCAACTCCAGGGTCACTTGCTGTATGCAAGTATTGTTTCCCCCAATAGACACAGTCAGGAGTCGCCTCTATGGCCTTCGCTGAACGTCTCTTTTATAAGATTTGATACTCTAAGCAGAATGAAAGCCATGCTTTTACAGCAAACAGTGCCTTTGACCTCGCCCAAAGAAACCTATGATCTACAAGTTGCAAGGACTTCGGCTGAGATACAGACTTTAATACGCACAAACTGCCCTATACATTTAGTGGAAATGATATCACGTATCTTTAACATGTCTGATACAACCGGAATTGTACATGTATTTAAGAGCATCTGCTCAGGTCTGTTAGCACCTTTTCAGGCAATACTCGGAATCATCCCGAACTTTGCACATTCGGTGTTTGGTGGCATACCATTAATTCTAGCACTTGTTGCCGGAATTCTATTTCTCTTCCTGCTATTGCGCAATGGCCAGCCTATTCGCGGACATCACTCCGAGCGAACTGGAGAAAGCTCTCCTTGAACGAAAGTGCCGTGAGCAAATAGTAAAGCTTTTTGGCATGACTCGTCTTCAGGACCTTAATACAACTTGGTTCCTGTCATTCAGACCAATCTGGCAAGATTGCATCTTACCTGTTCTACGATGCCTGCTATGCGGTGAAGAATGCGTGTTGGACACCTGTCTAACATTTCCATCAGCAACGCCAACGGATGTCGATACTCTGCTGGACCCGATAACGGCCCATGCTCTGTGTTGTCCCCAGAGGCTTCCTATCCTGCTGTCAGCATTCATTGAGATCTCACAGACGCTTCCGGCTGCTGCTGAGGTACGAGAAAGAACTCCAGGCACACAGGTAACAACGGACGCGAACATTGCTGAGGCAACCTATGCTGGAAGCAATGCTTCCCATCTCTGTGCAATTAATCTACTACACGAGGTGTTCCAACTGACACCAACAACAGTGGATGATGTTTTGTCTATTGAAATAGATGATCTCATGTTTACACCAGACCCGTGAACTAACTCTGATTCGGCATACTGTGTTCCAGAGATGCAGTGACAATTTGGCCTTCATTTTTAAACAACTTGGAACATTACCAAAATTGAACCTTTTTCCCCATTTTTTTGAACGAAAATGGCACATCAATCTGCTTAAAGTAGAACTAGCCTTATAATACAGACTTCAAGGTACTTCCACGGACACTTAGTACTCTTGTGTGTCTAAAACAGTTCATTAATTTTCATGACACGAAATGACTTTGATTTTTGAGAAACTTATCGTTCATTTTTGTCAAATGTAAATATTACTGCTTATTTCATTCCAATTGCATTTATTTTTCGAACTTTATGCCTGTAATGAAAAGCAATGCTTCAAATGTACAGTACCTTTTGCATTCTAATAGGTTTTTAAATGCCTTTTTTAAATGGTTTTATGAAAAATTTTAGAAATATGCGGTACTCCATTTTAATGTTTAGCATTTCAAATGTTTAGCATTTTAGTATTATCGTACACACGAAAGAGGAGTGGGTGTTGTATTCCTCTTAGGGTATCCATCAACGGGCTTTCCAGTATCATGTCCTTATATAGGCACAATTCGCCCTGCCCTTATATAGGCATAAAATCCCAGCCCTTATTTAGGCATTAAACCGTGCACTCCAAATACAGGCATGGTCTCTGACATCCGTCCACCCTAACGTCACAACGAGTTCATGAAGAACAGACCCTTAGGCTGCGGGAGTTTCCCTAGTCCAGGACTATTTATTTCTTCAAGGACTCATACATTATGCATGAACCATTATTCCTTAGGGGGTTCATTCATGACGTCTTTCGCTGTCCAACTCACGTCAATGCTAACATTCTTAGGTGCTCTCAGGTATAAATATACCTTCCCTAGCCCCTGTAAACCAGAGGAGACCTCGACTTCAGAGGAGCCCATTTCCCGGCCTGACGCACTGAGAAGACGCTGCCATTCCCTGCACGCAGAGAGCCCAGCTTCCAGTGATCTGACTTCCCTTGCGGGGTGTTGGAGTTCGAGTCTGGCAAAGAGATTCCAACCTCTCTCATTCTTCAGGTATGGAGCTGACAAGAACCTAGAGGGACTCTTGGCATACTAGGCATACTAGACTTAACATACTCTTAGTATACCGTAGTAAGGAATACTTCACCTACTTCTTCCCTCTTCCTACACCTAGGTTAGGTTAGGTACATTGGGGTAGAATTAGCTTAGTAACGCATCGTATGAGTACTCGCATTTTTAGTCTGTGTTATTTATGTAACAGCATATGTACTAAAAGATAATGCTATCGCAGTATTATTTATTTCTACGGCTCACCCTGTACATTATTTATCTCGCATACTGTCTTGTGATCGTAACAGCACATTTTACTTACACCAGAAACAAGACTGTTCAATAAATCCTTTATTGAAACGCCCGTCTATTTCTTTCTGTGTAACTTGGAGAAAACTAAGCATGCACGACTGAGCTGAGTGAAATAGTTATCTATTGTTTCCACGACTCTGGGACACGTTCTGATTCTAAAGGGAAACACAGTGGTCATGTTTTGCGGCTGCCAGAAACTACTCCCTTCTTGTTGTCAAGGAGTTTCTAGTGGCCTCTGAGCTAGCTGGCACAAGTAATTAAGTTTAATATACTCGATAGGGACATACTGACCTTAGTCCTATGTCAAACCTATAGGATATATTATTCCAATGCGCAGAGCCTATTAGGGAAATAGGAGCTACACTACACTCCATTTAATTCAATTCAAATATGTGCACAGAACCTACATCACACAACACTGGTGGTGATGAATGGGTGCGATACCTCTCCAAAATATCTCAGTTGTGGAACAGAAGAGGGCACCATCATTCACGCGATATGGAGCTGCTCTGTATTAGACAGATTTTGCCATGGAGTAATCACGTGTCTTAGTGAAGTCTTATCCTGGCAGATTCTATGAAATCCGAGATTAGATATTCTCCATCTAAAAGAAGATATAGATGGGAATAGATATAAATTATCCCTCCTACATGTGGGACTGACACTGGTCAAGCATGACATTGCCAGATAGTGGAAAGCTGCACTTCCCCCAACACTAGTGGTTTGGATAAAAGGTATGGACTTCTGCATAGGTCTCGAGGTTGTGGTGTACAGGGTTGCCCTCAAAAGCACCCTAATATTTGGCAGGGATGGGCAGACCATAGGGGGCTTGACCTAGCACCCGTCGGCCCGATGCAACACTCCCTAGATGAGAAAGCTAGGGTGTTACGGATAGCAGGGGAACACATAGGGACACATGGGTCCAGTCATGTTTTCTAATTCGGCGCTATCAATTTCCAGTTCCATGGGGTTTCCGGGGTGGAGGTGGTGAAATAGGTTGGGTAGGGCAGTCATATTATTCATTGTATTTTTTTGATTCTTCCTTTTTTTGACTTATGTGATTGTCCTATTATTTTTCTCTGCTCGTGCGAGCCATGTTCACGCTGTGGGAAACTTATCTGCAAAATTAATAAAATATGTTTAAAAAAAAGCTCTCATACAACAAATCCTTTCACAAACTCATATACCTCAACCAGTGTCACAAGCTGTGTCAACATCAGGAGACTGAAAGCATCAACACTACATTGAAGGACAGTAAAAGCTTTTGGGGGTTGAACTTGGAGAATTGGTGGAACTTTGAGAATTGGTTTAACAGATGCTGTGAGAAGTTTGGATAGCAAAATTCTAGTCCATTTGCTGTTTCTACACTTGCGATCATGTTTTGAATTTACCTCAAATTGCGATTGCGTACACAAACTCACTGCCAAAGCAGGGCAAGCAGGAGGGTTGCCACCTTTGATTAAAAATAAATCCTGGGTTTAAAGCCTGAAGAATAATTGTGACAGGCCTCTTTTTATGACTGGATAGAGAAACTGTTAGCTATCTGACTAAGTGCATGTCAAAACAAATAAGCACTGGCAAAACCAATAGATCTGGCATGCCTTAACATAGTAAGGAGACCTAAGGCTTTGTCAATTCTTGTTTCCAACAAGGGCTCATGGTAGCAACAGTTGGAGGTCTGCCAGGTGCTGTGACCAGATAATAAGCAGGCTGGGGGGGAAGAGGGGTTAGGGGTTTCACACAGAGGAAAAATAAAGGAGCCCCCTGGTGCTTTGAATAGGTGATCAGCGGCCCAGCAGGACGGGGGTTCACATCAGCGCCAGGAGTGGGCATTCCCAGTGCTCTAAATAGCATAAGTTGCCCAGTTAGAGGAGCAGGGGGTCACAGCACAGCAATAGAAGGGGACCTCCCTAGAGCTCTGAATAAATAATGAGCAGCTTCTCTGGGAAAAGCAAGGCGGTAGGAAGTGGCCCATCAGACACATTGACCGGGCCTGCCAGGCAGTCAAGGATGGTAAGGGCAGAATGGCAGGAGGTAGAAAGACCTATAGCATTTAAAACACATCATGTTACAACCCAAAATAAGGGAAAAATAAAGAGGCTACTTTTTCTGAACAGTGCTTTAAAATCTAACTGGTGAAACTATCTGAGAAATGACATGGAAGAGCGAGCATCTGATGAAGAAAAAGCCCCTTTCTGTATATTGAATGTTGTATAGTATGTTGTACAATGTGTGTTGTGCATTGTTATGTGTTGTGTGCATTGGTGACATTATGGTCTTACCAGACAGTTCATGTTATTTGTAGACAGAAAGTAAAAATATAGAAAAACTGAGTATACACAGAGGGGCTTTGAAATGTAAGTTAGCCTCTTTATGGGAGATGACCATTCAATTTACTAGTAATTGCATGAGTTCTGATAGGGACAGAGGCACTCTATTCAGGTCTCACCTGAAACAGCATTGGTGGTTTGATTAGGCTGTCTGCTAGAGCTCATGTGATGAGCAAAAACGTACACAATAGGGGCTCTGAGTCAGCATTGAGAGCAGCAAAAACAGCTGGAAGCATAGTATGAACTACAGCACCAGCCCCAGCTATAGCAATAGTGGGAACCGCAGCTGAAACCAAAGCTCCCATCCTAGCAGAAGCCAGAATAGTGACCACAGCCAGCAGAAGCAACAACAGCAATGACAGTTGCCACCAGAACAAGGACAATAGTAGCGATAACAGCAAGGACTATGTAACGTTAATGAAGAAGAACCAACACAACTGTGAGATGCGGTAAGTGGGCTTTATTAAAGCAGCTCATCCACCAATCCTCCTCCAGCTGCCGCCGTACCACTTCAATCCTCCCCCACATTCCATGTTCCAAATTCCATAGCGTCAAGTACATACGCAACTTATAAAGGAGTTTCTCGCGCCAAATCACAGTACCGCACCTCCTCATATAGTCTGGGACTATCTTAAGGCATATATTCATGGACTAGCCATTGGGAAAGATGCTGAAAACTCAAGAAAAGTGAAGGATAAAAAGCGAAACCTAGAGCAGAAGGTGCAAAGGTGCTATGATATCTTTCTTAGTAGCCCCTCGGTCCCCAACCAACGGAAACTTGACCAGGCTAAACGGAATCTTAGTAAAGAGTATTATGTTAAATGTGAATCCTCTCATAATAACCACAGACAAAAGGTATATGAAGAGAGTAATTATACCGGGAGGTTCCTTGCATGGCAGGCCAGGGAGCAGGCAGCAAGCAACCAGATTAGTACATTGAGATGCCCTGCAACTGGTATCCTCTGTGAAGATCCAGTGGTCATAGGGGATATAATGTCACAACACTACAGGAATATCTGTGGCCAACAACAGTCTATTGATAATGTATCCATGGACAAATTTCTCCAGAGACACGAAATTCCGGTACTCTCCGAGGTCGATAAAATTAGAATGACGCGTCCTTTCTCTAAAGAAGAACTGGGGGATGTTATAAAAAATCTCCCGAATGGCAAAGCCTGTGGCCCGGACGGTCTTCCGGCTGAGTTTTTTAAAACCTTTTTGAGTGCCATTCTTGAATATTTTTTGTTGATTGCAAATTCAATTTTAGATGGCGGCCCAATACCACCTTCATTCCGAAAAGGGAATATAGTCCGTTTTTTTAAAAAGGGAAAAGATTGTGAAGACCCTAATTCATATCGCCCTATTACGCTTTTAAACTCTGATTATAAAATCATTACTAAACTTTTAGCCAACAGATTCAATGTAATAGCCTCGCACCTGATCCATTCCGATCAAAATGGTTTTATCGCAGGGAGTCAGCTTGAGACCAATACGCATTATTTAGCCGAAGCACTGGATTATTTCAAGACCCAGAAGATACCAGCTTTGGTCCTTTTATTAGACACCGAGAAGGCATTTGACCTCGTGGTCTGGGAGACTTTATTTTGTATCCTTGCAAACTTCGGTATACCTCCCAAAATTACGGGGCTGATCCAGAGAATGTACCTTAATGCAGAAGCCAACATTATTATTAATGCCTCTGAGGCAGGTCAAATTAGTGTTAAAAGGGGGACCAGACAAGGCTGTCCACTGTCCCCCGTGTTATTTGCTTTTTTTTATTGAGCCCTTGGCGATCGCCATCCGAAATAATGCAGATATTCGTCCCCCTCTACCAACTATGGGGAAACTTAAATTATATGCGGACAATATCATGCTAATAATAAAAGGGGATAAGGAGGTCCAAGCAAAGGTTTTTGAGATTTTTGAGTAGTTTCAGTTGCTCGGTGGATATAAAATCAACAAAAAGAAGACGGAAATAATCCAGTGTGGATGCAAGCCTGATGTTCTACATGCTGATATCCTGTCCTATCTAAATTCTAAACCAAAGAGATATCTGGCGGGTTTATTTCTCGTCACAAATCTCCAAACTGAATGACTTAAATTTCGCCCCGCTTCTGCTGAAAGTACAAAACTTATTCCATCGATGGAACTCGCTTCCGCTAACCATCATGGGTAGAGTCTCTCTGATTAAGATGTCCGTTCTCCCGCTATTTAATTTTTTATTCTCGGCAATTCCGTGCGTCTTAACAGCACCCTTCTTTGCTACATTAGAGTCCATGTTTACATCCTTTCTCTGGGGTAAGAAAACCCCTCGAATTGCACTAAGCACTTTATATGAGGAGCTGGAGAATGGCGGGTTAGCTCTCCCCAATCATAGGGATTATTATTTTGCATACTTTGCACAATATATGTCAAGGTTTAAGCTGGAATCACAAACAGGACTATTTATAAATTATTTTATGAAGTTAATTTGTAAAGAGAACCAGATACGCTGCCCATTAAAAATCTCGCAATCCCCTAAACTAGTGCGCTATAAGTGTATGCAGTGGGTTTTTTTTTACAAACGTCAGGCTTTTTATAGAAGATATTCAATCCCCGTAATTAATTCCTTAACCCCGTTATCCGAACTCACTTCAGTATTTGGGATTAGAGCTTCGACTGTAATCATTCAAAAATGGGCTAAGGCCGGCTTTTGGAAAATCTCCGATTTCTTAAGGAACGATAGGTGGCTGAATATTGTTGAAATGCATGATTTAATCCCGAATTATTTCCTTCTCCTCGGGTCATATAACATTCTTATTAAGTTCCTGAGTAATCTGGATCTGGAACAGATTAATGAATGTAAAAATCTGGTATATGCATTACTTGAAGAAATCATAGTTAAGAAATCCGGGGAGTGGAAACATTTTTAGCCCCTATTAAGGGAATAGATCTTGCGGAGAAAGCAATAACTAAATGGGAAAAACATGAGGATTTGGAAGTTACAGCGAGTATGTGGTCCATATTAAATAAACTTAATTTTAGCACATTGAGGGGGCTAATTGGTGCCGGATGCTATTCTTTAGCAAATGGCTTCTCTACAGAACCCCACATTTTCTATCTAAAGTCTACCCCAGCCAATCTGGTCAGTGTTTTCGCTGTCTAAATCATCTGACAGCCAATTAGACACACATCATATCACAGTGCGCCTTAATTCAGGGGTTCTGGAATGATATTTTTGTCATTTGGAGGCTGAATGTCTAATCATAATAGATCCTAATATTCGGCTGAAAGTTTTTGGTTATGACCCTACTCTTCATTTTCCCAACAAGGTGGTTAAACTATTATATATTGCAATGGCGGTTGCCAGGTCACTCCTGCTTCAGAGATGGCGATCAGATCTTATACCAACAAAATGCGAGTGGGATCGGAAAATGAAGCAGGTTAAAAAAAGTGAGCGCCTGTATGCACTGCGAATTGGGGGGATCAAGAAGTTTGAGAATGTCTGGGCGGCCTATTTTGATTAAATTTTCAAACAAGAGCTTATATTTTAGGAGGTACTCCTATTATGCTGGAATTTAATTCACTGTTGCATCTCTTGATATAATTGCACACCTTCTTGGACTTGATTGCACTATAGATACCTATTTGTTAGCACTTTATTGCACTATAGACACTTTAGTTTCTATTGATATGTATCTGAAGTCGTTTGTATATGATGAAATATTATCTGTGGCACACATGTTGATATCTCTGCATATTTTAATGTACCTAATGCATAATTGATATTTTAGCTCGTTTTAAAATAGGCATTCGACGTTGTATTTGATCTTAAAATACTATCCACAGTATTACCTAAGGTTACATTTATAAGATTCACTTGCACGTATATTTTAATGTATTTTGGGAGCGTTAGTTATAATCTTCGCAATGATGATATGACACTGTATCTGGTCTCTAATGAGCTTTCTAGTCCTAGGCCATCTTGATTTCGGCCTACCTATTCAACTCTCCTGTATTAGACTTTGTATGTGGCGTTGAATGGCTTTATTATTTGACATTTTTTAATGAATCGTATGGATGAATTTATAAAACTTTCTTGATGGATTTCAATAAAAAAGAATTTTTAAAAAGTACATGTGCAACTTCTTTAGCTAGATACTACAGACTGCAACGTCTATGACAGTAGGGACGACAACAGTGGCAGCAGATGTAACAGCTAGCTAGAGGAACAGCAGCCTTAACCACAGCTATCACCATAGCAGCAACTATTATGGCAATAACATTTACTAGAGCATGAACCACGGCAGCAACGAAAAAGAAGACTCAGCAGCCACAATCGCTGCAACCAAAACCATCATCAATGTAGCAGCAAGTAAGGTTGCAGCAAATGTTTTGCGCACAGAGGAGTCTACAGTAGTCATTAAGGATTCCACAACAGCTGCAACAACAGCAGTTGCAACCTCAGCAGGGACAATAGTGGTGACCAAAGTTGTCACAATTACATCAGTAACAACCACTGTAATAACTACAGCAAATTCTACAGCTGCCGCTGGAGTATGGGCAGCAGCAACAACAACAGAAGCCCCAAAAGTAGCCACAACAGCTGCAACCATAGTATCACTTCAACAACAACAGCAGATCAATAAATAGTTGTAAAGATAGCAGAGACACAGCAGTGACATCCTCTTCCACACAACTGCAACCACAGCAGGGACCACAGTTGTGACCACAACTGTCATTGTGGCAGCAGCTACAGCAACAACCAGGGTAGTAATCATGGTGCAGAAAAAGCATCCACAACAACAGCGGCAACCACACTTAAAATGACAGCAGGGACAACAGCACTGGTCACAACAGCAGGGATCCCAGCTACCACAAAAGTAATGAACCCATCAGTGATAACAGCAGAGACAACAGCTGCCACCATGGCAGAGAAACCTATAGCAACAGCACATTTTACAACAGCAGGGACCACAGCAGCAACCACTATTGTATCCACGGAAGAACAAAAGAAGGGACCACAGCTGCCACCATCGCACCATAGGAGCAACAACATCTGCCAGCAAGGTAGGGACAGCAGCAAAAGTCCACAGTTGTAATCACTGTCGGGCACAACATCGGAAACACCAGCAGTGGCTAATGAAGTCACCACAGGCAGGCTTACAGCAGCCACAGTTGTTACTACACCAGCAACATCAGCTGCTGCAGCTATCACTACCTCAGTAGCAACAACTGATGCTATATTAGCAACAACAGCTACCACAGCAGCAAAAACTATTGAAAGCACAGCATAGAATAGAGCAGTGACCATAGCTGCACAATAGCAGAGACCATAGAACTGATCACAGCTGTAATCATAGCAGCCACAGCATCCACCTCAGCAGCAACAGCATTAAAATAAGATCAGCAGCTCCAGCTGTCAGCACAGCAGCAACAATAGCAGCTACAACCGCAGGGGCTATGACAGTAACCACAGCTGCAGAATCACAGAACAAAACCATATGTACAACTACACAGGTACAACACCAGGAACAATAACTGGAACCAGAGCAAGGATCACTGATCCAATCACAGGAAGGACCCCCAGGTGCTAGAAATGTTTTCTAATTTTATTGCAAAGACAAGAACAGAAATAGTATATGCTAGTAAAAAAAGTATCCACCACAGCCACTACTGCTGTACACAAAGCAGGGGCCATAGCAGTGACCACATCTACTACTACAGTAGGGAAAACAACAGTAAACACAGTGACAAGCAGAGCAGGGAAAGCAATCATGACCAGCTTTCTAACCACAGCAAATCAATACCACAATTGCAGGAACCATAGGAGTAGCAACAGTTTCAAGCACAGCAGGTGGCACAACACTGACCATAGCAGTAATGATGGCAGGGACCAATTTAAACATGGCTGCCAGCACAACAGGGACCACAGCAGCTATCATGGCAGCAACAATAGCAGTGACAATCGCTTCTATTACAGAAAGGTACATAGCAGCGGTGGCAACAGGAGCCCCAATACTGGCCACAATGGCTGTGACCGAAGCCACTGGTACAGTTTCAAAAACAGTTACAAACACAGAAGGGACCATACAAGTAATCACAAAGGGATTTCTATTTCAAGCACAGCGTCCACTACCAAAGCCACAACAGTAACAATAACTTGGGCCACCCCATTGACCAAGCAGCAGAAACAGAGCCATATTAGTAGTAACAACAACTGAAAATAAAGCCATCATCACAGTAGCAATATCAGCTGCAACAGTATTTGCAGGCACAACAGTGACAATAGCTTTCAATACTGTTGTGGCTATGGGAAGGACCACAGTATCAAACACAGCTGTCATCACACCAGGGACAAGAGCAGCAACCAGAACTGAAACCAGAAAAATGCCACAACTGCTCCCACAGCAGGTGCAACAACAGCAACACCAGCTTTCACCATAGCAGGGACAACAGCAGCAACAAAAGGCGCCAACACAGCAAAGATCATTGCAGCAACAACAGCTGACTCAACAGCTGGGACCACAGAAGCAACAATATCTACCACCACAACGGAAGCAATAGTAGCATCAATAGCACTCACCATGCAGTGACCACAGAAGTAACAAATATAAATGATAGCAGCAGCAACAACAGCTGCCGACACAGAAGAGAACACAGCAGGAACTACCACTTTACCAACAGTAGGGACCACAGCACCACAGTAACAATCAAAGCTACCTTTCTGGGAGTGACAACAGTTGCAACAGAAGATTAGAGCAAAACAGAGACAGCAGTAGTGACTACAATAACTGCCACAGCATGGACAACCGCAAAAAATAACCGGTGCTACTACAGTAGGAAACAGTATCAACAACATCTCTTCTTGTCAGGGAGGGGGTGCTGAGAAAGTCTGTTGAGTTTCCTTCTTGGCTGCCTGTAGAAAGGGTAACTTCTTCCAGTAGCTGCTCTGCCATCCTGCACAGAATAGGATATGCAAAAGGCAGTAAGGGTCTTCTTAAGAGGGTTCGAAGTAGGAGAAAAAAACACAAAGGGTAAAAGACCCCCTTGGAAATCTTGTAGCTTAATCGGAGATGAATATTAATCTTGAAGAGGCACCAAACTTCCTGTCATCAGGAGAGATTAAAAAAACTGGCAAAATATAAATCCAGAAGTAGAATCAAGTAAAACTTTAAACTGCTAAAATCAAAAATTCAGGGCCAAAAATAATAGAAAAGGGTCAAAGAATGCAACAAAAATCAGAGAATGAATGCATTGTGACGCATCTTCCTCTCATGACTGTCTCCTTTATATATGGTTCATTCATTACCTGAAACTATAGGAAAAGTATCTATTTCATCTTGAATTGGGAACCCCAAAAACCTCCTTTGACAGACTTCCAAGGTCTTTTTCTAATGTTTCTCACATTCTTTCCTTGAATTAATGACATTTATTTGGCAGTGAAGGAGCCTACGTTTGACATCATTCACGCTACACTGAATTCTGCAGACTTGCCATTACCTTATATGTCTAGTGCTCCAAGCAACTCCCAGGACACGCCTCCCGGTGACCATGAGAAGAAAGATCCAGCCACTCCAGGCAAGGAGTATGCCCACTCAAGCCTTGAGCGCAGCATTCAGAAACATACATTTGAACAGCGTGTGGAGCTCTCCTTCCTCCTCTAAATGCATTAAGTCTGGTAAACTCTTGCTATTGCTCTCCACACTGCTCTCAGCAAAAGACCTAGGCACAGATGTAATAGTCACCATAGCAGCTACCACAATGTTACAACATGCAGCATCATAGCAGCAACAGCAGCAAGCACAGTAAGAACCAGTAATAATAGCATTAACAACAGTAGGGTCTGGAGCACTGACCACAGATGCCACCATGCAGTGGCCACAGTGATAATCACTGCAGGAATCACATCATCACCCAGAGGTATGATCAACATTGACAACAATCTAAAAGAAACTTCTATCGCATGAACAGACTACAGCAGCAACAACAACCATTACAGCTGCAACCCTAGCCACCACCACCACTATTCAGGTGCAGCAATGTTTGGAAGCACACCTGGGACCACCGTTGCAAGAACAGCTTCTACCCCAATTGTAACTGTTAGGGAACAACTTTTCCAACCCTCCTCGGAGTGAGGCAAAGAAAACACAGACAGACCATGCAGGGCTCCGGAACAGATTAAATGTATTTGCAGGTACCAATGTTTATTGGCAGGCCAAGGCACACGCACATCCAGTGTACGCCTTAGAAACAAGCTTCTTCTGCCCAAGTCATTCTTGTGGGGTCTTTATATATGTTAGACAGCACAGTCATCAGCAAAACCCTAAAAGGGGACATAGTCCAAATCTGGGCAACCATATAGAAAATAGAACTGCCACATATGCACAAAACGACACAGTGCAAAGATATATATAATGCAGTGTAGGCAAACAAGGGAACAGAAAACAGGTCGAGCTAAACTTAACGTGAGAGACAGGATCTAAACTTGACGTAAGAGACAGGAGGCCTCAGAGTGGTTTGTATTGACAACTGTTGGAGGTGTCAGAGAGGGCAATGGAGGGCCTCGGGTCAGGGCTGGAATAGATTTGTGAAGGAGGGTAAAACCACTCTGTGAAGGAGTCGGGAGCAATGAGCTGTAGGTCGGAGCAACTGGTTCAGGGATAGAAATAGATAGCTCAGTAGGTTTGAAGTATATTTTTTCTCCCACAGTATTGACTGCAAAGACCACATGTAGGGACAAAAGCTGTAATGAGGGCCATAGCAGCAAGCACAGTTGAATCACATTGGCATGTACAACAGCCACCAGAATGTCAAGGACAAAAGCAGCTCTCACAAGATTGTCACCAGAATATCATCAAACACAGCGATACCATGGCAGCTGCCAGCAAGGAGGGATAACAGCAGAGGGCAGTTGTTACCCTTTAAAAAAACAATTAATGACAAGTGAAATGCTTGAATTAACCTCAGCCAGCGGCAATTACACTGGGCTGTATTCGAGTCCATATTTTTTGCTCACTCTGTCACCTGAAACTGGGACTATGTACAAATCATCCTTGGTCCTGTTACGTTAGGAGCAGTCTAGCACTAACTCCTAAATGGGGTCTCTAGCAAGCAAAACTGTTTTGTCCTTATTGTTTATCGCCATGGAGGTACAGCTTGAGTACTAAGCCTCAGTGAGAACATGACCCATCCATGTCTGGGCACATCCTCCTTTGCACTTAGGGAGCCTTATTGAGAAAAAGAAACAGACATTGTCATAGCCAATAGGTCTGGCTTTAAAATGCTAATGCATGTTAACAAAGACATGCAGAAACGGACACAGAATATTTATCCCTCACCTCTGTGCAACCTGTTTCCTTCTGAGCCTTTTATGTCTGTGCCCTGTGTTTTATTCTCTTAGCTAGAAGTACCATGAAGCAGGTTATATAGCACCATCTGAATGCACTAGTGTGTACCAGTGTTAATATAAATGAGCACATTAAATTCAGACTTAATAGTTTTATAAATACTTGTAGGGACAGCCACACACGTTTGCTTGTGTTTTTTACTTAATAATTGTTTCCACAGCTTGGCGAGCCCTGTGCACTGCGGGATTAGCAGAGGGGGAGTCATTCTCACAGGATTCCACTGACGGGGAGCAGGAGGACTTAGACATATCCGGTGGCTCAGCTCCTAGAGGGGAATCTCAGGGTGGACTTTGAAGGGACTCGCATTGGCACCTGGTGCTTTGCCCGGTGTCTTCCTTACAGTGATAGGTCTGTGCATGTTCTTTCCCGTTCCCGTTGTCCCTTTCATCATGGGTGCGGCCTTAGATTATATAACTCCTTACTGTGCCCAATGTCATGCATGCATATGTTTTACTGATGCCATTGTATTGTTAAGCAAAATTGAAAATAAAGTTTAAAAAAAAAAAGAATTGTTTCCACATTTTTTGCAGGTTTGTTCAAATTTTAACAGCAGTTATAATTACAAAACACAGTTGTGATTATTTTATTCATCCATGAGAAACGAAAGGCTGAGTCAGCTACACCAAAACCTGAACCTGTAACCTTTGGTTTGCCACCAGTTTACCAACCTGCCTCTTTCTGTGCTCTTATGCCTGTGACCTGTTTGTTATTCCCCTAGCTTGCAATGCTGTGCAGCAGGTTACATGGCACAAACAGTCTATTTGCATTTGTGTGTGTCTGTGTTTGCATGTCAGCCCATCATATCAAGACCTATAGGCTTTGTCAATGTTTGTTTAACAAAAGTAGTGTCAAAATCACAGTTTCACTAATGTTTTGTACATAGTTGTTTCCACAGTTTTGTAGAAATGTCAACAGCAGTTATCATTACACAAATCAGTATTGCAAAACAACATACAAAGTGCTGAGGAAGTCCAATGTTTTTACTTAAAGTTCACATAATTACATATTAATCCATATTATTCAAACATATGAATTCTTCTTATAGATCCAATATAACGCAGGAGCCATGATATGATATTCCAATGAAGAATGGAACAACAAACTGCAGCCCAGCCAATGTATTTCATTCCAACAAGGGACATCATCAGGGTTTAGAGCTTTCTTAGTGTTTCCAATGCATTTCGTCCCGACAAGGGACTTCATCAGGGCTGTAAACGAACGATACATACATTTATGTACATATATATAATACAAATTCATAAACCAAACCAGCATGTGCATATTCAATTCATTGTAAAGCATGCAGTAGCTCCCTACGCCTATGCTTAATACAACAAAAATTCCACAAAAACATGTAGATATAGTTAAATCAAGAGAAAAAGTCAAAAACACATCTACCACACAAAAATCTAACACTATAATATCCCTTTCTTAGATTTATATCTATATCGTCAGCAAAGAAATTATATAATATTGTGTATTTTCTACTAAGAGTTTTATAAAATAAAGACAATCCTCCATTTATAATTTCAAATATAGAGTCTAAACCCTCAGAACTGTTCGTATTATGTTCCACTTACTTTAGAGATGTCTTAGTGTTTCCTTGTGTGCAAGTGTAGGCCACACAGAAGAAGAGGGGGCTGAATAGTGGTATCACCCAAGGTTCCTAAAAACCTATGTATAAACTATTCTGAATAATAATAACTAATAACTAACTAATTCTAAAACACAGTTTTAGGCACACTTTGTCATCTAACTGGGTTCAAGTCACTTTTGAGAAATGAAGAGTGCAAATCAGTAGTGCTCATTTTATTCACCTTAGAAGAACAAATTACTGAGTTGGCAACACAAGACTTGAATTTGTGGCCTTCTTGTTGCCCCAGTTTATTACAGGATGAACATTAACTACTGAGTCATTTCTGCTGGCTAAGTGTTCGGATGGATCAACCTGGAGAGCGGGGAAAGAGAAGCACACTAGGGAGATAGCTGGAAAACACGTGCACTCTGTTGGAGTCACTAACAACAACAAAAAAGTAGTTGACCAAAAGTGAGCAGTGGCAGTTAGCCACGCAAGAAAATGGTAAAGAGACAGTTCTTCAAAGGAGGGACAAGCACAAGATGTAACGAGAAGGACAAGGAAAGCCATTGAATAAGAAGGAAAAAATGAGAGGGAAAAGGAAACAATGGTAAGAAATGGGTACGTTTTAAGCCTGAATAGCAGATGTGTTGCTAGACAACATGGCTAAAAGACATTCATGTTGACAAGGCCAGTAGCTCAGGCATTGCTGAGATCTATTGGCTTTGTCAATGCTTGTTCAGTGTTGACGGGTTTTGCTGAACAAATGTGGAAGTGACAGTCAAGGGAGCAGCCAGAAAATTAAAATACCCCCCACTTCAAACCAAAGTTCTTATGGGACCAAGCAAGTCATCACGACCCTCCCCAGAAGAGCTCTCTTGTCTCTTTCATCCAAAAATCCAGTCATCTCTCCATCCACATGCTGATACCCCCAAATTTCACCTTTAAATTCTGTCAACCATTCATTTTTTCATCTATCATTCAGTTTTTCACCATTCCACCCATATCCAAACCTATCTATCCATCCATCGCCAAAGCTATCTATCCATTCTTTCACTTATCCATCTCTCCATCCACCGTTTCACTCATCCATCCATTCACCTTTCATCCATCCATCCTCCCTTTTATTCATCTATTCTTTCACTTATTCATCCACCCATCCTCCCTTTCATTCCGTCCACATATCCACCCTTTCACTCAACCCATCCTCCTGTTATCATCATCTCTTCACCTGTTGTAGGGATTCTGCACATACACAGAGCTATGCACAGGATAATAGGACCTCGGAATATAGTGGTGAGCCAACCATAAGCCTTAGCACCTAAAACCCTAACCCGACTAGCTGTAGCGTCTCATTAGCAACAATACTACCAATGATTAGACAACCCAGAACACGGTATCTCTCTCTCAGGACTCGCAGGAGCAAGAACACCCTTTCATTACTCACTCATACCTGTCCACAACGCGCGTAATAAGAGACACAGTATAGTTTAAATATTTATTTCAACTATCGTGCTCTAAGATACAGTACACGAGCCAGTACTATCAGCATAATGCATAAAGATAATATAATCAGCATAGTTACAATTCCATAGAATACAAACGGGAAAAGCATTTCATAAAACAGTGGATATAGGGCTAAATGACTATACCACCCTCCCCGTGCTATTTGCTAGTTTATTATATAAACAGAAAACCTCTGGGCATTGTTAGGCGGACCCTCATACCTCAATCTCTAGATGCAAGTATTACATCAGTAGACAAAAACAGCTCTTCTCTCTGGAAAGGTTTTTCTCCAAGTGTCTCTGACAGTGCAAACACAATATTAAAAGCACCCGAATTTCTCCAGTTCAGCTGCACATAGTGTTATGTCTAGGTGCGAGGGATAGGCCAGATCAGTAAGAACAAGGGACGTTGTTTTTCGACCTTGTACATGTTGTGCAGAAGCGACCTACAGGGAACAAGAGAAAAGGTGAAAGACAGAAATGCAGACAGTCCTAATATAGCCAGGCACAAGCAGAGGCTTGAAAAACAAAGTCACAAAGTAACGTGTGCAGAAAAGGCATCATGGCAGCCAGGCCGCAGCCAACTTAGCAGGGCAGGCCATGAGGCCACAAACCACATGACACCCTCCCCTGGACAGTCCATCGACCCAGACGGAGTTCAAAGCAAATGAGCAGAACAGCAACTTCTGTATGTGAAAAAATCCCCATGAAGGACAATGAATGGGAGAGAAAATGAAAAAGTCTGCAGAAAAAAATTCAGTGAGAAGCTGAAAGCGGAGGCCCTCGTCAATCCATCAAGGTGTAGGTGCAGAAAAACGCCACACTTTCCAAGAGGACATCGTTGGAACTATCAGAAAAAAGAGACGCCATCCAGTCCAATAAATCAAAACTACAGTCATGCTCCTCATAAGAGGGAGCAGTAAAGAGCATTGCGGGACAACTTGCGTGATACTCAATATAACTTTGTTGTAGGAGAGTCTGAGCAGCCGCACAGACATCCCATTGCGCCAAAATTCCAAGTGCAGCTGCACGCGCCATATAGCCATCCCCGGAACAGTCCCGCTCATGAGCCTCTAAGGGACTCATCAAGGGGACAAAATCCGGGCGAGACAGAGACGTATTGGAAAGGCAATAATCCAAGGACCAGGAAAAAGGACAGCGGATGCAAGTCATCACAGGTTGCACGCAAGTGAAATACGCAAAGCGAAATGAAAGACTGTAGGACACACTGAGGGTTGCCAATGGCAGGACGCCGAAGCCGGCGAGCATGCGTTCACGGAGCATCGGAAGTCGACCGGGGTTGAGAAGGGCCCAATGAAGTGCAGCCATTGCGCAGTAAACAGACCAAAAGCAAAATACCAGCCACCAAAGCGAGGATCAACGGAAAGCCGCCAAAGACGCTGGAAAAAATGGAAGGAATAAAAGCCGGTATTACACCGAAGATAGTTTGAAAAGAGGTCACAAGGCCAGAGCCCACAACTTTAAAAAAGTGCACCAGACCCTCGGTGCGTGATGCATTGAAAACGCGGTGAATCAGTTCACCGAAATGCTGTGGGAGGTTAGTGTTCAAAAGGGCCTGTATCTCACTGTGGGTACTTGCCACCTGGAGAATGAATGTCTCCCGGGCGGACGTAAGCATAACCTCCTGGTTCAATAATAGCGCCTTTATTCTGCTCAATTTATTGAAATCCGCCTTCAAGGTTGGAATGGAAGGCCAAATGGAACTATCTATGATGTCGTGCGGGGGAGGAAAAAGCACATTTTTGCAGCAGACAACTCTGTGGGAAACGGTAACAATATATGGTATACCGGCTAGCATGCCACAGCAGTCCTGATTATTCAGAAGCAGATAGCTACCATTTGCAAGCACAGTGAAAGTAGGAGATATAGCAGGAGCAGGAATACCCTTCAAAACACAAGCAAGATTCGGAGCTGAAACGTTACAAGCGCCGTGCAATTTAATGTGTTTGCAAATAAGGGAATGACCCACAGTAGAATCACAAGTCTCGCCTGTGAGAAACACCTCCTTCCCGTCCCGAAGACATTTAAACATGAAAGGCAGGGACCACAGTTCATGCAAGAAGGCACTGCCCAAAGGCTGAAAACGGCCAACGGGATAATGTTTCATGCAGGAACTGAATTCAAATAAAGAAAAAGGTAAAGCGATAACCCCGTGTACTAGCCACACCGCAGAATCCAATTCCGCAACAGAGAATGGTAATGGCTCTATTTTCTCGATATGTAACAGAGTGTATGTGGCATCTTTCATGGACATGAACTGCTGCTTGTCAGTCAAATTAAAAGGCAAAAATAAGGCAGTGGTGTTCAGAAAATGCCAAGGAACTTTACCCAACTTAAGTGTCTGCAAAGTCCATGCAAACTGCATAACTGAACGCAATTGATTCTGACCATGATATAACACAGAAACATCATCTTGTACAATATCAACAACAGAGGACACAATATTCTCTAACGTGTAAATGCGGGAAGACAGGGTATTAATACTATTGTCAACAACAGCAAGCACCTTTTCTAAATTTGCTTGATCAATCTCCCGAAGGCAGGAGGCAGCTTCAATTTGCGAAAGCTTCCAGAGTTCATTATAAGTTTCATAAATGAATCTCTTAGGTCAAGGGCCATGAGGCCCCAGAACAAAATCGGACAGATCAATGTTGCCTGAAAGGAGGGATAAATGCTGTTTTACAGAATCTAAGGAGGAGTGCTGCAACCACAGTTTACATAATTTTCCAACAGAATAAGTTGTAACCGTACGAGAGTTAGAAAACCTCGGGTCTGGCCTATCCTGTTTGTAACCAGGAGCTGAGTCATGAAAACGCAATTGGCAGGCATTTGCTGCTTCGGGCCAAGCCAGCCAGGGTGACTGAACAAACGTGGAAATATTAAATGAATTGTTCTGAAACAAAGCTTGCAACTCTCTAAGGGAAATATTAAAATGCAAGCTCTCATTAGTGGTGGAAGACAACACAGGAATGGAAGGGGCATTTAATTGTTTGTAAGTAGCCAAACCCCAACACGTGGTTTGATAGATTGAATGATTTAAAAATAGAATTTGGGTCGGGATAAGGCAAGCACGGTGCAAGGCTTCTGTGCCCTGTACCTGCCAGGATTTGGAGCCCCAAATAGATTTCAAGTCAATGGTGTCCCGCCAGTGCTCATAACCACCCACAGCCAAAGCGGCCAAAAAGGAACCCGAATACAATAACTTGGTGTGGGTCAACATGATCTTCTGCGTAGAAGAGGCGTTTAATTTAAAATAATAGGACCCAGGGTTCGATCTATCAAAGTTGGTAAAATAAGTAAACTTGTTTCTAAGAGTGTGGGAGCTGCCTGGCAAAGGGGTAGGACAATGTTCCCATTGGTTGTAATTCACAGGACCCCTAAGGGTACTTGGTTTATGGAGAAAATGGTTGCCCCAATGCTGATAACAATATAAATCGGCATAACTTGCAGAATTCATGTACAAATCTTCAGCATTAAAAGCAGCATAATATTTCAAATCAGTAAATAACGATTCAACGGCATGCACATCCCAATCGTCAGAATGAATATTACTTTTAACGACATCACCCATTGAAACACGGAGGACATTTGGAACATTAATAATTTCGGTAGGTCCATGAATTTGGAAATTTACCGCATCCCATACGATGCCATCAGCGACTGGGAAAGCTGAAATGTTCACAAATGTGTGGTCACGCTTCATGATGTGAGATGAAGAATGCGGAGCCAAAGTTCCAGTGACACAGTTCACTGCAGAGTGTTCTGGTAAATAGTGACCATTGATTAGTAGAAAAAAGACTGTGACAAAGCCAATGGACATGAACAAAAAAATCAGGAAAAAGACCAACCAAATATATGTCCAGGGAGGAACCAAAAATTGTCTCTGAATCAGGATACAAACAAACTGAATTTGGACGGGATTAGTGATGAGGTGGAATCCGAGTCAAAGGAATAACGTGTTGGGCTAAGTGGCGTAGTTGGTGCGTGAGCCACCGACTCGTTGGCTGGGTATGTATACTCAGTCTCCTCTTCGCAGGGGAAGCCGGGAAGTCGAGTAAGCGATCAGGCAAATCTACCATCTCAATAGCAACATCTGTGACCGTTCGGGCAAGAGGGCCACGAACATATGTCCGGGAAATGACTGGACAAGAGACCGCTGGTGTTACACTATTCAGGATCGGCCAGATGTTGTAGCTTGACATTGTCCACTGAGATGAATCTGTTGTCCTTTCGACCAGGAAGCGGTGGTAAGATGACTGTACGAGTACCCTTCAAGCCAAGGACTGGAACTGGTGCACGATAAGATGGGCCAAATTCTTTTTTGTTCTCCACTTTCTCTCGAACCAGATCTCCAATCTTCGGAAGCCAGCCGGCAACCGGAGTCTGCAACGCAGCGTTTGTGGCTGAAGGTAAATGTTCATTTGCAAGTTTGTCTCGGTCTTCTTGTAAGCCCTGTAACATAGTAGAATGGTTATCTACATCAAAGATGGCGGACTGCGCCGCCATGTCTAGACCATCAAGGTCGGGCACAAACATTCGTATGCCAAAGAGCATTTCATATGGGGTCCGCCCACCCAGAGGATTTCTAGGGAGATTATTAAGTGCACGTTGTACGGTATACAAGTGGGCCAGCCAGTTCCTGCCAGTACCTAAGACTCTAGCTGTCAAGGATTGCTTTCACGGTTCATTCGTTCAACAATTGAATTGCCCTCAGGCCGATATGAAGATGAAAATTTCACCCGCACCCCCAGGGAACCCATTGCGTCCTTGTAAGCCTTAGAGGCAAACGCTGGACCTTGGTCCGAATGGAAGGTGCCACATGCGAAAACTCCCACAAAGACACGCAAATCCCTTATGACATTTCGAGCGTCAGCACTCCGTTGTGGCCAGACCCAGAGGAACCATGTGCACGAGTCCACTGCAACCAAGATGTATTTATATGCAGTGTCTGAAGAGAATGGACCGCAGTGATCCAGGTAAACACACGCAAAAGGTCTGTTTGAAATGCAGAGCGGTGTTTGGGGTGGGCGTGTAACCGTGGAAGGCTTAATCTGCTGACAAACGTCACAAGAAAGCACATAGGTACGGGTTTGTTTGTATAACCCACGCCACCAGTACCGCTGCTGCAAGATGGAAACCGTCGCAGACACGCCTGCATGAGCCGAAGCCATGCCTTCGTGTGCGGCCGTTATCAAGGAAAGCCTGCGGTCCGCGTTGGGAATCAGCCGTTCACCAACGTCTGGAATACTTACGAAAGGAGCCTGTTCGGGACCTAATTGATAAGTATATTTGGAAGGGAAACCCCAGGGATATATGGTACCTTCCTTTGTTGCAGCAATAGCTGCCAAGATATCAGTATCTATTTTAGTCATGGATCTTGTAACTGCTGCGACTGAACACGTGGCAGCAACCCACTTGGCAGCTTCATCTGCCAAACCGTTACCAACGGCGTGTGCGCCCACACGCTGGTGGCCAAGGGTGTGAATCACCTGTGTGAGAGGCAGACGTTGTTTCAAATCTGCCACTCGAACCCAAAGCATTTTATGCTTAATCGTGCTGCCTTTTGCATCTCTATAGTCGTTTTGCGACCAAAAGAATAGATTGTCATTGAAAGATTGAACACAGTAGTATGAATCACATACAATCAGAGTCGTCACATCTGGATTAGCGAACTCAAGGGCGAGCACCAATGCGCGCAGCTCGGCCAATTGTGCAGTACTGTCTCCTAGTGCCTGTGTGTGCACGACAGTTGATTTGAACTTTCCGTTCACCATGGTACCTGCAACAATAGCACATGCCACGGAATAAGCATGCATGGAACCCGTGGCCGGTTGTGCCGAACCATCGGTATAGATTATACAATCATAATCCTCAAGCGGTAGCAGAGACAGAGGAGGAGGATGAACGAATTCATACTGTAAAAACTCCTGTGCCTGAAGAGAAGAATCAAAAATGAAAGTGACATCCGGGGACGTCAAAGATGTTGCCCATTGTATCCAACGGGGGTGCAAAGCTTTAGAGTTCGGAACACTTGCTTTAGTCACTGCCTCCAGGGCAGGATATGGTGTTACCACCAGAATGCGTTTTCCCTGTGCCAGTGCGCGTTCCTTTAGAATCGCCATTTGCACTGCAGTCAAAACTTTCTCCACAGTTGAAAAACGCATTTCTGCGGAAGTGTAAAGATGTGACTTGTATGCGATGGGTACTGTGTCACCTTCATTAAAGGTTAAGAACGTGAAACCCACTGCCCCTGGAATTATTCTAATCACCAGGTTTGTGTGGTTATCACGAGTCAACAAGAATTTAGACTCAAGAAGGTCTGTCTGCAAAGACTGCAGAATGGAGGAATGCTCCGGAAGCCAGCATGACTTCGAAAAGTTAGGTTGTATCAAGGCATACAGTGGCTTGATACGCTGGGCATATTCGGGAATGTAAGTACGCCCGAAGTTCAGAAAACCCAGTAAAGACTGAAGTTTCTTCAGAGTAGTAGGAGGGCACAGGAGTGTACATTTCTCCAAGAAATGGGGGGCTAAGCCCTTACCTTCATTGTTGAGTTCATAACCCAAAAACAAAACGGTAAATTCAGCAATGTGGGATTTGGCAAAGTTGAATTTGTATCCCAGGACTGCAAATTCAAGTATAATGCGGTCCACTCAGGAAAGATGCGGGTATAATTCGTCGTCTGTCAGATAGATATCATCGACGTACGAACATGCATCTGGGTCTATGCCGTCTAACAAAGAGACGACACGGGCAGCGAATACGCCTGGACTGTTCTTATAGCCCATAGGTAAACGCCGGAATTTGAAATGTTTACCACCGGAGGTAAAAGAGCTCCATTGGCTGCTCTCCGGGGCTAAGTTATGCGTGTAGAATCCATTGGATAGGTCAAGGGTAGTTTTATATTTTTTACGCACAAGACTGTCTACAAGCGCAGAACTGTGTGTGTTTTGCACCGCAAAGGTCCGACAATGAGAGTTCAAATGACGGTAATCCAATACTAAGCGGTACGATCCATCGGGTTTAGAAACCGCGAAAAGGGGATTATTCATAGGTGATACGCATGTTTCAATTACTCCTTGATATTCCAACTGAGTCAGAATGTCGAAGACGGGACCTTTAGCTTCCCGCTTGATGGGATATTGGGGTTGTGGCTGAGGCAGCGACCGCAAAGGAATATCATGGGGGGGAGAGTCTTCATTCCAGCCCACGTGGTTGCGGTATAGAGCCGGAGCCAGGGACGCAGCCCACTCGGCTGCAAGAGCCTCCGCTTTGTCCTTGGGGACATGACGAGAAAAGCTCGGAAGGATTACCTCCTCCCCTCTACGCGAAGCTAGTACGAACGGGGGCGGCCAATCCGCCTCTGCCAACAGAATGTCGTATGAAGAGGTCAGATTTTCCCAAAAAATCCCTTTAATAACACGCTGTATGTCACCTTCAATTTGAAAAACAATATCGTATAGTCTGTCAGGGGGTGCCACTCTGGTGTCTGCTGTCTCAACAGTAATGAATGTATCAGTTGCTGTCGCCTCCACATGAGGAGGTAGTGCCTCC
This sequence comes from Calotriton arnoldi, assembly GCA_963921515.1. NCBI lineage: Eukaryota > Metazoa > Chordata > Amphibia > Caudata > Salamandridae > Calotriton > Calotriton arnoldi. The sequence goes on along the minus strand of CAWUFW010003062.1, from coordinate 1,692,485 downwards.
CGCACTATGGTAACTTCCGCGGCGCTGTCTAGGAGCGTCACTGCCCACGTCCAATTCAGGAGTCTCGTTCTCACCGTCTGTGGCATATCTCGCTGTAACAGCGGCAACTTTTTTCTTCTGAAATTGTGGGCGAGAACGTGGAAATTCGTCTGGCTTCCCTCGGACTTGTTATCGAGGTGGGTCTCGTCCCTGAGGAGTCTCGCTACCCCTTCCTCTATCTTGGCGATCTCCTCCACCGGCCTGAGAAGTTGTTGGTGCCTGTGAAGAACGAGGAGAACGCAAATCAGGGACTTGAAATCTCTCTGGAGATTTAATTCTCGCCCTATCGCGCAAATCATAAGTGCGTTCAGAAGAGACTGAAGCCGGGGAAGCGCCTCGCGACCCGGGCTTCTTTTGTTGCTTACCCTATTTTTTCTGTCTCCAGTTCTTTTTGTAAAGAACGGCTTCTCATCCTTCTCTGTTTGAAATTTCGGTTGAGGCTGTGATTGAGTTTGCGTTTTTGCAAAAGGCTTGACGCCCAGGCTATTACGTCCAATGGTTTTGTAAGCCTGGGCAATAATGTTTGGTAATTCGCGCGGCTTGTCCGGATCTGGGACCAAAGCCAAAGCATTAGCTACTTGAAAGTTCACTGCATCGCCCTTGACATTCGCAAGGATCAAATCAGCTACTACGTCGAACACTCCCACCAGTCTCATCCCTAATTCCACAGCTGCTTCAGGGCCATGCTCATCCTGTACATGTTTAATTACAGAGGGGAGAACCGTCATGGAAGGAGTGCCGAAACACTTCGCATATACTGCTGCGAATACCCTACCCCAGTTGTTGCATTCTGCCAACTCAAGGACTAAGTCTTTTGGCAAACTAACCATTAAAATTCTGTGTTTATCCACGGGAGAGGTGTTAGGAAAAACTGCCTCCAGCTGGTCAAACTTCTCTGCAAGCCAATAAGGAAAATCATCCTTATTTTGTGGGCGCTTGCCCATCACCGAATTAACCATGACAGGGCTTATGGTCACACCGCCTGCACCAGCTGGATGGGCCTCAACTCCAGGCTGGGCTCCCTGGATGTTGCCTGTAACATATTGTACCAAAGCTCTATGCACTCGTATCAAAGACGAATGCATATTACGCAGTTCAGCGACTGCCACCGTCATATAACGCGGATGTGGGGTATACCCGGCCAAAACAGGCCAAGTGGCCCCTTCAATGGATAAGGGGCCTAAACGAACCGCGGTAACCGGTTGGGGGAGGGCGCCATCAAACCAAACACGGTGTTGCCATGCCGTGAGCGGTACTTCAAGATTCCTATATGGTCTATAGTGAGTAGGAACAACGGTGGCTTCATATTCATGGAACAAATTATCGTTCACATCCACTGCCGGAAAGGTGATCCAAGAACAGAACACCTCAAAGTGGTGAGCTGGATCTGCTTGTACCACAAAGATTAGATCGACACCCGCGTCAGGCACTCCATACACTGTTAAGTGAGCCCGGAGCGCTGCACAGCTATGTGCCGCAATTTGAATAGCCATTCTAGGCTAAAAGTTTTTGACAACCTAATATGAGGCAGCACAATATAGGGTTTTAGTTAAGAACCTTTTAACAACTTCAAGCTTGAATGAACCTATAAAAACGTCAATATAGGAGGTTTCACCGTCACACACGCTTCCGGAAGCGTCTGCGAAGGGAGTTGTGGACAAGCACAAATACTACTCAAGCATCTCGCAGATAAGCAGCCCCACGTTGGGCGCCATGTTGTAGGGATTCTGCACATACACAGAGCTATGCACAGGATAATAGGACCTCGGAATATAGTGGTGAGCCAACCATAAGCCTTAGCACCTAAAACCCCAACCCGACTAGCTGTAGCGTCTCATTAGCAACAATACTACCAATGATTAGACAACCCAGAACACGGTATCTCTCTCTCAGGACTCGCAGGAGCAAGAACACCCTTTCATTACTCACTCATAATTGTCCACAACGCGCGTAATAAGAGACACAGTATAGTTTAAATATTTATTTCAACTATCGTGCTCTAAGATACAGTACACGAGCCAGTACTATCAGCATAATGCATAAAGATAATATAATCAGCATAGTTACAATTCCATAGAATACAAACAGGGAAAGCATTTCATAAAACAGTGGATATAGGGGTAAATGACTATACCACCCTCCCCGTGCTATTTGCTAGTTTATTATATAAACAGAAAACCTCTGGGCATTGTTAGGCGGACCCTCATACCTCAATCTCTAGATGCAAGTTTTACATCAGTAGACAAAAACAGCTCTTCTCTCTGGAAAGGTTTTTCTCCAAGTGTCTCTGACAGTGCAAACACAATATTAAAAGCACCCGAATTTCTCCAGTTCAGCTGCACATAGTGTTATGTCTAGGTGCGAGGGATAGGCCAGATCAGTAAGAACAAGGGACGTTGTTTTTCGACCTTGTACATGTTGCACAGAAGTGACCCACAGGGAACAAGAGAAAAGGTGAAAGACAGAAATGCAGACAGTCCTAATATAGCCAGGCACAAGCAGAGGCTTGAAAAACAAAGTCACAAAGTAACGTGTGCAGAAAAGGCATCATGGCAGCCAGGCCGCAGCCAACTTAGCAGGGCAGGCCATGAGGCCACAAACCACATGACACACCCTTTCACTCTTCATCCATCCTCACTTTTGTTCGTCCATTCTTTCACTTCTCCATCCACCCTTTCATCCATCTTTTCACTCATTCATCCATCCATCCATCCATCTACCCATCCACCCTTTCTGTCACCCATCCACCCTTTCACTCACACACCTATCCATCTGTCCTTTAACTCACTCAGCCAACCAACCATCCTCCCCTTCATGTTATTTATGAGTCTTTGTCTGCCAAGTTGCAGACAAAAGAGGCACATCAAGAACTCCACCCCTTCTGTAGCCGCAAAAGCGGGGGGGGGGTATTCACTACACCCCTGGTACTAAGTAATTTAAAAATGAACATGAACATGAATGTGAAAACTTGCAGTAAGCAGGCTTACAGCACATGCTCATAAAATACTAAAACAGGGGTAATACCACAGAGCCCAAACAGGGTAACTTCATTAAGCAGTGTCATATTGCCTAAATAACCCGCCCTACTCTAAACAACAGCCTTAGAACGATAAAACATACAGTTAGCACTAATGTGAAAAAATATGAAAGGCTATCACCCAGTTTTCCTCCTTGCGTAGAAGAAAATGGGGAAAAGCTTTGCTACAGTCCAAAGTAAATACTTGCAAACATATGGCAAAAAGTGAAACAAATAGAAGGTTCTCTATTATTACAAATAAAATTATGCATGAAGCAGAATCAATCTGCCACATTTCTTACTTTAGATGCAGCATAACTGGGACTAAATCATTTATTTCATTCTTTGAAAAAAGGGCCATCAGAATTAAGGTTCATAATAATCAAAAATGTATTACATATGTATAATTATTCATAGGCCAACAATGCAATACATTGCGTAAAGTTCCTTCAACCAGATTTATTTTGGTGTTCTTCATTAGGTTTTATACAAAAACGTACCAAGATTCCAGCAGAGGCCCCTTTAACAGCTGAGATAAAGTGTTCAGCTAAGAACTGCCACTCTATAGGCTAGACAAACAATATTGAATGACCTTTAACCCGGGTGTCGAGTGCGAACAGCACTAAATGTCTGGTTTCCTTCAAAGCATCAGAGAGCTGCTTACATTGAAGCTCTCATCTCTTTCTCAGGCTGCAGCCGATCGGAATCTGCAATACATCATGGCACCCATCGTCATGTACTTAGGAAAGGAGCCCTGGGGGTTGCAGTCCTACACAGGTCTGTCACAAATAGGAACAAGCATTGGCATAGCCAAAAGGTCTCGCCTTTGGGACCTTATAAGTGTTTAGCCATGCAACAGTTGATGTTGTTGCACCAAGGATATTGTGCTGCATAACTAAATACTTATAAGGTCCCAAAAGCGAGACCTATTGGCTATGCCAATGCTTGTTTCTTAGGTCAGCAATAAAAACGAAGCAGATGAAGAGAGCAAAAAAAGAGAAATTCTGGTTAGAGGATGGACAGTGTATACATGTCCACTGACGTGTTTTTTTACTTTCAATTCTCCTTGAAGCTAATATTAGATATTGTAAGCCTGCTTTTGCTTTCTTGCAACAACTTGGCCATGCTCAAATACCCTATGCTGTTGTTAATTTTATAAGATGTTCACTGACAGTTAGGAAGAGCCATGGGGACTTGTCCTGAGGGCATTTATCAGTACTCTTAATATTTTTAATTTTCTGTTTTCTGACTGTATTGTTGTCATATTGATGTATTTTATGTGTGTTTTAACTTTGCTTTTAAGGCTTTTTATAGCTGAATAAAGATTATTATGACTGACTGAAAGAACATTTCCTTTTAACTGGGATACACTTTGGGCACCATGTTTACCCTCCGCTATTGTAGGCAGCCTCAAAGGCAGGACGAGAAAGAAACATACTACAAACAAACACCTCAGCATTCACTGGAAAATATACCCCCAACCCTACAAGGAGTACAGCCTACGCCCCAAAACAGAAACTGTATTTGCGTGCTCACACACTTTCACTGGGAGACATATTTTTGCTTCAGTGATTCAGAAATAAGGCAGTGATTGTTCAGCACATTTGAGAGAAGTCTGGCTTTGGCTGCTAATAAAGAAATGGTAGCCTGGGTCAGGCCCGTGACACGCAGTGCTCGGTAAATGCTTTGCATTTTCTTTAGTGTCACATGGACACATTTTACCCATTCCTTCATGCGTGGTAGACTCCACTGTGCATCTGTTTTACTGTAACCCAGGAGGGTATTAATAAAACGAATGTACATCGGGTGGTTATACCCACAGCAGACCATTTACAATGCCAAAAGCTCCAACTTTCACAAATGCGAGACCGAATGGTTTGCAAATGCTTGTTATTTTTCATTGTAAAATGTACCAGTGTCTCTTAGCGGCTTGATGGTGCCTACTGAGCATCTATTTACACGGATATACTTGCAGCCAATCGCAAGCTGTCTTGCGAGCCTGAGCCGGCTGCAAATGTAGTTATAGGTGCAGCCGTAATGAGAACCAATCAGAGCCCGCGGTGCCCTTGGGCACATTTGAAGGCCAAAAAAAACGGGAAACTCGGAAGCCAAGCCATCGCCTCGTAACCTTGTCCTCTTTCTATTGCTGATGACGGTTGGGTGACTCTGACACAGGGACTGAAACTTCTACTATTGGGATTGCTGGCTCGCGTACACCCGTGTACACAGTCGCCATGTTGGGATGGTATCTACCGGAAGTGCCTGGGAGGCGAGTGAAAGGTAAATACACAGAGTAAGATTGAGTTAGTGAACTCTCGCCACTGGGGGTTAGTTACCGACTGACCTCAAGCTGCCTGCGAGTGAGAAAGCTTGTGAAAACCATGTGCGGCTTGAGGTCAGGTTTTGGCGCCCTTGAATGCTGCAGGGATGTCCCAGGGACTGCTATGAAGTGATAGCAAATTACATCAAAGGGGCTGCAGCCTGGCGAGCACCGTCGTGATGCTGCATGCCACGGTTTTCTGGTGTGTTGTCCCAAATCTATTGCATGCTTGGCGTAAACCTAGCACATTAATCATGCACCGTCGTAATGCTGCATGCCACGGTTTTCTGGTGTGTTGTCCCAAATCTATCGCATGCTTGGCGCAAACCTAGCACATTAATCATGTTTACCTCTCAAACTTTAAATGGTAATTTGTATATAGCGTGTGCCTGTTGCTGTGCTTGTTTAAAAACATAACGTCTAAAGTGTTGTACAGAAGGGCACGATCTGCAGAAAAAGCGATTAAAGAGAGGGGGAGCAGGAGGTGAGCCCGCGAGTGGCGCGCGCGTGCTTGGGAGAGCAGTCTGCTCATTTTCAAGCACTGCACTCGTGCTTGTGGCGCGCCGCTGCTCGCTCCCGCAAGGTGGATGCCGCCACAAACACGAGTGTGTGCTTGAAAATGAGCAGAGCGACGGCTAAAGGCCCTCCTATGCAGCACATGCGCGCTGCGTAGGCGAGACCTAAAAATGAGCCTGTAGACTACAGCCCGCATGGAGCAACTGTGTCTCGTGCATAAAGTTACGAGACAACACAGCTGTGTATCAGAGTCACATTTAAAACGAACTGGTGAGTTTGACGCCCTGTGAACTAATCTCTTTTGCATGATAGGGCCCACCAACACCACCCCTGCTCCAGTTGACAAAGCGTGGCATTGGCGACGCCATTGGTGATAGTGAGAAACAGTTGAGGAGCTTTGAGGTGAAGCAAGGATGTGGTGCAATGGCCAGAGCTACCGACAGGGGAAATGGGGAACCAAGTTCAAATTTTGGGGTCGGCAGAACAGTTTGTGATTCTGGGCAAATCACTTACTTTTCCGACTGCATATGACAATGAATATGTCATTGTGTAATCTACCCGATGAGCACTTAAGTTGCTTCAATACCATCAGCTGGTGTTAGCACTATGGCAAGATAGAGGAGAGAACAAGCGTTCCAATACCATTGGATCATGCAAACAAAACATAAATAAAAGCAAAAGCGACAAGGGAGGTAGTGGGGGAACGGGTCAAGCAGGGAAGCAGGAGGGGATAGGGAGACGGGCAAGCAATGACAGGAGAGGGGGAGGGAGCAACAATGAAGGGGTATAAAAACCTTAAGCAGGATCAGCGACAAAAATGAATGTGTCATCGTGGAATGTAACTGGTGAGCACTTACAGCTCTCCAATACTATCGGCTCATGTTAGTGCTATGGCAAGACGGAACAAGCACTCCAATACCATTGGATCGTGCAAAAAAAATAAACAAGTGCTGTTCATGTTTTAACAACTTTTTAAGAAATGCATACTTTATTTTCAAAAGCATGCATTATAGTGGCATGTGTGTATGTGTTAATATCAGTGAATGCAATGTCAAAGTACACCATGATATATGCACGCAGAACAACATCAGTTCCAGTAAATGCAATGTCAATGTACACCATAATCTATGCACGCATAACAATGTGAATATCAGTAAAAACAATGTTGATGTACGCTTTGACAAATCTACGCATAAAAATGAGAATGTCGGTAAAAATCATATCAATTACCACCATGCTATATATACACGTAATAACAAACTCGTATCATTGCTGTCAAATTCACCCAAGATGACCTCCCCATGAACCCCGAATCAGAGATACGTGGTCAGGCAGGCGTTGTGACCCAACCCCAAGGCTACCAATTGATAGATCACAGGTGGGGTGACACTTAACCCGAAGACAAATGCGCAAACAAGGAAACCCTAACCGAGCCTACAGATAGGTAGTTACACCTCAAACAGGTCTGAGGAGATTGTCCCCAATAAAACACGTTTGGCCAAAGGCGCACGTTCCCAAAATACCACAAAGTCAGATGCCACATGTAGTTAGAAATGCTCAGCCAATCAGGACACACCATGCACACCACACGTAGTGATCACGTGCTACCCATGCCAGACTTCTGGACACATACACACTGGCCCACACTAGCTCTCCCCAAGGTCAAAAGCCACCTATGTCCCCTTATCAGATGGTTGTATTTATGGTTTATGACCAGGCCCGGATTTACATGCTTTCTAAGAATGTGAAATCCTTTTATTGTACCTCACGAACTGTATATATATCTGGTCAAAACGTCTGTACATTGAGACTGTCTTCAGACACGACTCTGTCGATGCTCTCCCAGCCGCTGCATTTAATTAAACCAACAGTTCCTGTTTTGCCAAACGCCGAGCAATATTTTTGCGAGCCAGATATGAGAGATTGAATTATCGAGCCCGACTACTGCCGAAGGACAAGGACCCCTGCCCGAACTGATTCATATCTGCGCAACAAGACCAATGAGCAGCCGCCATAATTGATTAAAAGTTCTGCTGAATCCACGGGTGGAGGTTCTACAAGAGGCCGCCGTCACAGGGTAAGAGACTACATCTGATCCTTAGTTCCAGGCTTATGGTGTGTGGCAAACTAGGACAAGCGTGTAAATCACTTTTTCCCTAGTCAGCACGCTAGAGAAGATGAAGGTAGTTTGTACTTTAGTTTGCTTGAACCGCTAATCTTTACACATTTGGCACACCTAGACCCTGGCTGTGTTATATAGGGTCACTTATTTATTCTTGCTCAAACCGCTGAGCATTATGCAGCTGGTACACCTAGGCCCTGGGTATGTTATGTAGGATCACCACCTTGATCTTATTTTTTAGTTAAAGGAGTTTTCTTAGGGACTGTCGGTTTCTTAACACTGGCTGTGTCTGTGAAGAGGTTTTTTTTTGTTGCTTGGACCACTGAGCATTACATAGAAGGTACGCATGACCCCCTGGGTGTGATATAGGGTGTAATTCAGACGTTAGGGAAAAATTCGGACCTTAGTGAATAAGGAGTAGCTCATGTTTGGGCGGGTGGGATGATAATTGTCAAGTTGTTCCTTTTTCTCTGTGCAAATCATTGCTATTTTTGTCCCCGAGCCAATACTGACAGACTTTCAGACTCACTTAGCCCCGTGCATCACACAGAGTATCCCCTCTCCTCAGGCAGTAGGCGCTAGGAGGGGCTAAGAAGTTTAGACAAAATAATCATTTTTTCTGTCAAATGTTTCTCTTCTAGTTTCTTTATGGTTTTCCATTCATGCATTGTTGATGCTATGGTGCTGTTAGATTTTGCAACTGTACTTTATGTTTAAATGTTATGTCCTGTTAGTGAGTTTCTGTGTTTATCAAGTAATAATAATATTTTTTCCCACAAATCAGAATTCTATATTTGCTATCTAGCTGCTAAAAACCAATTTGTACTGCTCTGAGCTAACCATTGCACGTTGTTACAGGTTGTTACTATTTCATTACATTTATCTTTGTCAATTGTTAAGTGTTTTTGTGATGAATCGTTTTTAAATAGACCACTCACCTGAATTAAAGGCTCCACAGAGCGAAGAATAGGCCACCCACTCCCCTGTAGACTAATCCTCCGCACTCTGAATGAACACGAGCTACGGGCGATTAGTCCCTAGGGGGAAGGGGGAAAAGGTCATTAAAGGGGGAAGGTGAAGAAGAAACAAAAATATACTGGCCCTCTGTCCTTTGCCGTGGCTGAATAGTCTACGCCTCAGTACTGAATGGACACCCTAGTAATGGCTGGTGAATCTGCACCTCAGTGCTGGATGGCTACCTTGGTGAAACAAGGGACAATCAATGACATACACGTATAGCACAGGCAATAAACATCAAATAACGCTGACCAGGGAATCGCTAACACTCACCAATATGCAAATGAGTAGCGCTTTGTAATATGCCTTAGAGTATGTCTGTTACACAGTTTTTGGAATATGCACCGACAGTCTAGGAATGCAACACTTGTCTCTGGGTTACTTCACCAAGAGTCTACTTCAATGTCCCAGTTCCTTTATCAAGAATAAATTGTTCACTGGTGCAATGCCTATTTTCTACATAGTCTAAGGCAGCAATCCTCTTTTTAGTTCAGGGCCTATTGAGAACATAGGTCGCTATCATATCATAGTCTCGCAAATACAGATGCAGTGCACTGACCTTCACTATGCTGGTCTGGACAAGCCGAGAAAAAATGGGCATAGCCTGACCTTGTTCTTTGTTTTTGTCTCTTTTCTTTCTGCAGGTTTCAGGTTCGAGGGCGAAGCCGTAGGATTGAAGAGGCGCAGGAGCATGGAACAGCGGGTGAAGCAGGAGCCGGCAGAAATGCCAAACGACTCCACAGGAACAAAGAGCGGCCCAGGATCGTCAGGACGGTAGCCGGGGACCTCCACCAGGCAAGTCTGATTAAGCCAAGCAAACACAGGAGGCCAGGGGCACGGTTTACATAGTCCGCGACCTACAATGGCTGCCACATACGACCGAGATCTTGCGAAATCTCACTCTTTAGCTTGCTCAACACTGACAGGAGGCCAATGAGCAATGGGGAAAAGGGGACAATAAAAAAAAACATAAGTACAATCGCAGCACAACAGAAAAGGCACAGTAAGTGGCCAATCAATAGGGGGACATAACAAATGAATAGAAAGGAGACTAGTATTGTGATCGTGATTACCGCGATAGTGATTTACAAAGTAGAGGGCGGGTGTGCCTAGGGGGTCATTCTACATCAGGCTTTGTGTCTGCTACACTGGGTGTGCAGGGTGGAGGGTGGGTGTGCCAAGGAAGTCAACCTCACTCAGTTTTTGTGTCCTGTGCTAAACTTGGTGTGAAGACGGTGCATGAGGCATGTGTCGTGACACCAGTAGATTGTTGCCGGTGCAACCGTGTGTACACGGTTTCCCAATGATCAGAGTAGAAGTTGTAATTATTTAGAACTTGAAAGAGTTAAAAGTTTATAAACTCCTTAAGAAGTCTCCTAATACATCATGGAGACACCACTAGACCACATGAAAGCTAGATTCCCCACACAGGCTCCTAAGCTGGAGAAACACTGCTGTTAGTGGCACGCCCATACCAAGGCACACGCATTTCCCTGGCCTGAGGGGGAAATATTCGATACCAACATAATTGAGCACATAAGAACACACATATGGACCAGGTATGATGGTCATAAGAGGGTTAAATGAGAGGCCCTATTAGAACTATGGGCTATCTTCGAGGTGGCCCATCCTTCAAGTGTATCCTCGAGACACAAATGAGGAGTCTGCACTTTGAGGTGTTTTACTCTTGGGTCACTTTTCCGGCGGTGGATGGAGCGGACAATTTGTTTCATGTGTACGCTCTCACTGCCCTACCCAATGCCCATACACCGCAGGGAATGCTCTCTCTGATGCCAGCCATCCCAGCCGTCCCTGCGCTGGGTACACCAAACCACCGGTCGAGGGAGCCGGTGGGCCCTCCACCGGGCAGCAAGCCACCAGACCCAGGGTAGGGAGACCACCAAACCAACTAGCCCAGACGAAGTCAGCCCCCTCCAAGTCTGGTGCCAGGCTCACTCAACATTCGACCCCCTCACCCATCAGTCGCTGCCCATCAAGTCCCAGCAGGACGAGGAGCCTCTCCAAACATCCTAGAGTCAGAGGGAGGTTCATAGCAGTTCTGGAGGAGGATACTATCAGCGGAGGGGAAGATTGGGATCCCAGCCCTCTAAGGTCTGATGCAGAGGGGGGAGCCGTAGGATATGCTCTGCCAGGGTATGTTCAGGCTGCCGAGGAAGCATCAAGAAGTGGCTGGAGGTCAAAACTCTACCAAGAAAAACAAATGCAGCACTGAGCAAAGGAGGCAGCCCGGGTGGCAATTAGAGGAGAGGTGCAAGTTGAGGTTAGAGAGAGAAAGAGCTCTCGTCTGAGAAACGCACCGGGAAGAGAGAACAGTTCACCCTCCCCTGGAGGAAGTCAGAGCTAGGCCCTATGCTTCACATGAGCACGAGCCCGGGGAACAGTCAGGAGAGAGGCCCCTAACAGAAATCCAGTCTCCACCCGGCAGTCAGCATAGGAGAGGGGGGAAACATCCATTACAACGCAGTCATTACAACGACCTACCTTTACAACGCAACTGTTACAACACAACTGCCTTTACATCGCATGCCATTACAATGCATGCCATTACAACGCATGTCACTACAACGCATGCCATTACAACGCATACCATTACAACGCATGCCATTACAACTCGTTATAGGTAATGAAGATTTTTTTAGTATTCGGGTGGGTATGGGTTTTGGGGTACATGGGAATAGTAATTTTCACCCCTACACTATCCAACACTTTCCCTACTGTTGCACTCACTGGAGTGGGAATAGTAATTTTTACCCCTACACTATCCAACACTTACCCTACTGTTGTCCTAAATGTATTATGCGTTGTAATGGTATGCGTTGTAATGGAATGCGTTGTAATGGTAGTTTTAAAAAATGCGTTGTAATGGCATGCGTTGTAAAATCAAGCAATGTAATGGTAGTGTAGTGTGGTTTGTGGCCTAATTGTCTACATTGCTAAGTTAGCTTAGGCCTGGCTGCCATGATGCCTTTTTTGCACACGTTACTCTGTGACTTTGTTTGTTCAGTCCCTGCTTGTGCCCGGCTATATTAGAACTGTCTGCCTTTTTGCCTTTCACCTTTTCTCCTGTTCCCTGTGGGTTTCGTCTGCACATCACGTACAAGGTCGAAAAACAACGTCCCTTGTTCTTGCTGATCTGGTCAGCCCCTCGCACTTAGACATAACACAAAATACAGCTGCACTGGAGAAGTTCGTGTGCTTTTAATATTGTGATCTCGCTGTTTGTGGCACTTGGAGAAAAACCTTTCCAGGGAGAAGAGCTGTGCTTGTCTGATGATGTAAACCTTGCATCTAGATATTGAGGTATGGGGGTCCGCCTGACAAAGCCCAGAGGTCTTCTATTCTTATAATAAACTAGTTATTAGCACGGGGAGGGTGGTAAGGCTATTTAGCCCGATATCCACTGTCTTTATAAAATGCTGTCCCCGTTTGTATTCTATGGAATTGTAACCATGCTTATTATTTTATCGTTATGCATTATGCTGATAGTACTGGCACGTGTACTGTATCTTAGAGCACAATAGTTGAAATAAACATTTTAAACTATACTGTGTCTCTTATTACGCACGTTGTGGACAAGTATGAGTGAGTTATGAAAGAGTGTTCTTGTGCCCGCGAGTCCTGAGAGAGACCGTGTTCTGGGTTGTCTAATCATTGGTAGCTTCGCTGCGAATGAGACGCTAAAGCTAGTCGGATTGGGATTGTGGGTACTAAGGTGCATGGTTGGTTCACCACTATACTCCGAGGTCCTATTATCCTGTGCATAGCTCTGTATATGTGCAGAATCCCTACAACATGGCGCCACCAACGTGGTGGGCTTCTTATCTGCGAGACTATTGAGTAGTGCTTGTTCTTGTCCACAACACCCTTCGCATACGCTTCCGGAAACGTGTGTGAGGGTGATACCTCCTATATTGATGTTTTTATAGGTTTATTCAAGCTTGAAGTTATTAAAAGGTGTTTATGTTAACCCTATATTGCGCTGCCTCACATTAGGTTGTTGAACATTTCTGGTCTTAATGGCGGATATAAATATACCGGCGCTCCGGGCACACTTATTGGCTTATGGAGTACCTGACGCGGGTGTCGCTCTCATCTTTGTGGTGCAGGCTGACCCGGCTCACCACTTTGAGGTGTTTTACTCTTGGGTCACTTTTCCGGCGGTGGATGGAGCGGACAATTTGTTTCATGTGTACGCTCTCACTGCCCTACCCAATGCTTATCGGCCTTATCAGGCTCTTGAAGTACCACTTACGGCAAAGCAACACCGTATTTGGTTTAATGGCGCCCTCCCACATCCGGTCACCCCGGTTTGTTTAGGCCCCTTATCAATAGATGGGGCCACTTGGCCAGTCTTGGCCGAGTATACCCCACATCCGCGTTATTTGTCGCTTGCGGTTGATGAACTGCGCGCATTGCATACGTCTTTAATCGGCGTGCACAGAGCTTTGGTGCAATATGTTACGGGCAACGTCCAGGGAGCCCCTCCTGGAGTTGCAGCGCATCCAGCTGGACCGGGCGGTGTAACCATAAGTCCCGTCATGGTTAATTCGGTGATGGGCAAGCGCCCACAAAATAAGGATGATTTGCCTTATTGGCTTGCAGAAAAATTTGACCAGCTGGAGGCAGTTTTTCCCAATACTTCTCCTGTGGAAAAACACAGGATTTTAACGATTAGTTTGCCGAAAGACTTCATTCCTGAGTTGGCAGAATGCAACAACTGGGGCAAGGTATTCGTCGCAGTATATGCGAAGTGTTTCGGCACCCCTTCCATGACGGTACTCCCCTCTGTAATTAAAAGAGTGCAGGATGAACATGGCCCTGAGGCAGCTGTGGAATTGGGGATGAGACTGGTGGGAGTGTTCGATGTAGTGGCTGATCTAATCCTTGCGAACGTCAAGGGTGATGCAGTTAACTTTCAAGTAGCTAATGCTTTGGCTTTAGTCCCAGAACCGGACAAGCCACGCAAATTACCGAAAATTATTGCACAGGCTTACAAAACCATTGGCCGCAATAGTCTGGGAGTTAAGCCTTTTGCTAAAACGCAAACTCAATCACAGCCACAACAAAAAACTCAGTCTGAGAAAGATGAGAAACCGTTCTTTACTAAAAAGAACTGGAGGTTGAAAAAACAGGGTAAGCAACAATCAAAACCAGGGTCGCGTGCCGCCTCCCCGGTTTCCATATCTTCTGAACGCACTTATGATTTGCGCGACAGAGCGAGAATTAAATCTCCAGAGAGATTTCAAGTCCCTGATCCGCGTTCTCCTCGTTCTTCACAGGCAACATCGACCTCCCAGACTGGTGGAGGAGATCGCCAGGATAGAGGCTGGGGTCGTGAGGCTCCACAGGGACGAGACCAACCTCGACAACCAGTCCGAGGGAAACCAGAAGAATTTCCACGTTCTCGCCCACAGTTTCAGAAGAAAAAAGTTGCAGCTTTAACAGTGAGGTATGCCACAGACGGTGAGAACGAGACTCCTGAATTGGACGTGGGCAGTGACGCTGATAGACAGCGCCGCGGAAGTTACCATAGTGCGGGAGGCACTGCGTCCTCATGTGGAGGCGACAGCAACTGATACATTCATTACTGTTGAGACGGCTGACACCCAAGTGGCACCCCCTGACAGACTATTTAACATTGTCATTCAGATCGAAGGTGATATTGAGCGTGTTATTAAAGGGATTTTTGGGGAAATCTGACCTCTTCTTACGACATTTTGTTGGCAGAGGCGGATTGGCCGCCACCATTCATACTTGCTGCTCGTAGAGGGGAGGAGGTAATCCTTCCGAGCTTTTCTCGTCATGTCCCCAAGGACAAAGCGGAGGCTCTCGCAGCTGAATGGGCTGGGGCCCTGGCTCCAGGGCTATACCGTAACCACGTGGGCTGGGATGAGGATTCTCCACCCCATGATATACCTTTGCGGTCTCTGCCACAGCCACAACCCCAATATCCCATCCGGCGGGAAGCTAAAGGTCCCGTTTCAGACATTCTGACACAGTTAGAATATCAAGGAGTAATTGAAACATGAGTATCACCAATGAATAATCCCCTTTTGGCAGTTTCTAAACCCGATGGATCACACCGTTTAGTTTTGGATTACCGACATTTGAGCTCTCATTGTAAAAGCATGCGTTGTAATCTCATATATTCAGGAGAGGGGCCGACCAGGAAATAAGAAATCAGGAGAGCCTAACTGAAACACAATTAAGACATAGGAGGAGCAGAATAGCACTTTTACGCATGCATGATGAGAGTGACAATGAGGATGTCCGCCGCTCCCCCCGAACGCGTCAGTCAGGCAAACTCACCCCTAGAGAGATAGTGTCCAGAGAAGAAGGCGAGGCCTTCATGTGACCATTATGCCATCTGCTGGCCTGCTGGCCCAAAAGGAAGGGCCAGTATGACAGACCTTGGCCAGAGGAGCGATCCTTCGAGCCAGAGGACATGGCCATTGCAGAATACTGCTTCTGGAACATGGGAGAGATCTGCAATGGAACTACCCCTACATGCAGGAATATCTGAGAAGATGGGAGTGCTACTTTTGGGAGTAACCAATGGAGCCACTCCGCACCAAAATATGTCCACTGCTGCAGAACGGTGTGTCAGGACCATCTATGTGCCAAGGGCACAGGTGGGCAAAGAGGGGCTCAGGAACAAACTATCCCCATTGATGGATGGGGCAGGAAAGTGGATCTCATGTTTTGAGAAAAACACCACGGGAATCAACGTAGCTATAGGTAACAGCAAAAGCCGGCTCAGCAGCCTGATCGGGGAGCAAACCGATACAGTGTTTTCCCGAGCCTGCATCCCCGCAGTAACTCTGATCAACAATGAGCACGATGGACCGCATTCAACTCATTTAGACCCCAGATATGGACAGCACTGAGAGAGCTATTCCCTGACCACCCAGACATGGCATTGATGGCAGAAAGCATGAAGCCTGGCGAAACCGTGACTGACTTCCTAGATAGAATAAGGGAACGATGGGGACAAGAGACGGGACAGCCCTGGACTGACACCGGTCCCCAGATTGCATTCTTCTACTGCATCCTCAAAAAGGGACTGCCCAATCAGATACAGACCGGACTTGATAGCGTAGTAGGACTAGACACCAAACCTTGGTGAGAAATACAAACCCACATATTACATTATTACCAGAAAAGACAGGAAAAGGACAGGGAAAAGCAGATGCAAGCCCAAAGAGACACCGCCAAGTTGGTCCAACAAAAATTTAAAAAGACTGCCCTCGAAAGGGCTGTGTTGGCTGCGAATGTGCAAATGGCACCAGTTGTAAAGGGTGCTATACCCCAAGGAGTATCACCCAGTCCTAGCGGCAGAAGTCAGGAAAGCTAGCTACAGCTAGGCCTCATAGAGTGCTACTATTGTCTCAGACTGAGCCACATGGCTGACAGATGCCACCTAAAAATATATCACGAGCAAAAAGGATTAGTCCCAGGACAACCTCCACCAAATACCCATCCCCAAAACCAGGCTCAGAGCAACACAAATGCATTGGACAGTCAGCCTCAAGGAAATCAGGCAACTTCCACTCTGCCACAACAGGGGCTAGGAGGTTGGCCAAGCACGTGGCAACCACCGCAGCAGACAGGGAGCGCAGCCGAACAGGGAGGGGGTGACTGTCTGGGGTGACAATACCCTAGCACAATTGCAGAATACAAACATGCAGTAAGCTCAAAAACTATGACCCAACGTGACCTATCGTCCTCATAGTGCTTCCAGAAACATTTCCTTACCTGCATTCGCAAACTAAATTTTCGATCGGGAATTCACGCTAGAGTTTGCCATCTAGGTGCATGTAGGGGATTGGGCCTACATCCGCTGTTGATCCTCCGGAGTGGGGTTGGCTGACCATGCCCCCAGGGGGAAGACAGTCTGATGAGGGAGCAGGGTGGCCTCCAATTGGTATAAAGACGGGCACCCAGGTGCAGTCGTCCAAGTCCAGCCTTCAGCGAGCTATGTAAGTCTCACTGGCCCCAGGGTTTCCACCAAATGGATGCCCAGTTACAGTTCCAAAACGAGGCAAACACTCCAGTGTCGATAGTCAGGTTTTTCACACCCCCTGGAACAAGGATGTCCTCAAAACAAAGCAACCACATGACCCCCAGTCCATGGGAAGAGTCCATCGAATCCATTAGCATTGCCTGCATCAGACAGATCACAACGAGTCCCAACTGTTCACCCGACTCTCGTCTAACATGCAGCAAACAGGCACAATCCCAGTCACTGCCCTGCAGAGCCATACAGGGGCCACAAATGACTCCCCCACTATCTCCGGTAGACTACAGTTGAAGCAGCATAGCCCAAAGACATAGGTAAGCGCCCAATTGAACCCACAAAAATTAGCCCAAAAGACATCCAAGACACAAATCTTCCAGAAAGAGGGCATGATCCAATCACCCAACTCCATTAGGGAGAACATCATTACACACCACATGCAGAGACCAGAGGGGCATGCATGTGACAACAGAAACATCACCATTACCCACAAAATCCCTAAATTATGAAACATCCACTTCCCTTCACATTGCAAGCAGCCCGGGCAGGGCAAAAGGACACCCCAGCACCAGTAAAACGGCACACACACACATACATCTAACGGAAGCAGCCCACAGAGGAAATTACTCTCCCCACCATTGTGTGGAGAGGGGGGACAAAACGTACCCACAAAAAAATGCTAAAACAACTTAAACTCACCCTTCCCTAAAATTGCTACCACCTCCTTCCAGTACCCCACTAGGAAGTCTCACACACAGTGAAGCTACAAAGTGTACACCTAAAAAGAAAGCACAGGATTTTTCAGAAAACTGTCTAACAATGTGTTTTTTCCAAGCTAACCTACAACCAACATCTCTTATTCAACAGGTCTGCAATCGAGCAGTATGTGGGCCACCGTTACAGCGGTCCACCATCCCTTCAATTGAAGCTCCCAAAAGGAGTTCATCAAGGCCAACCACTCAAGAACACAGGCTGCAAGTTGACTTGAGGGACATTTTTTTTAACAAAAAGACTCTCTTTGCACTGTACCAAGACAAGACACCCCTGGATGCCCAGACGACAGATATCTCCCCAGAAGACCATCCCAAGACCTATGAAAGTTTAACAAATTACTTATTTATATATTCTTGTATACTCTCTACTGAGCATGGGTGCGCTCGCTCCCTGCCGGAGCCAGAAATCTGCCTTGTTTCATGGAACCTACTTCGACATTCTTGCAGCGCTTGCACAGGGACCTCTTCTACCTCACTTACACCTATGCTGAACCAAACGCTAGCATTCCTCACGCACAACACAGCGCACTCCTACACAACACATCGTATCAACACATGGCTGCCATGGGCACTCAAACCATGAACAGTTCGTGCTAAATATGTTCACTGATACCCCACACCATAGGCACAGGTAGGCTTTACTTATCGCAAGAGATAGCTCCCGAGATACAAAAACCCTCATCCACCTACACCAATGTAGGATTAGGGCCAAGATTCTACCCAATAGAGTAGAATACCATAGAGCAGTAGTAAACATAACCAGGTATGAGACCAATGCCACTGCACTGTACCTTTTTACTGAACCTAGCGGCATTCAAGCTGAGCTAGACAGGATGCGCAGAAAGGGCACTATAGGGGAGGGCATTGTTTGGCCCAAAACTTCAAAGAAAATAGGTTCTTGGAGGTAATAAGACCACAGCACCAGTGCACAAATACGTCCGCTCCCGTATGCGGTCCAAGGGTGGCATTTATCATATTTGGGGCTGCCATTTTTAATGACAAGTGGACCCTGGTTATGGAATTCCAATGGGAGGGGGTCAAATTCCAGCATAGACACCTCATGGCAGGAAATTTGGAATACTGAGATTAATAGGTACACATGGTTGGAAGGAAAGGGTTAACCCCTAATTGTATGGAAACTTACACTGTATTCTTTGTGTTTCAGAGGCAAAGGAACCATACTGCTTGGTTCAAATGAGAACTGTGACGCAATACTGCAATGGAGCACCTCCACGTTGATGGATATGTACAGACAGTGTGGCGAGCTTGCCTACACCCAGCTCATCCCCAGATGGCGGTGCATCTCACCCTCATGAGCATACCCAATCTAACCCTGGTCATCCCCTTGGAAGATCTGTCTGAGTTGTTGCAACATCCGCTACAGAGAAAAACAACTCTGTTGCATCAGGCTCGAAGAAGAACTGCAAATTAATTTTGGCTGGGCTCAGTACAAAAACATCCTGGAAAAATATTAGACAGTTTTCTGAGACTCACGTAAATGCAGGTGGGTCCATACCCTTCTTCACCTTGCAAACGAAGACGAACGCCCACTGGTTACAAATCGCCAGGTGGGAAATGCTGAAGATGGTCAACAACACTAAGCTTGGCCTAAACGCTATCAAGGAAGAACTAAGAGCCACCCGCCTCATGGTGATGCAACATTGGTATGTGTTGGTCTTGATGATCACAATGGATGGTAGGGTATGTGGGAAGATTGGTGCTTCCTGTTGTACGTTTATCCCTGGAAATGATCTCAAAAATTGAATTTTCGCTCTTGCCATCCAAGCACTGCATCGTCTACAAGCTGACAAGACGAATGAGGGAGGTGCCCCTGAGCAGGACTGGTTTCATAGTATTTTTTCCTGGGTCCCCCTATGGGTATCCAAACTGTGCATGTCATTGCTTCCAGTTGTCATTGTTGTACTACTGTTGTGAGGTTTCCAACAAGTGGGGGTTTCCTGCTGTAAAAACACAGTCTTCAAATTAGGTATTATGCAGATAGCCATGGAAAGAATAACAGACACTACAGAAACATACACAGGTTTGAATAATGTAACTGTCATGACATATGAGACAAATGAAGTAGTTGAAAGTTCAACTAGAGTGGGGAATGTTAATATCGGTGAATGCGATGTCAATGTACACCATGATATATGCATGCTTAACAACATCAGTTTCAGTAAATTCAATGGTTCTTAGGCACATTATCGACATTGCTAAGTTAGCATGAGCTTCACTGCCATGATGCTGCTTTTGCGCACGCTACTACATGACTTTGTTTTTGCAAGACTTTGTTTGTGCCCTTCACATGGGAATGGGTTGCCTTTTGCGTTCTCTGCCTTTCCTGGAGTTTAGTCTGAACACAATATTCAAGGTCGATAAATAATGCCCCTTGTTATTCTGTTCTGGTCAGTCCCTAGCACCTAGACATAATGTGCTACACAGCTGCAGTACTGAAGACTCGTGCTTTGATATTATGTTGTTGCATGTTGTTTTTAGACACTTGGAGAAAGCTGTTCCATGGAGAAGAGCTCTGCTGTTCCTATGATGTAAACCTTACATTCAGGCTTTAAGATATGGGGTCTGCTGTCAAAGCCCAGAGATCGTTCTTTATATAAAATAAACTACTTCTAGTCAAGGGGAGGGTGGTTAGGACTATAGGCCCTTATTTCCACAGTCTTTATAACATGACTTCTCCCTTTGTATTCTATGGAATTGTAACAATGCTAACTGTGCTGAGTTTATGTATTTTGCTGCTAGTAGTGGCACGTATACTGTATTGTAGAGCACAATAGTTAAAATAAACATTTTGAACTATTTCTGTGACTCTGCTTATTCTCATTGTGGACAAGTATGAGTGAGTGAGCGAAAGAGTACGTCTTGCTCCCGCAATTCCTGAGAGAGTCGGGAGTGTTGTGTTCTGGGTTGTCTAATCATTTGTAGCTCCGTGATATTTGGAGGAGAACGAATGAGACACTATAGCTAGTCGGTTTGGGATTTTGGGTACTGATGTGGTAGGTTGGTACACCCCTATTCACTGAGGTCCTGTTTTCCTGCGCTTAGTTCTGTGTATGTGCAGAATCCCTGCAACATGGCGCCGCCAACGTTTGGACTGGTTCTTATCTGCGAGACGCTTGAGTAGTGCTTGTGCTTGTCCACAATCCCCTCACCTCTGTTTCCGGAGACAGTTGTGACGATGTAACCTCCTATATTGATGGTTTTATAGGTTCTTTTCAAGCTTGAAGTTTTAAAAGGTTTCTCTTTATTCTTAACCCATTATTGCGCTGCCGCGCTCTAGGTTGTTATTCTTTGTTATCAGTTATGGCGGTCCCGATTCCGGCCGCTAATAGGGTAGCACTCATGGCTTATTTGACTCAGAATGGAGTCCCTAATGCTGGTGTTGCGCTGATTTTTGTAGTAGAAGCAGATGCGGCTTACCTCTTCGAAGTGTTTTATTCTTGGGTCACCTTTCCGGCGGTGGATGGAACAGATAACTTGTTTCACGAATATACACCTACGGCCCTTCCTAATGCTTTCAGCCCTATCGGGCTCTTGAGATTCCGCTTACAGCTTGGCAACACCAAATTTGGTTTAATGGCACCCTTCCTCACCCAATAACGCCGGTCTGTTTAGGTCCTTTATCGATAGATGGGGCCACGTGGCCCGTTTTGGCTGGGTATACCCCTCACCCGCGTCGTTTCACAACAGCAACGCTTGCAGAACTGCACGTGTTACATACGTCTTTGATAAGCATGCATAGGGCTGTTATACAGTTCATGTCGCGCAACTTTCAGGTGGGACCACCTGGAGTTGCTGCGCAACCTGCGGGACCTGGTGGCGTGACCATCAGTCCCCATATAGTTAATTCAGTAATGGGCAAGCATCCACAGAATAAGGATGAATTACCTTATTGGCTTGCTGAAAAATTTGGACAACTAGAGGCTGTCTTTCCAAATACCTCTCCTGTGGAAAAACACAGGATATTGACTATTAGTTTGCCTAAAGACTTGCTTCCCAAGTTGGTTGATTGTAACACCTGGGGCAAGGTGTTTGCAGCGGTATATTCGAAGTGTTTCGGCACTCCCTCCATGACCGTGCTCCCCTCAATGATTAAACGTGTTCAAGATGAACATGGAGCTGAAGCGGCTGTGGAGCTGGGGATGAGATTGGTGGGAGTGTTCGACGTGGTTGCAGATATGATCCTTGCAAATGTCAAGGGCGATGCGGTAAGCTTTCAAGTGGCAAATCGCTTGGAGGCTGTCCCTGATGTAGACAAACCACGCAAATTACCAAAAATTATTGCAAAGGCTTATAAGACCATAGGCCGCAATAGTTTGGGAGTTAAGCCTTTTACTCAGACGCAAACTCAAACACAACAAAAGGCCCAGACTGATAAAGATGAGCGTCCGTTCTTTCCTAAAAAGAACTGGAAAACAAGAAAACAGGGGCAGCAACAACAGAAGCAAGGTTCGCGTGCTGGTTCACCGACACCTGAGACTTCTGAGCGTACTTATGACTTGCGCGACCGCGCTAAAATAAAGTCTCCTGATAGATTTCAGGTCCCTGATCAACGTTCTCCTCATTCTTCACAGGACACTTCTGGCTCTCGAGTCGGAGGAGGGGATCAACAAGATCGTGGCAAAAGTCAACCTGCTCCACAGGGACGAGATCAGCCTCGACAGTTTGAAGGCAAAGGAAAACAAGAGGATCTACCTCGTTTTCGACCCCCGTTTCAGAAGAAAAAGGTTGCCGCTCTAACAGCGAGGTATGCCTCAGACGGTGAGAACGCGACTCCTGGATTGGACATGGGCAGTGACTTCGCTCGACAGCACAGCGGAAGTTACCATAGTGCGGGAGGCTCTGCGTCCCTGTCTGGAGGCGACAGCAACTGATACCTTTGTTACAGTAGAGACTGCAGACACCCGGATTGCCCCCCCGGATAGACTCTATGACATAATTTTCCAAATTGAAGGTGATATACCTCGTCCAATCAAGGCGGTTTTCTGGGAGAATTTAACGTCCTCATATGACATTCTGTTGGCGGAGGCAGATTGGCCTCCACCCTTTGTGTTGGCAGCTCCTAGGGGAGAAGACGTGATACTTCTGAGTTTTTCACGTTACGTCCCTGAAGAACATGCCCAGACTTTGGCTGCAGGGTGGGCTTGTGCTCTAGCCCCAGCGGTGTATCGTAATCAGGTGGGTTGGGATGTTGATTCACCGGCTCATGAAATACCTTTACGCTCTATGCCTCAGCCAAAACCGCAATATCCAATCAGACGTGAAGCAAAAGCTTCCGTTTGTGATATTCTAACACAGTTGGAGTATCAAGGAGTGATTGAATCATGTACATCACCGATGAATAATCCTCTCTTTACGGTATCAAAACCTGATGTTTCTTATCGGATTGTATTGGATTACCGAGAAATTGAACAGTCATTGCCGCACTTTTGCGGTGCAAAACACTCACAGTTCAGCGCTGGTGAACAGCCTTGTTCGTAAAAAATACAAAACTACACTTGACATTTCAAATGGTTTCTATAGTCACAATCTCGCTCCTGAGAGCCGTGATTTGACAGCATTAACTGCCGTCGGGAATCAGAAAAAATTTACACGATTGCCTATGGGGTATAAGAATAGCCCCGGGGCGTTTGCAGCACGTGTTGTGTCACTATTGCACAACAAAGATCCAGATGCGTTCTCGTACGTTGATGACATTTATTTGATGGACGATGAACTTATGCCGCATCTAGTCCGAGTCGACAATATTATTTTGTCCTTTGCCGACTATGGATACAAATTCAATTTTGCAAAATCGCACATCGTCCAATTAGCGGTGCTTTTTGGGCTATGAGCTCAATAATGAAGGAAAGGGCTTGGCCCCTCACTTCTTGGAGGAATGTGCACAATTGCAACCCCCTTCTACACTGAAGAAACTTCAGTCTTTGCTGGGATTTTTGAATTTCGGAAGGACATACATTCCCGATTATGCCCAGCGTATAAAACCGCTTTATGCATTGATACAACCATCCTTTTCTTCTGCCAGCTGGCTTCCGGAACATACTTCTATTCTGACTTCTTTGCAAACAGACTTGCTTGCAAATAACTACTTGTTGACCCGTGACAACACCACAAACCTAGTAATACATATAGTTTCTGGGACGGTGGGTTTCACTTACTTGACGTTCAATGAAGGAGACACAGTTCCGATTGCATACAAATCACATTTATACACTGTGCTGAAATGCGCTTTTCCACTGTTGAAAAAATCTTGATGGCAGTACAGATGGCAATTCTAAAAGAACGCTCACTGGCGCAAGGCAAACGCATTCTTATGGTCACGCCCTTCCCTGCTTTGGAAACCGTGACTAAGGCGAGTGTACCTAACTTGAAAGCACTACATCCCCGTTGGATACAATGGGCTACTTCTTTGACATCGGCTGATGTCACGTTTATCTTTGATCCTTCCTTACAGACACAGGAGTTTTTACAGTATGAACACGTTCATCCTCCACCCTTGTCTCTGCTTCCTTTACATGAGTACATTTACACTGATGGCTCGGCTCAACCGGCCACGGGTTCCAAACATGCTTATTCAGCCGCTTGCGCGATTGTTGCTGGCTCAATTGTTAATGGAGAGTTTAAGTCTTCCATTGTGCACACTCAAGCACTTGGAGACTGTACGGCACAATTGGCGGAGCTGCGTGCTCTTGTACTTGCTCTCGAGTTTGCTGATCCAAATGTGAATACTCTTATTGTGTTCGATTCTTATTACTGTGTCCAGTCTTTTAATGACAACTTGTTCTTTTGATCTCGGAATGACTATTGCGATTCCAAAGGCAGCGCAATTAAGCATAAAACGCTTTGGGTTCGAGTGGCAGATCTTAAACAACGTCTGCCCCTCATTCATGTTATACATACTCTTGGCCATCAGCGTGTAGGAGTAAATGCTCTTGGTAATTCTTTGGCTTATGAAGCGGCCAGGTCTGCAGTGGCCACATGCTCTGTAGCAGCAATTACAAGATCCAAGACTAAAATAGATAATGAGATTTTGGCGGCTGTAGCTGCAACGCGAGAGGGAACAGCTTATCCTCAGGGATTCCCTTCGAAATACTCTTATCATATAACTCCCGAACAAGTTCCTTATGCTTTGATTCCTTCTGTTGGGGAGCGGATGATCCCCAACATGGACCGCAGACCTACATTGATCAAAGCCGCACACGAAGGCATAGCATCTAAGCATGACGGTGTGTCGGCGACAGTCTCTATTTTACAGCGACGTTACTGGTGGCATGGTTTATATAAACAGACCGTAATTATGTCCTTTCTTGTGACATTTGTCAGCAAATCAAGCTGTCTACGGTCACCCGCCCACCTCAAACACAGCTGTGTATTTCTAGTCAACCTTTTGGCTGTATCTATCTTGATCACTGTGGTCCTCTTTCTTCTGATACTGCGTATAAATATATATTTGTTGCAGTTGATTCGTGCACTAGATTCCTTTGGGTTTGGCCACAATGCAGTGCTGGCGCTCGAAATGTCATCAGGGATTTGCGTATCTTTGTAGGGATGTTTTCCTGTGGCACCTTCCATTCTGACCAAGGTCCAGCGTTCGCCTCTAAGGCATACAAGGAAGCAATGAAGTCAATGGGGGTGCTGGTGCAGTTTTCATCTCCATACAGGCCTGAGGGCAATTCAGTTGTAGAGCGAATGAACCGTGACTTAAAGCAATCCTTGACAGCTAGAGTCTTAGGTACTGGCAGGAGCTGGCTGGCCCATTTGTATGGGGTTCAACGTGCACTTAATAACCTCCCTAGACGATCTCTGGGTGGGCGGACCCCATATAAAATGCTCTTTGGCATTAAAATGTTTGTGCCAGACCTTGATGGTCTAGACGTTGTGGCGGCTGCCGCAACCTTTGACGTAGATAATCATTCTACTGTGTTACAGGATCTACAAAAGACCCATGACAGCTTTGCAGCTGAACATTTACCCTCTTCCACTGATGCAGCACTACTGATTCCAGTTGCCGGCTGGCTTCCAAAATTGGAGATCTGGTACAAGAAAAGCTGGAGAACAAAAAAGAATTTGGTCCCTCTTATCGTGCACCGGTTCCAGTGCTTGGACAGAAGGGTACTCGTACAGTTATTTTACCTCCTTTACCTGGTCGCAAAGACAACAGATATATTTCAGTGGACAATGTCAAGCTACACCATGTGGCCAATTCTGAATAGTGTTACACCTGCAGTTTCGTGCAAAGCATTTTCATTGGATCCGCTGACTACATCATCTTCCACATCTCCTTGTAGGGCTAAGAATGTGATGGACACTATCATTGATTTTTCACCTGTCCGAACTCTATCTTCTAACGTGGATGTCAAGTATATATATCATCCGGATGAGTCCGTCAGTGAAGTGCCGAACAGTCCTGAAGAACATCAAGCGGACCCGACACTTCCACCTCTGATAAATCAACCTACGAATGGAAGCTATGGAGATCAAGCCAGTCTCTCTTCCGGCTCTTCTTCCTCGACATCCCGTTTGGCTGACAGACCGACTAAATTAAGTATTTTTTTCTCTTGGTTCAAAAAGACTTACCTGGTCCCTTCTTGGACCTACATTTGGTTGCTGCTTATCTTGATTTTTCTCTTCATGTCAATTGGTTTTGTGACAGTATTCTTTTTGCTCATCAATGGTCATTATTTGCCAGAACGCTCTGCAGTGAACTTGGTCGATGGAGTTCTGGCCCCTTACACATCGTCCCATATCATGAAACGTGATCGGTCTCATGTTAACATTTCAGCATTCCCGATTCCAGATGGCATCGTTTGGGACAAAGTTGCCTACGAAGTCCACGGCCCGACCGAGGTGCTTTGCGTACCATACGTGTTTCGCATCTCTCTAGGAGATGTGGTAACACGGGACATACATTCGGATGATTGGGATGTGCAAGCAGTACATGCACTGTTTTCAGAATTAAAGTATTATGCTGCTTTTGATGCTGAAGATTTGTATTTAAATTCTGCCAACTATGGGGATTTATTTTGTTATCAGCATTATGGGCACCATTTTTTACACAAAACAAACACGTTAATACCTGTTTTTAATTATACACAATGGGAACATTGTCCTACTCCCGTGGAGGGGAGTTCTAAAACTTTTAGAGATAAATTCACTTACTTTACAGATTATGACATATCTAATCCGGAATCCTATTTCTTTAAACTTCGTTCATCTACACAATCCAAATTTATGTTGACACACACAAAATTGATTTACGCCAACTTGTTTAGAAATAAATTGGCTACGCAGGGTTATGACCATTGAAAAGATACTGTTGATTTAAAATCATTCTTGGGCACTAAGTCTTGGCAGGTTCAGGGAACTGAAGCTTTACATCGTGCCTGCCTGATCCCAGCTCAAATTCTGTTTTTAAATGATATAGTGTACCAAACAACTTGTTTTGGCCTAGCAACTGTCAAAAATTTAAATACGCCATCTATTCCGTCTTTAGCTGAATATACTGATTGGCGCATACATACGGATTATACCATTGAGGCATTGCAAGCTTTGCTTCGAAATGATACCTTCAATGTCTCTGAAATTGATTCTTCTGGGTGGTTAGTGTGGCAAACAAATACAAATGCATGTCAAATGCGCTATTATGATGTAACACCTGGTTTCACACAGACTAGACCGGACCCACGTTATCCAAGTTCCCATTCGGTTACCACATACTCGCTGGGTAAATTATGCCAACAATGGTTGGAGCATTCTACGCTGACATCAGTGAAGCAACATCATTCTCTGCTGTCGCATGACATTAATTTGGCTGATTTTCTCTTGGGACCCAGGTCTCCGAGAGCAAAAAGATTCATGTATGCAGCTTACAATGAAATTTGGAAACTTTCGCAGATGGAAGCTGCTTTTCGTCTGCGCCAAATTGATCAGGCGAATTTAGAGAAAGTCCTTGCCGTTGTGGACAATAGTATAAACACACTTTCCTCACGCATTTATACGTTGGATAATATTGTTTCATCTGTTATTGATATTGTTCAAAGTGATGTATCTGTGTTATATCCTGGTCAAAATCAGTTACGATCTGTTATGCAGTTTGCTTGGACATTGCAAACTCTTAAAATGGGTAAAGTGCCTCGGAATTATTTGAATGCCACTGCTTTATTCTTGCCATTTAATCTGACTGATAAACAAAGGTTTATGTCCATGAAAGATGCTACATACACACTATTGCATATTGAACAATTAGAACCCTTGCCGTTTTCTGTAGCGGAAACAGACTCTGCTGTTTGGTTAATTCATGGGGTTATCTCTCTCCCTTTTTCGCTATTTCAATTCAAATCATGCATGCAACATTTTCCGATTGGCCGTTATGAACCACTGGGTAGTGCTTTTCTACATGAAATGTGGTCCCTGCCTTTCACTTATAGATGCCAGAGGGAGGGTAAGGAAGTTTTCCTAACAGGGGAGGACTGCGATTCCACAGTGGGACATTCCCTTGTTTGTAAACATGTTAAGTTGCACAGCGCTTGTAACGTTTCTGCGCCTAATCTGGCCTGTTTTTGAAAAGGGACTCCAGTGCCATCAATAATTCCTGCTTTTTCATTGCTTACAAGTGGCAGTTATCTTATTTTGAACAACCAAGACTGCTGTGGTTTAAAGGCAGGCGTCCCGTATTTAGTAACGGTTTCCCAGCGCGTAACTTGTTGTAGCAATGTGCTTTTCCCGCCCCCGCATGGGAGTCTAGATAGCTCAATTTGGCCTTCCATTCCAACTTTGAAAACAGATTTCAACAAGTTGAGCAGGCTCAAAGCGCTGTTATTCCAACAAGATGTGGCCCTCACTTCCGCCCGCGAGGCCTTCCAGTTACAGGTGAGCAGGACTTCTGGAGAGATACAGTCCCTTCTGAACACCAACCTCCCACTGCATTTTGGAGAACTAATACACCAAATATTTAATGCGTCTGACACCGCAGGCCTTGCACATTTTTTTAAGGTGTGGAATCTGGCCTTGTGTCTTCTTTTCAGACTATATTTGGAGTAATACCGGGTTTTATTCATTCTATTTTTTCCAGCGCCTTCGGAGGGTTCCCCTTGATTTTGACGTTAGGCACTGGAATCCTGCTTCTCCTGCTCCTGTTGCGCAATGGCTCCTCAACTTGTGGTACTGCACAGACCAGGCCAGTTGCAGCTGTACCGTGATCGCATGCAACAGGTTTTCGGATGCTTGCCATTAGCCACGCTTGGCGTCAGTTATGGATTGACTTTTCGCTTTGCGTATTTCACTTGCGTGCAACCAGTCCTTTACTGTCAGCGATGTCCTTTCTATTGGGCCCTGGATATATGCCTCTCCAATACCTCATGCCCATTCCCAGATTTTGACCAATTGATGGGTCCCTTAGAGGCCCATGACCAGGCTTGTTCTGGGGATGGCCGTATGGCGCGTGCGGCTGCACTTGGAGTTTTGGCGGAATGGGATGTCTGTGCGGCTGCACAGACCGCCCTGCAACGAAGTTTCATCGAATATCACGCAAGTTGCCCACTCATGCTTTTAGAGGCGTCTGATTACGAGGAGCACGTTTGTTCATTCGACATACTTAATTGGATGGCAATGATAGGGATGATCTTTTGGAGGGAATTGCATTCCTCGGTTCATACACCTTGATGGACTTACCACCTCCTTCATAATAACTTTGTTATCCCAGAGGCAGCTCCCCTTCAATGAGCCCTATTAACGACTTTGAAAAAATATATATATATATTTTTTAAATTTCGATTTTTTTTCCAATTTGGTTTTTTCACACGTTTTTGAACTCTGCTTGACTTGTGAACTCTGTTTTGTTCATTTTTCTATGTCCTATGGCCTTACCAGGGGGAGGGTGTTATATGGTTCTTAGGCACATTATCGACATTGCTAAGTTAGCATGAGCTTCGCTGCCATGATGCTGCTTTTGCGCACGCTACTACATGACTTTGTTTTTGCAAGACTTTGTTTGTGCCCTTCACATGGGAACGGGTTGCCTTTTGCGTTCTCTGCCTTTCCTGGAGTTTAGTCTGAACACAATATGCAAGGTCGATAAACAATGCCCCTTGTTATTCTGTTCTGGTCAGTCCCTAGCACCTAGGCATAACATGCTACACAGCTGCAGTACTGAAGACTCGTGCTTTGATATTACGTTGTTGCATGTTGTTTTTAGACACTTGGAGAAAGCCGTTCCATGGAGAAGAGCTCTGCTGTTCCTATGATGTAAACCTTACATTCAGGCTTTAAGGTATGGGGTCTGCTGTCAAAGCCCAGAGATCGTTCTTAATATAAAATAAACTTCTTCTAGTCAAGGGGAGGGTGGTTAGGACCATAGGCCCTTATTTCCACAGTCTTTATAACATGACTTCTCCCTTTGTATTCTATGGAATTGTAACAATGCTAACTGTGCTGAGTTTATACATTTTGCTGCTAGTAGTGGCACGTATACTGTATTGTAAAGCACGATAGTTAAAATAAACATTTTGAACTACTTCTGTGACTCTGCTTATGCTCATTGTGGAAAAGTATGAGTGAGTGAGCGAAAGAGTACGTCTTGCTCCCGCGATTCCTGAGAGAGTCGGGAGTGCTGTGTTCTGGGTTGTCTAATCATTTTTAGCTCCGTTATATTTGGAGGAGAACGAATGAGACACTATAGCTAGTCGATTTGGGATTTTGGGTACTGATGTGGTAGGTTGGTACACCCCTATTCACTGAGGTCCTGTTTTCCTGCGCATAGTTCTGTGTATGTGCAGAATCCCTGCAACAGAAGTACGCCATAATCTATGCACACATAGCGATGTCAATACCCGTAAAACAATGTTGATGTATGCTATGACAAATGTACACATAATAATGAGAATGTCTGTAAAATTTATATCGGTGACAGCCATGTTATATCAATCAATCAATCAGGGAATTGTGAAGCGCGCTACTCACCCGCGAGTGTCTCAAGGCGCTGGGGGGGGGATGCAGCTCCGGTTCAGTCAAAGAGCCAGGTCTTGAGGTTCCTCCTGAAGGCATGGAGGGTGGGGGAGCATCTGATGTTGACAGGGAGCTCGTTCCAGGCTTTGGCTGCGACGTAGGAGAAAGCTCTTCTGCCTGCTCTGGTTCTGCGAATGCGGGGGGTCTCTGCGAGGGCGAGGTCCATGGAGCGAAGGTTCCTTTTGGGTACATGGAAGGAGACTCTCTCGTTGAGGTATTTGGGTCCAATGTTGTGGAGGGATTTGTAGGCGTGGGTGAGCAGTTTGAAGGTTACTCTCTTCTCGACGGGGAGCCAGTGGAGGTCTCGTAGGTGTTGGGTCATGTGTTCGTGCCGGGGGGTTCCAAGGACGAGTCTGGCTGCGGCGTTCTGCATGGTTTGGAGCTTGCGGAGAAGAGTTCTGTTGATTCCGGCGTAGAGGGCATTGCCGTAGTCCAGTCTGCTGGTTATGAGGGCGTGGGTGATGGTTTTTCTGCATTCTGGGGTATCCATTTGAAGGTCTTGCGGAGGATCCGAAGGCAGTTGAAACAGGTGGAGGAGATGGAGTTGATCTGGGGGGTAATGGTGAGGGAGGAGTCAAGGATGATGCTGAGGTTCCGTGCATGGTCTGTCGGGGTGGGCGGGCTCACAAGGGCGGAGGGCCACCAGGTGTTGTCCCAGGCGGAGGTGGAGGGTCCGAGGATGAGGACCTCGGTCTTCTCCGAGTTGAGCTTAAGGCAGCTGCTTTTCATCCAGGCGGCTACGTCCCTTTTTCCTTCCTGGAAGCAGAGTCTGGTGTCTTCGGGGTTCTTCGTGAGGGAGAGGATGAGCTGGGTGTCGTCGGCGTATGAATCTATGCTGAGCCCGTGCTGTCTGACGATGGCGGCGAGGGGGGCCATGTAGATGTTGAAGAGCGTTCGGCTGAGCGATGATCCTTGGGGTACTCCGCAGTTGATCTGTGTGGGTTCGGAGAGGAATGGGGGGAGTCTGATCCTATGGGTTCTGCAGGAGAGAAAGGATCGGATCCAGGCGAGGGCGGTTCCTTGTATCCCAGCGTCGTGGAGTCTGGCTGCAAGAGTGCGATGTGAGACATGTCGAAAGCTGCGGAGAGGTCTAGTAGGATGAGGGCTGCGGGGCGTCCCTGGTCTAGTAGCATGCGGATGTCATCGGTGGCCGCGAGGAGGGCAGTCTCAGTGCTGTGGTTGCTGCGGAATCCGGACTGGGAGGCATCTAGGATGGAGTTCTCTTCGATGAAGGTGGTCAGCTGGGCGTTAACGAGTCTCTCAGTGACTTTGGCAGCGAAGGGGAGGAGAGAGATGGGCCAGTAGTTTTTCAGGTCTGTCGGGTCGGCCGTAGGCTTCTTGAGGAGGGGTTTGACCTCCGCCCGCTTCCAGTCATCGGGGAAGATGCCGGCACGATCATTGCTGTCGAATTCACCCAAGATGACCTCCCCATCAACCCCGAGACAGAGATACAAGTTCAGGCAGCCCCTGTAACCCTACCTCAAACCTACTAATTGATAGGTCACAGGTGGCGTTACACTTAACCCGAAGACAAACGTGCGAACAAGGAAAACCCTGATCGATCCCAAAGATAGGCAGTTACACCACAAACAGGTCTGAGGAGATTGGCCCCAATGAAACATGTCTGGCCAAAGGTGCACCTTCCCAAAATACCACAAAGTCAGATTACACCTGTAGTTAGGAACACTCAGCCAATCAGGACACAGCATGCACACCACACGTGGTGATCACCCACTCCCCATGCCGGACATCTGGCCACATACACACTGGCCCACACTAGCTCTCCCCAAGGTCGAGAGCCACCTGATGGTTGTATTTAGGGTTTATGACCAGGTCCAGATCTACATGCTTTCTAAGAATGTGAAATTGTTTTTTGTACCTCATGAACTGTATATGTTTCTGGCCAAAACTTCTGAACATTGAGACTGTCTTCAGACACGACTCTGTTGGTGCTCTCCCGGCCGCTGCATTTAATTAAACCAACTTGTTCCTATTTTGCCAAACGCCTATTGTCTTTTAATTTTTTCAAGGTAAATTCATGTCTGAGCAATATATGTGTACAAGAGAGATGGCCTGAAAACACAAGTACTCCTATGGAGTGCTTAATAACAAAGAAATAGTAGCTGCGCAAACCAAGAGGTGGATAAGGAGACATGTACTTGGTCCATGTGCTATGGGTGGGCCAAACACAAGAAGAGGGCATGACATCCCCATACCATGTCGAATGGCATCAAAGAAAATTAGAGCGACGCTGAAGTTTACCAATGGTGGGAGATGGGCGGCCTGTAAGCCCACAGATAGAATACAACACGTCTCTTCGAGAATGCAGATGCACTATCTAATCGAGTCCTAAAACAATAGATTTTGCACAGGCGAAACCTACTGGCTTTGCCAATGCTACGTTAAAGTAACTTGTGGCAATGTAAAGCACTCCAATATCTTTCAATCAATCAATCAATCATGTCACTTATAAAGCGCACTACATACCCGCGAGGGTCTCAAGGCGCTGGGGGAAGAGGGGGGTGGTGCTGCTACTGATCGAAGAGCCAGGTCTTGAGGAGTCTTCTGAAGGCCAGTAGGTCTTGGGTCTGTCGGAGGTTGGTGGGGAGGGTGTTCCAGGTCTTGCCGGCGAGGTGGGAGAAGGATCTGCCACCGGCGGTCGTTTTCCGGATGCGGGGGACTGTGGCGAGGGCGAGGCTGGTCGAGCGGAGCTGGCGGGTGGGGGTGTAGAAGCTGAGTCGTCTGTTGAGGTAGGCTGGTCCGGAGTTGTGGAGTGCTTTGTGTGCGTGGGTGAGGAGCTTGAAGGTTATCCTCTTGTTGACAGGGAGCCAGTGCAGGTCTCTCAGGTGGGGTGTGATGTGGCTGCGTCGGGGGATGTCGAGGATAAGACGTGCAGAGGCGTTCTGGATGCGTTGCAGCCGTCTCAGGAGCTTAGCCGTCGTTCCTGCGATAGTGTTTGCCGCTTTATAAACTGCAAAAACATCTGATGTGAAAAAGCAGAGTCGAGAGAGGAGGAGATCGGAGGGAAGAGGGCATCTGTGCAATGGGAGTTCAGTGTAGACAAGCAGCGATGGGCGGGAGGCTGACTGGCAACCAACAGCAAATACGGGCTGCCATGGGGAGATTAAGTGATTTGCCTAAGTTTGCGGTGTCCTCGTGAAAAGCAACTGGTGTTAATGGAAAGCGCTCCAATACCTTTGGGTTGTGTTGGCGCTCCATAAAACTGCACAAAAAGTAACTGGTGCTAATGTAAAGCACTCCAAAACCATCAGGTGGTGTTGGCACTATATAAAATTACACAAACAAATATGAAAAGCAGAGTTGGGGAGGAGAGAATCTGTGCAATAGAGCTCAGCAAGGCAAGCAGCGACAGGCTGGAGGTGGATGGGCAACCAACAGCAAATGCTGGCAGCCATGGGGAGATTAAGTGATTTGGCCTTAATCACAAAATGTGGAACTGAAGCTGAGGCTAGGGAGACGATGTGGCGTAAGGGCCACAGCTGCTGACTATGGAGCTAGGAAACCGGGTTGAGTTTCGGCGTTGCTTAACTTCCTTGATTCTGGGCAAGTCACTTAATTCCACCTGCCTACAAAAATGAATGTGTCCTTGTGAAAAGGAATTGGTGCTAATGTAAAGTGCCCCAATACCTTCGGGTGGTGTTGGGCCTATACAAAACTACACAAAAAAGTAATTGGTGCTAATGTAAAGAGCTCCACTACCTTTGGGTGGTGTTGGCGCTATATAAAACTGCACAAAAAACTGAAAAAATTACAGCGTTAGGCTGGTTAACAGTAGTGAACATGAGGAAACATCGCATCGGCAACCACATTAAAAGGGCTGCTTTTGAAATTGACACCTGCAGACCTTGATGACATCAAGACTCAGTCTGGCTCCTTTGAACAGAATTCAAGCTAAGCAACAATGGTGTTATATTCCATATAGGTACTATAATATAGGCCCAGGTAACTTCATTACCTTTCATCTATATTCTTCCCTACATTACACTTATAACGGTTTACAGGGACTGACCTTTTACCCAGATACGACACTGCATTCAGAACACGGGTTTTCTGCCACTGGAGTCAAGCTATCCTGGCTGATGAGGGCTGAAAGCCCGAAACCGGTCCTAGGATGCTTGTTTCCAGTCCAGGGAGGACCTGGCCTGGCAGTTCGGGCTGGACTGTTCCCATTGGGCATAGGGTCAAGGCTGATTTGCATATGGCTGGGTCCAAACTGGAATGGCATGGTGAGCAAAAAAACGATGGATTTAGGCCCAGATCTCTGTACTGGGGTGAGTGTATGACATTGTTCTGCATTCTGTCCATCAATTGTTCTTTTTTGCATTTGTCACCCCGAGTGGGACGGGTATGGCCAGACGTGGGTCCCGTGCTCTCCATGCCACTGGAGTCAAGCTATCCTGGCTGGTGAGGGCTGAAAGCCTTAAACCGGCCCTAGGATGCTTGTTTCCAGTCCAGGGAGGACCTGGCCTGGCAGTTCGGGCTGGACTGTTCCCATTGGGCGCAGGGTCAAGACTGATTTGCATATGGCTGGGTCCAAACTGGAATGGCATGGTGAGCAAAAAAACGATGGATATAGGCCCAGATCTCTGTACTGGGGTGAATGTATGACATTGTTCTGCATTCTGTCCATCAATTGCTCTTTTTTGCATTTGTCACCCCGAGTGGGACGGGTATGCCCAGACGTGGGTCCCGTGCTCTCCATGCCACTGGGGTCATGCTATCCTGGCTGATGAGGGCTGAAAGCCCGAAACCGGTCCTAGGATGCTTGTTTCCAGTCCA
Organism: Calotriton arnoldi; assembly: GCA_963921515.1. NCBI lineage: Eukaryota > Metazoa > Chordata > Amphibia > Caudata > Salamandridae > Calotriton > Calotriton arnoldi. The sequence continues at coordinate 1,656,824 of CAWUFW010003062.1, read as the reverse complement.
TGGAGGACCTGGCCTGGCAGTTCGGGCTGGACTGTTCCCATTGGGCGCAGGGTCAAGACTGATTTGCATATGGCTGGGTCCAAACTGGAATGGCATGGTGAGCAAAAAAACGATGGATTTAGGCCCAGATCTCTGTACTGGGGTGAATGTATGACATTGTTCTGCATTCTGTCCATCAATTGTTTTTTTTTTTGCATTTGTCACCCCGAGTGGGACGGGTATGCCCAGACGTGGGTCCCGTGCTCTCCATGCCACTGGAGTCAAGCTATCCTGGCTGATGAGGGCTGAAAGCCCGAAACCGGTCCTAGGATGCTTGTTTCCAGTCCAGGGAGGACCTGGCCTGGCAGTTTGGGCTGGACTGTTCCCATTGGGCGCAGGGTCAAGACTGATTTGCATATGGCTGGGTCCACACTGGAATGGCATGGTGAGCAAAAAAACGATGGATTTAGGCCCAGATCTCTGTACTGGGGTGAATGTATGACATTGTTCTGCATTCTGTCCATCAATTGTATTTTTTTTTTTGCATTTGTCACCCCGAGTGGGACGGGTATGCCCAGACGTGGGTCCCGTGCTCTCCATGCCACTGGAGTCAAGCTATCCTGGCTGAAGAGGGCTGAAAGCCCGAAACCGGTCCTAGGATGCTTGTTTCCAGTCCAGGGAGGACCTGGCCTGGCAGTTTGGCCTGGACTGTTCCCATTGGGCGCAGGGTCTAGACTGATTTGCATATGGCTGGGTCCAAACTGGAATGGCATGGTGAGCAAAAAAACGATGGATTTAGGCCCAGATCTCTGTACTGGGGTGAATGTATGACATTGTTCTGCATTCTGTCCATCAATTGTTCTTTTTTTAAATTCTTGGAAGCACAGCAGGACGACCATCTCCTGTATAATATCTATGTACAAAGTTCATGCCCGACGTCATCCTTAGGCCGACACAGTAATACAGCGAGGTAGGACCCCTGGGGAGACCTATGGGTCTATATACATCACAACTTGCTAAGATAGCTGGAGGAGACCGAGACTTCCCGGCAGACACACTGACCAGAGATGCTGAGGTTCCTGCACGCAGACACTCTAGCTTGCAGTGGTCTAACATCCCTTGCGGGGTGTCCACCTCGAGACCAGGACGGGGTCCCACAGTCTCTCAATTCAGGTAATGGGGTTGACTTTATCCTAGAGGGATTCTTGGCCTAATACCTACACACATGCTAGGTACATTTAGGTACATCTAGTTAGGGAAGCATCGTAGGAGTATGCATCTTTTTATCATGTGTTTTATATATTCGTATGTATCCATGATTATTGTAAGACGGTAGAACTATACTATCCATTTACCTTTTTAGTACTAATAATCATTTATATCGTATACTGTCTAACGGTTGTTGCAGCTCATCTATTCTACACCAGAATAACAACTGTTCAATAAATACTTATTGAAAACGCCCAGCCTGTTTATTCTGTGTACCTTTCTGAGACAGACTAAGTAGACACGAGTGACTGAGCGAAAAGCAGTATATTATTTCCACGGTCCTGAGGGATCAGAGTTGTCATGTTTGATGGTTGCCAGGAACTATTCTCTCCTTGGTAAGAGGAGACTCTAGTGGCACTGTGAGCTAGTTGGTAGAAAAGGCCAACATACTCGGTGGGGGTGTTCAGAATCAGTCTGACACCAATCCTACAGTGTATGCTGTCCAAACGCGCAGATCCTGTATAATTATTATAGGAGCCACACGACAATGGCCCATGGAAACACTTCACCGGTGAATGCAGAAAAAGTAAGAAAGTGTCCCGACATGAGAAATTTGAGGAAATAGAGTCCCACCCTATGAAATGAGAAGCAACAAGGTGAACCACAAATAGTTCAATTTTTTCGCACAGGAGAAATTTGGCTATGTAGTTACAGCAGAAGACACACATACTTTAGATGCTCTGACATGCCCTCTGACAACGCATAGCGGATTCACTTGAGGCCTTATTTTCCAGATATAAACACCACTGCTAAACTACCTTTTATGGTGTAAACACGCACACACCTAGTACCCACACACGCTGAAAATAAACAAAAACTACAAGTGTGCCAAGTAATTGCTGCCATGCATACATGCTCTAATTAGCATGCCAGCTATACTCTAGCAGGACATAAAAAGGCAGAACACCACCACTCACTAGAACGAAACAGACTACAGTGGGGGTTTAAAGCAGTGACGGGTTCGGGGGAGGATGTGATTTGTAGACGGGGCAAGCACTTGGATGTGTGAGGGAGCAAGCAGTGACGGAAGGGATGAGGTGGGGGAAACGGAAAACAGCAACAAAGAGAAAAGCAGTGACCGAGGAGGGGGTGATTAGTGGATGGGGCAAGCACCAAGAGGTGCAAGGGAGCAAGCAGCAATGAAAGGGAGGAGATGGGGACACGTAAATGCGGCAACGAAGGAAAAAGCAGTGACTGGGAGGGGGTGATTTGTGAACGGGTCAAGCACTGGGAGGAGCAAGCAACGACGGAAGGGAGGAGGTGGTGGAAACAGAAAGCTGCAACAAAGGGAAAGGCAGTGACGGGGCAAGGGGTGGGGGTAATCTGTGGACGGGGCAAGCACCAGGAGGTGCGAGGGAGCAAGCAGCGATGGAAGAGAGGAGGTGGGAGAAACTAAAAGCAGCAACGATAGGAAAAGCAGTGACGGGAGGGGGTGATCTGTGGATGGGAAATGAGAGCAGATGGGAGGAGGCAGAGCTGGTAAAAGTATGAGCACTGTGTAGAGTGCTGAAAAAGAAAGAAAAAAGTAGGTACTGAAATGGTCGTAAAAATGGGAGCAGGGGCTGTTTACAAGTACTTGGTCCATGCTCTGGGGGGAGGGCTAAACACCAGAAGAGGCATGACCATGCATGCCAGGGACAAATGGTGACAAAGATATGAGACAGATGATGGAGCAAGCAAATGGAAAGCCTGTGGGCGGGCTGATGTCCACAGATTAAACACAACATGTCTCTTCGAGACAGCAAATGTGCTATCTAGCCAAGACCTAATGAGGCTAGGTGAGAAAAACTCAGAATTAGATGAATAATATTGCAAATGATCTGATGTTTTTGCAAAATGATTCCCTTATAAAATAGTCAGGCCATCCAACTCTCATGAAACGGGCTTAGCCTTGATGGTATAAACCTTAGCAATTATTCGTGCTACGACTCCGGGTTGGTCATCAAACTGCCCTGCCTCAGTCAAGAGCACAGGAACAGACAGTCCCATTTCATATAGGAAATAGGTTTGGCGATAGGAAGTGTGTTAGCTATTACAGATCTAACATAAAGGGAAATATCATATAAAGCTGAACAGTTAGCTTTAGGTGAAACAGTTCTGTGCGCTTGATGCATCAATTTAATCTAATTTTTTTTTTTTAACATATTTTTTTGTAGACAGTGCTTGATGCTGAATAGTACCCCTCATATAATTAGATGAATGCAACTTAACTCTTGGGTTAAATGAAGCACTTTAATACTTCATAAAATGTAACAATTCTTCCTTTCTGGGTCTGTCTATTACTGCACACTCGGGCAGCGTGACCTGTCTAACACCCCTCTTGGGTCAAAGAGGGTTTGTGCAGGAGATCCTGGAGCTCTGCAGCAATGCAAGTCTTTTAAGGCAGCTGATGCTCCGGCGATGACATCAGGAGTGATTAAATCAAAGTTGACTGCACATATAGTTCCCCCACTACACAGATGGACTGGTTGTGTGTGTCTTTTAGGAAAGCCATTCCTGAATTCGCATTATGTTGTAAATATCCTGCTCAGGTTCGTGAGACACAGCACCAGGTTTACCTCGTCTGGCTTTGAATTCTTCAGTCACCTTAGCTTTAGAGTTAAGCTGCAGCGGGAGGGCAGAGAGGTTAGTTGGAACACTTCAGTCTGCGGCCTGTCTTGGTGTCCAGTAGAAAGCCTACAGACTTCAAATGGGAGCACAGTGGATCAGCCTGTGTACATTGATTCCTTATAATCTACTTGTTTCAAGTCTCTGTCAAGCTGTCAGGGGGCTTGCCTAAGGATGCCTGGCTGCACCAGCAGCGACTGGAGGTGAGGTCAGAAGAATTGTAATAATCAGTGTTGGAGAGGTCTCTGCTGATAGAAGCAGGAGATCAGAGACTTCAGTAGAAGAGTGGCAGATGCTCTGCACACTTTTACAGATGTCTTTAGCCATGTATTTAAAGTTATTTGCTAAGTTGTTGAAATTGTTTCAGTTGGGATTCTTTGTCAAGGAACAAAGTGCATGTTGGAGGCAGTGACAAGCTAGCATGGCTGTCTGACCAAAAGAGTAACATTGAAATGGTGCTTTACTTCAAATATTGTGCATGCATTCCTCAGATGAGGCACACCTGGCTAAAGAGAACGTCACCTCTTTGTATAGGTGTGGTGTTTTGGGAATCTTGGAAAAAATGTAAAGATCTGTTGACTAGCAAGGTGTCTAGTTAGGGGGTGTGGCCAAGCCAGCCAAGATGACGGACACGAATCTTTGGGGCTCCGCTCGCCCACCCGCTCATCAACAGCCAGTTGCATGATGCACACAGCGCCCCCGGGAGCCTCAGGAATACCAGATGTGCCACAGTAACCACTTCCTCTGAAGCGCCTACCTCACACCAGCCTACCTCCTCTAGAGCCAGCCCTCAACCTACTTGCTAGCCCCCAGTCATGCACACCCTTCTTCCCTCCTGTCGCCATTCATTTCAGAACACGTGAGGGGGACCTGCCAGGAACTGTCGCAGAAAGGATCTACCGCCTACTATAATCCGCCAAATGCTCGACATGCACCACCTCTGACGCCCCTGGTCCTTGCTAACATCTACACACTGGTGATTCATCCCCCCCACACTGGTTCAGGCCTACTGACGCCAATCCACCATGGGCAGACTCCGCTCAATCACCATGGCCCCAGCCTCAGCGGCCACACTTCCACCCACCACAATTCCTGATATGCCACAGGAGAGACCCACCCAAGCGGTGTCCACATAGGACAAGCTACACATAGGACAAGCTAGACCGGGTGTTGGCCATCATAGAACACTTGCGCGTTTCTGTGGAAACTGAACTTAGTTTCCTCCACAAAGATCATTGCAAGCTTTCTGATAAAGTGTCCGATGGAGAGAAACAATCGGCAAACCTACACCTTCTTACCATGGATAATCAAAGAGCCGTACGAGACCTGCAGGAACAAATCTGCCACCCGGAAGACACAGCAGATAACAATGAAGGCAGATCACGATGGCGCCACATCTACATATTGGGCCTACCAGAAGGGGTTGAGGGCCAAGATCCCATACAATACCTTGAAGCCTAGTTCAAGTCCTTCACACCCCCATCAGAATTCACGCCTTTCTTCACACTGGAGAGATCCTACCAGGTCCCCACCTGTCGCTCTCCTCCAGGGTTCCTACCTCGACCTATGTTAGTGAAAGTCCTTCACTTTAAGAATCGGGATGCCCTTCACTTAGCAGCATGCCAGGCCGGCCCGCTCCGCGTGGAGAACAAAGTGTCCATACTCTTTCCTGGCTACACCAGAGCAGTCCAGCAACAGCGGACCTCCTTCCTAGAGGTCAAACGCTGACTACGCCAACTGGGGGCCCATTGTTGATGACACCACGTTTTTCTTAAAGCAAACACAAGGAGATGATGGATGGAGTGCTGAAACTTTTCAGACACTCACCCCCAGTCGCAGACCTTCACTGATCCAAAGGACGCTTGGGATTGGGTGGATCAACGTTAAGGGACCACACCAACAGACCACTCTAGACCCCCTCAACCCCTGCCCCAGCCCTGACGCAAATCGCGTAAACGACCCCGTGCTGGAGACGCCCTGCGTCCAGCCCCAACATCTCTTCCGAACCTTGAACAGATAATTGAGAATAAGCGGTGGGCCCTGCAGGTTGCAGCGGACATAAGAACTCACAACACCACTACAGAAAATGAGAAGGGCCCCCATATCCTTACCACTGACCACGATACGCTTCTTTCGGACAGCTCCCAGCAGGACTCCTTAACTCCTCCAAATGTGACAGCGCAGATGGCGGATACCCTTATATGAACATACTCTACTAATATTTTTGATCTGTTTGAATATCTTGATGAATTTGAATGTCCATAGCATGGCCGCTGCGGCTCCCCCTAGTTCCTTCTTATCTCTTTTCCAACACTCCACAATACCCTCTGCTGCACTTATGTTCCTAAATACCCTATTCCTATGACCCTTCCCCACTGTTATTATGCAGCGCAGCCTCTCCGCAGGGGCCCGATCTCCTACCTTACTGCACAGGACCGAATTTACTTATCCTGACCTCCCCCCGGCAATCCCTGTGGGTTCTCATGGCCCTTACACTTTTTCTCACTAGGGCACAAAATATCTGGCACCCCACAACAGCACTTGGTCATCTCCGCACTACTCTAAAGCTTTTTTCCACCAATACTGTTTGGACGCACTGCTGTTGCAATAGGCTCCCCCTGTTCTTCCTACCCAGTTCTGGATGGCCCTATGTTCTATTTTACTCCCACTTTCCACTGAGAGTAGGTTAGGCCACTGCTACACAACCTCTACACTCTGAAGCAGCAGGATCATTATATTGACAGACACAGAGAGAATCCCCCTTCCCTCATACCCCTCATTCTCCTTATTCACTATGCAGCCCCCAGGTGACAAACTCTGTTTCCTCACACTGAATGTGCGCGGCATGCACACTGTCTGAAAGCACTCTTTAGTGTACTCTTACATAAAACGCCACCATGCACAAATAGTCTTCCCACAGGAAACACACACAACGAAAGAAGAGATGGCGTGCCTACGTAAACATTGGAGAGACTTTTTAAATCTAACCACCTATTCAGCATACGCTTATGTTGCTCTAATCTGGATTAGACCCGGTGTTCCCTTTCAGGTACTTGATACCACTACAGACTCAGAAGGCCACTACGTACTCCTGGAGGAACGACTGGATAGTTGTCCCCTACTCCTCTGGAGCATCTATGCTCCCAACTTCGAACAAGGGTGCTTTTGGGATATCCTCTCCACTTTACTAGCTCATAAAACTGCACTCCCTTGGCTTCTCCACGGGGATTATAACTGCGCTCTTGATCTCCACCTTAACCAGTCGCACCCTCCCCTTCCACACTCCCCTCATGCACAAACAGCGTGTCTATGTAAATGGACACAACAATGGTCCTTAGTTGATGTTTGGCAGTCCCATAACCCCACTAGCAAACTCTACTCATTTTATTCAATACCACACAAATTTCACGTACGCCTTGACTGCTTCCTATGCTCAGCGACCCTGTCCCCTCTAGTACGTCATTCAGATTATCTTGGTCGTGTGGTCTCTGACCATAACGCTCACTTCATAGACCTACAATGGGTGACACCTAGGCCGCCGATCCCTATTTGGTGGCTCCAACGCAACTGTCTAGATGACCCAGTCTTTCAGCAAAAACAAAGAACCCATATTCCTCATTACTTCACAGAGAACCACAGTACTGCCCCCACAAGATTGGTGAAATGGGACGCTTTTAAAATGGTGACATGCGGCCTAGGTATACAAGTCGTAGGTGTTCGCAAAACTTTAGACAAAGAAATAGCATGTCCCGAAAAACATCTAGCAGCTCTGCTGAGCAAGGCTTCAGATCGTGACCCTATGAAGATCCCACAAATTGCGACCGTGAAAACGTCCTACACATTGCTTTTAGAGAGCCTATGCCACTTTAACTTCACAGCGCATGCAGCTAAAGTCCACAGGGAAGGGGACCTACACAGGCCGGCTCCTACTCTGGCTCGCGTGGCAGGAACATGCCACAGCCCCAATTACAGAACTGATCACTCCCACCAGCACCTACATTCGTACACAGGAAGACCTACTACTACTCTTTCACACCAATTATTCCACACTATACCAAGCCCCATTTGACTCTTCCGAGGAGCACACCTATATGTTCCTCTTGGACATCACTTTACCCCTCATCCCCACTTCTACTATGCTCACCCTCGATACCACAATAACCACAGATGACATCACACAAACAATCAAGGACCTGACCGCAATAAAACCCCGGGACTTAACGGCTTACATCTCGAATACTACACCACCTTCAGTTCCCTCCTGGCACCCAGACATGCAACCATGTATGAGGCGGCAATGAGCGTGGGCGAACTTCCCCAATCACTCCTGGAATCACTACTGTTGTCGATCCCTAAACCTGACAGAAACCCAACACAACCATCGTTGTACCGACCTATTGCAATCTTAGGAACGGATTACAAAATTCTGACCAAAATACTGGTGAACAGCTACGTCCGGAAACTTCCGGACCTTATTCACGTATGTATCAAAATGGGTTCATCTGCGGTCTCAGCACCTCCCAAAACATTTGCCGATTATTTCATATTCAAGACCTCATTCAGGGTTGTTACCCCATGGCGGCCTGTTTGATTTAGGACCTGGAGATGGCATTCGCTACACTGACATGGCATTACCTTTTTCAGGTCCTAACCCAAATGGGAATTGGTCCACAACTCCATGCATATACTCGACTTTTCCACATCAACCCAAAATCTTGAGTGCACCTGGGTTGTCTGGTCTCAGCTCCAGTTTCAATATGCAGAGGAACTAGACAGGGGAGTCCCCTCTCACCACTACTTTTTGCCCCCACGATGGAACCCATAGCTATATGTCTGTGGGACGAGGGCCGCGAGTAAGGATTACCCTTAGAAGACAGGACTTATACAGTGTCCCTGTATGGTGATGACCTCCTCAGTGACTTAAATGATATGACATCAGACCTTTCCCCATTGCACAACATACTTGAGACATTTGCTAGAGTTGCTGGACTTCAAGTTATCTGGGGCAAATCAGCCATACCCCGAAACCAGTCGCAGGATGCTTGTTTCCGTTCCAGGGAAGACATGGCTCGGCAGTTCGGGCTGGACTGTTCCCATGAGGCACAGGGTCAAGACTGATTTGCATATAGCTATGTCTGAACTGGGGTGGCGAAGTGAGCTAAAGAATGATGATGGATTCAACCCAGATCTGTGACTGGGGGTGAGTGTCTGAAAAGTTTCAGCGCTCCATCCATCATCTCCTTGTGTTTGCTTTGTACCCTCAGGAAGGTCACTCAGTACTGCAAATTATACTTACATTGAGCGCCGGTCGTCGCCTCATCACCTGGCTCAATAAAGTCACTCACGATGTTACGATGCCTCCCTTAGATGCACTCCGACACAAATGGGAGGACGAGTTTGAGCACGCATTACATGACAAGGAGTGGGCGACAGCCTTGGAGTTCCCTGAACAGGTGTCCCGCAACCCGCGTTTCCAAAACCTCCAGCTCTTTATGCTACACTGAGCATACCTCACCCCAGCCCAAATAAATTGCTTTTTTCCTCAAGCAGGCGCATGCTGCCCACGGTGCCGAGTTTTGGATGCGGATTGGACCATATGCTTTGGTCCTACCCTGCCCTCCACCATTACTGAGAAAAAGTACATGCCATACTACAACAGGTCATGGAACCCCCAGACATTGACACTTGGGAGGCGTGCTTTCTTGGCATCTTTAAATGATGCAAACGGTACCAACAATGGCAGCTCCTCCGTTTAGGCAGAGGACCGTCGTCCCACTGCTCTAAAGGAAAAATACAATGATAATAAAGTATTGTTATTATCATTGTATTTTTCGTATGGAAGTCAGTGGCTCGCGGGGCAGAGCCTTGCAGGGGGAGGAGTGGTTTGCACTCTCTAAGTGTGCATGACTGCCTGGCCGGCCATCTTGGGTCGACCAAGCAGTCCTGCGCACTTCGCATGTTCCCCACCAGGCTGCATTACACATCCTGGTGAGAAACATGCAAAGCCTCCCTGTACCCATCTGAGCCCCGAACCACGGAGCTCTGACCAATCACAACGCTGCATTGCAGCGCTGTGTTTGGCCCAGGAGAGCCTTCTGCCCGGGTGCTTCCTGCTGCTGCTGCCGGCCGGGACTGGGACCGGAAGATGAAGAGGACAAAGGAGAGGCGGCCGTCCGTCGGTCCGTCTGTCCGTTGAAGGTAAGTCCTTTTTAGGTCTCGCCTTGGCAGCGCATGCGCTGTCTCAGCGAGACATAAAGTAATCTGTATGTTGGCTTAAACTTCATGTAATCTGTTTTTCCGCTTGCTATTGGCTTACTTGTGGTATTGTTGTTGTTATCTCCCTTTCTGTTGGCTGTTGGTCATTTGCTAACTTCTGTGTAGTCCCGATTCAGCGGCGCCTAACTACAGTTTTAGTCCGCTCTGTTTGCACTTCTTTTAATTGAAGTGCAGTGTGCCATCTGTTTTTCACGCTGTAGCCTGCATCTGTAATTGGAGACTTTCGTGGAGACATCCTTCTTCCAGCTGTCCCCGGGAGCAAGAAACAGTCAATTAGGCAGATTATCAATCCGCCGTGCTACTCGGAGCCAGAGGATGTCTGCAGCCAGTTTAACCGCTTCTTCTGTCTCGCGCTCATCGAATGCATCTCGATGTTTGGATCAGTGGCAAGAAAGGAAGTTACCCCGGCCTTGTGGCGTCTAATCGCGAGAAACGTGCAGCATATTCAATGACGTTTTCAAACGTTTCTCATCACCTAAAGTTACGAGTAATGCGCGCGCGCAGGAGCGTATGAAATGCCCAAACCTGTTCATTTACTTACACAAGAGAGGCATGTTATAGCGTGTAGGGGTGTTGTATGAGTGTTGTATGTTTGAATCTTCTGTGTATGTATGGGGGTGTGCAAGTGCACACGAGGCTGTGTGCTGGTTGTATTTATTACATGTTGTAACTATGGAACAGGGCCAGCCATTGTGTCACTGATTGAACTTTGAACTGAATGAATGACCAGAATTATTTAGTGTTCGATGTTCTCGTTTATTGCAGCACTTTGTCAAACTGACACAATGTATTATGGAAGGTGAATTCGGAGTAATACGGTGCTCACGCGCGCTCTTGTATGTACTGATTGTATTTTGCAGATGTTGCATATTCACTGCGTTGAGTTTGAATTGTTCCGTCAAAATTATAACATGCTTTCATTTTTCAGTAGTGATGCGTGAACCTGGTCAGACCCTACTTCATTTGAAGGTAAAAGGCATCAAAGGTGCGCTTGTAACTTTTGTTTTTTCCGAGTTGTGTTTCGCATGTATTCCAGTGACGTGCAATGGCTGCTTATCTATTACTGCACCGTTACAAGCAGCAACACAGTATATTCTCAAAACCTGTTAGTAAGTCCATTAATCATATCGTTGATGACGTTACAAGCTACTATTTTACAAGATTCAAAAGTACCTTGCGACTCTCCTATTAGGCGTGCATATACCCAGTGCTAATTAAAAGTAATATAGTGATGGTTTATATATTTTAAAAGCTCATAGCCCCTGCCCGGACCAGTAATGTTTTCTGGTGTCACTTTTCTGTTGTGTGCGACGTCAGGCCATGAAACCACTCTTTAGCCGAATTTACGTATAATGTTTACCCGGAGTTGTAGAGATCCTGGCCTCCGAGCCACCCTCCACATCACTATGGTACCCAAAACACCGCTCAAGTCATTTTCGATGTTGGCAGCTAGATGAGCAGTGTTGTGTTTCCGTGGCTCTCCTTCGGGGTGACTTCTCTGTTTGTCTCCACTCCCCCCACCCGTAACGCCAGAGACAGCCCTGCTGCTTTACTCGGCCAACAGGAGAGCGACATAGCAGGCATTCCAACACAAGCATACAGCGGGATCTAGTTTTCTATTTATTTACGTTTCCTCTTACGCAGCCGCGTGCCTTTTTTTCGTTTTTTTTAACTTTTCCTGTGACTGCAAGGCAGGTACTGTGGAGGTCGGGTGCCTGGTTAGGGCTCGGCAGATACGAAAGAACACTTGGCGTCTAAGGAGTTAAACCGCACCCCCCCTCACTATCTCCTGTGCCCAGAACAGGCCTATGATGAGTGAGCAATCACTTTCTGTCTGCACTCTGCCGGCTCCGCGAGCTTTGTCTAGCATCTGGCACGAGAGTTTGGCTCGAGGCGCTAAACACTGATTAAGGAAATAAATATTTCAGCACGCTGGAATGAAACTACATCTTTCATTAACCCGGTCAGACTCCGTCAGACAGTCTTCATATCTCAGCTTGACAGGCCCACTTTCATTCTTACAATGCTTTTCGTGTCCTTTTTTTATTTTGTTCAAGCGCTGCACGTATATTGCAGCGTGGAAGGCATTTTATTTTAATTTGTCAGGAACGTTCCCTTTAAGCTAGTGAAGGGTAAGCCTGGCTTGAAAAGGTGACGCAGTCATTGTGGCCCATGATTAAAGCAGGACAAGAGGCTGGTCAGAACCGGTTTGTCCAGTTTTTTCGTGACTCTGTTTTCCTCATTGCCAGGATACAGCCCCTCCCCCCTCGTCTAGGTGGCAGACTGACATGGATGGCATTTGGTATCTGCTCTGCAAGGACCCCTCTTGAGTCCTAAACATTAAAAGGGAGGTCGCGCCTGGACTTGGGGCCTGTGGTCCGTGTAGATCTAAAGTGTAACACTCATGCTGGGAATATTTTTTGATTCGTGCAGCAAAAATGCAGAGCTTAATGTTAGTGAACTCTGCAGCAGTCTGGGTAGATTTTTTGTGTGCCGTTTTTTTTATAGTAAACATCTGGCCGGAGTGCTTAAGAGCACTTTACAACAGAAACAGTTTACGTTACACCTTTTTGGATGGGCACAGGGAGATTAAGTAATTTGCCTAGAATCGTAGAACATTGAACGGATGCCAACAGTCGAACTTGATTCCCCCGTGCATCAAGATTGGCAGCTCTAGCCATCAGGCGCCTCCTACCCATTAGTAAAGCGCTCTTTTGGGACCCGTGCATTTACAATGCAATAGGTCTCGCATTTACGAGAGTTTAAGCCATTGGCATTGTAAAAGACAATGCCTTTTATTTATGTTTTAAAAACCAAAACATGAATAAAAGGCATTGTCATTTACAATGCCAATAGCTAAACTCGCGTAAATGCAAGACCTATTGCATTGCAAATGCTTGTTTTTTCTCCATTCGATCTCGCCCCCCGCCTCACCACCCCATCCCATAACAGCCGCTACTGAGTACCAAGTACGTACCTGCTTCCTCTCCATGGCACTATTTCTTGTCAAATGTACACTCACCCTACACTGGCGCTCCCTGACTGGCTGCTTGGTATGGGGCAGTCTGCAAAGGGGGAAGGGGTTGGGGGGGGGGTGGGGGCGGCGGCAGAGGAGGATGCCCTTCCATACGAAGAGGTACGAAACCTCCGCAACCGACCCATTTGCTCTCACAGGGTTACCCTCCTCTTGCAGTTTGTGCAACATACTGGGAACGATGATCTCCCCCCATGATATGTTCTCGACAACACAGTTACTCTCTGCTGCCTTAACTACAACCCTCTATTTTTACCTGTACCCAGCACACTCAATTCTTTTTTCTTCACCACCAGACTCTAGCTACGTGAACAATGTTCACATGCCTCAGTCCTTGACATATAGATCCCACCGTACCTCCACTACCTTGCACGGTCATAACAAACTACTCTTTGCCTATTATTGTATGCATTCCTTGCAGCCCTGTACAGGGCAGATTTTTCTAATTAATATATGTGCTGTTCCTTTATTTGCGTTCATCACCCGAAAGATCAGTACGAACAAACATGCATACTCAAGTGTTTCAATGTTGTCGACTGTATTTGTTGCCATGCTTATAAAACCTAAAAAAAGGTTTTAAAAAAAATGAAGTTATCAAGTCATTAATTAGAGGAATTTTTTTTTGGGGGGGGGGAATGGCCTCATTACTGGAAAATATGTTTCTACCACTAGGGGTTCTGTGTACCCTCCGGGAATTTAATGGAAAAAACAGTAAACCTCATACACATATCTATTACTTTGAATATAATTCTTTGTGTTAAATGGTGAAGCAAACAGTGATTCCTAAAGTTCACACACCGCTGGTCAGCAAATGTTCCGAGGGGCTTTTTAAATGTATTTTTTCATTTACTTATGCGGTTTTATATAGCGCGAACAGGACCCAAGGACGGTATAACAACAGAAAATACAACCAATTATATTGTGACAGAAGCAATATAAGTATATGATATGGCTACTGGTGAGATGAAAGTCAACAAGCTGGCTGCATCAGCCATCTACCAAAACGTCTTGTTTATTGGTCGATTCTTTTGCCGTAATTAAAAAGCCTTTGGGAATTTCGGAGCGCGTTAAGGTTGCAGCTGGGAGAGCGATCACAGTGTGTCCAACTGAAATGGTCCCCCTTCGGTCTTACGTATGCAGCATCGGGCCACTGGCAGGGGAGTTTCTTGAAATTAGTTTTACTAGTGCAACAGACAAGCTTGTTTACTCATGAGCCACCACTGGGGAGATCAATCATAATCGTAGGCTCCTACGTAGCACCTCATCTCCATATCAGTCCAAATATATTGGTTTAACCATGAGAGTCAATATTTAACGTTTAGGGCTCTTGATTGCTTCAGAGGGGTAAATTATCTCTATGCAAGTGAAAAATGTTCTAACCAAGGGAAGTGATTTAGATTAACACTACACTAGTGAGCACGTTCCATGTGTTCACTTGCACCACTATCTGTCTTTTTTGAGTCTGCAAGGCTTCCTCTCAAAGCATACCGAAGGGAAGAGGGGCTGGTGAACACCAAGCAGGGTTGGACTGGCCTATAGGGCAATCAGGCAGTGCCTGAAGAGCTAGTTTGACAGGTCAGTGTGTGGGCCTTTTTTGGATGCTTGTGGGCCTGTTTTATTGTCTGGTGTGCCGGTTTTTATTAATGATTTCCCTGATATTACCACAAACATTGCCTGCAGCAAGCAACAATGCACGCAGTCTCCCATATCTTTCAAAACACATGCGCAGCTTGTCTTTACAAGTTAAAAACTGCCCAGATTTGAAGACATTGGCCACTTTTTGTAGCTATCTAATACACTTTTATTTCAGTGCCTGGGTCTATTTTTTTTATCCCAGTCCGACCCTGAGACCAAGGCTGTGCACATTATCTCAGAAAAGTTAAAACTGGCTACAGGGTTAGCTATATTGTGACTTTATTCAGCTACCCGGGGTCAGGATTAAAAACAATGAGGAGCTGATGACACACGTGCCGACTTTAAAAGCACATGTGTGGCTAGACCAACATGTTTTGGCCAGGAGGACCTAGGTAGTATCGCGGCCTTCTTCAGGGTCAATTTATTCAGCTACTGCAATTATACAGTGTGTGTGTACGTGAAAAAATAATTTTAAAAAACACGTGAATGAATAAAAAAATGTTTTGATACTGAACCAGTAATCTGACTGTTCAGTATGGACTGCATACAACCGCAGTGGGTTGTACAGTTCACTACGTCTGTCCAGGCATATTAGCCATATGGTACGTACACCAGAGCCACAAGGGATGTGGGTCCTATTCAGTCGAGCACGTCCAGGGCAGGAAAAAAACTTTTCACTTTACAGCACTGCACTTTCTTGCTCCATATATACACACACACCGGCTCACATAGGGGTTTAGTATACCCTGCCTGACCAAATAAAAACATCCCTGAGCTCCTCCCTCGTAGAGAGGGGGTTGTAGCCCACACGAAGACTAGGTCTTCCGTGTGAGGAGGTACCCCCATGATGAAGCATGACACCTCTGGTGTGTGAGGGGAACCGTCCTAAAAAGGGAATCTTCCTTTCCTCCCGTTTGCATAACACACTAACCTCCTCCTAACCCGGACCCGTGGCTTGTTTCGTGTGCTACATTATTTGGTGGGGAGTCAGCTCACGCAGGTCCTTAAATCTCCTCAAGCCCTCAAGTGTATTGCCCATCACACATTACCCATAAATGATCCCTGAGGACAGGCGCTGGATTTGGGGGGTTTAATTTGTCAGTTTTATTAAGTACTATACTTCACATTAATAACATTTGTATATAATTCTAACTATTCGTAATTTCAACTACTTCTTCTTTTGGTCGATGGACCATTAGTTGAAGAGTTGATGGTGACTATGATTAACTAAACAGTTTATTATTTAACTAAATAACCACAGAGTCATTTCTTCAGTTAATGATTTTATCTTATTAAATGCTCTTAAATTGATCATCAGTGCACACACAAGATTACATATAAGAGAACAAATTATCAAGCAATGTAATCAAAATTAATCATTTTCATCGATATCAAAGCGTGCATAGGAATGGGGAAGAGAAGGTACAGCATAAATACTTGCAGAAATATACTTGCAAAATTAAGCAATCAAGGAGGGTGATACCCACCAAAGAATCAGGAAAACCACTTCCTTGGCCGAGGTTGTGGCAAGAAGTCCCCAGAGATAGGCTCAGAGGACAAAGTTAACAGGACAGATGCAGCTAAGCTTGCCATAAACTAACTACCAAATTAATCTCCCAATTAATCTACCTTGATCTAGTTCTCCTCGGACGCAATCTCCTCCCAAGCACTCCTGCAACGTTCTCGTGCCTAAAGTGTTCTCTGGCTTTGTGCTGGTCTGCTCTCTCTGTCTTGAATCTGTCTCGTCTCCTCTTTCGTCTCGTCTAATCTGCGTCTCGTCTCGACTCTTCTGATCCCGACTCTGTCTGTTCATCTTCGTCTCTTCTCTCGTCTGATCTGATCTGACACACCCCTAATTGGGATATCAATTAAACCTTTCTGTCTAACACACTATCTTACAATGTTGCAGTATCGGTAGAAACTCGGTCTGTGATTGGTTGTCATAAATCATACTAGGGTCGCCTCATCCAGTTCTCCCCACAAATCCATCCCATCCAAAGGAAGGATTTAAGACCAATACATTCGTATACCACTGACATTCATAATTATACATTTTGTCACATTGTACATTATGATATCCGTTTCACATTCGAATTGCACGTAGTGATGGCTGTTCCCACAGTCGCTGTCGCGTCTTGGCACACAAACAATAGGACACAGGTCAACATGGCCTTCACACGAGTTACATCAGCTGGTACACTCTGTAGTCTGCGAGCAGGCAACCCATCCTGGCGCATGCGCACTTCACACCGACCAGGCCAATAACATGCTGGTTTAAACGAGAGGCCATTTTCATGCAGGCCCAATCCCGTACTAAAGTAAACAAACACAAAAGAATATTAATTAGTGAAATAAAACCCATTATGTTTACCTCCCACCATACTAATGCCCTGTGTTAATTAAATCCTAGCAAAAGCTATTAATTTAAAGCAACCTTTTCGTTATTTGTGCACAACATGCAAAATGTGCAATGTACAACATAGCATAAACATGCATTAGTACGGTTTTTCAAAGCCCAAACAGCTAATACGTACTCATTCCAACATGGCTTAGTATATTATGTAAAATGCGTTTGCCCCTTGTGTAAATGTGTGCATTCAGAGTTGATTAGTTCATGCAGTCAATACATTATTATGGGGTTACTTAATTTGCTGAGGATGTATTTTACAAACCTCACTCCATCAATCCCCCTTTGATGGTTTTACCATCATAAAATCCCAAAACATACGGTTTTTCAAGTTATATAGTTGTTATTTTGTCTTTTGACCCTTGCTCCTTACATTTTTCATACAATTTTTCTTTAAAACTTTCCATCTCTATCTCCTCTATCTCTCTTTCCCTTTCTTTATGTTCCTTACTTAATTTCCTTTCTTTCTTTCCTTTGCGACTTTTCTTCACACAAACATAGGTCATTCGTATCATGAGTATCATAGTAGCTACAAAAACTATTGGTACTATTATTTTTCCTACTAGGGAACTACCTATAGAAGAAAACCAATTGCTTATAGTAGAGAAACTCTTACTTAGTCTCTCCCAGACACAGTCAACCTCTAGTTGGGTTACTTCTTTATGCAAATCAGTGATATTCTGGATGTAACCTTCCAAATTCTTACTTTTGTTTGGAATGTAAGTACAACAATGTTGAACTTTCAGCATTCCGCAGACTCCACCCTCTTTTGCCAAGAATATATCAAGGGCAAGTAAATTTTGCATAACCATAGATCTCATGGCAATCATTTCAGTGTCAATCATCAAGAATCCTCCAGCAGTATCCGTTGATAAACGATCAACCACTGTGGACAATTGTCGAATTTTGTATGCATTCAGTGTAACTCCAACTCCAGGTATCAATGCTCCAAATATATCGCCTACAATTTCTGAAAAACTTTCTCTTTTTACACGGTTTAGTCCTTGCCTTACTTCATCGATTCCATTTGTACTTTTGTCTACATGATAGACTTTTGGAAAGACAATCCCAAGATAACAAGTTCACTGGAACCGATGAAACAGTGGTTGTAATTAGTCTTTTCCCTTCATAAGCATAATTTTCCCTTCTGCGACCAATCCAGATCCATTGCAGCATAAGTCTCGCTTTTGTCATAGTTGCCTTCTCTGAAAACCCAAGGTGGTGTTTTCAATTTCTCTTCAACAGCTTTTCTCTGAAACATAGCCCTTCTTTCTTCTACCATCTCCAAAAAGATTTTCTCTTCCTTTTTCAATCTACATGTTAAGTTGTTTTTATTAGCGTATGCTATATCTAAAGGCTTTGTTTTCAGGAAAAAATCTCCCATGACATTTGCATGTGCTATCTTATTTAACTCAGGTACTACAGGGACTTTAGAAAAGATTGTATCTACATTGGAATAATAATAATCTAATTTACCTGTTCTATACAATAAACTTGATAAGACACTACAGGTTACACCATAAGTCAAAGGAAGGTGATGATAAGTCACACCTTCTGAAACAGACAATGGTAACTGTATACATACATAACAATCCCTCACATCCATTGTTTCCACATATTCGTAGAGTAGTTTAGTGAAAACATTCGAGGAAAAATTAGTAACTGATCTATCATGATACAAACTACTAGCGTCTACCTGTTTCAAGTGAGTAATAGGAATTTGCCTAATATCAGTGTCTACCCTTGGACCTGTCAAGTTGTTAGAACGAGATGTATCTTCTTGAATCAAATGTAAAGGTATTATAATTGTTAATATTATCCAAAATACTATCAGTATACAAAATAAACATAAACAAGCTTTATAACACCTACGCATAAAACTACATCTAGATCTTGTTTCTTGTGTACCTGCCATAGTAATGTTAATCCTTATAAAATTCTTAATGGATTTTCTAAATCTATTTCTAAAAATATTCTACAAAAATTTAAAACAAAAAATGTAGTATGATCCCACACTTCAAAAGCTTTCTTCTTTACCCCTTCTTTTATTTTAACTAATCCAAATCTCCAGAACGACTTCAGAAACTTTTCTTCAGTTGTTAACGTGACGCCTTAATTTGTTTACAGTCTCTTAAGGTGGATCTAAATCACTCTTTTCTTCTCGCTCGCTGTCAGTGCTGTTTCTTTCTTTGTTTAAATCTTCTTCTTCAATCTCTTCCAACACTATGTAAATCCAGTCAGGTGACTTGAACTTTTTGTTTGGTTTTCTCACTCTCTTTGGTCGCAGCACTGATTCGTCATCCGACTCTCCTTGCTCTATTTCACCTGAAACTTCCTTTATCTGTTCTAGCTTGCTCTCGGGTCTTCCTTTTACCACCCTGTATTTCAGTCTTTTAACTCCACTTGGCCAATGATCATCTGTCTTTGCCCTTTTTGGTTGTACTTCTTCTTCTTCCTTGTTCAATTCGTACCTTCGTTTCTTTGCACCTACTTTAAGTTTGCTTTCTTCTTCTTTTTCGTCTTCTGTATTTCTTTCACTTATTTCTTTTCCATCCTTTTCCTCTTTATCGAGAAGTTGTCTTTCTTCTTGTTCAACAGCAGTTTCTTCAGTCCCAGTAGCTGGTACCCACTTTACTTGACTTGTGCTAAGCATCTCCTCATCAAGCCGCTCTTCAGAGTCTTTCAGTTTATGTTCACCAGTTTCAGAGTCTATTGCTCCAGCCTCACCAGTTTCTTTTGCTTCAGCCTCTGATTCAGAGCTTGGACTTGAGATCTCCAGATGCCGCTCTACTCGTGGTTCAAGTGGATTTGGGACTCGCTGAGTGTGGCTGGCATGGATCCAATTTGGTAGGCCAGTACACTTTACTGCTGTGGTCGTCACCAATATGACCTGATAGGGTCCTTCCCAGCGGGGCTCTAGGCAAGTTTTTCTTCTATGCCTTTTCACGTGAACCCACTCACCAGGGCTCAGATCATGCGCTTGAGTCTGCTGTGTTGTGGTCGCGTCAGCTCCAACCTGATGAAACACAGAGCGTACTACATCAGCCAATCCTTTGCAATAGTCAAGGATGAGATCATCAGATATATATATTAATTTGTTCACAGGTACAAATGCTTGTCTCATTGCTCTTCCCATCAAGATCTCATGCGGACTCAGTCCTGTCTTTTTGTCAGGAATGCTTCTGAAATTCATCAAAACTAGGGGTAAAGCGTCAGGCCATTTCAGTGCTGTGGATCTACACACCTTCCCTAATCTGCTTTTGATTGTGCCATTTATCTGCTCTGCTATTCCAGAAGCCTCTGGGCGATAAGCACAATGAAGTTTTGGTTGAATGCTCAATGCCTCACACATCAGTTTGATTGTTTCACTAGTGAAGTGTGTTCCTCTATCTGTTTCCATCGTAACTGAAAAACCATATCTAGGAATGTATTCCCTCAACAAAAGTTTTGCCACTGTCAGGCTGTCATTCCTCCTTATGGGATAAGCTTCTACCCATCGGGAAAACAAACACACAAATACTAACACATATTTGAGCTTGTTACATGGAGGCAACTCAATAAAATCGAGTTGTAGTCTGGTAAAAGGACCTCCTGCCCTCCCTATTGTTCCCAGACTAACTATTGTCTTTCTTCCTGGGTTTTGCTGTTGGCACGTTAAGCATCTCTGACAAAGGCTTTCTGCAATAGTCCTGAACTTAATATTAAACCACGTTTGTTTGAATGATCTGACCATGGCGTCTCGGCCAACATGTGTCACTCCATGGTACATCCTTGCCATATGAGAAAGTAAACTATCTGGCATGACTGGTCTTCCATCAATGTATACCCATACATCATCATCTTCTCGTCTCCTACATCCTGCTTTTTCCCATTCCTTTCTCTCTTCATCACCTGCCTCTTCCTGCAGTTGTCTCACTTCATCCCATGTTTCAATGGTGTTAGTAAACATAAGTTGACAAACCGTATGTTCTTTTGCTTTCCCCCGATTTATGGAAGTCTCATTCTTTGCACAATATTGTGCTACTTGGTCAGCAAATCTGTTGCCTTGAGTCACATAATCATCTCCTGACTTATGTGCGGCACATTTGACCACTGCAATTCATTTTGCCAATTGTAATGCTTCCAGCAATTCCTTTACAAATTGACTTTTCCTGATGGGGGACCCCGAAGAGGTCAGGAATCCCCTCTGCATCAATAGTTCTCCAAAATCATGCACAATGCCAAAGCCATATTGACTATCAGTAATTATAGTCACTTTCTGACTTTTTCCCAATTTACAGGCTTGAATTAGAGCTATCAATTCAGCAACTTGTGCAGATTTTACCCCTTTTAGACAGGATGCTTCCAGGATTTCCGCTACAATACAGACAGCATAAGCAGAACTCAACACACCTGTTCCAGTTCCCAAACAAGAACCATCAACAAACATCACACAATCAGATTCCTCAAGAGGAACGTCTTTTATATCAGGACGGGGCTTGGTACAAAATTCAGTCACATCCAAACAATCATGTTCAGCTTCATCCTTTACTTCTCCCTCCCAAACATCTGGCAATAGAGTAGAAGGATTCACATTTGTACATCTCACTATTGTCACATTTTCTGCTCCCAGAATCACTCTCTCATCCCTAGTCAACCGACTATAGGTGAGGTGCTGAGTCTGCGTTCTTGTTAAAAGGATCTCAACTGAATGAGGCACATACACTCTCACAGGATGACCCATTATGATCCCTTCACTCTGTTTCAGACTCACACAAGTAGCAGCTACTGCTTTCAAACATCCAGGTAATGCGGCAGTCACTGAAACTAACGTAGCTGAAAAATATGCCACAGGTCGCCTTGACATTCGATGCCTTTGACTTAAAACTGCAAGTGCACACCCATCTCTTTCACTGCAATACAATGCAAAATCCTTTGAATAATCAGGCATTCCCAATGCCGGAGCCTTACACAAACTGTCTTTCAGTTTAACAAAAGCATCCATAGTTTCTTCATCCAATTTAACTGGGTCTTTCACATCATTCCTCATGAACCTCTGTAGAGGTTTTGCCATCAGTGAAAATCCACTGATCCACTGTCTGCAATATCCAACCACTCCCAAAAACATTCGCACTTCCCTTTGTGTCGTTGGCGGTTTCATGTCCTTCATCACTCGAATACACTCTGATGTTACCTTTCTGACTCCCTTCTCAATCTTGAGACCTAAGTATTGGACTTCTCGTTGGCAGAATTGTAATTTCGCAGGGGACACTTTATGTCCACCTTCTGCCAAATGGTTCAGTAAAGCAACTGTGTCTGCAACACAGGCTTCTCGAGTCTTTGATGCCACCAGTAGGTCATCAATGTACTGAACCAGAACTGACTCTTCAGACATTCTCAAATCTTCCAGACACTTTTTCAATATCTGATTAAAAATTGAAGGACTCTCAGTATAGCCTTGAGGAACTCGGCACCATGCCAAAACACGATCTCCAAACCGGAAAGCAAATAAATACTGGCTATCTGGATGTAGGGGAATCGAAAAGAATGCATGACACAAATCTATCACAGTATACCACTCCGCATCATGTGGTATTTGGTATAGAATCACTGCTGGGTTTGGCACAACTGGACAACAAGGCACAACAATTTTGTTTACCTTTCTCAAATCTTGTACTATTCTATAGGTTCCATTTGGCATTTTCAACTCCATAATAGGTGAATTACAAGGACTACTTATTATTTCTTTTAAAATTCCTTGTTCAATCATTTGATCAATTACAGGAGTTATTCCTGCTATAACTTCTGGCTTCATTTTATACTGTGGTGTATTTGGATAGTCAATACCATCTTTCACTGTGATTCTAATCGGATTCACTTTCTTCATCAACCCAATCTCCTGTCCTGTGAAATCCCATACCTCTGAATTCACTACCTTCATCAATTCTTCAGGCACACTTTTGTCTGTAAGAAGCGAAAATAACTCATTCACTTCTGTTCCTTGCTTTGCTAGCACCATTTTAAATGCGACATCCTCATCAGGTGTCTGAAATGCAATACCATCCGGTGTGCAGTAAATTGTGCAATTCATCTTGCACAGCAAATCCCTTCCTAATAAATTCACTGGACTCGAGTCACACACTACAAACCGATGCATGTCTTTAAAAGGGCCAATATGTACTTCAATTGGTTTAGTAACTGGAGTATTTATCTGTTTATTTGAGACTCCTACTACCTGGATAGTTTCTCCCGAGAAGGATAGGTTTGGAATTTCTGCTGCTCTCACAGTAGAACGGGTAGCACCAGTGTCCACAAGAAAGGTGATATCATTACCTTCCACTTTTCCATCAACAAATGGACCTGACTGATCTACCTCTAGAGTAGCGCTAAGCACGCACGCTCTCTTCCTCCCCCCTCAGGCACCGTCATTGATTCGATTCAACATCACTTCCATCACATTGAATCCAAAATTGGGGAATCACATTTGTGTTAGTATTTTTACCAACCTGGTCTCCTCCGTGGAACCCTGTATCCGCACTGTATCTTTGAGCATTTACACTATGTGGTAACGGTGGTTGCGGGACCTGATATTGGGTAGTAACTACCTGCTGCTGCGGTGTCTGTTGCACAACTACCTCACTCTGCACCTGTGGGGTTAAAATTTGATTTTCTCCATTAGTCCTCTGCACCGATCTACACTCATTCTTCCAGTGTCCATACTTTCCACACCCATGACAAGGAAATTTCTTTTTCGCCTCTTCTCTGCTCATTTGTCCTCTACCTCTACCTCCACTGGGCTTTTGAGCATTCTGACTAACTCCTCCCATTTGGTTTATAGCCTGAGAATTCAACTGAATTTCTTTCTGCTCTGCTACCTTTACTTGTGCCCACATCATCTTTTCTTTTAATTTGCGATGGCGAGACTCAATGTCATCGCTACAATATTTCGCATACCTCAAGATCTCATCGATCATTTTGGCCTGCCAACAGAACATATGCTGCTGTATAATCTGACTAATCTCAGGTCTTAATCCATGCACAAACCCATAAACAAAATGACCCATATCTTTGTCTCCAATATTCTCAAAACCACTATACTGCTTAAAAACTTGTAATAACCTCTCATAATAGGCATGCACAGATTCTTTCGGCTCTTGGGTGTTCTATCAATTTTTACCCAATCAGTTTCCTTAGGGGAAATTTTGCTTTTCAAGAAAGTAATCACTTGATGATACTTTTTCATCACCTCATCAGGAGGTGCTCCTGTTTTGGCATCTCTAGGATATTCATCTTTTGGCCAATCAACTGTAATCTTACATTCAGTCCATAAATCTGCAGGGACAACAATTTCAAATAATCCATCTAAATCCTTTAACAGTACTTTCGATACTTTCACGAACCTCTCAACTTGTTTATACCATTCCACGGGCTTTTCTCGCAACCTGGGAAACTCATTGGTGAAAGACAATATATCCTGTCTAGTCCACGGAACATGCACATAACCTCCTCCTGGAACTTCTCTCATGGGACATTCCAGAGCTACCTTTTCTACTTCTCTTACTGGACGCAAATGTATTTCTTTAGCAGCCAACTCTTCTTTCTTCCTCATCCATCTACCCTTCCATCTTTCCACTTCTCCCCATTTTCTCAAAACAACCATTAACTCTTTTATCTGCAATCGTCTACCAGACGTATTCATATTTTCTGTATCCTTTTCAGTAAAATCCACTCTATATGTCTTCTGCAACACCTTTGATCTTCCTATATCCATTCCCAACTCCTCTGCAGCTTCCACTAACCTTTCATGTAGATGTTTCGCTTTCCAAGTAATACTCTTACACAGATACATCAATTTATCATCTTGATAAGTCTTTAGCCTGTCTGGACTTATGGTCCCAATGATCATTTCTTCCAGATCTACTCTCAACTTACATACATCTATAGGCTGTGGTTGTGTTTTTCTCCTTTGTAACCCTTTCACCCAATCATTGGACCAATTGAAACTTTACTTCTGGGAATATCATCCAACTCTATCCTTTTGGGGTATAACTGCATTATTTCTCTAGGTGTTTCAATTATTGTGAAATTAGTCGGAGGTGTTGACCTAGTAACTGTAGTGGGCTGTTCACTTTGGACACTTACAGCATTAATTCTACTACTAGCTGATGTTATGGCAGAATTTAATGGGACAGTTAAGGAAGGTTCATGGATAAGTCTATTTTCGAATACAGGTATTGCTGGACCTATAGTTACTGGCACAGTTATTGCATCTATTTTCATATTCATCTGATTCAATTTTTCAACTAATTCTTTGGTTTGTATGGCAAATTCTACTTCTCCTTCCTGCTGTACATCGCTTACAGTTGGAACTGGTGTCGTTTGAGGTGTCATTGGGGCTTCCATTGATGGTGCATTTGGTGTCACCAACGCTGAATTCTCCTGATAAGGTGGTGGTCGTTTAACTAATATATCATCCAGCAGCTCATCATCAGTTTCATTCGGGTTATATCCATAACCAAATTGCTCTAAATGTCTCTTTTTCTCCTTACATTTGTTTCCTGCAGTCTCTCCTACCATTAAAACTGGATACAATCCTTCAGTTATCTCTCCATGTCTCCATCTCTTCATTCTGTCTTCATGTCTTTCATCATGAAATCTTCCAAACATGAATCTATGAACTCTACCACCTCTGTGTCTTTCTCTTTCATACATTTCATCTTCCCATTCTACTAGTGCTTCAAACTGTGTAGGTCTAGGTCTTGGGTCTAATGCCATCATCTTTTCTCTCAAATTACATAATACTGCCAAATTAAAAGAACCATGCTCTGGAAAAGCTAGTATACCATCATTCTTCGTATATCCTACCCAATTTTCTAGCCAAATACATGTGTGATAACCATATTTTAACATCATATAAGACCTTGGTGTCTTTGGTGGAGGGATAGGAACTCCTTCTCTCGTTATTACTGGTTTGTCCTTTTTAAAGAATCTTTTAATTTTGCCAAACAAAGTCAATTTCTCCTGTTTCAGTTGTTCGAAATACATTTTTGTTGCTAGTCAATGACTTTACTCGATGCAAATCTTTGTCAACACAATCCACTATAATTCACCAATCGAACTACTTTGCTTCCCTAAACACCTGACCAATGTCAGCGCGACACACTCTAACTCTTCCAATCGGAGCTTTCTACGTCTCCGCTATCCTGTCCAATACCAGCGCGGCTCACACCAACCAGCCAATCTGAGCTCACTCTGTCTTTACAGACTGACCAATGCCAGCGCGGCTTTCTGTGACGTCAGCCTCTCCTCCTGCTGCTGACCCTCCCTTTACAAAAATTATCAGCACTTTTCTAAGTCTGTTTTCTTTACAATAACTTATTAGTCACAACATAAAACAATACCACACTGTCTGTTTACTAAACAGAGAGATAGTTTTTCACTCTCAAGAACATTCCTTCCAATACGGGCAAGTATAACAATTCCGCTATCCTTCCCTTCACCCAAGCTAGGAGAGGACCTGTTACTTCTTTAGGGATAAGGCCAAAATTTCACAAGAGGACCCTTTATTAAAAAGGAGGTCTTGCTACTCTTCCGGGGATAAGGCCAAAGTTTCACAGGTGGACCCTTCGCTATCTCACTCTTCTTATACTTACACACTAAATAGTATCACTAATTTAAACAGACAATGCGCCTATTCCCGTGTGATTTCACTTCTCACGCTTTTCTTCTGCCTTATTTCAGGCTAACTTTTACTTTCCCGGCTTCCCAGATACCCTTTTCTACCTGTGTTCCAAAGACTACATAAAAACACGATACTAACTCACTTTACATAGAATGTTAAACATTTAATCAATAATCAATAAATCACCAAACTAATCAATAATAACCATCATTCAGCTACCACAAAAACTGATCCAGCGCAACCCCTAAATTCATGAGCCAGGGACCAAAGGAAATCTCGTCATATAGAAATTGCTTTACCAAGCAACGGGGCCCATCACACATTACCCATAAATGATCCCTGAGGACAGGCGCTGGATTTGGGGGGTTTAATTTGTCAGTTTTATTAAGTACTATACTTCACATTAATAACATTTGTATATAATTCTAACTATTCGTAATTTCAACTACTTCTTCTTTTGGTCGATGGACCATTAGTTGAAGAGTTGATGGTGACTATGATTAACTAAACAGTTTAATATTTAACTAAATAACCACAGAGTCATTTCTTCAGTTAATGATTTTAACTTATTAAATGCTCTTAAATTGATCATCAGTACACACACAAGATTTCATATAAGAGAACAAATTATCAAGCAATGTAATCAAAATGAATCATTTTCATCGATATCAAAGGGCGCATAGGAATGGGGAAGAGAAGGTACAGCATAAATACTTGCAGAAATATACTTGCAAAATTAAGCAATCAAGGAGGGTGATACCCACCAAAGAATCAGGAAAACCACTTCCTTGGCCGAGGTTGTGGCAAGAAGTCCCCAGAGATAGGCTCAGAGGACAAAGTTAACAGGACAGATGCAGCTAAGCTTGCCATAAACTAACTACTAAATGAATCTCCCAATTAATCTACCTTGATCTAGTTCTCCTCGGACGCAGTCTCCTCCCAAGCACTCCCGCAATATTCTCATACCTAAAGTGTTCTCTGGCTTTGTGCTGGTCTGCTCTCTCTGTCTTGAATCTGTCTCGTCTCCTCTCTCGTCTCGTCTAATCTGCATCTCGACTCTTCTGATCCCGACTCTGTCTGTTCATCTGCGTCTCTTCTCTCGTCTGATCTGATCTGACACACCCCTAATTGGGATATCAATTATACCTTTCTGTCTAACACACTATCTTACAATTTTGCAGTATCGGTAGAAACTCGGTCTGTGATTGGTTGTCATAAATCATACTAGGGCCGCCTCATCCAGTTCTCCCCACAAATCCATCCTATACCGGTTCAAACAAAGGAAGGATTAAAGACCAATACATTCGTATACCACAGACATTCATAATTATACATTTTGCCACATTGTACATTATGATATCAGTTTCACATTTGAATTGCACGTAGTGATGGCTGTTCACACAGTCCCTGTCGCGTCTTGGCACAAACAATAGGACACAGGTCAACATGGCCTTCACACGAGTTACATCAGCTGGTACACTCTGTAGTCTGCGAGCAGGCAACCCATCCTGGCGCATGCGCACTTCCCACCGACCAGGCCAACCACATGCTGGTTTAAACGAGAGGCCATTTTCATGCAGGCCCAATCCCGTACTAAAGTAAACAAACACAAAAGAATATTAATTCGTGAAATAAAACCCATTATGTTTACCTCCCACCATACTAATGCCCTGTGTTAATTAAATCCTAGCAAAAGCTATTAATTTAAAGCAACCTTTTCGTTATTTGTGAACAACATGCAAAATGTGCAATGTACATCATAGCATAAACATGCATTAGTACAGTTTTTCAAAGCGCAAACAGTTAATACGTACTCATGCCAACATGGCTTAGTATATTATGTAAAATGCGTTTGCCCCTTGTGTAAATGTGTGCATTCAGAGTTGATTAGTTCATGCAGTCAATACATTATTAGGGGGTTACTTAATTTGATGAGGATGTATTTTACAAACCTCACTCCATCACTGTCAGGATGTTATAGAAGCATCTGGCAGTTGTCATGGCCATAACAGAATAACTGGCTATAACCCTGCCTGGATGTGGTGGCAAACTGGGCAATGGAACTTAAGCACAAGAACTAGAACAGAAACTCCTCTGTACACCCTCCGGGTTGGGCCGACCAATTCCACGGTAGTGGCAGTCTATGCAGTGAAACTATTTAGACGTGAGGTTAGCATACAGAAGCTGCCTGGCAGCTTCCCGTTGTGTGCTTCCAAATTCGACCAGTTCAGCACTGTATTCCATTCCTCTCACCTTTCTTCACATTCCCTTTTTCTGGTTCTCTTGTCTTAGTGGGCTAGACAGGGTTCTGTTGTTTTGCTTGTTTATTCTGTTTATTCACCCTTCATTTTGGAAGTACTGGCTCTCTTAGCGTCCTGAGGTTCCATGCCTCTATCCTGTTTGGTGTGGAACTCAATAAAGCCAAGACGGTCACTAGGAAAAGTTCAAAGATAAATTGTTAATTGGTTAAGGTAGCATCCTCCCCAGACCAGTAACATGTAAACGACAGTCGCGGCCGGCATGGCTCGTGGGTGGGGGGGAGGGGGTCACGTGGGGGGGGGGGTTGTGCGGGGCAGGGGGGGTAATTTTAAATATAAAAAAAATAGTTACCTTACCTTCGCTGGCCCGGTCCGGTCCCGCGTCGTCTCTGCTCCTCACAGGAAGCAGGCAGCCTCCCTCCCCTCCCCTAAGCCAATCACAACACTGCAATTGCAGAATTGTGATTGGCTGGGATGCCGACCACACAGGCGTCTATGGGGAGGCCATTTTCTCCATGTAGGCTGCATGCAGCCTACATGGACAAAAGGGAGAGTGCGTATGACTGGTTTGGTCAGCCCTGGGGCTGACCAAACAGTCAGCGCCCTCAGAGTGGGCAAGCCACTCCTTCCCTGCCCTAGAGCAGGACTGATCAACCAAACCCTTCTGCTTTCTCGCAGTGCGAGAAGCAGAAACATAAAATGGTATTTATAATACCATTTTATGTTTCTGCCTCTTGCACTGTGAGAAAGCAGTGGGGCGACGCTCCTCCGTCTACATGGAGGAGCCGCCCCTGGTAAATGAATTACACCACACACGGAGCTCGGCATTACAAGTCTTTATTTATCAAAGTGTAACCATTCACTGGCATGTACTGAGCCATTAATTTTATTAACCACACTCAGTCACCTACGCAGTGCTTAATTTGTGCCGGTGCTTTCCGGTGCTTAGCACCGGCACTTATTTATCAGGGCCGGGTCTACACCCGAGTGCCACCACACATCAATGACTGCAAGTCATGCGTCTCACAAAAATTGATTGTTGACTGCAGTGTTCACAATCTATCGAGTCCCCGGTGAAGAGTGCTGCTGAGCCGATAATAAATTCATGCCAATTTGACTTCAGAGAAGTCAGTCAGTGTTACAGGTGGGCAGGCCACTGACTGGGCTAGATTTGGTTCTGATAGGCTGTGGCAGCCGTGGCAGCGTGCGTAACCTTTTTTTAAATTCTACGCTCCGGCGCACACACACTTGGGTCACGACCACCAGCACTTCAGCACAACGTCAACGGCACTATTATTTGAAGCAGAAAGCGTGTCGTGCAGTCAGTGTACAGCAGCAGGCCTCTTCTTATTAAAGGCAGTAACCCGTAAGTAACCAAAGCAATGCTGCTGTTTCTTTAGTTTAGTGTGGACACCCTGGTGGTTGGTAAACTTAGTATGAACCGACTCCGAGTCTAAGGAGCAATCATGCCACCGCCGGGCACCTTGTGCAATCCCCCGGGTCAGAAGGCTGGAAGGGCAGGGCCTTAACCCCTTTCTGTCTGTATTCCTATCTATCTATTCTTTGACTTGCATTTGAAGTGCTGTTTTTCCGTGCCATGTTTAATCTCTTTCGGATATATTTCGGTATTTTAATACCTGTTCTCCCCAGTGGCCCTCGGGAACTGTCATGTCACTGGTCGTCTGTCTCTGCCTGCTCTGCTTCGCTGGTAGGCTCCTCTCCTCCCTGGGGTGGACCCACAAGGTAAGCATCGAGCCCCTCCCGCCATCCGCACGGCTGGTGGGATGGTGAGAACATAACACAGACTGACCGCTCTGGCGTAGTGGTGTGCTTGGGCCCGGGAAGGGGAGAGTGTGTGCCGAAGCTCGGAAGCTGCAAGCAGGATTCATTGTGACCCTGGGCATGTGGTCAGCATGGGAACGGAGAAGAACATTTGCTTTAGTTGCCTGATAAAACTGCAGGGCAGGTTAGGAAATCAGTAATATTGCCCTCCCTTCAACGTCCCCAGTAAAGCAGTTCTGTTGTTTAAACACGCGCTGCAGTGGTGTCCCCAGAATATGCAGGATACATCTTCCTCTGTCACCCATTTTGCTGTCGCCCACGAAGGAAAAAAACCTAATACCTATAGACCTATTTGAAGTTCTGTACGTAACTGATAAAGTGTTGATGTTACATGTGTGTTTTGTTTCTAACGTTTGGTTTTTAGTTCAATTTTGCTTTTCATGCAGTCAGTGCTAACAGTGCGCTTTATTTACTTAGAACACATTCTCGAGTTTGTTACTTTCTTGGGGCATACTCTTTCGTCTCGAAGAGCTTTATAAAGAATATAGAATATTCAAACCTTCAATTTTTGATGTGACCTGGAAGCTTGTGCCACCAGATGACTGCATGGCAATCACAATTCCTGTTCCTGTCTTCTCTCTCTTGTTTAGCAAATGAATGTATTCTGGGAGTTGTAGGCAGTGCACTTGAACTAGATTTCCAACATACCCTGATAAACATGACCTGTTAAAGGGGGAAAAAGTTATATTCCTGTGAAATAGCCGTGCTTAATTTGAACCAGGCACTTGCTTTTGCTCATTAGATATTGACAGAGCGGCTCCCGGCGAGAGCAAGCGAGGTGAAAAACACACAAACGGGAAAGGAGAAGTAAAATAAATATGTAAAAAGTAACAAAGGGAGAATGCAGGTACCAACAACAGTGAGCTACAGAGGCAGGTAGTGTCTGGGAATAGATTAAGGAGGCCTGAGAATGAGATGAATTCTGAACTACGCAGCCTTGGTAATCAGTGCGTAGACATTTACTAGCACCATTGGAGGTCATGGAGCACAGCTGTGGGCACTCTCACTCATTCCTTTTACAAATTAAGCACTGAATAGAGTCACCTGATCGCCTTGCCTGTGAGTCCTTCTGATGCTGTAGTCATATGGCCCAGATTTTCTGGGTGTTCTGACACAGTTTATCGTCATTTAAGTTGTATAATGTTTTTGTTTCCAGCCCAGGATGCGCTGCTTAAGCGTCCTTTTCGAACAGTGGGCCTGCTTCCTTGTAATGCCTGGACACAACTTAGAGGGACATACAACTCTATTACTAAGCAGTTTACGCTACTCAGATGACCGTGTGTAAAATATGCATTAACTTTCCCTGTGTTATTACCAGAAAAATGCAGATCTTAGGTTTACCAGCTTCGTTAAATTCTTTTTTCCATGTTGATGAATGTAGTTTTGACTATCTGGTGACCTCACCTGTGTCAAAAATGGGGGTGGAGACAGAAAGTTGGCCCTTCGCCCTCTTGTGACAATTAACTATTTATGCATAGCCAGATATTGCTTCATGTGGTTGATGGAACATGAGGGAAATGTAGCCCTATGAAGTCCTGTGACTTCCTGACAGTCTATACTTTTCCTGTTAGTAGAAGTGTCATGGAACAATGTATTTATTATTGAAAAAAGGTAGAGGAACGGTTCTTATGTTGGAAATAGAAGTGTCCCTTTCTAGTTTTTATTCACGCTCAGTTAAACATACTTAAGGGAAAGGACTGAGTAAAGGTGTCATCACTTTTTTCTCACTCCTTAGCTTGCATTCGCCTTCTCACGTTTTGAGGAAAATGACATCTTTCGGCATTCCCTCTCCTACTATCGCACTTACATATTTTCTTTTTTGTGTATCAATTTATTGTTAAAAATTCTCGTGGTCTACACAGCTGTCTCTGAGACTGCTTCTTTTTGTTTCTAAACGCACACCTCCTTCACCTCCTCTCTTTCCTACATCCTCACATTCACGGAATGTATGTCACAGTGTGACACTGTGTTTAACAAGTCCAGCATAAGTTACACGCCTGAACTGTGACCGACACCATAGCTCAGTGAGATATGCTCCACCTGTCGAGATGGGTGCATATATATATATGTATGTGTATGTGTAATCTGCAAACTTCACACTTAGTCATTCATCCTTCTGAAGTAGATCCACTGAATAGTAACACTTAGGGGCAGATTTACAAGCCCCTTGCGCCACTGTTGCGTCACTTTTAACATGGGAAAAGTGACACAAAAGTGGCGCAAGAGCCTTGTAAATCTGCCCCTTATTATTTACAGTGCTTTAAAGTGACAAAGTCCACAGTTAGCAAGCACTATAAAACAAATTATCACGTTTTATTGTTCTAATATTTAAACCAGTCTTAACACTATATGAAGTGAATTGTCTAGGTGCAGATGTTATATTTACTTATTTGCATCAGTCGGAAGGCTCCCTTGCTGAAAATCAGATCAGGTATTACATCTGACTTTCAACAGTGCTAGTTGAGGATGTGGGTGGGGCCAATAGAGTAAGTGGGCGGAGCCGGCAGAATTGGGTGTGGCCTCCGACAAACATTTGAGCACCTGGACTTCAAATTTTACAAATTAAGCACTGCACCTACGCCACTAGACTATGGAGTCAGTTAGGGACTATAGGGGTCCTGTGCTCTATAATACGCAAGACACTACATCCCCCCTTTGTTAAATAAAAAATACAAACATTATATATATACATTATAGTTCCTCAATGAGTTTTTGAGGTGCTCGTACCACTCTTCCAGATCTTGTGGTGTGAGGCTGAGGGGACACAGGAGAAACAACCGCAGCAGGCACTGGTGAGCTAGCCACTGAGGCAGTCCTGGGGCTCTCCTGGCCCTCTGATGACAGAGGCTCACTTCAGATGTCCTACAGACTCCGAGGCAGGAGCTTAAAATGTGACGAACCCCTCGTAATGGACTTTCTAGGATGGTGAGCTGTCACCAAGTGTCCCTTACTAGTCACAACTTGCAATGGATCGGCATCAAATGGAGTATCAGATTTGCATTTTCGCCTCTGCATGAGAAGGACACGATCCCCTTACTGAAACGTAATGTCCTGAGCACATCAACGCTTGTCAGCATAAGGCTTCATTCTGGATTTGTGAGATGAATCAGTGAGTCAAATTTTCTTTGCATTAATTGTTCTTTCAGTGGTCCACTGGGGCAGCTTGGTACACATGGCTCTCCTGAACATGAGGGTGACCTGGCTTTCACCAGTTGTAGAATGAGGGGTAGATATGTAGGCACGAAGAGTAGAATGAAGAACTGACTTGAGCTCAAGTCCCTCTAGCACAGTGCGCTGGACAGCCTTCTTAAGAGGGCTCATAAAACGTTTAACCACGCCATTAGCCTGTGGCCATAAAGGTGTACTTTTCTGATGCCTGATATTCAAATGAGTAAGAAGAATTCCAGAGCACTGAATGGAGAGACATTGTCAGATTTTAGAATGTATGGAACACCCCAGGTGCAAATATGCCTTCTAGTCTTTCAACTACTAGATCATGAGTGATTGGTGAAAGGTCTTCCACTAGAGGAAACCGGGAGTATTCATTTATGATTACCATGAGGCAATGGCCATTTTCAAGGGGTGCAAAGAAGACAACTGCAATTTTCTCCCAGGCATGTTTTGGAAGATCTGACATGGTAAAAGGATGCTGTGGTGTTTTGGAAGATAAACAGTTTCGAATTTGACAAGCCTGGAGCTTTCTCTCAACTCACTCATCAAGATGAGGGAACCAAACAAGGTCGTGGGCGGCTCGCTTTCTGGCGACAATTCCACAATGTCCCTCAGGTGCCACTTCAATGACTTGCTGTCGTAGACTTTCAGGAATGACAATTCTCGACCCTCACAAGATAATCCCTTCTTGTGTAACTGACAGTTCATCATGCACTTTCCTGAATTTCGGATATTCGCTGTCGTTATCAAGAGGTTATGCAGGATCTCCAGGATCGAGTGTTCTCCACGATCGATGCATAATAATGTCTTTGAGGATGAGCATATTCCTATCTGCATTGGTGACAGCACTCATGTGCTCCATGGACGCAGCTGCAGGAGTGCTGGATCTCACAATGAAGTTAACGTAGTCCTCGATCACTTTAGAAGGGGTACCCTGACACTGTATGGGCACTCGAGAAAAGTAGTTGGCAGGGTTTTGATCTTTTATCGGCCGGTGCACAATGGTGTAGGCATACTCTTGCAGTCACAGCCCCCACCTCTCAATGCAATGAACATCTTGGCCTTTGGATTGCCAAAAATAGAGAGTAGTGCTTGGTGAGCAGTAACAAGTGTAAAATGTTTCCCATACAGAAACACTTGAAAGTGTTTGCAGGTCAACACAACAGCTAGGTTTTCGTTTTCGGGTTGCTAGTAAGCTCGTTCAGTCTGAGACAAACTTCGGCTAGCATAAGCTACAATATTTATTTGCATGTCCACTATGTTGGGCAAGACTCATGCCTAAACCCACTGGGCTGGCATCCACAACAATCTTTGTACGCAATTTCTGATCAAAGTAAGCCATTTCAGTAGCATTTTCAATTGCATGTTTAATCGTCTTGAAAATATGATCACACTCAAACTTTCTCAATGGGACACTCACAGTGGCAAAGTCATAAATGTACCTAGAGCAGTAGCTGGCTTACCAAGAAAGGAACGCAGCATGATTACGTCTTAAGGAGGGGAGGTAGATGACAAAGCATGAACCTTGGGTGGATCTGGAGTCATTGCCTTGCCTGAGAAAATATGCACAAAAAAAGTCAGCTTTGTTTTGTGAAACAAGCACTTTTCAGTATTCAACGTAACACCTACATCAGCAAGCAGATGGCACACTTGTGTAAGTGCTCTATCATGTTCTTTTCGTGTGGCCCCAAATACCATTATATCATCACTGTAACTTTAAAAAAAAAAAGCATGTGTGACAGGGTGTATCATGCGACATATGACATCTTGGAAGAGTTTGGCAGCTGAAGACACTCCAAAACTCAAACTTTTGGATCTGAACAAACCAACATGAGTTGAAAAGGTTGTAATGTACCTGCTATATTCTTCCAATTCGAGCTGATGATAGCCTTTCTACAGATCAAGGTGGGAAAACACTTTGGCACATGTCAACTGGGTAATCATATTGGCAATGTGCGGACCTGGATGTTGTTCTCTTTCGATTGTCTTGTTTGCTTGACGCATGTCAACACAAATTCGCACAGACCCTCCACTGTCCTTTTTAGGTACCTCCACTATTGGCGACACCCATGGTGTTGGAACAGTAGAACGTTGAATGATATCATGTTTTAGCAAAGTCTCATTTTCTTTTTCAACAGCCTCTCATAAATGAGTTGAGCAACAGGACAACTGTCCTCATTAATGTGGAGTTGCACTGTCATTGTCGTAAGCTTTCCCAATCCATGAAATAAGAACGGAAACTGATTCACTATGTCGTGATGAGTATTGATATTGTAATTCACAGAAATGAGTCCCATGTCAGCAGCAGTGCTGAAACTGCATGGACAGGCACTTGATGAAGTGCCCTGAAGGACATTAATTGGGGCTTGTACCTTTGTCTTTTTATGTTTCTTAGTCGCCATAAATGAACCTTGACTTTGCAATGGTGTCGAGGCTGCCCATATGCATACTTTGGTTTTTGATGGTTTGAGACGGGCACCGGAGACAGTTCGTTGTACTTTTCATCTGGCATGATGTTTATTGACTCACCACTGTCTACGATAAATGGTATATAGCAACCATTAATCTTCAATTTTATTTTAGAGCAATGTTGTAGGAGAGTAGGATCTGCCTCTTATGTTGCCCCCACTTTTTTTTCTGATGTTCACACTGGTTTCTGGCTATAGTCAGGCTGGGACCCTGCCAATCAGGGCCCAAGCCTCTCTGTTCTCTCTAAACGACTTGGAGTGCACTCTAGGTGCACTAGTGATTGGATACTGTGGTACCTTATGAGTCCCTAGTATATGGTACCTTAGGTGCCAAGGGCATAGGTACTTCACAGGCCTACCAGGGGCTGAAGCATGTATTATGCCACCCCTGGGAAGCAGACTAAATCTGACACCACAGGTCTGCTACTGCAGCCTGAGTAAGGTGGTGCATGCACCCCTTACTGTGATATAGGCTACCTATATCACTACATAGATACACACATATAAACCTATAAGTCACTCCTATGGCAGGCCTTATCAATCCTGAAGGCAGGGTGCTTGGTTCCTATGTGAGAGGGTGCCCCTGCATGAGCAGAGCCCCTCTGCAGCATTCGGAGACCCTTCTCTGATGCTGTTTGTAGTGCAGCCTGACCATATACTCTTAAGCGCATTATAACCTCGCGTTAAATGCTAACTTTGGGATGGCTACACGGAAACATGTCGTGTTTGGTGTCAAACATCTTGGAATACTACTCCTCCGCCAGTTCTGGCGGCAGGGGTAGCATTCCACCCTTCTAGAGGGATAGACATGTACCTACTGTGGAAACGCGGTAGAATCCTGAAGAGCCCTGGCATCACAAAATGGATGCCACCAGTCACAGACACTGGGCTGCCCTCCTGCTGATGACCGAAACTCGCAGTGGAGGAAGCCCAACAATAAGTATCCTGTCACAGGAGGGTGTGACCACCTTCCAGACAGGGTTTAGTGTATTGGGGCTGGGTGGGTGCACTCCTAGGATGCTTTGAAGTCTTGCACTGGGGGAGCAGAAGGCTCCTCTGTGCATTTGCCAGTTCAAACCAGCTCAGGGGCTACCTGCCCCTGCTCTGGCACGAAACTGGACAAAGGGAAGTGGGTGTAGCCACCCACTCCCCTGACCCTCCCATAGGTGGGGTCATAGAGCTAGTCCCTCCCTTCCTTTTAGTATAAGAGGGGGAACCTGTGCATTGCAAACTAGATACCCCTGGACGACGCTCTAAAGAAGAATCCTGGACCTTCGACGTTCCACTACCTCTGGAAGACTGAAGAATCTCCCTTGGAGTCAAGGAGTGACTCCCCTGCTTGGCAGGCACCAAAAACTGAAATGACGGTCGCAAACTACGCCGCTCCCGCCGGAGCCCGAGGTCCCTGCAGCCCAAGACGAGGATTTCCTGACTTCTCCCAGGCCATCGTGAGTCCCCAGCGAAGCTGAGGCAAGTGGACCCCACGAGTGACGAGGAACCGCAGTCCCTGGGTACCATGCACTATTGTCGAGTGCAACCCCTTCACGACGTTCTACGAACCTGTGCTTTGGACCACGTGTGTTCCCACCCTCTAGCAGGAATCCCTCTGAAGATCAGAGGCCTACCCCGTCCCGAGTTACCGTGGGCCCCTGTTGAAGGAATCCTCCCGAGGCGTCTTTGCGATCCCTTGCCAGCCGGCTTGTGGGTCCCCTGAAGACTTTTCTAAAGAACCAAAGGGCTCCCCTGGTTGCTCCAGGCCTGCCCTGACTTACCCTTGCTGGGTGAGTTCCCCAGACCTTGCTGGTCTGCACTGTGAGAAGTTGGCCTGGTATATGCTGTCCACTAATTATAGTGGGCACCTTGCACCAGTCCAAACAACCCCTTATTGGATTTAGGTTAAAGACAACCTTTATTGAAAGCTATCCTAGTGGTAGCTATGGAGAGCAGCCTTCAGGCTAAGTCTTGAAGGAATGTAAAGCAGCTTGTTTTACCAGTCTATAATCTCTTGAGTGACCAAATGAAAGAGGACCACACCAGGTATATATTCAAAATATATGTATTTATTGCTAAACACACCCCTCTAGTCTCTTTATGAGGCTAGAGTTCGAAGTTCATAAGTTATAAGTTAGTTATCAACAGTAATAGCACAAATACACGTTTGAGCCCTAGGGGCGTACCAAACCATATACCAATAAAGTGGTATAAGAACCACGACTGAGCTAGACACAAGGCCTAGAACCTGTAGAAGTGCTTGGCCATCAAGGAACCACCCAAGGTAGTGACACAGGGGACCCACGGGGGACGCGTGCAGTGTGAGAACACAGCCGCGAGCCGCCGTTGACTTCTATGGGGAATGTCGCGGTTGGAGTTTTAAAGAAAAGGGACACTTAGAGGAGGACTTGGAGCAAACCCCTTTAGAACTGGGTCGTTCTAGAGTCTATACCCACGGGAGCACCGGAGTACTCGAGTTACCTCACCTAGGGAAGCCGGGTGCATAGGTGTCTTTCGGGGTCGGGTTTCGTCGTCGTTTTCAATGGCGATCTGCTGCAAAGTGCTGCTGGCGGCCAAGTCGAAAGTGGTCGGGTGGATCCAAAGTAGGATCGAAGATCTGAAGAACCTGAAAGCAGAGGGGACAGAGTCTGGGTCACTAGCCAGTGACCAGGAAGGCGATGAGCGGATGCCCACCGATGTTGGGTGCTTCAGGTAGGTTGACAGTTGTCTTGACTCTTCAGCCACGAGGTCCAGGAGGTGTCGACGACAACCAGGAGCTGGATTCGAGCTGTCCCACAACGTCTGTCGATTGCAGGGGTGTCGGCGACCGGATTGGACCCAACAAGCCTTGGCAACGGCAAGTCTTGTGGAAATAGAAGAAGGATGGTGGTGCAGACCAGCAAGGTCTGAGGGACTCACCCAGCAAGGGTAAGTCAGGGCACACCTGGAGCAACCAGGGAAGCCCAAGCAGAAGAAGATTGGCCTTCGGGAGGGCCTACTAGCCAACGGACTAGCGACCACGAAGGAGCCTCGAGTGGACGCACTTAGAGCTGGCTCACGGGACACTCGTGGAGTGGAGGCCAGTGATCTTCGGTGCAGTCGGTGCTGGAGGCGGGGGCTACTTGGAGCCCAAAGCACAACTTCGTGGAAGACCAGAAAGAGGATGCACTTGCAAATGCGCTTAGTGTCCAGGGGTCACAGTTCCACATTACTCACGACAGCTATGGGCCTCAGCTTTGCTGGGGACTCAGGGCAGCCTCGGGGAAGTCTGGAAATCCACCTCTGGTGATGCAAAGACTTCGGCATCCGATGGGAGCTTCAGCGATGCAGACCGGACAATTGCTTTGTTGGTGCCTGCCAAGCAGGGGAGTCACTCCTTGACCCCAAGGGAGATTCTTCAGTCCTCTAATCTTAAAGTAGAGCGTCGAAGGTCCAGGATTCTGTATCAGAGTTTCGTCCAGGTAAATCTAAAGTCCTAAGGACTGGAGTCCCATACTTATACTAACTTAGGGGTTGGACATACTCTGGGGACCCACCTATGGGAGGGTCAGGGAAGAGGGGTGGTTACACCCATTCCCTTTGTCCAGTTTCACGCCAGAGCAGGGGCTGGAAGCCCCTGAACCAGTTTGAACTGGGGTATGCACAGGGACACCAAGTGTGCCCCCAGTGCAGGACTTCAAAGCACCAGAGAGTGCTCCCGCCCAGCCCCAATACACATTATCCTGTCTGGGGAGGTGGTTACACCTCCCTGGGACAGGAAACCTATTGTCCAGGCCTCCCCTGCCGGAGTTTCAGTCAGCAGCAGGAGGCCAGACCTGTGTCTGTGGCAGCGGCATCCATTTTGTGATGCCAGGGCTTGGAAAGAAGTTACCGGGCAGGCCGGTGTGTACATGTCTCTCCCTCTAGAAGGGTGGAATGCTACCCCCGCCGCCAGAACTGGCGGGGGGTAGTATTCCAAGATGTTTGACACCAAACACGACATGTTTCCGTGCAGCCATCCCAAAGTTAGCATTTAACGCGAGGTTATAATGCGCTTAAGAGTATATGGTCAGGCTGCACTACAAACAGCATCAGAGAAGGGTCTCCGAACGCTGCAGAGGGGCTCTGCTCATGCAGGGGCACCCTCTCACATAGGAACCAAGCACTCTGCCTTCAGGATTGACAAGGCCTGCCATAGGAGTGACTTATAGGTTTATATGTGTGTATGTATGTAGTGATATAGGTAACCTATATCACTGTAAGGGGTGCATGCACCACCTTACCCAGGCTGCAGTAGCAGACCTGTAGTGTCATTTTGGATGGCCTTCCAGGGGTGGCACAATACATGCTGCAGCCCTTGGTAGGCCTCTGAGGTACCTATGCCCTGGGTACATAGTATACCATATACTAGGGACTTATAAGGGCACTCCAGATTCCAATCAGAGATGTGCTTAAGGCACATGGAAACCATTTTAGAGAGGAAGCAGCTAGGCTGGGGTTCTGATTAGCAGGGCCCCAGCCAGACTAAAGTCGAAAAACAGTGAAGCATCAGCAAAAAGTGGGGGTACCCATGTGAAGCAGATCCTACTCTCCTACATGCACCATTGACTTTTTACGCTTTCCACGAGACTTGCTGCTACCAAGGCTTGTTGGCTCCAATCGGGTTGCCGACACCGCAGTCAGCTGCAGACTTTGTGGAACACGCCGAATCCAGCTCCTGGTTGTCGTTGACGCCTCCTGGACCTCGTGGCAGAAGAGTCAAGACACCCGAGAACGACCTGAATCTGACGACGACGGTGGGCATTCATCTTCCTTGCCCCGAGTCACTGCCCAGTGACTTTGAACACTGTCCCCTCTGCTTTCAGGTCTTCCTTCTTCCGAATCCAGGCTTGGATTCCACAGGACACTTCTTCGGACTTCACAAGCAGCAAGTCTTCATTGGCTCCCATTGAAAACGACGCCGCGACCCGACACCAAAGGACACCTATGCACCCGGCTTCCCTGGGTGAGGTAACTCCAGCACTACGGTGCTCGTGTGGGTGTTGGCCCTAGAACTACTTACCCTGTATGTGACTTGCTTGTAGCTACTCCCGAAGTGCCCTTAAACTCTTAATTTCCAACCGCGACTTGCCCCATTGAAGTCAACGGCGACCCGCGCCTGTGTTCACTCACTGCACACGTCCCCGTGGGTCCTTTACTTACCTGCCTTGGGTGGTTTCGTGAGGCCCCAGCACTTCTGAAGGCCCTGGGCCTTGTCTCCCTGCAAGCCGTTGTTCCTAAGTCTCTTTTTTAGTATATGGTCTGGTACGCCCCTAGGGCCCCAGCCATATTTGTGCTTAATTTATTGTGAAACGTTGATTTATGCATATGTTCCTGTCTTCTAATCTCACAAGGGATTAGTAGAGAGTTGTTTAGTAATAAATACATATATATTTGATATATATACCTGTGTGGTGTCTTCATTTGGTGATTCAAGAGATTGTGTGGTAAAACAAGCTGCTTTACATTCCTCCAAGACTTAGCCTGAAGGCTGCTCTCCACAGCTACCACTAGGATAGCTTTCTATAAAGGTTGTCTTAAACCTACCTACCATAAGAGTCGAATTGTACTGGTGCAAGGTGTCCACTTTAACTAGTGAACAGCATATACCAGGCCAACTTCTCACAAATGTCAAATTGAATTTTGTGATTTTACTTGGCAATCCATTTTTGACTTGTATTCTTCCTTACAGGAAGCCAAACCTACATGCGCACATCTTTCAATAGTCAGCATTGACATTGCACACCCATCTTCTTCACTGCTGCTCGACAGTGATGTCAAAGAACCTCTCGACGAGGAATTAGATGACAATCAGCCTCTTTCAGTTTCTACTTGCCTCAACTGATGTGGCGTTTACTTTGGTGGGTGTGACTGGAACACTTCTGAAACTT
This sequence comes from Calotriton arnoldi, assembly GCA_963921515.1. Classification (NCBI taxonomy): domain Eukaryota; kingdom Metazoa; phylum Chordata; class Amphibia; order Caudata; family Salamandridae; genus Calotriton; species Calotriton arnoldi. The sequence goes on along the minus strand of CAWUFW010003062.1, from coordinate 1,614,317 downwards.
TGACAGTAATTTTTTCTTCACAACTTGACAGACTGGCAGCCATTTTGTCTACACGATGTGACGCAATAACTTTTTCTCTCACTGTGCAACCTGTTACAAAATGTTTTTCTTTCCCGCAGCCTTTACATATCTGTCCAATGGCAGGACATTTACCTATAAGTGGAAAGAAAAATCCACATCAAAAACACAGCTTCTTTTGCTTCTGAGACATCACTTTGCAGCCTTCTACCTTCAACACTGATTAACTCTGTTTGTGAATGTGCTACTTTGTTTGTCTGCACATTCTGCAACTCTTGCCTCCATGTGCACACACTCCGGATTGAACGTATCTCTCAGCATTCGGCATCTGAAGGAATTGGACAGGCAACCATCTATGACTCTGAGACAAATGGCTTCTTCATCATTGAATTCGTTGAACTAATAGTGTTTGATGAGCATTTCAAGTCTTTCAACAAATTCATCCATCATTTCCCCATCTCTCTGTCTCTCCTGACTGAAGCTGTACCTTTCATAGTCAACCTTCGGCATCGGATTGAACTTGACATTCAATGTCAGGTTGACATCCTGGTAAGAAATTCTGTCAACCTGTGGTATCTTCTTTATCATTGCTTTGACTCCTTCTCCTGCTAAGTTCTTAAGATATTTGATGATCTTTTTGTCATCGGTTATTTCTAGCGCATCAATTAAATCATCAAAGTTTCGATCCAAGCAGTCTATTGAGCACCTAGACTCTGCTTTCTGGCAGTATCAGATGGAGAGAGCAATTTTAAGAAAACAGCAGCATCATACTTGTGCTGTTTCCTGAAGGTGCTGCCAGGATTACATGCTGTTCAGGCTGCACTTGACCTTCAGCATCACCACTGCGGGCATCAGCCCACTGACTAGTGTTCAGGCCGTCATGCCCAACTACAGATGGTGAGGCGCCATCTTCTTCTTCGGCGGTGAGTAGCAGGTTTGTCTCTTGCTCTTGTTCTTCACCACCATTTGAGATGTCATGAGTGATGTTACTGACCATGTTATGAGTGATGTAATATGTCATAAACAGTGCATTGTGAGGGCACGAGTTATAGATATCTCAGCTAACTATAACTGCTGAATTCCACTGTTTTTGTACGAGCAAAATCTGAGCCTAACTATAAAGTCCCTGTAACCTTAGTTTTTTTCAGTGAATTTCTATGATTTCTATGTAGTAGTAGCGTATGCAGAGTTGTGGAGAAAGGAGGCGGGCCTCAAACCAGCTCTCAGGAATCCCACTGTGTATGACTTACAGGAGGTTTCAGGAGGGCTTCTTGGCTCCCAAGGTCCCTCAGGAGTAAAGTGGACTTCATCCCCTAACCAGTAGTGTGCAAGGAGCTGCATTTGCAGAGTGGTGGAGAAAGAGGGTGCAGCCTTCGAAGACCTCTTAGCAATCCCGCTGTGTGGGACTTACTGAATGTAACAGGAGGGGTAATTGCCCCCAAGGATATCCTTGGGGGCCAACTACCCCTCCTGTTACCTCCAGTAAGTCCCACACAGCAGGATTGCTGAGAAGTTGTCAGAGGCCATGCCCCCTTTCTCCACCACTCTGCAAACGCGCCTCCTGGTGCCCTACTGGTTGGAGGAAGAAGTCCACTTTAGTCCTGAAGCCCTCAGGAGTAAAGTGGAATTCATTCCCCAACCAGCAGCGCACCTGGAGGTGCGTTTGCAGAGTGGGGGAGAAAGGGGACGTGCCCTCCAAGTCCTAACTATAACTGCCTACTGCACACACATACACACATATATATATTACCTACTGGCAGTCGCAAGTAGGTAGTTAAAGTTAGGACCAAGTTTCCATAGGAAAAGCGTTTTTTCACTTGCCCATATCTTTGGCGCCGTTTGTTCATAAAAGATTCCAAAAAAAGTGCCCTGGTGAATCTTGTGCATGAAAAGTTTTGGGGGAATACATCAAGGGGAGACTGAGAAAAAGAGAGGCTCAAAAAAGTGTGTTTGCCATGTTAATTCCCATAGGAGTCTTGAACACGACTACAGACAGAACCGCTGGACGGAATTACACTGAATTTGGCAGAAAGGTAGATTTGGTTACACAGATCACACTTTCTGTTATTTGATGTAAATCCATTCAGTAGTTTGTGAGAAATTAAAGGAAATCCAAATTTGAATATTGACGATCGGAAGCCTTCGTGAATAATAACGGGCTCATGCAGAGATCTGCAGAGCTCTGATTGGCTGCCAACACTTCAACCAGGAAATGTTGGCAGCCATCTTGAGACTCTGCTTTGGCCGAGGCCCCGAAAAAAATGAGAAAGAAAGAAAAGGGGGCAGGGTACGAATACCCTGACCTCTTAACTCTGGTCTTGGGGTCACAGAGGGAAAAAGAAAATGTGACAAATTCGCGAATTTGCTGCAAAAATGGAAAAAAAACAAGCACAGGCTCCCATGCTTGATTTTAATTAAACTCCCGGGTGGGCCAGGTCCCTGGGGCATGCCTTCTCTATTAAATTAAAGGAGGGGGCGCACAGGGCCCCTCTCCATTGGTATTTTTATGCCACGGGGACCACCACCTACCCGGGGCTAATGTTAAAGTTAATGCGGGGGCCACGTGAACCCCCTCGAGCCCTGGGGACCACCCGCCTGGGGCTTATGTTTAATGTAATGCGGGGGAGCCACACAGATCCCCTGCACCACTGGAACCACTACTTTCCCGGGGCTATAAAGAAAATGAATAGGGGGAGCCGGGCGGACCCCCGAGTCCCAAGGACCACTACCCCCCTGGGGCAACAATTAACATTAAAGAGGGGTCAGCACGTATACCCGGCCCCAGAAACCACCACCTCCCCAGGGCCAAATACAGGAAAGGAGGGATGGCCCGCTGCCCCCTCCTGGAGCCATTTATGGCCCTGTGGACTGCCACTCCCCCAGGGCCGGCTCCTGCTATGTCCTGGGGTGCCCACCCCAGGACAAAGCTGTTTGCTTTTGCTTGGCGGAAGCTGACAGCTCCCATCAAGCAAAAGCAAACACTCGAGTTCCAGTGGGCGGGAGCTGTCAAAGTGCTTCCACATGCTGGAAGCAGAGGTTTCATCTCTTTCTGCAGGCAAGAAAAGAGATGAAAGTATTGCTCTTGCACACAGAGAGCTGCATTTTCCAGCAGCTCCCTGTGTGCAACAGCAATTCCGGCTCCCGCAGGAGGTGGGGAGCCGGATGGGACCTCGGAGGCCTTGAGGCTCCCCCCGCAGTCCCATAGCATCCTGGGTGCCCTGGGTCTGACCCAGGGCACCCAGGGAAACATGGCCAGGCCCCAGGGAATGGGGTTCCAGGAGATGAATCGTCTGGGGAGGGGGGCTGTGCATCCCCCCTACAAATGTGGCCAGGCCCCAGGGGATGGGATCCTCAGGGCTGAAATCAGGGAGGGGGGGGCCGCTCAGTCCCCGCCCCGATTTTAGAGGGAAAACAAAGGACATAAAAACGAGCAGAAAAGGAAAAACAGAGGGTAGAAAAATTAGCAGAAAAGGCAAAACAGAGAATAGGAAAGCAAGCAGGAAAGGCAAAACAGAGCAGAAGCGGGCCCGAGGGATAGAGTCCCTGGGACTGAAATTGGACCGGGGAGGGAGGCCACTTGGCCCTTCCCCTATTTTAGAGGGAAAACAAAGGACAGTAAAACGAGCAGAAAAGGCAAAACAGAGAGCAGGAAAAAAAACGAGTAGAAAAGGCAAAACAGAGGGCAGAAAAAAGAGCAAAAAATGCAAAACAGAGGGCAGAAAAACAAGCAGGAAAGGCTTTACAGAGGGCAGAAAAACAAGCAGAAAAGGCAAAACAGAGGGCAGAAAAACAAGCAGGAAAGGCTTTACAGAGGGCAGAACAACAAACAGAAAAGGTGAATTAGAGCAGAAGAGGGCAAAGCAGAGAGCACTCAGACACTCACACACCTACTCAGAGACTTATACACCCACTCACAGACCCAATCAGAGACCCACGCATCCACTCACAGACCCACTCAGATACTCACGCACCCACTGACATACCCACTCACACACCCATTCACAGACCCACCCAGACACTCACGCACCCACACACAGATCCATTCAGAGACTCATACACCCACTCACAGACCAACTCAGTGACTTACGCACCAACTCACAGACCTACTCAGACACTCACACATCCACTGACAGGCCCTCTCAGACACTCTCACACCCAATCACAGACGTACTGAGACACTCATGCACTCACTCACACACTCACTGTCAAAGGTTAGTGGTTACAGTTAGGAAATAAAATTTAAAAAATTCACTTAAAAACCAAAGGTTACAGGGACGTTATAGATAGGAAGCAACATAAAAAAAACATATACATTCACTCAAAAAACCAAAGGTTACAGGAACGATATAGTTATAGAATAGAATTTTAAAAAAACAAAGGTTACAGGGACATTATAAATGGGCTTAGATTTCACCCGTACAAAACCAGCGAAATTCAGCAGTTATAGTTAGCTGAGCCACTCACACACCCTCTATATATATATCGGAGAATGCCCAAGTCTACAGTTAGGCCTTGCCGGTGCAACTAAACGGGCATTTGCGAGAGGGGCTTGCAGCATTATAGCCGCGTAGACTGGCCCACAAGCACTTTTAACTGAGTTTTAAGCGACATGGATGCCGAATGTTTTAAAGAAAGGGGCGATCCTAAAATCACTTTTTGTGAAGAGGGAGACATGCCCGACAGCACTGCCGCAGGAGGAATGCGAGGTGTAATAAACCAGTCAATGGATGGATGTGTGTACCAAATCAAAGTGACTATAGAAACATTAAGAGAAATGAGGTTTCAAAATGGTGGAGAGGGCCGCACATCAAGAGGATTTTGCATTTTCAACTGCACCCATCAATAATTACATAGATTTTAACTACATTGCGATTGAGTCTGTGCCCAGCAGCATCACGGGTGGTAACAGAGAACAGTGACTGACGTGGCTTGAAATCCCGATACATATTTTAAACCACAACAGCAAAAAGTTCTATAGGGTTGATTATTGAAGAAGCATCTTTAATGGACTTTCTTTGTTCTTTCAACTGCCAAGTTATAGTCAGATCAGGGTGTCATAGGAATTCACGTTGGTTTAATTTCAATTTTAGTATTGCTTTAGCACAAGTCTAATGGTGAAGAAGCACTGGTATGATTAATCCATTAACTGCAGTTATGCAACAATTATGTTTTCATGTGGCGCAAAATGCCAGAGTTTGGGTCAATATTTTATTTCATAATGAAATGTCAATTGGCGTCCACCAGTTTCACAAAATGGGCACATACAGTTATTATTCTATTTGGATGTGGGTAGCACATGATCTATTTTAAGATATTTTTAAGGTGTCATTAGAAGATTTATACTAAGCCCACTTGTGCTGTTTATTGAGACCATGTGATTAGTCTGACTCTGCTTTTTTTGCACTCCATGTGACATCGTATTCTAGACAGTAAGATTCCAAATGCATGCCATTTGATTTGTCATGATTCTGTGATACTGCATTATATTTGTGCATCGCCCAGTCAACTTGCATTGTTATAATTTAATTAAGAAGATTCAACACTGGTTGTCTGGTATTTTATCAAAGATCTTCAATATTTAAAATATCGACTTGCAGTTTAGATTTATCACATTTTTATAATGATGGTTGGTTATTATCTTTTGAAGACATATTTGTAGTGGACAGTGATATGGCAGTGTTTCTTCTTTGTTTATGCAAAACGCGTCACTGTATAAATAGCGGTTCCGTAATAGCGCTCTGTGTGTGAAAAAAGGCCGGTCACACTGCCAAAACGCGTTACATGGCATCTTGATATTTGTGCAGCAAGGTGGTGGACATTATATATATGAAAAGTGAACTTTGATTTCATGTATTTCAGGACGGACTCACTGGAGTATTAATCTTGTGCACTACGAAAACCACAAGGCCAGAGAAGTGGCCACGCCCACTGGGGCGGTTCAAGTGAATTTAAACTGAGTTGCACATTGCCGATCTTGCTCTACATGTGTTTGCCAATGATTAAGAGTCAGGAGGACTCGAAACGCGTCTGGCAGTTAACCTACGATGACGTCTTTGTCAAAACCTGCATGCAGCCCCCGTGAATAAAGTTGCTGGAAAACAATTTACCTGTTGTGGCTCTTCCATAAGGGGCACCCTTTTTGACTGGATTTGAGCGGCCGGCCTCGGTCGCGGAAGTAGCCCCGCTGCAAGCGCAGCGTTCCTGAGGTGAGGCCACTGGGTGTCATCGTAAAGGGAGGTAATCCTGTCACGGAGGATTAAGAATGCAGCATGTTTTTAACAAGATTGCACATCATCCCACTGGGGTTTTAAAGTGAACTTTGATTTCATGTATTTCAGGACGGACTCACTGGAGTATTAATCTTGTGCACTACGAAAACCACAAGGCCAGAGAAGTGGCCACGCCCACTGGGGCGGTTCAAGTGAATTTAAACTGAGTTGCACATTTGCCGGTCCTGCTCTACATGTGTTTGCCAATGATTAAGAGTCAGGAGGACTCGAAACGCATCTGGCAGTTAACCTACGATGACGTCTTTGTCAAAACCTGCATGCAGCCCCCGTGAATAAAGTTGCTGGAAAACAATTTACCTGTCGTGGCTCTTCCATAAGGGGCACCCTTTTTGACTGGATATATATATATATATATATATATATATATATATATATATATATATATTATCTACTGGCGGTCGCCAGTAGATAGTTATAGTTAGGACCTATTTTCCATAGGAAATCCGCGACATTCTATTTGAAATAACTCTTGCGTCGGTTGACGAATCTTCGCGAAATTTTCAAACTTTATGGCCCGCTCCGGTCCGCTCCTACCCTGAAAGTCTCAGGGTGATTCGTCAAGCGGGGGCCGAGAAAAAAGGGGGTCCCAAAACGTGTTTTCCCCATTCATTTTCCCATAGGAAACTTTAGACACGGCTACAGCCCGAACTGCTGAACGGAATTACACCAAATTTGGCAAAGAGGTAGTTCTTGGTTCAGAAAGAACCCTTTTTGTTAAATGGTGTAAATCCGTTCAGTAGTTGCGGAGAAATTAAAAAAATAAGAGTCAAAAAATCAATTTCCCATAGGAAACTTTAGACACGGCTACAGCCCGAACTGCTGAACGGAATTACACCAAATTTGGCAAAGAGGTAGTTCTTGGTTCAGAAAGAACCCTTTTTGTTAAATGGTGTAAATCCGTTCAGTAGTTGCTGAGAAAATCAAAAGTAAAAGTACATATATATCTATGGCCGCGTCAGATTCGCGCACCCTCCCGATCACGAGCTGTCTGCTAATTGGCTGTCAACACTCCAAACCAGGAAGTGTTGGCAGCCATCTTGTTCCTCGGTAGAACCGAGGAACAAGAAAGCAGTAAAAAAAAGTGCGCAAAACGCACAAAGGGGGCAGGGTAGAAACACCCTGACCCCCTAGGTCTGCTCAGGGGGTCCCACAAGGACCCCCTGGGCAGAAAAAAGCATTTTTTTTTTTTTTAAATCGGCAGGATGCGCTCAGGGAGCGCGAATCCTGCCGGAAAAAAAAAAAATCGAAGGGCGGTCTCCCGCGCTTCGATTGTATTTTGCCCCCGGGTGGCCCAAGTCCCGGGGGCATGGTGGGGGGGTTAAATTTATGTATGGGGGGCCTCAAAGGGCCCCCCAAGCCCCAGGGACTGCCACCCCCCGGGGCTTTCTTTTTAAAATGGTGCGGGAGGGCTCTGAGCCCTCCCGCAGCCCCGGGGACCACCACCTCCCCGGGGCTTCTTTTTTAAAAACTTTTTCCTGTGTGGGGGGCTCGAGCCCCCACACGCCCCGAGACCGCCACCTCCCCGGGGCACTAACAAATTAAAATGGGGGTCCGTTTTGGACCCCGAAGCCCCAGGGACCACCACCTCCCCGGGGCTTTGCTGATGTGGGGAGGGGGGCCGCGCGGCCTCCCTCCTGGAGCCTGTGGTGGCCCTGGGGACCGCCACCCCCCAGGGCCGGCTCCTGCAGTGTCCCGGGGTGCCTACCCCCGGGACACTGCTGTTTGCAATGACAGGACGGGAGCCTCGCGGCTCCCGTCCTGTCATTGCAAACTGCTTTGGATATTGCTTCCAATATCCAAAGACAATTGCTTTTCCACACGGGGAGCAGCATGTTAGCCAACTAGCCCACCAGGAACCTCCAGTATGCGCCAGGGGGCTGCGTTGCAGAGAGGTGTACAGAGGCCACGCCCCTTTATACACCTCTCTGCAAAGCAGCTCTGTGGCGCTTTTTGGAGGTACATGGTGGGCTAGTTGGCCCCCAGGAACCCTCAGGATTCAAGGGGACTTAATCCCCCAACTTAAAACGTGCCACGGGGCGCGTTTGCACAGTGGTGAAGGGAGGGGGCGGGGCTTCAGGTGACATGTGTGCAAACAGGCCCCGTGGAGCGTTTTAAGATGGGAAATTAAATCCCCTTCAATCCTGAGGGTCCCTGGGGGCCAACTAGCCCAACAGGTACATCCAGAAAGCGCCACAGAGCTGCGTTGCAGAGAGGTGTAAAAGGGGTGTGGCCTCTCTGCACGTCTCTGCAACGCAGCCCCCTGGTGCATACTGGAGGTTCCTGGTGGGCTAGTTGGCCCCTAGGGACCCTCATGATTCAAGGGGACTTAATCCCCAACTTAAAACGCGCCACGAGGCGCGTTTGCACAGATGTCACCTCAGGCCCCGCCCCTACCTTCACCATTGTGCAAATATTCCTCTAAAATCTGCCGAACTACGAATTCGGATTTACTCACCTGTTATCAGGAGAGACCTCAGTGCTGCATCTTTCAGCCCAGTACTAATCCTGAAAAGTAATTTTAACCGTACTTACCAGTAACTTGAATTTCCTTCCATAGGATATCATTCCCTGCTTTTTGCTGAAAAAGTTTCTAAGTGTTGATTTTTGAAACATACAAATATTCCTCTAAAATCAGCCGAAATACGAATTCCGATTTACTCACCTGTTATCAGGAGAGACCTCAGTGCTGTATCTTTCAGCCCAGTACTGGTCCTGAAAAGTAATTTTAACCGTACTTACCAGTAACTTGAATTTCCTTCCATAGGCTAACATTGACTGGTTTCACTTGGAAATTCTTCTAAGTGTGGAGTTTTGGAACTTTAAAATATTCCTCTAAAATCAGCCGAAATACGAATTCCGATTTACTCACCTGTTATCAGGAGAGACCTCAGTGCTCCATCTTTCAGCCCAGTACTGATCCTCAAAAGTAATTTTAACCGTACTTACCAGTAACTTGAATTTCCTTCCATAGGATATCATTGTCTGCTTTTTGCTGAAAAAGTTTCTAAGTGTTGATTTTTGAAACATACAAATATTCCTCTAAAATCAGCCGAAATACAAATTCCGATTTACTCACCTGTTATCAGGAGAGACCTCAGTGCTGTATCTTTCAGCCCAGTACTGGTCCTGAAAAGTAATTTTAACCGTACTTACCAGTAACTTGAATTTCCTTCCATAGGCTAACATTGACTGGTTTCACTTGGAAATTCTTCTAAGTGTGGAGTTTTGGAACTTTAAAATATTCCTCTAAAATCAGCCGAAATACGAATTCCGATTTACTCACCTGTTATCAGGAGAGACCTCAGTGCTGCATCTTTTAGCCCAGCACTGACCCTGAAAAGTAATTTTAACCGTACTTACCAGTAACTTATATTTTCTTCCATAGGAATCCATTGTCTGGTTTTCAGCTGAAAAGTTTCAAAGTGTCGATTTTCACAAACTACAAATATTCCTTAAAAATCGCCTGTATGACTTAAACGCATTCTTTCAACTGTTTACAGGAGATGCACCAGTGCTGGATCCAGGATCCAACACTGAGTAAGAAAAACTAACGATAACAGTTTTTACCTGCTAAGTGAATTTCCTTCCATAGGATAACATTGGTGATTCTATGAGAAAAAGTTTCTAAGTGTCAACTTTTAAAATACAATAATATTCCTTAAAAATCACTACTGTAACCAAAACGCTTTTACTCAACTGTTTACAGGAGATGTCCCAGGACTGAATCTAGGATCCAGTCCTGTGGTTAGAAAAGTAATCCATAAAGTAACTAATTGCATTTAACTAGAAATTCACATTGAGCTGAATGTTGCATTGTGTTTGAAAATGTGTTGCCCATTGCAACAACTGTAACTACTGTACTTAAAAGTCTATTGCCTATGTGCAAAGTATTTAAACTAAAGTAATTCATTCTGAGAAAGTATTTTTTGTAATGTATAATGTAATTACAATGTAATTTAAAAAATAAAATATGTAAAAAAAAAATGTTTCTAAAAATGTAGTAAATCAGTATGAAAAAAATAAATATAACAATTAATACATTTAAAAATTGTCATTTACAAAACCTTTGAAATTCACTGAAAAAACCGTAGGTTTCAGACATGTTATAGTTAGGAATTAGCATTTAAAAAACCTTTGAAATTCACTGAAAAAACCATAGGTTTCAGACACGTTATAGTTAGAAATTAGCATTTAAAAAACCTTTGAAATTCACTGAAAAAACCATAGGTTTCAGGCACGTTATAGTTAGAAATTTGCATTTAAAAAACCTTAGAAATTCACTGAAAAAACCATAAGGTTTTAGGGACAGTTATAGTTAGTTGGACATTGCACTCGTACAAAACCCGTGAAATTCCCCCGTTATAGTTAGTTCAGGTAACTATAACTCGCGCCCCACAATGCACTGCTGATGACGTCACATATTACATCACTCATGACATGGTCAGTGACATCACTGATGACATCACTGATGACATCTCAAATGACATCACTGATGACATCACTGATGACATCATCCAGTGACTGTGTGTTTGTGTAAAGTTTAAATATGTTTAATATATATAGGGAAAGGCGTATTGAAGAATGAGTGGGTGTATAAGTGTCTGAATGGATGATTTAGTAGGTGCGTGACTGAGTCTATAAGTGAGTGATTAAATGTATCTTACTGGATGCATGGGTGAGTGACTAAACTGTGTGAATGTCTGTATCCGTCTGTCTGTTGTTGTGTAAGCAGCTGCATGGGTTTCTGACTAGCTAAATGAGCAGCAGTGCACCAGAAGCCGCGTTTGCAGAGTGGTGTAAAAAGGGGCGTGGCCTCGGACCACCTGTCTGCAATGCAGCTCTGTGGCGCTTACTGGAGGTACCTGATGGGCAAGTTGGCCCCCAGGGACCCTCGGGATTCAAGGGGACTTAATAGGGACGTTATAGTTACAAATTAGCATTTAAAAAACCATTGAAATTCACTGAAAAAACCATAGGTTTCAGGCACGTTATAGTTAGAAATTAGCATTTAAAAAACCTTCGAAATTCACTGAAAAAACCATAGGTTTTAGGGACGTTATAGTTAGTTGGATATTTCACTTGTACAATACCAGAGAAATTCGACTGTTATAGTTAGTAAAGATAACTATAACTCGCGCCCTCGCAATGCACTGCTGATGACGTCACATATTACATCATTCATGACATGGTCAGTGACATCACTGATGACATCACTGATGACATCTCAAATGACATCACTGATGACATCACTGATGACATCATCCACGTGATAATCTGATGCACCTCCTCACACCCTAATATAACCTTTTATACACCCACTCTAAAATACAGACTACCATGTTCGAAACCATAGACACACCAATAGCAGTTAGTACATACCCGCTCAGTGATTCCTAGGTCTACACACACACATCCACTCATTCACCCATACAGTAACTCATACATGCAGTCACTCATCAATACAGCACTATCATATGCACTCATACACCTATACATACACTCACACACCGCCACTCATCCATAGACTTACTCACACACCTACTCAGTCATGCAAAGAATCAATCACACCCATTTACTCACCTATACAGTTATACACAGACCACCTCACTTATTTATACAAATACTAACACATACTTACTCTCTTATGCAATCACTGATACAAGCACACACTCATCCATACCGCCACTCTCACAATCACTCACTCTCACGTATAGTCATTTATATACTCCAACACTCACATATACTGCCTTTCACATATGTAGTTACTCACACATATACCACTGAGACATCGATTCACTCACCAACACACCCATACACACACTCACCCACCCATACAGCCCTTCACAGATGTACTCTTCAACCCATACACCCAGTGAATCACCCACTCACACATCTATGCACAGAGTCACCCACCCCCACCTACTCACACAGACACTCAGGCACCCATACAGATACTCAGACAACCAATCAATAACCCATATAGACAGTCATGTAGCTACTCACCAAGCCATGCAGCCTCTTACACTCCAACAGACAGACTGATACAGACATTTACACAGTTTACTCACTAACCCATGCATTCAGTAAGATACGCTTAATCAGTCACTTATACAATCAGTCACGCACCTACTAAATCATCCATTCAGACACGTATACACCCACTCAATCTTCAATACACCTTGGCATATATATATATAAAACATATTTAAACTTTACAGAAACACACAGTCACTGGATGATGTCATCAGCGATGTCATTTGAGATGTCATCAGTGATGTCATCAGTGATGTCACTGACCATGTCATGAATGATGTAATATGTGACGTCATCAGCAGTGCATTGCGGGGGCGCGAGTTATAGTTATCTCTACTAACTATAACGGTCGATTTTTGCTGGTTTTGTACGAGTGAAATGTCCAACTACCTATAACGTCCCTAAAACCTATGGTTTTTTCAGTCAATTTCTAAGGTTTTTTAAATGCTAATTTCTAACTATAACGTGCCTGGAACCTATGGTTTTTTCAGTGAATATATATATATATATATATATATATATATATATATATATATATATATATATATATATATATATATATATATATATATATATATATATATAAATAACACAGAAACCGCCCAACTCCTCTCGCTCTCGGCGGTGCGGGTGCAGCAGTTCATGTAGGCGGTCACACGAAAATACTTAGCATCACAGATCCCCACACAAGAAACAGGGCTGCGCACTCGGGCTCGATTAAGTCAATTCATTTATTCCAATTCCAGGAGAACGAAAAAGACTAACACATGCGTTCAGGCACCCTGGCCTTCGTCAGTGTTAGTTGACTCGATAACATTTTAACCTTTAAATAACAACTGTTACGTGAGACAGCTATGAGGGTACAAGCAACAGAGAGACAAGCACTTTTAAGGTACAAAGGGGCAGAGGAGTCTCAAACAGATGAGGATGCAGAAACTGTGAGACTGAATTTTGGGCTTCTCTTCAGAGTCAGGAACAATCAGGAAGTTGGTTGCGAGAAACTGGAAAGTGCTGCAGACAGACAGCATTATTGGCAATTTGGTACCAAGCAGGCCCGACATTACTTATCGGAAAAGTAAATCTTTAAAAGACCTGCTAGTACGCAGCCACTTTGTGGAGACTATGCAAAAAACACCAGTGGCGGGATTTTTTCCGTGCACTTCTTGCAAAGCCTGTAAAAGTAGTGTCAAAGTGAAAGAGTATTCGATCCCAGGGAGGAAGATGAAACGTAGCATTGAGAAATTGATGAATTGCAACACAAGTTTTGTGGTCTATTGTTTGGTGTGCCCGTGTGGTCTCCAGTATGTTGGGAGCATTATCCATCCAGCGAGGAAAAGAGTACTGGAGCACACACGGGCAATCACCAATTGTGACAATGCCTATCCAGTGGCTAGACACTTCGCTGAAGAACACGAATGATGGAGTGATAGGTTGCAATATTTTTGTTTGGATCATGTCCCAGTGACAGAGAGGGGAGGTGACAGGGTGAAGCTTATTTTAGAGCTGCAAACACGCACACCCTGGGGATTGAACAGCGAGGAGGAATTGTGGTCTTTCATAGGATAAATAACATTGGTAAATATATGTGTCACAGAAGGATCAATCCAAATTGACTGTTTAGGATTCCTTCTCGCTCTCTCACGTTCAGTTTTTAGGTCACTGTTTTCATTTGGATTTTCATTTTTTTCTTTCTTTTTTTTTATCTTTTCCTTTTTTGTATAGAGTATCATGACACCCCGATAGGATCTAATGACGTATGAGGAGGGGTATAAAACATCCCCAAGAGAGATATATTTTTTAGAGCTATTGGGATTAGGAATGTTGAAGCAACTGTTGAGATTTAAAGTCCATTTGAGGGCTCAATTTTGTAACAACGACTCCGTATTTTCTATTAAGAAAATGCATGAATTAATGGTAAGGGGGTCAATGATTTAGTGCATGTGTATATACAGCTTATGGCAAATGACATAATGAATTGAATGAATTTCCGTGCCAAAAAACAGTGATTAACATGTTTGGCTTTGGTTATACTGGCACTATATTTGTACAACACTCAATAAGATATACCATGTCAAGATGGCCGCCACGAAAGTGCAAGCCAAGAAACTGTATTGGAAAAGTCCTTTGTTTATTTTGATGAAAATTACTTTTTGACGAATGAAGTAACTTGTTATTTAAAGGTTACAATTTTATCGAGTCAACTAACACTGACGAAGGCCAGGGTGCCTGAATGCGTGTGTTAGTCTTTTTCGTTCTCCTGGAATTGGAATCAATGAATTGACTTAATCGAGCCCGAGTGCGCAGCCCTGTTTCTTGTGTGGAGACTTTGTGATGCTATATATATATATATATATATATATATATATATATTCACTGAAAAAACCATAGGTTTCAGGGGCGTTATAGTTAGTTGGACATTTCACTCGTACAAAACCATAGAAATTCCCCGTTATAGTTAGTTCAGCTAACTATAACTCGCAGCACTCGCAATGCACTGCTGATGACGTCACATATTACATCACTCATGACATGGTCAGTGACATCACTGATGACATCACTGATGACATCTCAAATGACATCACTGATGACATCACTGATGACATCATCCTTGTGATAGAGTGGCAGACCTCCTCTCACCCTAATATAACCTTTGATACACACACTCAAAAATACAAACTAACATTTTCAAAACAATGAACATACCAATACCAGTTACAACACACCTATTCAGTAATTCCAAGATCTACACACACATCCACTCATTCACCAACAGTCCCTATACAGTCACTCATACATGTACTCACTCATCATATGTACTCATACACCTATACATCCTGTTACACACCGCCACTCATCCATAGAGTTACTCACACACATAGTCACACATGCAAACAAAGTATCAAACATCCATTTACTTGCATATACAGTTATACACACACTACCACACTTACTTCTACAGAAACTTACACATACTTACTCTCTTAAACAATCATTTATAGAAACACCTACTTATTTGTACAGGAACTCTTCCAATCTCTCACTCTCACATATACTCACTTATATACACCAATACTCACATATACTAGTTTAAAACATATGTAGTTACTCATAAAGACACTATTGAGACAGTCATTCACTCATTAACACACCCATACACATACTCATCCACCTATACAGTCCTGCACACATGCTGTCTTCAACACATACAAACAGTGAGTCACTCATTCATGCATCTATGCACTAAGTAATACCCCCCACCGAACCATACAGACACTCAGACACTCATACTGATACTCAAAAACCAACTAATAACCCATATAGACACTCACGTAGCTACTCACCAACCCATGCAGCCACTTATACACAAAGTGAGAGACTGATACAGATATTTTCATATTTAAACATTACTCACTAACCCATGTATTCACTAAGATACACTTAGTCAGTTATACAATCAATTTTACAAAAAAATCATCCATTTAGACACTTATATACCCATTTATTCTTCCATCGACCTTGAGATATACATATATAAAACATATTTAATTTTCAGAAAAACACACATTCACTGGATGATGTCATCAGTGATGTCATCAGTGATGTCATTTGAGATGTCATCAGTGATGTCATGAGTGATGTCACTGACCATGTCATGAGTGATGTAATATGTGACGTCATCAGCAGTGCATTGCGGGCGCGCGAGTTATAGTTAGCTGAACTAACTATAACGGGGAATTTCTATGGTTTTGTACGAGTGAAATGTCCAACTAACTATAACGCCCCTGAAACCTATGGTTTTTTCAGTGAATTTCTAAGGTTTTTAAATGCTAATTTCTAACTATAACGTGCCTGAAACCTATGGCTTTTTAGGTGAATTTCTAAGGTTTTTAAATGCTAATTTCTAACTATAACGTGCCTGAAACCTATGGTTTTTTCAGTGAATATATATATATTTATTATACTATGTATACATGTGAAAATGTCTCGGTCCCCTGTTTGCCTCGGTGGCACGGAAAACAAGGGTGGAACTGACGTCAGCACGCCGACGAGGTCCTCTTATGGCTCCGATGACGTCATACGGTGTCGCGAGCGGAGCCGTGCTCGTTGACGTGGGAGAGCTAGGAAAGAATTTCCGTGGAATGCTGGTGCAGGGGATATTCACCTAAGTGTTCAGGCTAGTCCTTTGGGAGCAACTGTTTATGTTGCCACTCCAGAAACCGAAACCAGTGATCCGAGGGCAGAGGCCCTGCAGATGGCACATGAGGTGGGGTGCCCAGTCGTGTGCACCGGCGGGGCAGCGAAGTGACAAGCACCACAACCCACAAAAAAGGTAACGAGGGCACTGAATAACACAGGATCTTCTCTTTGTATCTGGCAGGAACAACGAAGTTAAAATGCCCTTGTACCAAAATGTAGAAATATTGCTACAACGGTCTTCAAGAGGACCTGCGATGCCGCTTCTGCCTCCCGTACCCTGGAGGCGGCACATGGGTCACGCGGTACGGTCATACTGCGGTGGGACGCACACTCGTTGACCTCTCATGGCACTGCTCCACACTTCAGGGAGGACGCTTTCCATTAGCTATGTTTTCTGATGATATGTCGCGCCTGCCCCGTCCAACAACAGAACTCCTTTAGATCCAAACAGACTCTTCCACTCTCTCACCGGAAGTGAAACCAGGCCACGCGGACACTTTCACAATACAACAGCCAAGAATGCACTTTTCGGTAAAAAAACCACATTCCTTCCTCCTAATTAATCAAATAAACGTCTCACTGAAGAACAGGGGCCAGCTTCGATCGGTAAACAGCCGTTACAACGACTTTTTACTTTGCGATAACATTACAACGCATGCATTACCACGCATGCGTTGTACATCACGAAGTCATTACTACGCATTTTTTAGAACGCATGGTCATTTACCACGCATGCCTTTACAACGAATTTTGTTGTAAAGGTATGTATGGTAAATGACCATGCGTTCTAAAAACATGTAGACGATCCATGTCGTTGTAAGGAAACAGAGGCTGTTCCGTTTCCTCACAATGACGTGCACCGCCCCTCAGAGATGACGTGAAGCAGGAACCACGAGGAGAGAGGAACCATGAGGAGTGAGAGGTAAGGGGGATTGGGCATGGGGTGGGGGTTTCTTTTCTTGGGTTTAGGGTAGTGCAGTGGTGTTTGGGTGGTGTAGGAGGTCGTGCTGGGGGTAGTGTTTTAGGGTTTAGGGTAGTGCAGTGGTGTTTGGGTAGTGTAGGGGGTCGTGCTGGGGGTAGTGTTTTAGGGTTTAGGGTAGTGCAGTAGTGTAGGGGATCGTGCTAGGGGTAGTGTTTTAGGGTTTAGGGTAGTGCAGTGGTGTATGGGTAGTGTAGGGGGTCGTGCTGGGGTAGTGTTTTAGGGTTTAGGGTAGTGCAGTGGTGTTTGAGTAGTGTAGGGGTCATGCTGGTGGTAGTGTTTTAGGGTTTAGGGTAGTGCAGTGGTGTTTGTGTAGTGTAGGGGGTCATGCTGGGGGTAGTGTTTTATGGTTTAGGGTAGTGCAGTGGTGTTTGGGTAGTGTAGGGGTCGTGCTGGGGGTAGATTTAGGGTTTAGGGTAGTGCAGTGGTGTTTGGGTAGTGTAGGGAGTCGTGCTGGGGGTAGTGTTTTAGGGTTTAGGGTAGTGCAGTGGTGTTTGTGTATTGTAGGGGTTGTGCTGGGGGTAGTGTTTTAGGGTTTATGTTAGTGCAGTGGTGTTTGGGTAGTGTAGGGGGTAGTGCTGGGGTAGTGTTTTAGGGTTTAGGGCAGTGCAGTGGTGTTTGTGTAGTGAAGGGGGTCATGCTGTGGATAGTGTTTTAGGGTTTAGGGTAGTGCAGTCGTGTTTGTGTAGTGTAGGGGGTCGTGTTTTAGGGTATAGGGTAGTGCAGTGGTGTTTGGGTAGTGTAGGGGGTCGTGCTGGGGGTAGTGTTTTAGGGTTTAGGATAGTGCAGTGGTGTTTGTGTAGTGTGGGAGGTCATGCTGGGGGTATATTTAGGGTTTAGTGTAGTGCAGTGGTGTTTGGGTAGTGTAGGGAGTCGTGCTGGGGGTAGTGTTTTAGGGTTTAGGGTAGTGCAGTGGTGTTTGGGTAGTGTAGGGAGTCGTGCTGGTGGTAGTGTTTTAGGGTTTAGGGTAGTGCAGTGGTGTTTGGGTAGTGTAGGGAGTCGTGCTGTGGGTAGTGTTTTAGGGTTTAGGGTAGTGCAGTGGTGTTTGGGTAGTGTAGGGAGTCGTGCTGGTGGTAGTGTTTTAGGGTTTAGGGTAGTGCAGTGGTGTTTGGGTAGTGTAGGGAGTCGTGCTGGGGGTAGTGTTTTAGGGTTTAGGGTAGTGCAGTGGTGTTTGGGTAGTGTAGGGGGTCATGCTGGGGTTAGTGTTTTAGGGTTTAGGGTAGTGCAGTGGTGTTTGGGTAGTGTAGGGGGTCATGCTGGGGGTAGTGTTTTAGGGTTTAGGGTAGTGCAGTGGTGTTTGTGTAGTGTGGGAGGTCATGCTGGGGGTATATTTAGGGTTTAGTGTAGTGCAGTGGTGTTTGGGTAGTGTAGGGAGTCGTGCTGGGGTAGTGTTTTACGGTTTAGGGTAGTGCAGTGGTGTTTGGGTAGTGTAGGGAGTCATGCTGGTGGTAGTGTTTTAGGGTTTAGGGTAGTGCAGTTATGTTTGGGTAGTGTAGGGTGTCGTGCTGGGGGTAGTGTTTTAGGGTTTAGGGTAGTGCAGTGGTGTTTGGGTAGTGGAGGGGGTAGTGTTTTAGGGTCTAGGGTAGTGCGCCCAACCAGCCACAATATCCGTGGACAAAGGGGATCCTGACTCTTTGGAACGCTCCGTCAATTGAATAATTTGGGTCAAGGGCCCTACCACGTCCAAGACCTATCAATTCCTTTCTTGGGATCCCTCATATACTTGGAGAAAAAGGTACATAGTTTCTCATCAATTTCAGGCGTGTGTGCCACCTTCCCCTTCAGTGAGGGCCTGGGGCATTCTCCCTCATCCTATTCCTGACCTCCCTTTCAAGGGGTTGATGGATTTTCCCCACCACATACTCTGCCACTTTGGCATCAGGTGTCCACTCTGCCGACCTAGGATGGTAAATTTGGGTAGGCTTGAACATGTCCGAGTGGACCCCGTCCCCAACCGGGGACTGAGAGGAGTGGGACTCTGGACGGCAGGGACGTCCCGAGTCCTTATCCTCATCGGAGGAGAAATCGTCCTCCGATACACCCTCTCCCTCTAAGGGAAACCCGGTGTCGGGGTCTACAATAGTGGTGACAGTGTCGCAATTTTCTCCGGGCCCCTCCTCCTCCCGGCAGGTTGCATGTTTTAGCGTTCGCGCACTCTTGAGGAAGGTCTCCGTAAGTTTATCAAATCCTTCCAAGTGCCCCGCGTTATGCTTAACGGCCCTTTTATTCCCCATCTGGGAGCTACTTGGACCCGCCACCACCAGATCTGGGTCACTGAACACCCCAGGGATGCTTTTCGCCAGCTTATCAACCTGATCCCTAAGAGGAGCCAGCGCCCTAGAAATAGCCAGAGAGAGGGCTTGGTCCACTGCTGGAGGGAGAAGTTGGGGGCCATTCCTCCTCCACTTCCTGGTAGGAGGAGTAAAAATGGTCTTCTGGAGAAGACATGATAGCAGAGGGTGTGAGCACAGAACAAATGCCCTTAAAATCCTTAAGACAGCCCCCTCGCCGGTGCTCCAACAGCTGGGCTTTCCCCGAAGCTGTTATAAGAATAGACTGAGGCGCAATACCAATTACCACCACCAGGTGGCGCTGGTCACTAACGTGGCCGTGTGGGGAAATCATCGCGTAGCGGTGTCAAAATTAGGCGAGGGTTGGTCGGGAATCAAGCGGACACTAAAGGAGTGACCGGATTCCCAAACGCGCGTAAAGACCAGCGGGAGCGCTCGACGGAGCTGCCTCGCTCGGACCAGACGCGCCTGACAGGATCTCACCGCGCGCAGAGCACACAGCGGGAGAAACTGCGAGGGGAGAACGCGCTCGGGCAAGAGCCTGCTGCGCAGGGAATATGAAACAATACCAAGGCAATAATGCTAATAACGTGCACAAGAAACCGCTATACAAACAGAAACAACGTCAGATTAAGCCAAGAATGTAAGGAATGCACTTAACTGACGAGCAGTGAAGAAAGAGGAAGCGGAAGGGACGTCACGATATTATATACGATGGACTGTGATATGATTGGACTATAGTTGCCTTGGAGACTACCCCCTAATGGTTCATGGGTTGTGTAGTCTTTTGTTTAATGATTGTTGTGTTACGTTTTCTTTGAACTGCTATGCAAATAAAGTGAGGAAAGATATGCATAATCCTCACCTCTGTCCTGCCATAGAATTCATTAAACTTTATTTGATCTGATTTAGAAACATAGATCATAAAAGTGTACATAAAAACAGTAAATCCTCTTTCCTAATACAATACAGTGAGAATTAATTTAAACCTGTAGGTAAAAACGGGTGTTACAAAGCCCGGTTCAGAGCAACTTCAGGTTAACAGAATCATAAAGTTCAATGTTTCGCAAGATCAATCTCATGTACTTCGTGTGAAATACGCAATAAGGGGTCCAAGTAAGATGTAACGCTCCAATACCTGACCAGTTTGCACTATATAAAACTGCAGAAAAAATAAAAATAAAAAGTGTTTTGCACACTTCTGTCATTGGGCTATATGTGGGCTACATCTGGGTGATATTTGTGCTACATTTGGGCTCTTTTTTCTCTGGTGGCCATCTTGGGAGACTTATTTGTTATGAAGTTTCCTAATTTCGTTATTTACTGCAGTCTCCTCAGTAGGAAATGCTTTCAGTTTTTTACTTTGATTCCATCAAGAAAGCATTCAGATGTGTCACACATTTGCCATAAATTCAGAATGTTAGCACTCTAGTTGTTCATTAGATCACTGTAGTAAAGCTACTGCTCACCAGGGAGTTAACTGGAAGTCTACTGCTGGTATTGAAAGTGATTGTTTCAGTCTGCATGTCAGAATTTTGTAATGAAATAGAAGAAGATTTGAGATCTCACTTAAAACATGCCCTAAATTTTCTTTCTGCAGCACTAACCATAATTTCTATGGCAAAATGAACCCCCTCATTTTGTACCTTTTTAAATTAAATGTTTTAAGTGTTACCAGTTTATTCCAATCAAGATGGCTTCAGGTGTGCCATACTTTTGTCATAAGTAAGACTGTTAGCGCTCTAGTTGTTCTTTAGAATACTCTGGGAAGCTGCAGTAGAACACAAAGGCATCAACTGACAGGCTGCTCCTGTTGAAATATAACAGGAAGATATTTGAGATCTCACTTAAAACATGTCCTAATTTTTCTTTCTACAGCACTAACCATAATTTCTATGACAAAATGAACCCCCTCATTTTGTTCCTTTTAAATTAAATGTTTTAAGAGTTACCAGTTTATTCCAATCAAGATGGCTTCAGTTGTGCCATAATTTTGTCATAAGTAAGACTGTTAGCGCTCTAGTTGTTCTTTAGAACACTCTGGGAAGCTGCATTAGAACACAAAGGCATCAACTGACAGGCTGCTCCTGTTGAAATATAACAGGAAGATATTTGAGATCACACTTGAAACATGTCCTAATTTTTCTTTCTACAGCACTAACCATAATTTCTATGACAAAATGAACCCCATCATTTTGTTCCTTTTTAAATTAAATGTTTTAAGTGTTACCAGTTTATTCCAATCAAGATGGCTTCAGGTGTGCCATACTTTTGTCATAAGTAAGGCTGTTAACACTCTAGTTGTTCTTTAGAACACTCTGGGAAGCTGCAGTAGAACACAAAGGAATCAACTGACAGTCTCTGCCCTTGTTGGATGTACATGTTTTACTGAGAATGTCAGACTTCATTCTCACATGACTGAGAAAGATAATGTGAATTTACAGAAAATATGCTCTCATTTTAGCTTCTGGAGCACCTTCCAAAACTGTATGGGACAAGCATGTGAAAATAGTTTTCTCTCAAACATGATTCATGATATCCCAGCCTAAGGTTTTTCACAGGGTAAAATCACCTTAGAACACACCACAATTCCTGAAATTAGTATGGTACCATCAACAAATGAATTCTAATGTAACTAAAGTCTGTTATCACCCTTTATAGTTCTCCTTTTGGTAACCCTCAAAATCTTCAATTCACTACAATGCATTTCAATGGGGTACTATCATTTATATTGGTCCCAAGATGGCTGCCAGCAATTCCAGGATGAAGTGCTGACAGCCAATCAGATCTCACGATGACATGTGTGGTTAAGCTCCGCCCAGATATATATGTGTTTTCTTTTTCAAATTTCTCAGGAACTACTGAACGGATTTACACCATTTAACCAAAAGGCACGACTCTGAACCAAGGGCTACCTTTTTGCCAAATTTGGTGTAATTCCGTTCAGCAGTTCGGGCTGTAGCTGCAATGAAAGGTTCCTATGGAAAATTGCATGGGGAAAACACGTTTTGGGACCCTCCTTTTTTCTCGGCCCCCACTTGACGAATCACCCCAAGACTTTCAGGATAAGAGCGGACCGGAGCGCCCCACGAGTTTTGAAAATTTCGCGAAGATTCGTCAACCAGCGCCGAAGTTATTTCAAATAGAATGTTGCGGATTTCCTATGGAAAATAGGTCCTAACTATAACTATCTACTGGCGACCGCCAGTAGATAATATATATATATATTTATGTGTTGGAAATGGCCCTTTTGCAGGGTTATCCCCAAACTTTTTGCTTCTTCCTCCTATTTTTTCCTGACCTGTGTTTGTTGGCTATAGGACTCTGGGCACTTTACCACTGCTGATCAGTGCTAAAGTGCATATGCTCTCTGTGTAAATTGGTATTCTGATTGGTTCTCCCTGATTGGCATATTTGATTTACCAGTTGGTCCCTAGTAAAGTGCACTGAGTGTGCCAGGACTGGTAAATCTAATGCTACTAGTGGGCCTGCAGCACTGATTGTGCCACCCACATGAGTAGCCCTGAAAAGATGTCTCAGGCCGGCCACCGCGGTGCCTGTGCGCAATTTGTTAACTGCCATGTCGACTTGGCAAGTGCACCCACTTGCCAGGCCCTAACCTTCCCTTTTCTTACACATAGGGCACCCCTATGGTAGGCCCAAGGTACCCCCCTGGGCAGGGTGCAGTGTATGTGAAAGGTAGGACATGTACTGGTAAGTGTAACATGTCCTGATAGTGAAATACTGCCAATTTCATTTTTCACTATTGAAAGGCTATCTTGCCCCATAGGAAAGAATGGGGATGCTTTGTAACATTTTACAAGCATATCTTCCCATAGGGATAAGATAGAAAAATGGAGTTTGGTAACCCTGAACTCAGGATTTAATAACACATCTTTTAGTAAAGATGATTTTTAAATTGTGTGTTTGAAAATAGCACTTTTAGAAAGTGGCTATTTTCTTGTTCAACCATCCTGTGCGCCTCTTCCTGTTTGTGGATTGACTGTCTGGCTTTAGAGTGACAGGGGCTGGGGAGGTGCAGTGGCTCCAGGAGTCTGGATGAGTCAGCACTATGCTGAATAGGCCTGAACTGCATTTGGAGTGGTGGGAGGAGTAGCACCTGTACCTGAATAGGGCTGTGCCTGCCTTCCACAATGCTGGATCCGCCCCCCTGTGGTGTGTCTGGAGCCAAGGCTCACACTGACAATGGATGTTGTTGTGCACTTGCAGAGTACCCCCCAGAACTGGTTTGAACTGGGCTCAGAGCCCCTTGCATAAAGAGAACAAAGAAATGTTGGGGTATAAGTATCAGACTCAAAACCCCAGACTTTAGATCATTCCTGGAATTCAAGAGGAACCTTTGCCAAGGAGAAGAGCTGGAGAGACTGAGGAGAAGTACTGCCCTTGCTCTGTGTCTGGGGTTGGCCCGCAGTTGCTGTTTCTGCCAAGGAAAGGAGAAGGACTTTGCTGTGTCCCCTGCTTGAAGGAGATCTCCAAGGGCCTGAAGTGTGCTGGCCTCCTGTTCTGAAGTCTCAGGGACACAAAGACTTCACCCCCAGCTCCCCTGAACTCTGCTGCTGTGAGTTCTGACCTGCCAAGAGGTTCCTGTGCCGGTTTGGGGCCTCTGGAGGCTGTTGCTGCTGTTTGGGAGCTGGAAGAAAGAAGAAACTCAAAGAACTACAGAAATCGATGCATCACTCCTCTTGCGGCTGTTTTCCCGATGCATCTCCACGGCGCGAGAAGAATTTCCACACATCGCCACTGCGGAAACCGCCGCATCGCCTGTCGCCGCTGCAAGAATCGATGCATTGAGGGATCGCGGCTGAAGAGGAACGAAGCAGCGCCGCTCGACGCCGCAGCAGCGATCGCCGACACATTCCAGATTTCCACGCATCGTGCCTGTGTGGCAAGTTCGTCCGACGCATCACCTGCGGACCGGAACCGTCACAAAGAATCGACGCTTCACTCCCCATACAGACCGGATTCGACGCAACCCTTCCTCTGCGTGCAGTGGTACTGTTGCATCGCCTCCCCCAGGTCTCAGGAGTGTCGCATTTCTTTGTTTTCCGACTCTGCGGCTGTTTGGCTTTTGGAACTTTCACGCATCTACAGGTACTTTGGTGAAAAGTCACGCATCCATAGTTTTATATGGTACAAGTTCTTGAAACCTTTTTAAAGTCATATTTTTAACTGTGTATGTTGGATTTTTGTCGTTTTGGTCTTGTTTAGTTTAGATAAAGATACTTTATTTTTCTAAACGGGTGTGGTGTCCTTTTGTGGTGTTTTCACTGTGTTACTGTGAGTGTTGGTACAAATACTTTACACATTGCCTTTGGGATAAGCCTGTCTGCTGGTGCCAAGCTACCAAGCGGGTGGGCAGGGGTTATCTAAAGTGTGTATCCCCCTTGCTCTGACTAGAAGCAAGGGTCCCAATTTGGACAAAGGTACCTACCTCTGCCAACCAGAGACCCCCAGTTCTAACAATATGTATGTATATATATATATATGTGAACAAGACCGAGTTGTTTCGGTCGAAACGCGTCATGCTGGGGCACTGGCCAGGACTGACTGGTTGCTGTTGTCATTTTCAATAAAGCACAGCATTTTTTTCAATTTTTTCCAATTTCGTCCTGGAGGGGTAATTTGCTTTTGTCATTTTATAGCATGGCATGGACAGCACTGTGCTAGTCCTATGCTTAAAGACTTTGCTGTAAAAATGGCAAAAGACTTTGTCCCTTTCTATCTCGGCGTGGATGGCACTGTGCTAATCCTATGCTTAAAGACTTTGACAGAAAAGCAGACATTTGAGGGGAGCAGATCTAGAGTGTCGCAGGTGTTGAGAGTGCTCTATACAGGAGCTGCTTTCCACCTAAACTGGAGAGCTACCCAGAGTTCTCTGCTTCTTTTTGCATAATTTATGCGTCACTCTATGCCTGAAAGGGTATTGTTTTGCTATATATATATATATATATATATATATATATATATATATATATATATATATATATATATATATATATATATATATATATATATATATTACCTACTGACGACCGCCAGTAGGTAGTTATAGTTAGGACCACGTTTCCATAGGAAAAGCATTTTTTGATGTGCTAATAACTTTGGCGTCGTTTGACGAATCTTTACGAAATTTTCCAAAAGTTCCTCTTTTCAGGTCAGCTGCTATCCTAAAAGTTTGGGGGATTCGTCAAGGGGGCTAAGAAAAAGGGGGGTCCCAAAACGTGTTTTCTCCATGCAATTTCCATAGGAAACTTTAGACAAGGCTACAGGTCAAACTGCTGAACGGAATTATGCCAAATTTGGCACAGAGAAAGGTCTTGGTCCAGAAAGCATGCTTTTGTTTAAATCAGGTAAATCTGTTCAGTAGTTTTAGAGAAATATCAAATTTTTCAGTTATCGATATTTAAGAATTCTGACATCTGATTGGCTGAAGCGTTACGAGCACGAGCATGAGCTTGCGGCTGATTGGCTGCGAACTGTTGAAACTAGGAAGTATTGGCAGCCATTTTGTGATTCAGTCCGTCAGCTCACAACTCTCCCTCTACAAGGCATCAGGTCCATAGTTCTACCTCTGCGAGGCAACACTAAAAATATACTGCAGCTCTGTCTGTGCGAGATACCCTTTCACGGTCCCTCTCCCCACATAACCAGCTCGCGGCTATGCCTTTAGAAGCGAGTCCGTCGGCTCGCAGCTCTGCGACTGCGAGCTGTGAGCCATTTTGTGACTCAGTCCGTCAGCTCGCATCTCTCCCTCTAAAAGGCATCGGATCCGTAATTCTACCTCTGCGAGGCAATACTGAAAATATCCCACAGGTCTGTCTGTGCGAGATACTCCTTTTACGCTCCCTCTCCCCACATCATCAGCTCGCGGCCATGCCTTTAGAAGCCAGTATGTCGGCTCGCAGCTCTGTGTCTGCGAGCCGTGGGGCCCGCAGCTCTACCTCTGTGAGCCACCTCGTTAGCTCGTAGCTGTGTCTGTGCTAGCAGGCCCGTCGGCCCGTTACTCTCCCTCTGCGAGTTAGCCCGTCGGGTTGCAGCGCAGAGGGCTCGCAGCTGTATCTCTGCAAGCCAGTCCGTTAACTGATAGCTGTGTGTCTGCTAGCAGGCCTGTTGGCCCATTGGTCTCCCTCTGCGAGTCAGGCCACAGCTCTCCCTCTGCGAGCCGGTACAGTGCTGTGCTTTTGCGAGCCAATGGCTCGTAGGTCTCCCTCTGCGAGCTGAGCCCACGGGCCGCAGCTCTTCCTCTGCGAGCCTGCCCGACAGCCCGCAGGTGTCCCTCTGCTAGCCAAATCGCAGCTGACACTCTGCGAGCCCAAATTGGGAATATAAGGCGGCTCTAAAAAAAGCTCTTCTGTTTATTAGTTGGAGCTACATGTAAGTGCGAATGCACAGCTTCAGGTTAATCAGGAAAATTCGGTTTCCCTCATCTGTGAAGTGTACTCCATCACTTCTGTAGATATCAGCGATATCAAAACGTATGTTGTTGTTGTAAATCGACCCCATTCTATGGTCTCTGAGGTATGCAGACACAGCTTTGTTGACATTCTTCCTATATTTTTCAATCTTATCACAAAATTGGTTTGACCATTTCTACTTCTGTCTTTGGCATATATTGGAATATACAAAGACAGTTTGAGGCAAAAGTAACATCAATTGTCCAAAGGTGTCCTTCATAAGCATTTCCAAACCTACCCAGTCAATGTGCCTAGGTCGTTACCACCACAGTGCACAATCATGAGATCAGGGTGTTGGAGATGCAAACAGGTTTTAACCAAAGGGAGCAATTGGTGCCACTTCAATCCTCTCTGTGCAAACCATTTAATGTACACATTTTGTAAACCTAGGTCCAAGTCAATACGTCTCTGTTCTGCATACCTCTTGCACCAGAAAACATAGCTATGTCCTACAATCCACACTAGCATTTTGAAGGTATGGCTAGAAGATATGGATAAATGTCTGTAGCTCATGCAGTCCGTTCGTAGAATAAGAGATATGTTTAAACATGGGGAACTACTTTTTTTTACATACAAAACGTTAACGGATTGGGAGATGAAATGTATTGTGTCCTAAAAAGTGGGGTGTATATTAGTTTTGATGAAAAGCATCTTTGTGATTGGTTAATAAAAAAGCAGTTTATACGTGGAGTACATATTATAGGATGAAATTTGCTCAGCTCAACAACACCTGCTAATTGTATTTGGAAGGTGCAGTTCAAACTTGAAAGAATGGTGAACTTTTGACCTCCACGTGCTGTTAAATGTTGGAAAAAATGTTGCAAAAAAATATCGGTAGGTTTAAAAAAATTATGAACTTTTAACCTACACGTGTCGTAGAATGTTCTAGAAAGTGTTGATACAATACCTTGAACTTTTCACCTGTATGTGTCCTTAACAAAACAGTTTATATGGAAAGTTCAAAAATAAGCAATAAAGAGAGGTTTTCCAATCTAAAAAAATAAGGAACTATTCTAATTTTTTCTTTACATGGATTTATGTGTGGAGCAACAGGGAAATTGTGCCATTACTGGTTCCATTCTTGATGAAAGCGGTGCATTACATGTACTGTGTGACAAGAAAAGAATTGCATGCGTTTGTGACATTTGAAATCTGCATACCAACTAGGGAGGTAAATTAGAAATTAAGAAGGTGTGTTATGTGCGGGGGTGTATCCCTTTGGCAAGCACCGCCTCTGTGAGCATAGGTGCTGGACGACATCTGATGCAGCCCCATCACCTACGCAGTCTGATGTGTCAGGGGCACACAGCCATGCAGCCATCACCCCACCATACACACCGGACACAGAACCCGTATGAGGGGAGTTTTGTACCACATTGCCTTCATTGCTGATGTTCTGTGATTGATATGTGTGTGGGGTGCATTGTGGGGGAATTGCCTGTGCACGGATGGCAATGCACACACACATGTTGGTATGTGGAGCCAGGTGCCCGTCCGGCCTTGTGCTGCTTGTGCTATCTCACTCCGTCTCTCTCCCTCGCTCTCTCCCGCCCTGTCATAGCAAACTTGTGAAAGCGATGGGTGCGCGGCTCTCAGCGCGGCACTCGAGTACTTCTTAAGTCTTTCAAACACCGAGGGGTATATTCTCAAGGACATATCGCCGAGTTAACGGCACTTTATCGCAACCAAAATGGTGATAAATTTAACGCACCATTCACAAGTTGGAGCAAACAGCCCATATCACCTGTTTACCAGCGATAGCAGCCTCAAAAAGCATCGTCACGGATGAGTCCGGCAAATATTGCTAATGAGATGTAGAGTAGGCGTTCTCGTGCAAAAAGCAGCGAACACATCACTTCGCAAGTGTCTCAACCACCAGCAAGATCGTCGAAGAGCGTACAAAACAGGCGATAAGGTGCGTTAGTAGCAGAAAGTTTACACCTGCTCTGAGCTGGTGTAAAGTCGGACTACAACCTGCAATATGAAAGGGAGCCCACGCAGAGCCATACGTGAATGACAACAGATGCAATGGAGCCAACGATCATGCAGCTCGGACACCCAACACTGCTCCGACATCCCCCGCCACCAGCCCCGTGTCCGCCATCCCCCTCACCTCCCCCCCACACAACAAATGTGACAGCAACGTTAGGAAATCTGGAACGTAAAAAATTGGCTGATGTCGCACAATTATAGTAAAGAAGATGCATGTGAGGTTGGACAAAAAAGAATCTCAGTCATCTATGGATTTACATATAAAACATTTTATTTAAACAAAACAACAAAATAAAAGTAGGTACAGGTATGGCGTGTCATCCCTCGACAATTTGTGAATCACAGCCTGCAAGACAAAAAGAAAGATAAGATTGTGCGTCATGCGTCCATGAAAGGAGAGAGAGAGAGAAAGAGTGAGAGAGAGCAAGAGACAGAGAAAGAGTGAGACAGAGAGGAAGACAGAGAAAGAGAGAAAGAATGAGAGAGAGAGGAAGAGATAGAGAGAGAGAGAAAGAGTGAGATACAAGGAAGTGAGAGAGAAAGAGAGAAACAGTGTGAGAGAGCGGTAGAGAGAGAGAGAAAGAGTGAGACAGAGAGGAAGAGAGAGAAAGAAAGAAAGAATGAGAGAGAGAGGAAGAGACATAGAAAGAGAGAAAGAGTGTGAGAGAGAGAAAGGAAGAGATACAGAGTGAGAGAGAGAGAAAGAGTGTGAGTGACAGAAAGGAAGAGATGGAGAGGGAGAGTGAGTGTTGACACTGTGGAGAAAATCCTTACAGCTCACCTTTCTGCCACCGGTGTGTCTCCAACCACGTGCCGGGACATAGTGGAGTCTTCAAGTTTAGTCATCTGAAACATAGTATAGAATCAGTAATGGCAGAGTACATACAACTGCACACGCCTAATTCTCTGTTTCACCCCTGCGCACCCAGGCTGCTGCACCCCATCGACTCCAGCCGCCCAGAGGTGTCTCCCTGCCTCTGCGCACCTAGGCTGCTGTATCCCATCCACTCCCACTGCCCAGAGGTGACTGCCCGTTCCTGCGCACCCAGAGTGCTGCATCCCATCCACTCCCACTGCCTAGAGGTGTCTGCCCACTCCTGTGCACCCAGGCTGCTGCACCCCATCCACTTCCACTGCTCGGAGGTGTCTGCCCGCTCTTGTGCACCCAGGGTGCTGCACACTATCCACTCGCATCGCCCAGAGGTGACTGCTCGCTGCTGCGGAAACAAGGCTCTCTGCTCACCTTCCGCCACCGGCGTGTGTCTAAGAGGGTCCACCACGTGCTGAAGCAACCTCCTCAGGCGCAAGTTGCGTACACGGGGTTAAGCCGAGCTCACAATTCAGAGCGGGGGTTCATTGCAGGATGGCCACGCATCATCGCAGGCTGCACACGCGCTCAGCTCTGGTGGCACTAACTCAGTGGAACTGAAGTCATCGCCTCGTGGCGGGAGGTCCGTGTCGGGGGGAGGAGGGGTCATCAATCTGTGAATCACAGCCTGCTAGACAAAAAGCAAGATAAGATTGTGCGTCATGCGTCCATCAAAGGAGAGAGCGAGAGGAAGAGAGAGAGAAAGAAAGAAAGAGTGAGAGGTAGACAGAGAGAAAAAGTGAGAGAGAGAAGAAGAGAGAGAGAAACAGTGAGAGAGAGGAAGAGAGAGAGAAAGAGAGAAACAGTGTGAGAAAGAGGAAGAGAGAAACAGAGGAAGAGAGAGAGAGAAAGAGAGAGAGAGGTAGAGAGAGAGAAAGAAAAAAACAGTGTGAGAGAGAGGAAGAGATAGAGTGAGAGAGAGAGGAAGGAAGAGAGAACGAGTGTGAGGGAGAGAAAGGAAGAGATGGAGAGGGACAGTGAGTGCCGACACTGTGGACAAAACCCTCACAGCTCACCTTTCCGTCACCGGTATGTCTCCAATCACGTGCCGGGACATAGTGGAGCCCTCAAGCTTACTCATCTGAAACATAGTATGGAATCAGTAATGGCAGAGTACATACAACTGCACACGCCTAATTCTCTGTCCCGCCTTTGTGCATCTAGGCTGCTGCACCCCATCCACTTCCACTGCCCAGAGGTTTCTGCCGGCTGCTGCGCACTCAGGCTGCTGCACCCCATCCACTCCCACTGCCCGGAGGTGACTGTTCGCCGCTGCGCACCCAGGCTGCTGCACCCCATCCACTCCCACTGCACGCAGGTGACTGCCCGCCGCTGCGCTAACAAGCCTCTCTGCTCACCTTTCGCAACCTGCGTGTAGAAAAGAGGGCCTACCACGTGCCGCTGCAAGCCCAAGCCCTGGGCCCGCGGACACCGCACCCTGCATGTCATGCAGCCTCGCTCCATGAGCCACCAGGTCTCACATTTGGTGCTGGGTCTTGATTTTGCCATGGTAGAGGACATACCAGTGCACCGGGCTTTTCATCGCAGGCTGCACACCCGCTCAGCCCTTGCGGTGCCACTAACTCTGTGACCAGCGAGGCGACGCCACGTGGCGGTAGGCCTGCGCTGTCTGATGGCTCAGGCCTACACTGCGGTCCAGCAGGGCACACAAAACCTGAGCTGTCCAGACCGCCGGGACGGGCCATCACCGCAGGCTGCACACCCGCTCAGCAGTTACGGTACCCGTACCTCAGTGGACCGAAAGTCACCGTCCCGTGCCAGTGTGCCTGTGCCGGCCGCAGTGTATCCGGTGCGAGCAACTCTGAAATGGCGTCGAGCACGTGCGCCCGGTCTTTTTTATTGGCAGGGTCACGTGTCTTGTGACGCGTGTGCTGGATGGGTGTGGTGTGGGTGTATACTAGCTGTGAGGGAGTGGCTGTGGCGTACTGACAACTAGGGTGTGACCAGCAGATCACTGCAATGAAAATCTGGGCCATGTAGCGTTGTTGTCCTTCCTTGTAAGCGTAAGCGGAGTGGGCTGGCCTGGCGTATGCCAGTCCTGCATGAGGCTGTGAAGAATGACTCCAGAGCTATGGGCGTG
This sequence comes from Calotriton arnoldi, assembly GCA_963921515.1. NCBI lineage: Eukaryota > Metazoa > Chordata > Amphibia > Caudata > Salamandridae > Calotriton > Calotriton arnoldi. Next base: position 1,582,073 of record CAWUFW010003062.1, on the reverse strand, counting down.
GATCCGTCCTGGGCTGTATGAGGAATCAACTGATGCGGGTGTCCCTGTTGTAGTGCTGACGTCACCCGGGTCGCAAGCGCCAATGTGTCACTCTGTGAGCCAAGTCCCACAACATGGCCAACATGGAAGGTACAGGGAATCACTGACCCTACATTCATCCATAGTTCCACACATGAAAGATGGTGGACATTACACATCTGTGTGGATATGAATGTTTATTGCACATTCAGTGGAGTGTTGCAGCTGTAGCAATACAGGGCCATGGAAAGTTTAAGTTTCAGTTTTTGGCACATGGAGGGCAGCCAATTAGAGCCAAGCTTGTGTTCGGGGTTAGGCTGCACCAACATATGTACTTATAGAATTACTCCGCCAATCCCCAAGCACTTATAAATTCACTATACACTCTCCTTGCAGTACTCTAATGATCCGGTCTCTACGTACGTACTTGTACAATGACCGAGAGAAAGTTACATAACCGAAGTTTTCCCCACTGCCAGAGGTAACATGGTTGCATACGCTGTCCACAGCACAGTGTAATGTGGTAGGGCCCAGGGGCGGCATCTTGCATACATAATGAACACACGGACACAGATAGATAGTGGAACTGGGTACGGGCACGTGCGCTCGACTAATTTTTATTACCAGGGTCACATGTCCAGTGACGTCTGTGCTGGATGCGTGCAGGGTGAGTGTAAGCCAGCCCTCCGGGAATGGTTGGTGCTGGCAACAAGTACAACAGTAATCATTGGATCAGACACATAGATTCAATCATAAAGGGTCAATGATTTGTGCTGCACTAAGGTAGGGGCAACAGATGTGAAATAATACACACAAGATTGTATCGTAAAGGGTCCATGACTTGTGGTACACTGAGGTAGGGGCAGCAGATGTGAAATTATACACAAAACATTGTATCATAAAGGGTCCATGAGTTGTGCTGCACTGAGATAGGGGCATCAGAAACATTCAGCGTGTGCGCAGCCAACGATGATACGTGGTGCGGGTGAGCCGCACTGGGAGCAATGTCTGTTGCCTACTGGACTGAGTCATCTGCAATCGCGACTCGATGTGAATTGTGAGCCCTGCTATCCGCAGTGTAGATCGAAGGCAGTAGTCAGCACAGACATCGAAGAATGCTTTTAGTCACTTCCTGTTTACAAAATTAGAGGACATAGAGTACAATTCTGTCTGCAATAAATAAATCAAGACTGAATTCAAATTGTGAGCTCTGCTAACCGCAGTGTAGGTGTATGGAACAAAAGATGAAACATTTATGGAATACACTGTCGAAATATGTAGGTTTCAGGGACGTTATAGTTAGTTGCCTACTGGACTCTGAAATTAATGAATGAAGACTGAATTTGAATTGTGAGCCCTGCTGAGCACAGTGTAGGCCAGAGGCAGCGGTCAGGAAGGGCCTACAGCCATGTGGCGTTGACTTGAGCTGCATACAGTTAGTGGTAGGTGTGGCACTCAGCATGTGCGCAGCCAGCGTTGATGCAATGTGTCTTGCCTACTGGACTGCATCATCTGCAATAGCGACTTGATCTGAATTGTGAGCCCTGCTGACCGCAGTGTAGGCCGGAGGCAGTGGTCAGGAAGAGTCCACAGCCACGTGGCATTCACTTGAGCTGCATAGAGTTAGTGGTAGGTGTGGCACTCAGCATGTGCGCAGCCAGCGTTGATGCAATGTGTCTTGCCTACTGGACTGTGTCATCTGCAATCGCGACTCGATCTGAATTGTGAGCCCTGCTGACCGCAGTGTAGATCGAAGGCAGTAGTCAGCACAGACATCAAGGAATGCTTTTTGTCACTTCCTCTTGACAAAATTCGAGGACATAGAGTACAATTCTGTCTGCAATTAATAAATCAAGACTCAATTTGAATTGTGAGCTCTGCTGTCTCACAGTGTAGACTGCCATTCAGTGTTCCTTTTGACTTGCAAGATGAAGTTGGTCATTGTACTAAAGCTATAACTGATATAAAACAAGTTCTTGAAGCAAGGATACTAAAAGGATATTATGTAGGTTTTAGGGACGTAATACTTAGTTGCCTACTGGACTCTGCAATTAATGAATCAAGAGTCAATTTTAAATGTGAGCTGTGAGAAGTTGGCCTGGTATATGCTGTTCACTAGTTAAAGTGGACACCTTGCACCAGTACAATTCGACTCTTATGGTAGGTAGGTTTAAGACAACCTTTACAGAAAGCTATCCTAGTGGTAGCTGTGGAGAGCAGCCTTCAGGCTAAGTCTTGGAGGAATGTAAAGCAGCTTGTTTTACCACACAATCTCTTGAATCACCAAATGAAAAGACACCACACAGGTATATATATCAAATATATATGTATTTATTACTAAACAACTCTCTGCTAATCTCTTGTGAGATTAGAAGTCAGGAACATATGCACAAATCAACGTTTCACAATAAATTAAGCACAAATATGGCTGGGGCCCTAGGGGCGTACCAGACCATATACTAAAAAAGAGACTTGAGAACAACGACTTGCAAAGGGACAAGGCCCAGGGCCTTCAGAAGTGCTGGGGCCTCACGAAACCACCCAAGGTAGGTAAGTAAAGGACCCACGGGGGACGCGTGCAGTGAGAGAACACAGGCGCGGATCGCCGTAGACTTCAATGGGGCAAGTCGCGGTTGGAAATTACGAGTTTAAGGGCACTTCGGGAGTAGCTACAGGGTAAGTAGTTCTACGGCCAACACCCACAGGAGCACCGTAGTGCTGGAGTTACCTCACCCAGGGAAGCCGGGTGCATAGATGTCCTTTGGTGTCGGGTCGCGGCATCGTTTTCAATGGGAGCCAATGAAGACTTGCTGCTTGTGAAGCCAGAAGAAGTGTCCGGTGGAATCCAAGCCTGGATTCGGAAGGAGGAAGACCTGAAAGCAGAGGGGACAGTGTTCAAAGTCACTTGGCAGTGACCCGGGGCAAGGAAGACGAATGCCCACCGTCGTCGACAGATTCAGGTCGTTCATGGGTGTCTTGACTCTTCAGCCACGAGGTCCAGGAGGCGTCGAGGACGACCAGGAGCTGGATTCAGCGTGTACCACAAAGTATGCAGCTGACTGCGGTGTCGGCGACCCGATTGGAGACAACAAGCCTTCGTAGCAGCAAGTCTCGTGGAAAGAACAAAAAGTCAATGGTGCAGACCAGCAAGGTCTGAGGGACTCACCCAGCGAGGGTAAGTCAGGGCAGGGCTGGAGCAACCAGGGGAGCCCTTTGGATTGGTAATAAAGTCTTCAGGGGACCCACAAGCCGGCTGTCAAGGGATTGCAAAGACGCCTCGGGAGGATTCCTTCAACAGGGGCCCACGGTCACTCGGGACGGGGTAGGCCGCTAATTTTGGGAGGGATCTCTGCTAGAGGCTGGGACCACACGTGGTCCAAAGCACAGGTTCGTAGAACGTCGTGAAGGGGTTGCACTCGAAAATAGTGCACGGTACCCAGGGACTGCGGTTCCTCATCACTCGTGGGGTCCACTTGCCTCAGCTTCGCTGGGGACTCACGATGGCCTTGGAGAAGTCAGGAAATCCTCTTCCTGGGCTGTAGGGACTTTGGGCTCCAGCAGGAGCGGCGTAGTTTGCAACCATCGTTGTAGTTTTTGGTGCCTGCCAAGCAGGGGAGTCACTCCTTGACTCCAAGGGAGATTCTTCAGTCTTTCAGAGGTAGTGGAACGTCGAAGGTCCGGGATTCTTCTTCAGAGCGTCATCCAGGGATATCTATTTTGCAAGGTCAAGGGTTCCCTATCTTATACTAAAAGGAAGGGAGGGACTAGCTCTATGACCCCACCTATGGGAGGGTCAGGGGAGTGGGTGGCTACACCCACTTCCCTTTGTCCAGTTTCATGCCAGAGCAGGGGCAGGTAGCCCCTGAGCCGGTTTGAACTGGTGTATGCACAGAGGAGCCTTCTGCTCCCCCAGTGCAGGACTTCAAAGCACTCTAGGAGTGCACCCAGCCAGCCCCAATACACTAACCCCTGTCTGGGAGGTGGTCACACCTCCCTGGGACAGGATACCTATTGTTGGGCCTCCTCCACTGCGAGTTTCAGTCATCAGCAGGAGGGCAGCCCATGGTCTGTGACTGGTGGCATCCATTTTGTGATGCCATGGCTCTTCAGGATTCTACCGCGTTTATACAGTAGGTACATGTCTATCCCTCTACAAGGGTGGGATCATACTCCCACACCAGGTACTGGTGTGGGGGTATGATTCCAAGGTGTTTGACACCAAACACGACATGTTTTGATGCAGCCATTCCAAAGTTAGCATTAACCGCAAGGTTATAATGCACTTAAGAGTATATGGTTTGACCGCATTCACAAACAGCCCCAGAGAATGGACTCTGAGAGCTGCAGAGGGGCCCTGCTCAGGCAGAGGCACCCTCTCACATAGAAACTAAGCACCCTGCCCTCAGGATTGATAGGGCCTGCCTTAGGGGTGACTGATAGGTTTAAATGTGTGTGCAGGGGAGATATAGGGAACCTATATCTCAGTGAGGGGTGCTAGCACCTCCTCACCCAGGCTGCAGTAGCAGGCCTGTGGTGTCAGATTTAGTCTGCTTCCCAGGGGTGGCATAATACATGCTTCAGCCCCTGGTAGGCCTGTGAAGTACCTATGCCCTTGGTACCTAAGGTACCATATACTAGGGACTCATACGGTACCACAGTATCCAATCACTAGTGCACCTAGAGTGCACTCCAAGTCGTTTAGAGAGAACAGAGAGGCTGGGGCCCAGATTGGCAGGGTCCGAGCCAGACTATAGCCAGAAACCAGTGTAAACATCAGAAAAAAGTGGGGGCAACATAAGAGGCAGATCCTACTCTCCTACACAACCCCCCCAAACACAGGGACACTAAACTAACCTTGACCAGTTGAGGCTTCGTGCTCTAAGTGGAAATGCCTTGAGAGTCCATCTGCATTGGCATGTTGGGTCCCAGGCCTATGTTCCACTGTATAGTCCATCCCCTGTAGGGAAATGGACCACCTTAAAAGTTTTGGGTTTTCACCTTTCATCTGTTTAAGCCATAGGAGGGGCTTGTGGTCAGTCTGAACTATGAAGTGAGTGCCAAACAAGTATGGCCTCAGCTTCTTCAGGGCCCACACCACAGCAAAGGCCTCCCTCTCTATAGCTGACCAACGTTTCTCTCTAGGGGTCAGCCTCCTGCTAATAAAAGCTACTGGCTGGTCTTGACCTTCATCATTCAGTTGAGACAGTACAGCTCCCACACCCAGCTCAGAAGCATCTGTTTGGACAATGAACTTTTGGTGTAGTCTGGACTCTGTAAGATGGGGGCAGTCCACATGGCCTGCTTTAGGTCTTCAAATGCCTTCTGACAGCTAGCTGTCCACTGAACCTTTTTTGGCATTTTCTTTGAGGTCAGATCATTCAAGGGGGTCACTATAGATCCATATCCCTTTACAAACCTCCTATAGTACCCAGTCAGGCCCAAGAAGGCTCTCACCTGTGTCTGGGTGGTTGGAGCAACCCATTCCATTATGGTTTGGATTTTGCTCTGTAAAGGCTGAACCTGGCCTCCACCTACAAGGTGGCCCAGGTACACAACCTGACTCTACCCTATCTGGCACTTAGTGGCCTTGATAGTGAGGCCTGCTTTCTGCAGAGCCTCCAAAACATTTCTGAGGTGGACCAGGTGATCCTGCCAGGAGGAACTAAAGACAGCAATATCATCTAGATAAGCTGAGCAATAAGTTTCCATCCCTGCCAGAACTTTGTTCACCAACCTCTGAAAAGTGGCAGGTGCATTTTTCAATCCAAAGGGCATCACCACAAAGTGGTAGTGCCCACCAGGAGTCGAAAATGCTGTTTTGGCTTTTGCATCATCAGCTAACCTGATCTGCCAGTAGCCAGCTGTTAGGTCAAATGTACTCAGATACTTGGCTGAGGCCAAAGTATCAATCAGCTCATCTGCCCTTGGTATGGGATAGGCATCAGTCCTGGTGACTGCATTGAGGCCTCTGTAGTCTACACAAAACCTCATTTCTTTCTTACCACCCTGGGTATGAGGCTTGGGTACTAGGACTACTGGGCTAGCCCAAGAGCTATCTGAAGGTTCAATCACACCTAACTCCAACATTTTCTGGACTTCAGTCCTGATACAGTCCCTGACATGGTCAGGTTGCCTGTAGATTTTACTCTTGACAGGCAGACTGTCCCCAGTGTCCACCTCATGGGTGCACCAGGTAGTCTGACTAGGGATCAGGCTAAACATATGTCTGTACTGCTGCAGAACTTGTCTGCACTCAGTTTGCTGATGGTCAGTGAGGCTGCTTGCCAAAGCAACACCATCGACTGACCCATCATCAGGGTTCTGTGAGAGCAGGTCAGGGAGAGGGTCACTCTCCTCCTCCTGTTCCTCATCAGTTGCCATGAGCAAGCCCATGTCAGCCCTGTCAACATATGGTTTCAATCTGTTGACATGGAGCACCCTCAGGGGGCTCCTGGGAGTTCCAAGATTCACCAGATAGGTGACTTCTCCCTTTTGCTCCACTATTGTATGGGGGCCACTCCATTTGTCTTGGTTGGCTGCTGGGGCCACAGGCTCCAACACCCACACTTTCTGTCCTGGCTGGTACACAGTCAGCACAGCCTTTTGGTCATGCCAAGCTTTTTGTAATTCTTGGCTGGCCTCCAGGTTTTTGGTTGCCTTCTTCATGTATTCGGCCATCCTGGAGCGGAGACCAAGTACATAGTCCATCACATCCTGTTTGGGGGTTTGAGAGGTAACTCCCAGCCCTCTTTTACCAAACATAATGGACCTCTTACAGGATGCCCAAACAGAAGCTCAAATGGGCTGTAACCAACCCCCTTCTGTGGAACCTCTCTGTATGCAAACAACAGGCAGGGAAGAAGAAGGTCCCATTTCCGCCTAAGCTTCTCTGGGAGTCCTTTAATCATTCCCTTCAGGGTTTTGTTGAAACGTTCAACCAACCCATTGCATTGTGGGTGATAGGGGTGGTGAACTTATAAGTTACACCACACTCCTTCCACATTGCTTTCAAATATCCTGACATGAAGTTGGTACCTCTGTCAGAGATGACCTCCTTTGGGAAACCCACTCTGGAGAAAACTCCAATGAGGGCTCTGGCCACCACAGGGGCTGTGGTGGTCCTCAGAGAATTGCCTCTGGGTACCTGGTGGCATGATCCACTACCACCAGGATAAATCTGTGCCCAGATGCAGTTTGAGGGTCAAGGGGACCAACAATGTCAATCCCTACCCTTTCAAAGGGTACCCCCACCACAGGTAGTGGTATCAGGGGGCCTTTGTGGTGCCACCTGCCTTGCCACTGGCTTGGCATGTGACACAGGAGCGACAAAACTCCTTTGTGTCCTCTGACATATGTGGCCAATGAAAATGTGGAACAAGCCTGTCCCAGGTCTTGTTTTGGCCCAAGTGACCTGCTAAAGGGATATCATGTGCTAGGGTCAAGAGGAACCCCTAAACTTCTGAGGTATTACCAACCTCCTGGTGGCTCCAGTGGCTGGATCTCTACCCTCAGAATATAGGAGTCCCTCATCCCAATAAACTTTATGGGACCCACTAGCACTCCCAGCAGCCTCAGCAGCAGCCTGCTGTCTGAGGGGTTCAAGAGAGGGGCAGCACTGTTGCTCCTTACTCAGATCTTCCTAGAAGGGCCCCCTGCCCCCAAGAACTCAACCTGATCAGGCTCAAGTCCCTCTGGGGCAGTTCCTTCTTCAGTATCTGCTCCTCCTCCCTCAAGAGGGGAATCAGTGATCTGAGACAGAGGGAAGGCACTGCCTTACCCCTACTGCTCCTCTTCTTGGGAAGCATCTGGTCCATGGTTTCAGGATCCAGAGCTGGTTCAGTGTCATGCATTTTGGCCTGTGACCTGGTCACAGCAAATACCTCTGCAGGGATGCCCAACATCTCAGCATGAGTCCATAACTCTACTTCAGACCAGGCTGAAGTTTCTAGATCATTGCCCAATAGACATTCTACAGGGAGGTCTGCACTGACTACAACCTTCTTGAGGCCAGTTACCCCTCCCCAGGAGAAATTCACAACTGCCAGACTATGGTTGGTCCTGACATTGCTTGCATTGGTCACCTGGTACATTTCGCCCAGGATGATCTGTCCAGGGTCCACAAGATCCTCTGCTACCATGGTGACACTAGCACCTGTGTCCCTAAATGCCTAAGCCTGCTTGCCATTTATTACAGGCTGCTGTTTGTATTTGCCCAGATTACTGGGGCTCACCAGGAAGGACATGTCAATGTCTCCATCACAAATCAGCATTGCCTGAGTGGGTACTCTGACTAGGCCAGAGTCCACTTCAGAACCCAGGGTCAACCCTACTACACCCTTATTCTGAGTACCACCTCCACCAGTAGCTGAACTAGGGGGAACAGTTGCCTTAGGGGCAGGAGTGGAGGTGGTTTGGTCTTTGGACTTGTTACAATCAGAAGTCCAGTGCCCTTTCTGTTTACAGAATTTGCTCCAGGGCTTCTTTTGGCCTTTTCCCTTGTTGGATTGTGACTCCACACCAGATGCAGATTTTTGGGGCCCTTGTGAAGACTTCTGGTCTTTTGACTTATCCCCACTTTTCTCAGAGCCCTTAGAATCCTGCTTCTTTGTGTCACCCCCTTGGTTCTGGGTTTTCTGCCTCACCCTGGTTCTGACCCACTTGTCTGCCTTCTTTCCCAATTCTTGGGGAGAGGTCAGATCTGAGTCCACCAGGTATTGATGCAACAACTGGTTCTGGCAATTATTAAGGATCTGTTCTCTCATCATTAGATTATACAATCCCTTGAAATCAGTAACCCTACTGCCAACCAGCCAACCCTCCAGAGCCTTGGTTGCACAATCTACAAAGTCAGACCAGTCCTGAGTCTGTGCCTTCTGGGTGTCTCTGAACTTCAACCTGTACTGCTCAGTGGTTAAGCCAAACCCATCTATCAGTGCACTCTTCAGGACTTCATAGTCATCAGCATCCTCTTCTCTAACAGTGAGGAGCTTGTCTCTACCTTTATCTGAAAAGGAGAGCCACAAGATTGCTGCCCACTGCTTTTGGGGGACCTGTTGTACTCTACAGGCCCTTTCCATAGCAGTTACCCACTTATGGATATCATCCCCACTCTGGTAGGGAGGAACAACCTTGCTCAGGTTCCTATGGTCTGGAATATATTCTCTGCCTCTAGGGACACTGTTGCTGCCACCAGGGGTTCTAACCCCTCTTTCTAGAAGCTCTCTGGAGCTCCAGGGCTTCTTTATCTAATGCCAACTGCTTGGTTTTGAGGGCAAATCTTGCTTCCTCATACTGCAGCAGTTTGTACATTCTGTCAGAGGAGGTCTCTCTTCTTGGGAAGTAGGAGTTCCTCTGGTAGACAGATTCTCTGCCAGAGTGATAGGAGTGGTCAGATTCCATAGAAAGGGACCTAGGCCTCTCCCCCACTATGTCAGTTCTCTTAGGGAGAATTCCTCTGTCCTGTTCAGACCCCTTGGGATCTGGCCCTACAACCACAGAGTCTTGGTCATCCTGATGTCCATCATCTGACCCAGACACTGTAATTGACCCACTCACTGATTCAGACCCATTAGCTCCTAGAGCCAATCTAAGGTCATCTGCTGTCAGCAGATCTATCAGGTGTAGTGTGGAGGGACTCTGTCCTAGCTTCAGGTGCCTTGCAGCACACATGGCTTTCAAGTCAAAGAAAGTCATGTCCTTATACTGAGGCTGAGTGGATCCACTGGGTCCACCCCTTAAGGACATTCTAGTGTTGTGCAGTGTTGTACTACCTACACTAGTTTGTGGCCTACTGATACTAGCTTGAGCTGTAGAAAGGGTGTGCTATCCCTTGGCACACAGCTCTAAGTTCAGTAGAACCTATTGATACTAAGCTTGACTTTATATGTACCTTGAGTACCTATAGTGGTTTTCAGTTAGTAATTCAAATAGAGATTTTCTGGTAAAACAATAGCAAGCTGGAATCCCACACGCTGCCACCAATGTGAGAAGTTGGCCTGGTATATGCTGTTCACTAGTTAAAGTGGACACCTTGCACCAATACAATTCGACTCTTATGGTAGGTAGGTTTAAGACAACCTTTACAGAAAGCTATCCTAGTGGTAGCTGTGGAGAGCAGCCTTCAGGCTAAGTCTTGGAGGAATGTAAAGCAGCTTGTTTTACCACACAATCTCTTGAATCACCAAATGAAAAGACACCACACAGGTATATATATCAAATATATATGTATTTATTACTAAACAACTCTCTGCTTATCTCTTGTGAGATTAGAAGTCAGGAAGATATGCACAAATCAACGTTTCACAATAAATTAAGCACAAATATGGCTGGGGCCCTAGGGGCGTACCAGACCATATACTAAAAAAGAGACTTGAGAACAACGACTTGCAAAGGGACAAGGCCCAGGGCCTTCAGAAGTGCTGGGGCCTCACGAAACCACCCAAGGTAGGAAAGTAAAGGACCCACGGGGGACGCGTGCAGTGAGAGATCACAGGCGCGGATCGCCGTAGACTTCAATGGGGCAAGTCGCGGTTGGAAATTACGAGTTTAAGGGCACTTCGGGAGTAGCTACAAGTAAGTCACTTACAGGGTAAGTAGTTCTAGGGCCAACACCCACAGGAGCACCGTAGTGCTGGAGTTACCTCACCCAGGGAAGCCGGGTGCATAGGTGTCCTTTGGTGTCGGGTCGCGGCGTCGTTTTCAATGGGAGCCAATGAAGACTTGCTGGAGAGTGTGAGACACTGTGGAGAGGTGTGGTGCAGCGGCCAGGGCAGCTGACTTCGGCGCACAGGGTTCACGGTTCGATCCCCGGCTCCGGCGGCAGCTTAGCTCAGCACCATGTGACTCTGGGCAATAGCTCACTTAATTTCCACTACGGCCCCCAGCGCCTTGAGACCCGTAAGGGTGAGTAGCTGCGCTATATAAAAACGGACTTACTTACTTACTAATTTACTTACTTACTGCTTGTGAAGCCAGAAGAAGTGTCCGGTGGAATCCAAGCCTGGATTTGGAAGGAGGAAGACCTGAAAGCAGAGGGGACAGTGTTCAAAGTCACTTGGCAGTGACCCGGGGCAAGGAAGACGAATGCCCACCGTCGTCGACAGATTCAGGTTGTTCATGGGTGTCTTGACTCTTCGGCCACGAGGTTCAGGAGCTGTCAAGGACAACCAAGAGCTGGATTCAGCGTGTCCCACAAAGTCTGCAGCTGACTGCGGTGTCGGCGACCCGATTGGAGCCAACAAGCCTTGGTAGCAGCAAGTCTTGTGGAAAGAACAAAAAGTCAATGGTGCAGACCAGCAAGGTCTGGGGGACTCACCCAGCGAAGGTAAGTCAGGGCAGGCCTGGAGCAACCAGGGGGAGCTCTTTGGATTGGTAATAAAGTCTTCAGGGGACCCACAAGCCGGCTGGCAAGGGATCGCAAAGACGCCTCAGGAGGATTCTTTCAACAGGGGCCCACGGTCACTCGGGACGGGGTAGGCTGCTGATTTTGGGAGGGATCTCTGCTAGAGGCTGGGACCACACGTGGTTTAAAGCACAGGTTTGTAGAACGTCGTGAAGGGGTTGCACTCGAAAATAGTGCACGGTACCCAGGGACTGCGGTTCCTCATCACTCGTGGGGTCCACTTGCCTCAGCTTCGCTGGGGACTCACGATGGCCTTGTAGAAGTCAGGAAATCCTCTTCCTGGGCTGCAGGGACTTCAGGCTCCGGAGGGAGCGGCGTAGTTTGCGACTGTCGTTGTAGTTTTTGGTGCCTGCCAAGCAGGGGAGTCACTCCTTGACTCCAAGGGAGATTCTTCAGTCTTCCAGAGGTAGTGGAACGTCGAAGGTCTGGGATTCTTCTTCAGAGCGTCGTCCAGGGATATCTATTTTGCAAGGTCAAGGGTTCCCTATCTTATACTAAAAGGAAGGGAGGGACTAGCTCTATGACCCCACCTATGGGAGGGTCAGGGGAGTGGGTGGCTACACCCACTTCCCTTTGTCCAGTTTCGCGCCAGAGCAGGGGCAGGTAGCCCCTGAGCCGGTTTGAACTGGTGTATGCACAGAGGAGCCTTCTGCTCCCCCAGTGCAGGACTTCAAAGCACTCTAGGAGTGCACCCACCCAGCCCCAATACACTAAACCCTGTCTGGGAGGTGGTCACACCTCCCTGGGACAGGATACCTATTGTTGGGCCTCCTCCACTGCGAGTTTCGGTCATCAGCAGGAGGGCAGCCCAGTGTCTGTGACTGGTGGCATCCATTTTGTGATGCCAGGGCTCTTCAGGATTCTACCGCGTTTCCACAGTAGGTACATGTCTATCCCTCTAGAAGGGTGGGATCATACTCCCACACCAGGTACTGGTGTGGGGGTATGATTCCAAGGTGTTTGACACCAAACACGACATGTTTTGATGCAGCCATTCCAAAGTTAGCATTAACCGCGAGGTTATAATGCACTTAAGAGTATATGGTTTGACCGCATTCACAAACAGCCCCAGAGAATGGACTCTGAGGGTTGCAGAGGGGCCCTGCTCAGGCAGAGGCACCCTCTCACATAGAAACTAAGCACCCTGCCCTCAGGATTGATAGGGCCTGCCTTAGGGGTGACTGATAGGTTTAAATGTGTGTGCAGGGGAGATATAGGGAACCTATATCTCAGTGAGGGGTGCTAGCACCTCCTCACCAAGGCTGCACCTCCTCACCCAGGCTGCCTCACACAGGCCTGTGGTGTCAGATTTAGTCTGCTTCCCAGGGGTGGCATAATACATGCTTCAGCCCCTGGTAGGCCTGTGAAGTACCTATGCCCTTAGTACCTAAGGTAACATATACTAGGGACTCATACGGTACCACAGTATCCAATCACTAGTGCACCTAGAGTGCACTCCAAGTCGTTTAGAGAGAACAGAGAGGCTGGGGCCCTGATTGGCAGGGTCCCAGCCAGACTATAGCCAGAAACCAGTGTAAACATCAGAAAAAAAGTGGGGGCAACATAAGAGGCAGATCCTACTCTCCTACATGAGCGCTGATGACCGCAGTGTAGGCCGGAGGCAGCGGTCAGCAAGGGCCCACAGCCACGTGGCGTTGAGTTGAGCTGTACAGTTAGTGTCACCTGAAGCAACCAGCGTGTGTGGAGCTGCGATGATGCGTGGTCCGGGCGGGCCGCACTGGTAGCAATGTCTTTTGCCTAATGAATTCTGTCTTAATAAGTCCACGTGGCGTTGACTTGTGGTGCACTGAGTTAGTGGCACCTGAAGCACTCAGCGTGTGCACAGCCTGCAATGATGCGTGGTCCGGCCGGGCCACACTGGTAGCAATGTCTTTTGTCTAATGAATTCTGCCTTAATAAGGCTACGTGGCGATGACTTGTGGTGCACTGAGTTAGTGGCACCTGAAGCACTCAGCGTGTGCGCAGCCTGCGATGATGCGTGGTCCGGGCGGGCCGCACTGGGAGCAATGTCTTTTGCCTACTGGACTGCGTCATCTGCAATCGGGACTCGATCTGAATTGTGAGCCCTGCTGTCCGCAGTGTAGATCGAAGGCAGTAGTCTGTACAGACATAAGTCTGTGGTGCTCTGCTGCTGGGTTCGCAGGGGGCCTGTGTCGAGGAGGCCGGCGGTCACGGCGGAGGCCTCGTGGCAGGGTGAGGGCTGCCGCCCTGGCAGATGCTTTCGCCTTCCCACAAGTGAACCACGCCCATAGCCCCAGCCTATTATTTCATACTCCTACGCTGGAGTGGGGTACGTTGGACCAGCCCACTCCGCTTCCGCTTCCAGGGGGGGACAACACAGCTACATGACCGAGATCTTCCCCACTGCCTGAGGTAACATGGTTGCGTCTATTGTCCACAGCACTATAAGCACCAGCAGTATATGTCCACATGGAGAAGTTTGTGCTCTGCATAGTGAGGTCTGTCTACCACATCACCGCTACACTTGGTATTGTGTGCATTTTTATTGATGGGTGACTTGCGTCCTTCACACATACTTGGTTGCCACATCTCCCAACATTCAGCTATTGTGTGGCTGAGGGACCATGCCGTTTTGGAGGGTCCGCTGTCCTGTTCTGCGCTGCCTCTGTGGTAGTAGGGAGGGGGGTGGTCCGGGGTGGAGGTCCTGAGAGTGATGGCAGTGGGTGTTGTGGCCTTCTTGGGTGTCGGAGCCTCATGGTCAGTAGCTCTATGATATGTGTTGGTCTTTAGATGTGGTTATGGGCTGGGCTCCCTTTCACACTGTAGGTAGTCGTCCTGCTTTACACCAGTAAAAGGCAGATGTTAAATTCTTACTGCTAACGCAGCTTATCCCCTGTTTTTGGATCGCAACCCAGATTTGGCTGCTCGTTGAAAATATCGGGAAGTGGTGTTTTCGTGTTATTTTTGCACGAGAACGCCAACTCTGCATTAGTCATCAGTGATGTCACTGACCATGTCATGAATGATGTAATAGGTGACGTCATCAGCAGTGCATTGCGGGGGCGCGAGTTATAGTTAGGTGAACTAACTATAACGGCCGAATTTCTCTGGTTTTGTACGAGTGAAATGTCCAACTAACTATAACGTCCCTAAAACCTGTGGTTTTTTCAGTGAATTTCTAAGGTTTTTTAATGCTAATTTCTAACTATAACGTCCCTGAAACCTATGGTTTTTCAGTGAATATCAAAGGTCTTTTAAATGCTAATTTCTAACTATAACGTCCCTGAAACCTGTGGTTGTTTCAGTGAATTTCAAAGGTTTTTTAAATGCTAATTTCTAACTATGCCTACAAAGGTAGGACATGTGCAGAACGAGCAAGAAAGGCGCAGAAAGAAGCAATAGAAATGCAGAAAGAGGCAACAGAAGTCCAAAAAGTCAAAGAAAGGTGCAGAAAGAAGCAAGAGATGTGCACAAAGAACCAAAAGAGGAGCAGAAAGAGGCCTTGTTGCAAAGTCATCCTGTGCCCCCAACTTTTTGCTGACTGGTACTGCTGGTAACTGACTCTGACTAACCAGGCCCGGAACTAGTGATATGCTGAAAGACACTTAGAATACAGTGAAAACACCTACATACACTAGGGTACACTATGGGTTGTGGTACCCCTGTGATTGGCATGACCTCCCCTGTATGGCCCTAGTACATAATAGGGCAGGGGCATTAAAACTACCTCTAACTAAGAGGTGCAGAAGGAGGCAAGAGAAGTAGAGAAAGAAGCAAGACAGGTGCCAAAAGAGGCAAGAGACGTGCAGAAGAAAGCAAGTGAAGTGCAGAAAGAGGCAAATGAGGTGCAGAAAGAAGCAAGAGCAGTGCAGAAAGAACCAACAGAGGTGTAAAAAGAGGTAAGAGAGGTGCAGAAACAGGCAAGAGAAGTGCACAAAGAGGCAAGAGAATTGCTGAAAGAAGCAACAGAGGTGTACAAAGAAGCAAGAAAAGTGGAGAAAGAGGCAAGTGAGATGCAAAAACAGGCAGGAAAGGTACAGAAAGACGGAAGACGAGTGCAGAAAGAGACAACAGGGGTGCAGAAAGAAGCATATGAGGTGCAGAAATAGGCAACAGACATGCAGAAAGAGGGAAGAGAGGTGCAGAAAAAGCCAAGAAAAGCGCAGAAAGAGGCAAAAGAGGTACATAAAGAGACAACAAGGGTGCAGAAAGAAGCAAGACAGGTGCAGAAAGGAGCAAGTGAGGTGCAGAAAGAGCCAACAGGGGTGCAGAGAGAGGCAAGAGAAGTGCAGAAACAGGCAAGAGAAGTGCACAAAGAGGCAAGAGAATTGCTGAAAGAAGCAACAGAGGTGAAGAAAGAAGCAAGAGAAGTGCAGAAAGAGGCAAGTGAGATGCAAAAACAGGCAGGAAAGGTACAGAAAGAGGGAAGATGAGTGCATAAAGAGACAACAGGGGTGCAGAAAGAAGCAAATGAGGTGCAGAAAGAGGCAACAGACGTGCAGAAAGAGGGAAGAGAACTGCAGAAAAAGGCAAGAAAAGTGCAGAAAGAGGCAAAAGAGGTACATAAAGAGACAACAGGGGTGCAGAAAGAAGCAAGACAGGTGCAGAAAGAAGCATGGAAAGTGCAGAATGAAGCAACAGGGGTGCAGAAAGAGGCAAGAGAAGTGTAGAAAGGAGCAAGTGAGGTGCAGAAAGAGCCAACAGAGGTGCAAAAAGAGGCAAGAGAGGTGCAGAAACAGGCAAGAGAAGTGCACAAAGAGGCAAGAGAATTGCTGAAAGAAGCAACAGAGGTGTAGAAAGAAGCAAGAAAAGTGCAGAAAGAGGCAAGTGAGATGCAAAAACAGGCAGGAAAGGTACAGAAAGAGGGAAGACGAGTGTAGGAGAGTAGGATCTGCTTCACATGGGTACCCCCACTTTTTGCTGATGCTTCACTGTTTTTCGACTTTAGTCTGGCTGGGGCCCTGCTAATCAGAACGCCAGCCTAGCTGCTTCCTCTCTAAAATGGTTTCCATGTGCCTTAGGCACATCTCTGATTGGAATCTGGAGTGCCCTTGTAAGTCCCTAGTATATGGTATACTATGTACCCAGGGCATAGGTACCTCAGAGGCCTGCCAGGGGCTGAAGCATGTATTGTGCCACCCCTGGAAGGCCAGCCAAGAGACACCACAGGTCTGCTACTGCAGCCTGGGTAAGGTGGTGCATGCACCCCTTACTGTGATATAGGCTACCTATATCACTACATACATACACACATATAAACCTATAAGTCACTCCTATGGCAGGCCTTATCAATCCTGAAGGCAGAGTGCGTGGTTCCTATGTGAGAGGGTGCCCCTGCATGAGCTGGGCCCCTCTGCAGCGTTCGGAGACCCTTCTCTGATGCTGTTTGTAGTGCAGCCCGACCATATACTCTTAAGCGCATTATAACCTCGCGTTAAATGCTAACTTTGGGATGGCTGCACGGAAACATGTCGTGTTTGGTGTCAAACATCTTGGAATACTACCCCCCCGCCAGTTCTGGCGGCGGGGGTAGCATTCCACCCTTCTAGAGGGAGAGACATGTACACACCGGTATACCCGGTACTGACTTTCCAGAGCCCTGGCATCACAAAATGGATGCCGCTGCCACAGACACGAGTCTGACCTCCTGCTGCTGACCGAAACTCCGGCAGGGGAGGCCTGGACAATAGGTTTCCTGTCCCAGGGAGGTGTAACCACCTCCCCAGACAGGATAGTGTGTATTGGGGCTGGGCGGGAGCACTCTCTGGTGCTTTGAAGTCCTGCACTGGGGGCACATTTGGTGTCCCTGTGCATACCCCAGTTCAAACCGGATCAGGGGCTTCCAGCCCCTGCTCTGGCGCGAAACTGGACAAAGGGAAAGGGGTGTAACCACCCCTCTGCCCTGACCCTCCCATAGGTGGGTCCACAGAGTAGGTCCAACCCCCTACCTTAGTATAAGTAGGGGACCCCAGTCCTTAGGACTTTAGATTAACCTGGACGAAACTCTGACACAGAATCCTGGACCTTCGACGCTCTACTTCAAGATTAGAGGACTGAAGAATCTCCCTTGGGGTCAAGGAGTGACTCCCCTGCTTGGCAGGCACCAAAGAAGCAATTGTCCGGTCTGCATCGCTGAAGCTCCCGCCAGACGCCAAAGTCTTTGCATCACCAGAGGTGGATTACCAGACTTCCCCGAGGCTGCCCTGAGTCCCCAGCAAAGCTGAGGCCTGTAGCTGTCGTGGGTAATGTGGAACCATGACCCCTGGACACCGATCGCATTTGCAAGTACATCCTCTTCTGGGTCTCTCACGAAGTCGTGCTTTGGGCTGCGAGTAGCCCCAGCCTCCAGCACCAACTGTACTGAAGATCACTGGCCTCCACTCTACGAGTGTCCTGTGAGCCAGCTCCACGTGCGTCGACTCGAGGCTCCTTTGCGGTCACTAGTCCGTTGGCTAGTAGGCCCTCCCGAAGGCCAATCTTCTTCTGCTTGGGCTCGCTGGTTGCTCCAGGCGTGCCCTGACTTACCCTCGCTGGGTGAGTCCCACAGACCTTACTGGTCTGCAACATCGTACTTCTTCCATTTCCACGAGACTTGCCGTTGCCAAGGCTTGTTGGGTCCAATCCGGTCGCCGACACACCTGCAATCGACAGACATCGTGGGACAGCTCGAATCCAGCTCCTGGTCATCGTCGACACCTCCTGGGCCTCGTGGCTGAAGAGTCAAGATGACCGTCAACCTATCTGAAGCACTCGACATCGGTGGGCATCTGCTCATCGCCTTCCTGGTCACTGGCTAGTGACCCAGACTCTGTCCCCTCTGCTTTCAGGTTCTTCAGATCTTCGATCCACCTTTGGATCTACCCGAACACTTTCGACTTGGCCGCCAGCAGCACTTTGCAGCAGATCGCCATTGAAAGCGACAACGAAACCCGACCCCGAAAGACACCTATGCACCCGGCTCCCCTGGGTGAGGTAACTCGAGTACTCCGGTGCTCCCGTGGGTATTGACACTAGAACAGCCTAGTTCTCAAAGGGTTTGCTCCAAGTCCTCCTCTAAGTGTCCCTTTTCTTTTAAATTCAAACCGCGACTTTCCCCATAGAAGTTAACGGCGAATCGCGGCTGTGTTCATACACTGCACGCGTCCCCCGTGGGTCCCCTGTGTCACTACCTTGGGTGGTTCCTTGTGGTCCAAGCACTTCTACAGGCTCTAGGCCCTGTGTCTAGCTCAGTCGTGGTTCTTATACCACTTTATTGGTATATGATTTGGTACGCCCCTAGGGCTCAAACGTGTATTTGTGCTATTACTGTAGATAACTAACTTATAATTTATGTACTTCGAACTCTAGCCTCATAAAGAGACTAGAGGGGTGTGTTTAGCAATAAATACATATATTTTGAATATATACCTGGTGTGGTCCTCTTTCATTTGGTCACTCAAGAGATTATAGACTGGTAAAACAAGCTGCTTTACATTCCTTCAAGACTTAGCCTGAAGGCTGCTCTCCATAGCTACCACTAGGATAGCTTTCAATAAAGGTTGTCTTTAACCTATCTCCAATAAGGGGTTGTTTGGACTGGTGCAAGGTGCCCACTATAATTAGTGGACAGCATATGCCAGGCCAACTTCTCACAACGAGTGCAGAAAGAGAAAACAGGGGTGCAGAAAGAAGCAAACGAGGTGTAGAAAGAGGCAACAGACGTGCAGAAAGAGGGAAGAGAGGTGCAGAAAAAGGCAAGAAAAGTGCAGAAAGAGGCAAAAGAGGTACATAAAGAGACAACAGGGGTGCAGAAAGAAGCAAGACAGGTGCAGAAAGAAGAATGGAAAGTGCAGAATGAAGCAACAGGGGTGCAGAAAGAGGGAAGAGAGGTGCAGAAAAAGGTAAGAAAAGTGCAGAAAGAGTCAAAAGAGGTACATAAAGAGACAACAGGGGTGCAGAAAGAAGCAAGACAGGTGCAGAGAGAAGCATGGAAAGTACAGAATGAAGCAACAGGGGTGCAGAAAGAGACAAGAGAAGTGCAGAAACATGCAAGAGAAGTGCACAAAGAGGCAAGAGAATTGCTGACAGAAGCAACAGAGGTGTAGAAAGAAGCAAGAAAAGTGCAGAAAGAGGCAAGTGAGATGCAAAAACAGGCAGGAAAGGTACAGAAAGAGGGAAGACGAGTCCAGAAAGAGACAACAGGGTTGCAGCAAGAAGCAAATGAGGTGCAAAAATGGGCAACAGACGTGCAGAAAGAGGGAAGAGAGGTGCAGAAAGAGGCAAAAGAGGTACATAAAGAGACAACAGGGGTGCAGAAAGAAGCAAGACAGGTGCCAAAAGAAGCATGGAAAGTGCGGAATGAAGCAACAGGGGTGCAGAAAGAGGCAAGGGAAGTGTAGAAAGGAGCAAGTGAGGTGCAGAAAGAGCCAACAGAGGTGCAAAAAGAGGCAAGAGAGGTTCAGAAACAGGCACGAGAAGTGCACAAAGAGGCAAGAGAATTGCTGAAAGAAGCAACAGAGGTGTAGAAAGAAGCAAGAAAAGTGCAGAAAGAGGCAAGTGAGATGCAAAAACAGCCAGGAAAGGTACAGAAAATGGGAAGACGAGTGCAGAAAGAGACAACAGGGGGTGCAGAAAGAAGCAAATGAGGTGCAGAAAGAGGCAACAGACGTGCAGAAAGAGGGAAGAGATGTGCAGAAAAAGGCAAGAAACGTGCAGAAAGAGGCAACAGAGGTACATAAAGAGACAACAGGGGTGCAGAAAGAAGCAAGACAGGTGCAGAAAGAAGCATGGAAAGTACAGAATGAAGCAACAGGGGTGCAGAAAGAGTCAATAGAAGTGCAGAAACAGGCAAGAGAAGTGCACAAAGAGGCAAGACAATTGCTGAAAGAAGCAACAGAGGTGTAGACAGAAGCAAGAAAAGTGCAGAAAGAGGCAAGTGTGATGCAAAAACAGGCAGGAAAGGTACAGAAAGAGGGAAGACGAGTGCAGAAAGAGACAACAGGGGTGCAGAAAGAAGCATGGAAAGTGCAGAATGAAGCAACAGGGGTGCAGAAAGAGGCAAGACAAGTGCAGAAACAGGCAAGAGATGTGCACAAAGAGGCAAGAGAATTGCTGAAAAAAGCAACAGAGGTGTAGAAAGAAGCAAGAAAAGTGCAGAAAGAGGCAAGTGAGAAGCAAAAACAGGCAGGAAAGGTACAGAAAGAGGGAAGACGAGTGCATAAAGAGACAACAGGGGTGCAGAAAGAAGCAAATGAGGTGCAGAAAGAGGCAACAGACGTGCGGAAAGAGGGAAGAGAACTGCAGAAAAAGGCAAGAAAAGTGCAGAAAGGGGCAAAAGAGGTACATAAAGAGACAACAGGGGTGCAGAAAGAAGCAAGACAGGTGCAGAAAGAAGCATGGAAAGTGCAGAATGAAGTAACAGGGGTGCAGAAAGAGGCAAGAGAAGTGTAGAAAGGAGCAAGTGAGATGCAGAAAGAGCCAACAGAGGTGCAAAAAGAGGCAAGAGAGGTGCAGAAACAGGCAAGAGAAGTGCACAAAGAGGCAAGAGAATTGCTGAAAGAAGCAACAGAGGTGTAGAAAGAAGCAAGAAAAGTGCAGAAAGAGGCAAGTGAGATGCAAAAACAGGCAGGAAAGGTACAGAAAGAGGGAAGACGAGTGCAGAAAGAGACAACAGGGGTGCAAGAAGAAGCAAATGAGGTGCAGAAAGAGGCAACAGACGTGCAGAAAGAGGGAAGAGAGGTGCAGCAAAAGCCAAGAAAAGGGCAGAAAGAGGCACATAAAGAGATACATAAAGAGACAACAGGGGTGCAGAAAGAAGCAAGACAGGTACAGAAAGAGACAAGTGAGATGCAAAAAGAGGCAGGAGAGGTACAGAAAGAGGCAAGACGAGTGCAGAAAGAGACAACAGGGGTGTAGAAAGAAGGGACGAGAGGTGCAAAAAAAGGCAAGAAAAGTGCAAAAAGAGGGAAGAGAGGTGCAGAAAAAGGCAAGAAAAGTGCAGAAAGAGGCAACAGAGGTACATAAAGAGACAACAGGGGTGCAGAAAGAAGCAAGACAGGTGCAGAAAGAAGCATGGAAAGTACATAATGAAGCAACAGGGGTGCAGAAAGAGACAATAGAAGTGCAGAAACAGGCAAGAAAAGTGCACAAAGAGGCAAGAGAATTGCTGAAAGAAGCAACAGAGGTGTAGAAAGAAGCAAGAAAAGTGCAGAAAGAGGCAAGTGAGATGCAAAAACAGGCAGGAAAGGTACAGAAAGAGGGAAGACGAGTCCAGAAAGAGACAACAGGGTTGCAGCAAGAAGCAAATGAGGTGCAAAAATGGGCAACAGACATGCAGAAAGAGGGAAGAGAGGTGCAGAAAAAGGCAAGAAAAGTGCAGAAAGAGGCAAAAGAGGTACATAAAGAGACAACAGGGGTGCAGAAAGAAGCAAGACAGGTGCCAAAAGAAGCATGGAAAGTGCGGAATGAAGCAACAGGGGTGCAGAAAGAGGCAAGGGAAGTGTAGAAAGGAGCAAGTGAGGTGCAGAAAGAGCCAACAGAGGTGCAAAAAGAGGCAAGAGAGGTGCAGAAACAGGCACGAGAAGTGCAGAAAGAGGCAAGAGAATTGCTGAAAGAAGCAACAGAGGTGTAGAAAGAAGTAAGAAAAGTACAGAAAGAGGCAAGTGAGATGCAAAAACAGGCAGGAAAGGTACAGAAAATGGGAAGACGAGTGCAGAAAGAGACAACAGGGGTGCAGAAAGAAGCAAATGAGGTGCAGAAAGAGGCAACAGACGTGCAGAAAGAGGGAAGAGAGGTGCAGAAAAAGGCAAGAAAAGTGCAGAAAGAGGCAACAGAGGTACATAAAGAGACAACAGGTGTGCAGAAAGAAGCAAGACAGGTGCAGAAAGAAGCATGGAAAGTACAGAATGAAGCAACAGGGGTGCAGAAAGAGGCAATAGAAGTGCAGAAACAGGCAAGAGAAGTGCACAAAGAGGCAAGAGAATTGCTGAAAGAAGCAACAGAGGTGTAGAAAGAAGCAAGAAAAGTGCAGAAAGAGGCAAGTGAGATGCAAAAACAGGCAGGAAAGGTACAGAAAGAGGGAAGACGAGTGCAGAAAGAGACAACAGGGGTGCAGAAAGAAGCATGGAAAGTGCAGAATGAAGCAACAGGGGTGCAGAAGAGGCAAGACAAGTGCAGAAACAGGCAAGAGATGTGCACAAAGAGGCAAGAGAATTGCTGAAAGAAGCAACAGAGGTGTAGAAAGAAGCAAGAAAAGTGCAGAAAGAGGCAAGTGAGATGCAAAAACAGGCAGGAAAGGTACAGAAAGAGGGAAGACGAGTGCATAAAGAGACAACAGGGGTGCAGAAAGAAGCAAATGGGGTGCAGAAAGAGGCAACAGACGTGCGGAAAGAGGGAAGAGAACTGCAGAAAAAGGCAAGAAAAGTGCAGAAAGGGGCAAAAGAGGTACATAAAGAGACAACAGGGGTGCAGAAAGAAGCAAGACAGGTGCAGAAAGAAGCATGGAAAGTGCAGAATGAAGTAACAGGGGTGCAGAAAGAGGCAAGAGAAGTGTAGAAAGGAGCAAGTGAGATGCAGAAAGAGCCAACAGAGGTGCAAAAAGATGCAAGAGAGGTGCAGAAACAGGCAAGAGAAGTGCACAAAGAGGCAAGAGAATTGCTGAAAGAAGCAAGAGAGGTGTAGAAAGAAGCAAGAAAGGTGCAGAAAGAGGCAAGTGAGATGCAAAAACAGGCAGGAAAGGTACAGAAAGAGGGAAGACGAGTGCAGAAAGAGACAACAGGGGTGCAGAAAGAAGCAAATGAGGTGCAGAAAGAGGCAACAGACGTGCAGAAAGAGGGAAGAGAGGTGCAGAAAAAGCCAAGAAAAGGGCAGAAAGAGGCAAAAGAGGTACATAAAGAGACAACAGGGGTGCAGAAAGAAGCAAGACAGGTACAGAAAGAGACAAGTGAGATGCAAAAACAGGCAGGAGAGGTACAGAAAGAGGCAAGACGAGTGCAGAAAGAGACAACAGGGGTGTAGAAAGAAGGGAAGAGAGGTGCAAAAAAAGGCAAGAAAAGTGCAGAAAGAGGCAAAAGAGGTACATAAAGAGACAACAGGGGTGCAGAAAAAAGCAAGACAGGTGCCGAAAGAAGCATGGAAAGTGCGGAATGAAGCAACAGGGGTGCAGAAAGAGGCAAGAGAAGTTTAGAAAGGAGCAAGTGAGGTGCAGAAAGAGCTAACAGAGGTGCATAAAGAGGCAAGAGAGGTGCAAAAACAGACAAGAGAAGTGCACAAAGAGGCAAGAGAATTGCTGAAAGAAGCAACAGTTGTAGAAAGAAACAAGAGAAGTGCAGAAAGAGGCAAGTGAGATGCAAAAACAGGCAGGAAAGGTACAGAAAGAAGGAAGACAAGTGCATAAAGAGACAACAGGGGTGCAGAAAGAAGCAAATGAGGTGCAGAAAGAGGCAACAGACGTGCAGAAAGAGGGAAGAGAACTGCAGAAAATGGCAAAAAAAGTGCAGAAAGAGTCAAAAGAGGAGCATAAAGAGACAAGAGGAGTGCAGAAAGAAGCAAGACAGGTGCAGAAAGAAGCATGGAAGGTGCAGAATGAAGCAACAGGGGTGCAGAAAGAGGCATGAGAAGTGTAGAAAGGAGCAAGTGAGGTGCAGAAAGAGCCAACAGTGGTGCAAAAAGAAGCAAGAGAGGTACAGAAACAGGCAAGAGAAGTGCACAAAGAGGCAAGAGAATTGCTGAAAGAAGCAACAGAGGTGTATAAAGAAGCAAGAAAAGTGCAGAAAGAGGCAAGTGAGATGCAAGAACAGGCAGGGAAAGTTACAGAAAGAGGGAAGACGAGTGCATAAAGAGACAAAGGGGTGCAGAAAGAAGCAAATGAGGTACAGAAAGAGGCAACAGACGTGCAGAAAGAGGGAAGAGAACTGCAGAAAAAGGCAAGAAAAGTGCAGAAAGAGGCAAAGAGGTACATAAAGAGACAACAGGGTGCAGAAACAATCAAGACAGGTGCAGAAAGAAGCATGGAAAGTACAGAATGAAGCAACAGGGGTGCAGAAAGAGGCAAGAGCAGTGCAGAAACAGGCAAGAGAAGTGCACAAAGAGGCAAGAGAATTGCTGACAGAAGCAACAGAGGTGTAGAAAGAAGCAAGAAAAGTGCAGAAAGAGGCAAGTGAGAAGCAAATACAGGCAGGAAAGGTACAGAAAGAGGGAAGACGAGTGCAAAAGAGACAACAGGGGTGCAGAAAGAAGCATGGAAAGTGCAGAATGAAGCAACAGGGGTGCAGAAAGAGGCAAGAGAAGTGCAGGAACAGGCAAGAGAAGTGCACAAAGAGGCAAGAGAATTGCTGAAAGAAGCAACAGAGGTGTAGAAAGAAGCAAGAAAAGTGCAGAAAGAGGCAAGAGAGATGCAAAAACAGGCAGGAAAGGTACAGAAAGAGGGAAGACGAGTGCAGAAAGAGACAACAAGGGTGCAAAAACAAGCAAATGAGGTGCAGAAAGAGGCAACAGACGTGCAGAAAGAGGGAAGAGAGGTACAGAAAAAGGCAAGAAAAGTGCAGAAAGAGGCAAAAGAGGTACATAAAGAGACAACAGGGGTGCAGAAAGAAGCAAGACAGGTGCCAAAAGAAGCATGCAAAGCGCGGAATGAAGCAACAGGGGTGCAGAAAGAGGCAAGAGAAGATTAGAAAGGAGCAAGTGAGGTGCAGAAAGAGCCAACAGAGGTGGAAAAAGAGGCAAGAGAGGTGCAGAAACAGGCAAGAGAAGTGCACACAGAGGCAAGAGAAATGCTGAATGAAGCAACAGAGGTATAGAAAGAAGCAAGAAAAGTGCAGAAAGAGGCAAGTGAGATGCAAAAACAGGCAGGAAAGGTACAGAAAGAGGGAAGACAAGTGCAGAAAGAGACAACAGGGGTGCAGAAAGAAGCAAATGAGGTGCAGAAAGAGGCAACAGACGTGCAGAAGGAGGGAAGAGAGGGGCAGAAAAAGCCAAGAAAAGTGCAGAAAGAGGCAAAAGAGGTACATAAAGAGACAACACGGGTGCAGAAAGAAGCAAGACAGGTGCAGAAAGAAGCATGGAAAGTGCGGAATGAAGCAACAGGGGTGCAGAAAGAGGCAAGGGAAGTGTAGAAAGGAGCAAGTGAGGTGCAGAAAGAGCCAACAGAGGTGCAAAAAGAGGCAAGAGAGGTGCAGAAACAGGCACGAGACGTGCACAAAGAGGCAAGAGAATTGCTGAAAGAAGCAACAGAGGTGTAGAAAGAAGCAAGAAAAGTGCAGAAAGAGGCAAGTGAGATGCAAAAACAGGCAGGAAAGGTACAGAAAGAGGGAAGACGAGTGCATAAAGAGACAACAGGGGTGCAGAAAGAAGCAAATGGGGTGCAGAAAGAGGCAACAGACGTGCGGAAAGAGGGAAGAGAACTGCAGAAAAAGGCAAGAAAAGTGCAGAAAGGGGCAAAAGAGGTACATAAAGAGACAACAGGGGTGCACAAAGAGGCAAGACAGGTGCAGAAAGAAGCATGGAAAGTGCAGAATGAAGTAACAGGGGTGCAGAAAGAGGCAAGAGAAGTGTAGAAAGGAGCAAGTGAGATGCAGAAAGAGCCAACAGAGGTGCAAAAAGATGCAAGAGAGGTGCAGAAACAGGCAAGAGAAGTGCACAAAGAGGCAAGAGAATTGCTGAAAGAAGCAAGAGAGGTGTAGAAAGAAGCAAGAAAGGTGCAGAAAGAGGCAAGTGAGATGCAAAAACAGGCAGGAAAGGTACAGAAAGAGGGAAGACGAGTGCAGAAAGAGACAACAGGGGTGCAGAAAGAAGCAAATGAGGTGCAGAAAGAGGCAACAGACGTGCAGAAAGAGGGAAGAGAGGTGCAGAAAAAGCCAAGAAAAAGGGCAGAAAGAGGCAAAAGAGGTACATAAAGAGACAACAGGGGTGCAGAAAGAAGCAAGACAGGTACAGAAAGAGACAAGTGAGATGCAAAAACAGGCAGGAGAGGTACAGAAAGAGGCAAGACGAGGTGCAGAAAGAGACAACAGGGGTGTAGAAAGAAGGGAAGAGAGGTGCAAAAAAGGCAAGAAAAGTGCAGAAAGAGGCAAAAGAGGTACATAAAGAGACAACAGGGGTGCAGAAAAAAGCAAGACAGGTGCCGAAAGAAGCATGGAAAGTGCGGAATGAAGCAACAGGGGTGCAGAAAGAGGCAAGAGAAGTTTAGAAAGGAGCAAGTGAGGTGCAGAAAGAGCCAACAGAGGTGCAAAAGAGGGAAGAGAGGTGCAAAAACAGACAAGAGAAGTGCACAAAGAGGCAAGAGAATTGCTGAAAGAAGCAACAGAGTTGTAGAAAGAAACAAGAGAAGTGCAGAAAGAGGCAAGTGAGATGCAAAAACAGGCAGGAAAGGTACAGAAAGAAGGAAGACAAGTGCATAAAGAGACAACAGGGGTGCAGAAAGAAGCAAATGAGGTGCAGAAAGAGGCAACAGACGTGCAGAAAGAGGGAAGAGAACTGCAGAAAATGGCAAAAAAAGTGCAGAAAGTGTCAAAAGAGGAGCATAAAGAGACAAGAGGAGTGCAGAAAGAAGCAAGACAGGTGCAGAAAGAAGCATGGAAGGTGCAGAATGAAGCAACAGGGGTGCAGAAAGAGGCAAGAGAAGTGTAGAAAGGAGCAAGTGAGGTGCAGAAAGAGCCAACAGTGGTGCAAAAAGAAGCAAGAGAGGTACAGAAACAGGCAAGAGAAGTGCACAAAGAGGCAAGAGAATTGCTGAAAGAAGCAACAGAGGTGTATAAAGAAGCAAGAAAAGTGCAGAAAGAGGCAAGTGAGATGCAAGAACAGGCAGGGAAAGTTACAGAAAGAGGGAAGACGAGTGCATAAAGAGACAAAAGGGGTGCAGAAAGAAGCAAATGAGGTACAGAAAGAGGCAACAGACGTGCAGAAAGAGGGAAGAGAACTGCAGAAAAAGGCAAGAAAAGTGCAGAAAGAGGCAAAAGAGGTACATAAAGAGACAACAGGGTGCAGAAACAATCAAGACAGGTGCAGAAAGAAGCATGGAAAGTACAGAATGAAGCAACAGGGGTGCAGAAAGGGGCAAGAGCAGTGCAGAAACAGGCAAGAGAAGTGCACAAAGAGGCAAGAGAATTGCTGACAGAAGCAACAGAGGTGTAGAAAGAAGCAAGAAAAGTGCAGAAAGAGGCAAGTGAGAAGCAAATACAGGCAGGAAAGGTACAGAAAGAGGGAAGACGAGTGCAAAAGAGACAACAGGGGTGCAGAAAGAAGCATGGAAAGTGCAGAATGAAGCAACAGGGGTGCAGAAAGAGGCAAGAGAAGTGCAGGAACAGGCAAGAGAAGTGCACAAAGAGGCAAGAGAATTGCTGAAAGAAGCAACAGAGGTGTAGAAAGAAGCAAGAAAAGTGCAGAAAGAGGCAAGAGAGATGCAAAAACAGGCAGGAAAGGTACAGAAAGAGGGAAGACGAGTGCAGAAAGAGACAACAAGGGTGCAAAAACAAGCAAATGAGGTGCAGAAAGAGGCAACAGACGTGCAGAAAGAGGGAAGAGAGGTACAGAAAAAGGCAAGAAAAGTGCAGAAAGAGGCAAAAGAGGTACATAAAGAGACAACAGGGGTGCAGAAAGAAGCAAGACAGGTGCAGAAAGAAGCATGGAAAGTGCGGAATGAAGCAACAGGGGTGCAGAAAGAGGCAAGGGAAGTGTAGAAAGGAGCAAGTGAGGTGCAGAAAGAGCCAACAGAGGTGCAAAAAGAGGCAAGAGAGGTGCAGAAACAGGCACGAGAAGTGCACAAAGAGGCAAGAGAATTGCTGAAAGAAGCAACAGAGGTGTAGAAAGAAGCAAGAAAAGTGCAGAAAGAGGCAAGTGAGATGCAAAAACAGGCAGGAAAGGTACAGAAAATGGGAAGACGAGTGCAGAAAGAGACAACAGGGGTGCAGAAAGAAGCAAATGAGGTGCAGAAAGAGGCAACGGACGTGCAGAAAGAGGGAAGAGAGGTGCAGAAAAATGCAAGAAAAGTGCAGAAAGAGGCAAAAGAGGTACATAAAGAGACAACACGGGTGCAGAAAGAAGCAAGACAGGTGCAGAAAGAAGCATGGAAAGTGCAGAATGAAGCAACAGGGGTGCAGAAAGAGGCAAGAGAAGTGCAGAAACAGGCAAGAGAAGTGCACAAAGAGGCAAAAGAATTGCTGAAAGAAGCAACAGAGGTGTAGAAAGAAGCAAGAAAAGTACAGAAAGAGGCAAGTGAGATGCAAAAACAGGCAGGAAAGGTACAGAAAGAGGGAAGACGAGTCCAGAAAGAGACAACACGGGTGCAGCAAGAAGCAAATGAGGTGCAAAAATGGGCAACAGACGTGCAGAAAGAGGGAAGAGAGGTGCAGAAAAAGGCAAAAAAAGTGCAGAAAGAGTCAAAAGAGGAGCATAAAGATACAAGAGGAGTACAGAAAGAAGCAAGACAGGTGCAGAAAGAAGCATGGAAGGTGCAGAATGAAGCAACAGGGGTGCAGAAAGAGGCAAGAGAAGTGTACAAAGGAGCAAGTGAGGTGCAGAAAGAGCCAACAGAGGTGCAAAAAGAAGCAAGAGAGGTACAGAAACAGGCAAGAGAAGTGCACAAAGAGGCAAGAGAATTGCTGAAAGAAGCAACAGAGGTGTATAAAGAAGCAAGAAAAGTGCAGAAAGAGGCAAGTGAGATGCAAAAACAGGCAGGAAAGTTACAAAAAGAGGGAAGACGAGTGCAGAAAGAGACACCAGGGGTGCAGAAAGAAGCAAGACAGGTGCAGAAAGAAGCATGGAAAGTGCAGAATGAAGCAACAGGGGTCCAGAAAGAGGCAAGAGAAGTGCAGAAACAGGCAAGAGAAGTGCACAAAGAGGCAAGAGAATTGCTGACAGAAGCAACAGAGGTGTAGAAAGAAGCAAGAAAAGTGCAGAAAGAGGCAAGTGAGATGCAAAAACAGGCAGGAAAGGTACAGAAAGAGGGAAGACGAGTGCAGAAAGAGACAACAGGTGTGCAGAAAGAAGCATGGAAAGTGCAGAATGAAGCAACAGGGGTGCAGAAAGAGGCAAGAGAAGTGCAGAAACAGGCAAGAGATGTGCACAAAGAGGCAAGAGAATTGCTGAAAGAAGCAACAGAGTGTGAGAAGTTGGCCTGGCATATGCTGTCCACTAATTATAGTGGGCACCTTGCACCAGTCCAAACAACCCCTTATTGGAGATAGGTTAAAGACAACCTTATTGAAAGCTATCCTAGTGGTAGCTATGGAGAGCAGCCTTCAGGCTAAGTCTTGAAGGAATGTAAAGCAGCTTGTTTTACCAGTCTATAATCTCTTGAGTGATCAAATGAAAGAGCACCACACCAGGTATATATTCAAAATATATGTATTTATTGCTAAACACACCCCTCTAGTCTCTTTATGAGGCTAGAGTTCGAAATACACAAGTTATAAGTTATTTAAACACAGTAGTAGCACAAATACACGTTTGGGCCCTAGGGGCGTACCAAACCATATACCAATAAAGTGGTATGCGAACCACGACTGAACTAGACACTAGGCCTAGAGCCTCTAGAAGTGCTTGGACCACAAGGAACCACCCAAGGTAGTGACACAGGGGACCCACGGGGGACGCGTGCAGTGTAAATACACAACCGCGATACGCCGTTAACTTCTATGGAGAAAGTCGCGATCAGGAAATTAAAGAAAAGGGACACTTAAAGGAGGACTTGGAGCAAACCCTTTGAGAACTAGGTCGTTCTAGAGTCTCTACCCATGGGAGCACCGGAGTACTCGTGTTACCTCACCCAGGGAAGCCGGGTGCATAGGTGCCTTTCGGGGTCGGGTTTCGTTCGTCGATTTGAATGGCGATCTGCTGCAAAGTGCTGCTGGCGACCAAGTGGAAAGTGTCCGGGTGGATCTAAGAGTGGATCGGAGATCTGAAGAACCTGAAAGCAGAGGGGACAGAGTCTGGGTCACTAGCCAGTGACCAGGAAGGCGATGGACAGATGCCCACCGATGTCGCTTGCTTCAAGTGCATTGACGGTTGTCTTGACTCTTCAGCCACGAGGTCCAGGAGGCGTTGTCGGCAACCAGGAGCAGGATTCGGGCTGGTACACGATGTTTGTCGAGTGCTGAGGTGTCGGCGACCAGATTGGACCCAATAAGCCTTGGCAACGGCAAGTCTCGGTGAAGATGAAGATCGTCGATGGTGCAAACCAGAAAGGTCTGAGGAACTCACCCAGCAAGGGTAAGTGAGGGCAGGCCTGGAGCAACCAGGGTGCCCAAGAAGAAAAGGATTGGCCTTCGTGAAGGGCTACTAGCCAACGGGCTAGCAACCCGAAGGAGCCTCGAGGCGTCGCACGTGGATCTGGCTCACAGGACACTCGTGGAGTGGAGGCCAGTGGTCTTCGGTACAGTTGGTGCTGGAGGCTAGGGCTACTCGGAGCCCAAAGCACAACTTCATGAGAGACCAGAAAGAGGATGCACTTGCAAATGTGCTCGGTGTCCAGGGGTCACGGTTCCACGTTACCCACGACAGCTACGGGCCTCAGCTTTGCTGGGGACTCAGGGCAGCCTCGGGGAAGTCTAGAAATCTACCTCTGGTGATGCAAAGACTTCGGCGTCCGACGGGAGCTTAGGCGATGCAGACCGGACAATTGCTTCTTTGGTGCCTGCCAAGCAGGGGAGTCACTCCTTGACCCCAAGGGAGATTCTTCTGTCCTCTAGTCTTTAGTAGAGCGTCGAAGGTCCAGGATTCTGTTTCAGAGTTTCATCCAGGGATAATCTAAAGTCCTAAGGACTGGGTTCCTATACTTATACCAAGTTTAGGGGTTGGACTACTCTGTGGCCCCACCTATGGGTGGGTCAGGGCAGAGGGGTGGCTACACCCCTTTCCCTTTGTCCAGTTCGCGCCAAAGCAGGGGCTGCAAGCCCCTGATCCGGTTTGAACTGGGGTATGCACAGGGACACCAAGTGTGCCCCCAGTGCAGGACTTCAAAGCACCCGAGTGCTCCCGCCCAGCCCCAATACACATTATCCTGTCTGGGGAGGTGGTCACACCTCCCTGGGACAGGAAACCTATTGTCCAGGCCTCCCCTGCCGGAGTTTCGTCCAGCAGCAGGAGGCCAGACTCGTGTCTGTGGCAGCAGCATCCATTTTGTGATGCCAGGGCTTTAGAAAGAAGTTACCGGCCAGGCCAGAGTTAACATGTCTCTCCCTCTAGAAGGGTGGAATGCTACCCCCGCCGCCAGAATTGGCGGGGGGCAGTATTCCAAGATGTTTGACACCAAACACGACATGTTTAGGTGCAGCCATTCCAAAGTTAGCATTTAACGCGAGGTTATAATGCGCTTAAGAGTATATGGTCAGGCTGCACTACAAACAGCATCAGAGAAGGGTCTCCGAACGCTGCAGAGGGGCCCTGCTCATGCAGGGGCACCCTCTCACATAGGAACCACGCACTCTGCCTTCAGGATTGATAAGGCCTGCCATAGGAGTGACTTGTAGGTTTATATGTGTGTATGTATTTAGTGATATAGGTAACCTATATCACAGTAAGGGGTGCATGCGCCACCTTACCCAGGCTGCAGTAGCAGACCTGTGGTGTCAGTTTGGATGGCCTTCCAGGGGTGGCATAATACATGCTGCAGCCCCTGGTAGGCCTCTGAGGTACCTAGGCCCTTAGTACATAGTATACCATATACTAGGGACTTATAAGGGCACTCCAGATTCCAATCAGTGATGTGCCTAAGGCACATGGAAACCATTTTAGAGAGGAAGCAGCTAGGCTGGGGTTCTGATTAGCAGGGCCCCAGCCAGACTAAAGTCGAAAAACAGTGAAGCATCAGCAAAAAGTGGGGGTACCCATGTGAAGCAGATCCTACTCTCCTACACAGAGGTGTAGAAAGAAGAAAGAAAAGTGCAGAAAGAGGCAAGTGAGATGCAAAAACAGGAAGGAAAGGTACAGAAAGAGGGAAGACGAGTGCATAAAGAGACAAAAGGGGTGCAGAAAGAAGCAAATGAGGTGCAGAAAGAGACAACAGACGTGCAGAAAGAGGGAAGAGAACTGCAGAAAAAGGCAAGAAAAGTGAAGAAAGAGGCAAAAGAGGTACATAAAGAGACAACAGGGGTGCAGAAACAAGCAAGACAGGTGCAGAAAAAAGCATGAAAAGTACAGAATGAAGCAACAGGGGTGCAGAAAGAGGCAAGAGAAGTGCAGAAACAGGCAAGAGAGGTGCACAAAGAGGCAAGAGATATGCTGACAGAAGCAACAGAAGTGTAGAAAGAAGCAAGAAAAGTGCAGAAAGAGGCAAGTGAGATGCAAAAACAGGCAGGAAAGGTACAGAAAGAGGGAAGACGAGTGCAGAAAGAGACAACAGGGGTGCAGAAAGAAGCATGGAAAGTGCAGAATGAAGCAACAGGGGTGCAGAAAGAGGCAAGAGAAGTGCAGAAACAGGCAAGAGATGTGCACAAAGAGGCAAGAGGATTGCTGAAAGAAGCAACAGAGGTGTAGAAAGAAGAAAGAAAAGTGCAGAAAGAGGCAAGTGAGATGCAAAAACAGGCAGGAAAGGTACAGAAAATGGGAAGATGAGTGCAGAAAGAGACAACAGGGGTGCAGAAAGAAGCAAATGAGTTGCAGAAAGAGGCAACAGACGTGCAGAAAGAGGGAAGAGATCTGCAGAAAAAGGCAAGAAAAGTGCAGAAAGAGGCAAAAGAGGTACATAAAGAGACAACAGGGGTGCAGAAAGAAGAAACACAGGTGCCAAAAGAAGCATGGAAAGTGCGGAATGAAGCAACAGGGGTGCAGAAAGAGGCAATGGAAGTGTAGAAAGGAGCAAGTGAGGTGCAGAAAGAGCCAACAGAGGTGCAAAAAGAGGCACGAGAAGTGCACAAAGAGGCAAGAGAATTGCTGAAAGAAGCAACAGAGGTGTAGAAAGAAGCAAGAAAAGTGCAGAAAGAGGCAAGTGAGATGCAAAAACAGGCAGGAAAGGTACAGAAAATGGGAAGATGAGTGCAGAAAGAGACAACAGGGGTGCAGAAAGAAGCAAATGAGGTGCAGAAAGAGGCAACAGACGTGCTGAAAGAGGGAAGAGAGGTGCAGAAAAACGCAAGAAAAGTGCAGAAAGAGGCAAAAGAGGTACATAAAGAGACAACATGGGTGCAGAAAGAAGCAAGACAGGTGCAGAAAGAAGCATGGAAAGTGCAGAATGAAGCAACAGGGGTGCAGAAAGAGGCAAGAGAAGTGCAGAAACAGGCAAGAGAAGTGCACAAAGAGGCAAGAGAATTGCTGAAAGAAGCAACAGAGGTGTAGAAAGAAGCAAGAAAAGTGCAGAAAGAGGCAAGTGAGATGCAAAAACAGGCAGGAAAGGTACAGAAAGAGGGAAGACGATGTGAGAAGTTGGCCTGGTATAAGCTGTCCACTAATTATAGTGGGCACCTTGCACCAGTCCAAACAACCCCTTATTGGAGATAGGTTAAAGACAACCTTTATTGAAAGCTATCCTAGTGGTAGCTATGGAGAGCAGCCTTCAGGCTTAGTCTTGAAGGAATGTAAAGCAGCTTGTTTTACCAGTCTATAATCTCTTGAGTGACCAAATGAAAGAGGACCACACCAGGTGTAGGAGAGTAGGATCTGCCTCTTATGTTGCCCCCACTTTTTTTCTGATGTTTACACTGGTTTCTGGCTACAGTCTGGCTGGGACCCTGCTAATCAGGGCCCCAGCCTCTCTGTTCTCTCTAAACGATTTGGAGTGCACTCTAGGTGCACTAGTGATTGGATACTGTGGTACCTTATGAGTCCCTAGTATATGGTACCTTAGGTACCAAGAGCATAGGTACTTCACAGGCCTACCAGGGGCTGCAGCATGTATTATGCCACCCCTGGGAATCAGACTAAATCTGACACCACAGGCCTGCTACTGCAGCCTGGGTGAGGAAGTGCTAGCACCCTCACTGAGATATAGGTCCCCTATATCTCTCCTACACACGCATATAAACCTATCAGTCACCCCTAAGGCAGGCCCTATCAATCCTGAGGGCAGGGTGCTTGGCTTCTATGTGAGGGGGTGCCTCTGCCTGAGCAGGGCCCCTCTGCAGCTCTCAGAGTCCATTCTCTGGGGCTGTTTGTGGATGCGGTTAAACCATATACTTTTAAGTGCATTATATCCTCGCGGTAAAATGTTAACTTTGGAATGGCTGCATCGAAACATGTCGTGTTTGGTGACAAACATCTTGGAATACTACCCCCCGCCAGTCCTGGCGGCAGGGGTAGCATTCCACCCTTCTAGAGGGATAGACATGTGCCTACTGTGGAAACGCGGTAGAATCCTGCAGAGCCCTGTCATCACAAAATGGATGCCACCAGTCACAGACACTGGGCTGCCCTCCTGCTGATGACCAACACTCGCTGTGGAGGAAGCCCAACAATAGATATCCTGTCCCAAGGGGGTGTGACCACCTTCCAGACAGGGTTTAGTGTATTGGGGCTGGGTGGGTGCACTCTTAGAGTGCTTTGAAGTCCTGCTCTGGGGGAGCAGAAGGCTCCTCTGTGCATATGCCAGTTCAAACCGGCTCAGGGGCTACCTGTCCCTGCTCTGGCGCGACACTGGACAAAGGGAAGTGGGTGTAGCCACCCACTCCCCTGACCCTCCCATAGGTAGGGTCATAGAGCTAGTCCCTCCCTTTCTTTTAGTATAAGAGGGGGAACCTGTGCATTGCACCCTAGATTTTCCTGGACGACGCTCTGAAAAAGAATCCTGGACCTTCGACGTTCCACTACCTTTGGAAGACTGAAGAATCTCCCTTGGAGTCAAGGAGTGACTCCCCTGCTTGGCAGGCACCAAAAACTACAAACGACAGTTGAAAACTACGCCGCTCCCGCCGGAGTCCGAAGTCCCTGCAGCCCAAGAAGTGGATTTCCTGACTTCTCAAAGGCCATCGTGAGTCCCCAGCGAAGCTGAGGCCAGTGGAGACGAGGAACCGCGACCCCTGGGTACCGTGCACTATTGTCAAGGGCAACCCCTTCACAACGTTTCACGAACTTGTGCTTTGGACCACGTGTGGTCCCAGCCTCCAGCAAGAATCCCTCCTAAGATCAGAGGCCTACCACGTCCCGAGTGACCGTGGGCCCCTGTGAGTGAATCCGTCCGAGGCGTCTTCGCGATCCCTTGCCAGCTGGCTTGTGGGTCCCCAGAAGACTTTCTAAAGAAACCAAAGGGCTCCCCTGATTGCTCCAGGCCCGCCCTAACTTACCCTCGCTGGGTGAGTCCCACAGACCTTGCTCGTCTGCGCCATTGTCTCTTCACACTTTCCCCGAGTCTTCCTGTTACCAAGGCTTGTTGGCTCCGATCGAGTTGCCGACACCGCAGTAAGCTGCAAACATCGTGGGACACGCCGAATCCAGCTCCTGGTCATCATCGACGCCTCCTGGACCTCGTGGCTGAAGAGTCAAGGCAACCACGAACGACCTGAATCTTGCGACGACGGTGGGCATCCATATTCCTTGCCCCGAGTCACTGCCAAGTGACTTTGAACACTGTCCCCTCTGCTTTCAGGTCTTCCACCTTCCGAATCCAGGCTTGGATTCCTCCGGACACTTCTCCTGTCGCCGCAAGCAGCAAGTCTTCACTGGCTCCCATTGAAAACGACGCCGCGACCCGACACCAAAGAACACCTATGCACCCGGCTCCCCTGGGTGAGGTAACTTCAGCACTACGGTGCTCCTGTGGGTGTGGGCCCTAGAACTACTTACCCTGTAAGTGACTTGCTTGTAGCTTCCCTCGAAGTGCCCTAAAACTCTAACTTTCCAAGTGCGACTATCGCACTGACTCGTACATGGTTCGCGCCTGTGTTAGACACACCGCGTCCAACTCCCTTGCAATTCCATCTGTAACCGCGTCCTTCGACTCGTACAAGGACCAATTGGTGTGTTCGCCTCGAACACGCAAGGGACCTTTAACATTGATATTTCAATCGCGTCTGAGTGCATAGACTCGTACAGGATTCGCATCGGTGCCAGGTCACCGCGTCCGTCCCCTGTGGGTCTCCTACAACTACCTGGGGTGGTTCTTGGGGGTCCCTCGATTCTAGATGCCCTAGACCTAGGTCTAGCAAACTAAGATTGTAACATTCAATTGTGCTAAACTTATCCTGATAATATTTGGCTTGTACATATGTTCCTGTCCTCTAATCTCATAAAGAGATTAGTAGAGAGTGTTTATTAATAAATACATATATATTTGATATATATACCTGTGTGGTGTCTTTTCATTTGGTGATTCAAGAGATTGTGTGGTAAAACAAGCTGCTTTACATTCCTTCAAGACTTAGCCTGAAGGCTGCTCTCCACAGCTACCACTAGGATAGCTTTCTATAAAGGTTGTCTTAAACCTATCTACCATAAGAGTCGAATTGTTCTGG
The DNA here is from genome assembly GCA_963921515.1 of Calotriton arnoldi. Lineage (NCBI taxonomy): Eukaryota > Metazoa > Chordata > Amphibia > Caudata > Salamandridae > Calotriton > Calotriton arnoldi. The sequence goes on along the minus strand of CAWUFW010003062.1, from coordinate 1,545,320 downwards.
TGCAAGGTGTCCACTTTAATTAGTGAACAGCATATACCAGGCCAACTTCTCACATTGGTGGGCAGCGTGTGGGATTCCAGCTTGCTATTGTTTTACCAGAAAATCTCTATTTGAATTACTAACTGAAAACCACTATAGGTACTTAAGGTACATATAAAGTCAAGCTTAGTATCGATAAGTTCTACTGAACTTAGAGCTGTGTGCCAAGGGATAGCACACCCTTTCTACAGCTCAAGCTAGTATCAGTAGGCCACAAACTAGTGTAGGTAGTACAACGCTGCACAACACTAGAATGTCCTTAAAGGGTGGAACCAGTGGATCCACTCAGCCTCAGTATAAGGACATGGCTTTCTCTGACTTGAGAGCCATGTGTGTTGAAAGACACCTGAGACTAGGACAGAGTCCCTCAACCCTACACCTGATAGATCTGCTGACAGCAGATGATCTTAGATTGGCTCTAGGAGCTAATGGGTCTGAATCAGTGGGTGGGTCAATTACAGTATCTGGGTCAGATGATGAAAATCCGAATGTCCAGGACTCTGTGATTGAAGGGCCAGGCCTCAAGGGGCCTGAAAAGGACAGAGGAATTCTCCCTAAGAGAACTGACAGAGTGGATGAGAGGCATAGGTCCCCTTCCAGGGAATCTGAGCACTCTTATCACTCTGGCAGAGAATTTGTCCACCAGAGGAACTCATACTTTCCCATAAGAGAGACCTCCTCTGAAAGAATGTGCAAACTGCTGAGGAGTTGCCCTCAGAACCAAGCAGTTGGCACTGGATAGAGAAGCCCTGGAGATCCAGAGAGCTTCTAGACGAGAGGGGTTAGAACCCCTTGGTGGCAGCAACAGTGTCCCTAGAGGCAGAGAATCTATTCCAGACCATAGGAACCTGAGCAAGGTTGTTCCTCCCTACCAGAGTGGGGATGATATCCACAAGTGGATAACTGCTATGGAGAGGGCCTCTAGAGTACAGCAGGTCCCCCAAAAGCAGTGGGCAGCAATCCTGTGGCTCTCCTTTTCAGATAAAGGTAGAGACAAGCTCCTCACTGTTAAAAAAGAAGATGCTGATGATTATGAAGTCCTGAAGAGTGCACTGATAGATGGGTTTGGCTTAACCACTGAACAGTACAGGTTGAAGTTCAGAGACACCCAGAAGGCACAGACTCAGGACTGGACTGACTTTGTTGATTGTGCAACCAAGGCTCTGGAGGGTTGGCTGGTTGGCAGTAGGGTTACTGATTTCAAGGGATTGTATAATCTGATGATGAGAGAACAGATCCTTAATAATTGCCAGAACCAGTTGTTGCATCAGTACCTGGTGGACTCGGATCTGACCTCGCCCCAAGAATTGGGAAAGAAGGCAGACAAGTGGGTCAGAACCAGGGTGAGGCAGAAACCCCAGAACCAAGGGGTGACACCAAGAAGCAAGATCCTAAGGGCTCTGAGAAAGGTGGGGATAAGTCAAAAGACCAGAAGTCTTCACAAGGGCCCCAAAAATCTGCATCTGGTGGGGAGTCACAACCCAACAAGGGAAAAGGCCAAAAGAAGCCCTGGTGCAAATTCTGTAAACAGAAAGGGCACTGGACTTCTGACTGTAACAAGTCCAAAGACCAAACCACCACCACTCCTGCCCCTAAGGCAACTGTTCCCCCTAGTTCAGCTACTGGTGGAAGTGGTACTCAGAATAAGGGTGTAGTAGGGTTGACCCTGGGTTCTGAAGTGGACTCTGACCTAGTCAGAGTGCCCACTCAGGCAATGCTGATTTGTGAGGGAGACCTTAATATGTCCTTCCTAGTGAGTCCCAGTAATCTGGGCAAATACAAACAGCAGCCTGTAATAAATGGCAAACAGGCTTTGGCATTTAGGGACACAGGTGCTAGTGTCACCATGGTGGCAGAGGATCTTGTGGACCCTGGACAGATCATCCTGGGCGAAATGTACCAGGTGACCAATGCAAGCAACGTCAAGACCAACCATAGTCTGGCAGTTGTGAATTTCTCCTGGGGAGGGGTAACTGGCCTCAAGAAGGTTGTAGTCAGTGCAGACCTCCCTGTCGAATGTCTATTGGGCAATGATCTAGAGACTTCAGCCTGGTCTGAAGTAGAGTTATGGACTCATGCTGAGATGTTGGGCATCCCGGCAGAGATATTTGCTGTGACCAGGTCACAAGCAAGAATGCATGACACTGAACCAGCTCTGGATCCTGGAACAATGGACCAGATGCTTCCCAAGAGGAGGAGCAGTAGGGTAAAGGCAGTGCCTTCCCCTCTGTCTCAGATCACAGATTCACCCCCAGAGGGAGGTGAAGCAGATCCTGAAGAAGGAACTGCCCCAGAGGGACTTGAGCCTGATCAGGTTGAGTTCTTGGGGGCAGGGGGCCCTTCTAGGGAAGATCTGACGAAGGAGCAACAGTGCTGCCCCTCTCTTGAACCCCTCAGACAGCAGGCTGCTGCTGAGGCTGCTGGGAGTGCTAGTGGGTCCCATAAAGTTTATTGGGATGAGGGACTCCTATATTCTGAGAGTAGAGACCCAGCCCCTGGAGCCACCAGGAGGATGGTGATACCTCAGAAGTTTAGGGGTTCCTCTTGACCCTAGCACATGACATCCCTTTAGCAGGACACCTGGGCCAAAACAAGACCTGGGACAGGCTTGTTCCACATTTTCATTGGCCACATATGTCAGAGGACACAAAGGAGTTTTGTCGCTCCTGTGTCACATGCCAAGCCAGTGGTAAGGCAGGTGGCACAACAAAGGCCCCCTGATACCACTACCTGTGGTGGGGGTACCCTTTGAAAGGGTAGGGATTGACATTGTTGGTCCCCTTGCCCTCAAACTGCATCTGGGCACAGGTTTATCCTGGTGGTAGTGGATCATGCCACCAGGTACCCAGAAGCAATTCCCCTGAGGACCACCACAGCCCCTGTGGTGGCAAGAGCCCTCATTGGAGTCTTCTCCAGAGTGGGTTTCCCAAAGGAGGTCATTTCTGACAGAGGTACCAACTTCATGTCAGGATATCTAAAAGCAATGTGGAAGGAGTGTGGTGTAACTTACAAGTTCACCACCCCTATCACCCACAATGCAATGGTTTAGTTGAACGCTTCAACAAAACCTTGAAAGGAATGATTAAAGGACTCCCAGAGAAGCTTAGGCGGAAATGGGACCTTCTTCTTCCTTGCCTGTTGTTTGCATACAGAGAGGTTCCACAGAAGGGGTTGGTTACAGCCCATTTGAGCTTCTGTTTGGGCATCCTGTGAGAGGTCCACTGTGTTTGGTAAAAGAGGGCTGGGAGTTACCTCTCAAGCCCCCAAACAAGATGTGATGGACTATGTACTTGGTCTCCGCTCCCGGATGGCAGAGTACATGAAAAAGGCAACCAAAAACCTGGAGGCCAGCCAAGAATTACAAAAAGCTTGGCATGACCAAAAGGCTGTACTGACTGTATACCAACCAGGACAGAAAGTGTGGGTGTTGGAGCCTGTGGCCCCAGCAGCCCTCCAGGAGAAGTGGAGTGGCCCCCATACAATAGTTGAACAGAAGGGAGAAGTCACCTACCTGGTGAATCTTGGAACTCCCAGGAGCCCCCTGAGGGTGCTCCATGTCAACAGATTAAAGCCATATGTTGACAGGGCTGACATGGGCTTGCTCATGGCAACTGATGAGGACCAGGAGGAGGAGAGTGACCCTCTCCCTGACCTGCTCTCTCAGAACCCTGATGATGGGTCAGTAGATGGTGTTGCTCTGGCAAGCAGCCTCACCGACCATCAGCAAACTGAGTGCAGACAAGTTCTGCAACAGTTTAGACATATGTTTAGCCTGACCCCTAGTCAGACTTCCTGGTGCACCCACGAGGTGGACACTGGAGACAGTCTGCCTGTCAAGAATAAAATCTACAGGCAACCTGACCATGTCAGGGACTGTATCAGGACTGAAGTCCAAAAAATGTTGGAGCTAGGTGTAATTGAGCCTTCAGATAGCCCTTGGGCTAGTCCAGTAGTCCTGGTACCCAAGCCTCATACCCAGGGTGGTAAGAAAGAAATGAGGTTTTGTGTAGACTACAGAGGCCTCAATGCAGTCACTAGGACTGATGCCTATCCCATACCAAGGGCAGATGAGCTGATTGATACTTTGGCCTCAGCCAAGTATCTAAGCACGTTTGACCTGACAGCTGGCTACTGGCAGATCAGGTTAGCTGATGATGCAAAAGCCAAAACAGCATTTTCGACCCCTGGTGGGCACTACCACTTTGTGGTAATGCCCTTTGGATTGAAAAATGCACCTGCCACTTTCCAGAGGTTGGTGAATAAAGTTCTGACAGGGATGGAAACTTATTACTCAGCTTATCTAGATGATATTGCTGTCTTTAGTTCCTCCTGGCAGGATCACCTGGTCCACCTCAGGAATGTTTTGGAGGCCCTGCAAAAGCAGGCCTCACTATCAAGGCCACTAAGTGCCAGATAGGGCAGAGTCAGGTTGTGTACCTGGGCCACCTTGTAGGTGGAGGCCAGGTTCAGCCTTTACAGAGCAAGATCCAGACCATAATGGAATGGGTTGCTCCAACCACCCAGACACAGGTGAGAGCCTTCTTAGGCCTATCTGGGTACTATAGGAGGTTTGTCAAGGGATATGGATCTATATTGACCCCCCTGAATGACTTAACTTCCAAGAAAATGCCCAAAAAGGTTCAGTGGACAGTTAGCTGTTGTGAGACGTTGGCCTGGTATATGCTGTTCACTAATTAAAGTGGACACCTTGCACCAGACAATTCGACTCTTATGGTAGATAGGTGTAAGACAACCTTTATAGAAAGCTATCCTAGTGGTAGCTGTGGAGAGCAGCCTTCAGGCTAAGTCTTGAAGGAATGTAAAGCAGCTTGTCTTGCTGTCTTTGGCTTTGCATCATCAGCTAGTCTGATCTGCCAGTAGCCAGCTGTCAGGTCAAATGTGTTTAGATACTTGGCTGAGGCCAAAGTGTCTATTAGCTCATCTGCCCTAGGTATTGGATGGGCATCAGTCCTAGTGACTGCATTGAGACCCCTGTAGTCCACACAAAACCTCATCTCTCTTTTCCCACCATTGGTGTGAGGTTTTGGCACAAGGACCACTGGACTAGCCCAAGGGCTATCTGAGGGTTCAATAACTCCCAAATCCAACATCTTCTGGACTTCTGTCCTGATACAGTCCCTGACATGGTCAGGTTGCCTATAAATCTTATTTTTAATAGGCAGACTGTCCCCAGTGTCCACTTCATGAGTGCACCAGGTGGTCTGACTGGGTGTCAGTGAGAATATGTGCCTGAACTGATTGAGCACCTGTCTGCAATCAGTTTGCTGCTGGGCAGTGAGGCTGCCTGCCAAGGCTACACCATCCACTGACCCATCATCAGGGTTCTGTGAGAGCAGGTCAGGGAGTGGGTCACTCTCTTCCTCCTGTCCCTCATCAGTAGCCATGAGCAAGCCCATGTCTGCCCTGTCCACATATGGTTTTAATCTGTTGACATGGAGAACCCTGTGGGGACTCCTGGGTGTTCCTAGGTCTACTAAGAAGGTAACCTCACCCTTCTGTTCAACAATGGTATGGGGTCCACTCCATTTGTCTTGGAGAGCTGCTAGGGCCACTGGCTCCAACACCCACACCTTCTGTCCTGGCTGGTAAACAGTCAGTACAGCCTTTGGTCATGCCAGGCTTTTTGAAGTTCCTGGCTAGCCTCAAGGTTTTTAGTTGCCTTTTTCATGTACTCAGCCATCCTGGAGCAGAGACCAAGTACATAGTCCACTATGTCTTGCTTTGGGGGCTTGAGAGGTAACTCCCATCCTTCCTTCACCAAGCACAATGGACCCCTGACAGGGTGACCAAACAAAAGTTTAAAAGGGCTGTAGCCAACCCCCTTTTGAGGCACCTCCCTGTATGCAAATAAAAGGCAGGGCAAGAGTATGTCCCATCTTCTCCTAAGCTTCTCTGGGAGCCCTTTAATCATGCCCTTCAGGGTTTTGTTGAATCTCTCAACTAAACCATTGCATTGTGGGTGATAGGGTGTGGTGAACTTGTAAGTCACCCCACACTCCTTCCACATTGCTTTCAAGTATCCAGACATAAAGTTAGCACCCCTGTCTGATACAACCTCCTTAGGGAAGCCCACTCTGGAGAAAATCCCCAGCAGGGCTCTTGCCACCACAGGTGCTGTAGTGGTCCTAAGGGGAATAGCCTCTGGGTACCTGGTGGCATGATCCACTACCACCAGGATAAACCTGTGCCCAGATGCTGTTTTGGGATCCATGGGACCAACAATGTCAATCCCCACTGTGAGAAGTTGGCCTGGTATATGCTGTTCACTAATTAAAGTGGACACCTTGCACCAGAACAATTCGACTCTTATGGTAGATAGGTTTAAGACAACCTTTATAGAAAGATATCCTAGTGGTAGCTGTGGAGAGCAGCCTTCAGGCTAAGTCTTGAACGAATGTAAAGCAGCTTGTTTTACCACACAATCTCTTGAATCACCAAATGAAAAGACACCACACAGGTATATATATCAAATATATATGTATTTATTAATAAACAACTCTCTACTAATCTCTTTATGAGATTAGAAGTCAGGAACATATGTACAAGTCAAATGTTATCAAAATAAGTTTAGCACAATCGAATATCACAATCTTAGTTTGGCTAGACCTAGGTCTAGGGCATCTAGAATCGAGGGACCCCCAAGAACCACCCCAGGTAGTTGTAGGAGACCCACAGGGGACGGACGCGGTGTCCTGGCACCGGTGCGAGTCCTGTACGAGTCTATGCGAACAGACGCGATTGAGATTTCAATGTTAAAGGTCCCTTGCGTGTTCGAGGCGAACACACCGATCGGTCCTTGTACGAGTCGAAGGACGCGGTTACAGATAGAGTTGCAAGGGAGTTGGACGCAGTGTGTCTAACACAGACGCGAACCATGTACGAGTCAGCGCGATAGTCGCACTTGGAAAGTAAGAGTTTTAGGGCACTTCTAGGGTAGCTACAAGCAAGTCACTTACAGGGTAAGTAGTTCTAGGGCCCACACCCACAGGAGCACCATAGTGCTGAAGTTACCTCACCCAGGGAGCCGGGTGCATAGGTGTTCTTTGGTGTCGGGTCGCGGCGTCGTTTTCAATGGGAGCCAGTGAAGACTTGCTGCTTGCGGCGACAGGAGAAGTGTCCGGAGAAATCAAGCCTGGATTCAGAAGATGGAAGACCTGAAAGCAGAGGGGACAGTGTTCAAAGTCTCTTGGCAGTGACTCGGGGCAAGGAAGATGGATGCCCACCGTCGTCGCAAGATTCAGGTCGTTCACGGGTGCCTTGACTCTTCAGCCACGAGGTCCAGGAGGCGTCGACGACGACCAGGAACTGGATTCTGCGTGTCCCACGATGTCTGCAGCTTACTGCGGTGTCGACGACTCGATTGGAACCAACAAGCCTGGGTAACAGCAAGTCTTGGGGAAAGTGTAAAAAGTCAATGGCGCAGACCAGCAAGGTCTGAGGGACTCACCCAGCAAGGGTAAGTTAGGGCAAGCCTGGAGCAACCAGGCGAGCCCTTTGGTTCTGTAGGAAAGCCTTCTGGGGACCCACAAGTTGGCTGGCAAGGGATCGCAAAGATGCCTCGGGAGGATTCGCTCAACAGGGGCCCACGGTCACTCAGGATGTGGTAGGCATCTGATCTTCGGAGGGATTCCTGCTGGAGGCTAGGACCATAAGTGGTCTAAAGCACAAGTTCGTAGAACATTGTGAAGGGGTTGCACTCGACAATAGTGCACGGTACCCAGGGGTCGCGGTTCCTCGTCACTCTTGGGGTCCACTGGCCTCAGCTTCGCTGGGGCTCACGATGGCATTTGACAAGTCAGGAAATCCACTTCTTGGGCTGTAGGGACTTCAGACTCCAGCGGGAGCGGCGTAGTTTGCGACCGTCGTTTGTAGTTTTTGGTGCCTGCCAAGCAGGGTAGTCACTCCTTGACTCCAAGGGAGATTCTTCAGCATTCCAAAGGTAGTGGAACGTCGAAGGTCCAGGATTCTTCTTTAGAGCGTCATCCAGGGAGATCTAGGGTGCAATGCACAGGTTCCCCTCTTATACTAAAAGAAAGGGAGGGACTAGCTCTATGACCCTACCTATGGGAGGGTCAGGGGAGTGGGTGGCTACACCCACTTCCCTTTGTCCAGTTTCACGCCAGAGCAGGGGCAGGTAGCCCCTGAGCCGGTTTGAACTGGGGTATGCACAGAAGGAGCCTTCTGCTCCCCCAGTGCAGGACTTCAAAGCACTCTAAGAGTGCACCCACCCAGCCCCAATACACTAAACCCTGTCTGGGAGGTGGACACACCCCTTGGGACAGGATATCTATTGTTGGGCTTCCTCCACTGCGAGTGTTGGTCATCAGCAGGAGGGCAGCCCAGTGTCTGTGACTGGTGGCATCCATTTTGTGATGCCAGGGCTCTGCAGGATTCTACCGCGTTTCCACAGTAGGTACATGTCTATCCCTCTAGAAGGGTGGAATGCTACCCCCGCTGCCAGGACTGGCGGGGGGTAGTATTCCAAAATGTTTGACACCAAACACGACATGTTTCGATGCAGCCATTCCAAAGTTAGCATTTTACCGCGAGGATATAATGCACTTAAGAGTATATGGTTTAACCGCATCCACAAACAGCACCAGAGAATGGACTCTGAGAGCTGCAGAGCGGCCCTGCTCAGGCAGAGGCACCCCCTCACATGGAAACCAAGCACCCTGCCCTCAGGATCGATAGGGCCAGTTTTAGGGGTGACTGATAGGTCTCATATGTGTGTGTAGGAGGATATGGGGACCTATATCTCAGTGAGGAGTGCTAGCACTTCCTCACCCAGGCTGCAGTAGCAGGCCTGTGGTGTCAGATTTAGTCTGCTTCCCAGGGGTGGCATAATACATGCTTCAGCCCCTGGTAGGCCTGTGAAGTACCTATGCCCTTGGTACCTAAGGTACCATATACTAGGGACTCATAAGGTACCACAGTATCCAATCACTAGTGCACCTAGAGTGCACTCCAAATCATTTAAAGAGAAAGCAGATAGGCTGGGGACCTGAATAGCAGGTTCCCAGCCAAACTAAGTCAAAAACCAACAAAACACCAGGAAAAAGTGGGGGCAACCATGTAGTCAGATTCCACCTTCCTACATAACCCCCCCCAAACGAAAGGAGATGAGGCTAACCTTGTCCAGGTGAGCCTGTATTTACTGAGTGGCCATATAAGGAAGTACCTGCACTAGCATGGTTACCCCCTGTCTTATGGTCCACTAAGTTATCCCTCACCCTAAGGGTATGAGAGGGTCTCCACCATGGGGAATTACTACCTGTGGGGTGTTTTGGTAAAGGACAAGGCTGATGAGGTGTCTGAGCAGGGAAGTGAGACCCTAGGGAAGTTGGTCTCAGTTTCCTCAGATCACTGGTCACCATGTATGCCTGTCTTTCCATGACTGAGCTGCACTTTGCTCTAAGGGTCAACCTTTGGCTGCCTACAGCTGGGGGTTGGGTCCCTTTGGGTGGAACACTGGAGGGACATGGCAGGTTTGGAACCTTTTGGTTCCAGGTTTGTCCTTGCCTAACAGAGTCCTTCTGGGGAAGGTCCCTACACAAAGGTATGGGGGATCCCTCAGTGTGTGGAGGAATTTTCACCTGGCTAGGGCTACTAGACTGGGTGCCCCTAATCTGCTGATGGGGGGTTCCTCTGGACAGGGGGCCCTGTGGGGTCCACTGACCTCCCTGACCTCTGCAGCCCTGGGCTGACTGAGGCAGGGTAGAGAGGGGCAGGTTACCTGCTCCAGACTGGGTACCACCTTGGAAGGGTCCTCTGCCATCAGGGGTGGGGCCAGGCCAGGCCTGACTACCTCTGGGGCAGTTCCTTCACTAGGGGTAGGATCAGTTCCCTGAGGAGGCTGACCCTTACCTGCTGTCTGGGGGAAGGAGACTTTTCTTCAACCCCTGTGCTCTCTTTTGGGGGAGAGTGGGCCATTCTTCCAGGCTCCATCTCTCCAGCATTTCCCTGGGCTGGGGCTGTTGCCATCACAGCCCCACTAGCTTTTCAGGGACGCCTAGCATCTTCAGATGGGTTTGGTGTTCAACTTCAGCCCAGGCTGAAATTTCCAGATCATTGCCCATCAGGCACTCTACAGGCAAGTTGGGGGACACTGCCACTCTTTTTGGGCCTGTGACCCCCTCCCAGCTGAGATTGACTATGGCCATGGGGTGATCTGTCCTGACACCATCAATGTTGGTCACCTGGTATTTAAACTCAGGTAAAAGCTGGTGAGGGGGACTAGTTTCCTGCCACCATGGTGACACTAGCCCCTGTGTCCCTGAATGCCACAGCCTTCTGACCATTAATCATTGGCTCCAGTCTGTACCTGCCCAATGCAATGGGACCCATGGTAAAGGTGGCAAATCCTATACCACCATCAGAGTCTGAGGAGTCTGTTGAGGGGGACCTGTCTAAACTAGGGCCCACCTCTGTTCCCCTTGCAAATGCACCTATCTTTTTGGGCGCACTACTCCCAACTGGAGGATTACTACTGGTAGTACCAGGAGGGGTGGTAGTAATAGCTGGAGGAACAGTTTCTTTATTGCCAATCCTGGGGCAACTGGGATCAGTTTTCCAGTGTCCAGGCTTTTTACAGACATGGCAATATGGTTTCTTTTCAGGAGAGGAAGGAGTTTGGGACCCACCCCCAGAAGAGGACTTTTGGGGCCCTGTAGTGGACTTATCCTTAGATTTATCCCCACCTTTCTCTTGGGACTTGGTAGAATCTTTCTTCTGGTCACCACCCTGATTCTTAGGCCTTACACTGGTTCTGACCCATTTGTCTGCCTTCTTTCCCAATTCTTGGGGAGAGGTCAGATCTGAGTCCACCAGGTACTGGTGTAAAAGCTGGTTTTGACAATTATTAAGGATCTGCTCCCTCATGATCAAATTGTACAATCCTTTGAGATCAGTAACCCTACTGCCAATCAGCCAACCCTCCAGAGCCTTGGTTGCACAATCTACAAAGTCAGTCCAGTCATGAGTCTGTGCCTTCTGGGTGTCTCTGAACTTCAACCTGAACTGCTCAGTGGTTAAGCCAAACCCATCTATCAGTGCACTCTTCAGGACTTCATAGTTATCAGCATCCTCTTCTCTAACAGTGAGGAGCTTGTCTCTACCTTTATCTGAAAAGGAGAGCCACAAGATTGCTGCCCACTGCCTTTGGGGGACCTGTTGTACTCTACAGGCCCTCTCCATAGCAGTTATCCACTTGTGGATATCATCCCCACTCTGGTAGGGAGGAACAACCTTGCTCAGGTTCCTATGGTCTGGAATATATTCTCTGCCTCTAGGGACACTGTTGCTGCCACCAAGGGGTTCTAACCCCTCTCTTCTAGAAGCTCTCTGGATCTCCAGGGCTTCTCTATCCAGTGCCAACTGCTTGGTTCTGAGGGCAACTCTTGCTTCCTCATACTGCAGCAGTTTGCACATTCTTTCAGAGGAGGTCTCTCTTATGGGAAAGTATGAGTTCCTCTGGTGGACAAATTCTCTGCCAGAGTGATAAGAGTGCTCAGATTCCCTGGAAGGGGATCTATGCCTCTCCTCCACTCTGTCAGTTCTCTTAGGGAGAATTCCTCTGTCCTTTTCAGGCCCCTTGGAGGCCTGGCCCTTCAATCACAGAGTCCTGGTCATTCTGATTTTCATCATCTGACCCAGATACTGTAATTGACCCACCCACTGATTCAGACCCATTAGCTCCTAGAGCCAATCTAAGATCATCTGCTGTCAGCAGATCTATCAGGTGTAGGGTTGAGGGACTCTGTCCTAGCCTCAGGTGGCTTTCAACACACATGGCTCTCAAGTCAGAGAAAGCCATGTCCTTATACTGAGGCTGAGTGGATCCACTGGTTCCACCCTTTAAGGACATTCTAGTGTTGTGCAGTGTTGTACTACCTACACTAGTTTGTGGCCTACTGATACTAGCTTGAGCTGTGGAAAGGGTGTGCTATCCCTTGGCACACAGCTCTAAGTTCGGTAGAACTTATTGATACTAAGCTTGACTTTATATGTACCTTGAGTACCTATAGTGGTTTTCAGTTAGTAATTCAAATAGAGATTTTCTGGTAAAACAATAGCAAGCTGGAATCCCACACGCTGCCCACCAATGTGAGAAGTTGGCCTGGTATATGCTGTTCACTAATTAAAGTGGACACCTTGCACCAGAACAATTCGACTCTTATGGTAGATAGGTTTAAGACAACCTTTATAGAAAGCTATCCTAGTGGTAGCTGTGGAGAGCAGCCTTCAGGCTAAGTCTTGAAGGAATGTAAAGCAGCTTGTTTTACCACACAATATCTTGAATCACCAAATGAAAAGACACCACACAGGTATATATATCAAATATATATGTATTTATTTATAAACACTCTCTACTAATCTCTTTATGAGATTAGAGGTCAGGAACATATGTACAAGTCAAATGTTATCACAATAAGTTAAGCACAATCGAATATCACAATCTTAGGTTGCTAGACCTAGGTCTAGGGCATCTAGAATCGAGGGACCCCCAAGAACCACCCCAGGTAGTTGTAGGAGACCCACAGGGGACGGACGCGGTGACCTGGCACCGGTGCGAGTCCTGTGCGAGTCTATGCACTCAGACGCGATTGAGATTTCAATGTTAAAGGTCCCTTGCGTGTTCGAGGCGAACACACCGATCGGTCCTTGTACGAGTCGAAGGACGCGGTTACAGATAGAGATGCAAGGGAGATGGACGCGCTGTGTCTAACACAGACGCGAACCTTGTGCGAGTCAGTGCAATGGAGATCTCAGAGTTACAGGCCCTTTGTGTGTTCGAGGCGAACACCGATCGGACTCAGTACAAGTCGAAGGATACAGTTTTAGATAGTGTTACAAAGGAGATGGACGCGGTGTGTCTAACACAGACGCGAACCCTGTACGAGTCAGCACAATTGTCGCACTTGGAAAGTTAGAGTTTTAGGACACTTCTAGGGAAGCTGCAAGCACGTCACTTACAGGGTAAGTAGTTCTAGGGCCCACACCCACAGGAGCACCGTAGTGCTGAAGTTACCTCACCCAGGGGAGCCGGGTGCATAGGTGTTCTTTGGTGTCGGGTCGCGGCGTCGTTTTCAATGGGAGCCAGTGAAGACTTGCTGCTTGCGGCGACAGGAGAAGTGTCCCGAGGAATCCAAGCCTGGATTCAGAAGATGGAAGACCTGAAAGCAGAGGGGACAGGGTTCAAAGTCACTTGGCAGTGACTCGGGGCAAGGAAGATGGATGCCCACCGTCGTCGCAAGATTCAGGTCGTTCGCGGGTGCCTTGACTCTTCAGCCACGAGGTCCAGGAGGCGTCGACGATGACCAGGAGCTGGATTCGGCGTGTACCACGATGTCTGCAGCATACTGCGGTGTCGGCGACTCGATCGGAGCCAATAAGCCTTGGTAACAGCAAGTCTTGGGGAAAGTGTGAAGAGGCAATGGCGCAGACTAGCAAGGTCTGCGGGACTCACCCAGCAAGGGTAAGTAAGGGCAGGCCTGGAGCAACCAGGGGAGCCCTTTGGTTTATTTAGAAAGTCTTCTGGGGACCCACAAGCTGGCTGGCAAGGGATCGCAAAGATACCTTGGGAGGATTAGCTCACAGGGGCCCACGGTCACTCGGGATATGGTAGGCCTCTGATCTTAGGAGGTGTTCCTGCTGGAGGCTGGGACCACACGTGGTCCAAAGCACAAGTTCGTGGAACGTTGTGAAGGGGTTGCACTCGACAATAGTGCACGGTACCCAGGGGTCATGGTTCCTCGTTACTCTTTGGGTGCACTGGCCTCAGCTTCGCTGGGGACTCACGATGGCCTTTAGAAGTCAGGAAATCCACTTCTTGGGCTGCAGGGACTTCGGACTCGGGCGGGAGCGGCGTAGTTTGCGACCGTCGTTTGTAGTTTTTGGTGCCTGCCAAGCAGGGGAGTCACTCCTTGACTCCAAGGGAGATTCTTCAGTCTTCCAAAGGTAGTGGAACGTCGAAGGTCTGGGATTCTTCTTCAGAGCGTCGTCCAGGGAAATCTAGGGTGCAATGCACAGGTTCCCCCTCTTATACTAAAGGAAAGGGAGAGACTAGCTCTATGACCCTACCTATGGGAGGGTCAGGGGAGTGGGCGGCTACACCCACTTCCCTTTGTCCAGTTTCATGCCAGAGCAGGGGCAGGTAGCCCCTGAGCCGGTTTGAACTGGGGTATGCACAGAGGAGCCTTCTGCTCCCCCAGTGCAGGACTTCAAAGCACTCTAGAGTGCACCCACCCAGCCCCAATACACTAAACCCTGTCTGGGAGGTGGTCACACCCCCTTGGGACAGGATATCTATTGTTGGGCTTCCTCCACTGCGAGTGTTGGTCATCAGCAGGAGGGCAGCCCAGTGTCTGTGACTGGTGGCATCCATTTTGTGATGCCAGGGCTCTGCAGGATTCTACCGCGTTTCCACAGTAGCTACATGTCTATCCCTCTAGAAGGGTGGAATGCTACCCCCGCCGCCAGGACTGGCGGGGGGTAGTATTCCAAGATGTTTGACACCAAACACGACATGTTTTGATGCAGCCATTCCAAAGTTAGCATTTTACCGCGAGGATATAATGCACTTAAAAGTATATGGTTTAACCGCATCCACAAACAGCACCAGAGAATGGACTCTGAGAGCTGCAGAGGGGCCCTGCTCAGGAGAGGCACCCCCTCACATGGGAAGCTAAGCACCCTGCCCTCAGGATCGATAGGGCCTGCTTTAGGGGTGACTGATAAGTCTCATATGTGTGTGCAGGAGAGATATAGGGGACCTATATCTCAGTGAGGAGTGCTAGCACTTCCTCACCCAGGCTGCAGTAGCAGGCCTGTGGTGTCAGATTTAATCTGCTTCCCAGGGGTGGCATAATACATGCTTCAGCCCCTGGTAGGCCTGTGAAGTACCTATGCCCTTAGTACCTAAGGTACCATATACTAGGGACTCATAAGGTACCACAGCATCCAATCACTAGTGCACCTAGAGTGCACTCCAAGTCGTTTAAAGAGAAAGCAGATAGGCTGGGGACCTGAATAGCAGGTTCCCAGCCAAACTAAGTCAAAAACCAACAAAACACCAGGAAAAAAGTGGGGGCAACCATGTAGTCAGATTCCACCTTCCTACAGCCATTTATTACAGGCTGCTGTTTGTATTTGCCCAGATTACTGGGGCTTACTAGGAAGGACATATCAAGGTCTCCATCACAAATCAGCATCGCCTGAGTGGGCACTCTGACTAGGTCAGAGTCCACTTCAGAACCCAGGGTCAACCCTACTACACCCTTATTCTGAGTACCACCTCCACCAGTAGCTGAGCTAGGGGGAACAGTTGCCTTAGGGGCAGGAGTGGTGGTGGTTTGGTCTTTGGACTTGTTACAATCAGAAGTCCAGTGCCCTTTCTGTTTACAGAATTTGCACCAGGGCTTCTTTTGGCCTTTTCCTTGTTGGATTGTGACTCCCCACCAGATGCAGATTTTGGGGCCCTTGTGAAGACTTCTGGTCTTTTGACTTATCCCCACCTTTCTCAGAGCCCTTAGGATCCTGCCTCTTGGTGTCACCCCCTTGGTTCTGGGGTTTCTGCCTTACTCTGGTTCTGACCTATTTGTCTGCCTTCTTTCCCAATTCTTGGGGAGAGGTCAGATCTGAGTCCACCAGGTATTGATGCAACAACTGGTTCTGGCAATTATTAAGGATCTGTTCTCTCATCATCAGATTATACAATCCCTTGAAATCAGTAACCCTACTGCCAACCAGCCAACCCTCCAGAGCCTTGGTTGCACAATCTACAAAGTCAGTCCAGTCCTGAGTCTGTGCCTTCTGGGTGTCTCTGAACTTTAACCTGTACTGCTCAGTGGTTAAGCCAAACCCATCTATCAGTGCACTCTTCAGGACTTCATAATTATCAGCATCCTCTTCTCTAACAGTGAGGAGCTTGTCTCTACCTTTGTCTGAAAAGGAGAGCCACAAGATTGCTGCCCACTGCTTTTGGGGGACCTGCTGTACTCTACAGGCCCTCTCCATAGCAGTTATCCACTTGTGGATATCATCCCCACTCTGGTAGGGAGGAACGACCTTGCTCAGATTCCTATGGTCTGGAATAGATTCTCTGCCTCTAGGGACACTGTTGCTGCCACCAAGGGGTTCTAACCCCTCTCTTCTAGAAGCTCTCTGGATCTCCAGGGCTTCTCTATCCAGTGCCAACTGCTTGGTTCTGAGGGCAACTCTTGCTTCCTCATACTGCAGCAGTTTGCACATTCTTTCAGAGGAGGTCTCTCTTATGGGAAAGTATGAGTTCCTCTGGTGGACAAATTCTCTGCCAGAGTGATAAGAGTGGTCAGATTCCCTGGAAGGGGACCTATGCCTCTCCTCCACTGTCAGATCTCTTAGGGAGAATTCCTCTGTCCTTTTCAGGCCCCTTGAGGCCTGGCCCTTCAATCACAGAGTCTTGGTCATTCTGATTTTCATCATCTGACCCAGATACTGTAATTTACCCACTCACTGATTCAGACCCATTAGCTCCTAGAGCCAATCTAAGATCATCTGCTGTCAGCAGATCTATCAGGTGTAGGGTGGAGGGACTCTGTCCTAGCTTCAGGTGTTTTTCAACACACATGGCTCTCAAGTCAGAGAAAGCCATGTCCTTATACTGAGGCTGAGTGGATCCACTGGTTCCACCCTTTAAGGACATTCTAGTGTTGTGCAGTGTTGTACTACCTACACTAGTTTGTGGCCTACTGATACTAGCTTGAGCTGTGGAAGGGGTGTGCTATCCCTTGCCACACAGCTCTAAGTTCAGTAGAACTTATTGATACTAAGCTTGACTTTATATGTACCTTGAGTACCTATAGTGGTTTTCAGTTAGTAATTCAAATAGAGATTTTCTGGTAAAACAATAGCAAGCTGGAATCCCACACGCTGCCCACCAATGTGAGAAGTTGGCCTGTTATATGCTGTTCACTAATTAAAGTGGACACCTTGCACCAGAACAATTCGACTCTTATGGTAGATAGGTTTAAGACAACCTTTATAGAAAGCTATCCTAGTGGTAGCTCTGGAGAGCAGCCTTCAGGTTAAGTCTTGAAGGAATGTAAAGCAGCTTGTTTTACCACACAATCTCTTGAATCACCAAATGAAAAGACACCACACAGGTATATATATCAAATATATATGTATTTATTTATAAACACTCTCTACTAACCTCTTTATGAGATTAGAGGTCAGGAACATATGTACAAGTCAAATGTTATCACAATAAGTTAAGCACAATCGAATATCACAATCTTAGGTTGCTAGACCTAGGTCTAGGGCATCTAGAATCGAGGGACCCCAAGAACCACCCCAGGTAGTTGTAGGAGACCCACAGGGGACGGACGCGGTGACCTGGCACCGGTGCGGGTCCTGTGCGAGTCTATGCACTCAGACGCGATTGAGATTTCAATGTTAAAGGTCCCTTGCGCGTTCGAGGCAAACACACCGATCGGTCCTTGTACGAGTCGAAGGATACAGTTTTAGATAGTGTTACAAGGAGATGGACGCGGTGTGTCTAACACAGACGCGAACCCTGTACGAGTCAGCGCAATTGTCGCACTTGGAAAGTTAGAGTTTTAGGACACTTCTAGGGAAGCTACAAGCAAGTCACTTACAGGGTAAGTAGTTCTAGGGCCCACACCCACAGGAGCACCGTAGGGCTGAAGTTACCTCACCCAGGGGAGACGGGTGCATAGGTGTTCTTTGGTGTCGGGTAGCGGCGTCGTTTTCAATGGGAGCCAGTGAAGACTTGCTGCTTGCGGCAACAGGAGAAGTGTCCGGTGGAATCCAAGGCTGGATTCGGAAGATGGAAGACCTGAAAGCAGAGGGGACAGTGTTCAAAGTCACTTGGCAGTGACTCGGGGCAAGGAAGATGGATGCCCACCGTCGTCGCAAGATTCAGGTCGTTCGCAGTTGCCTTGACTCTTCAGCCACGAGGTCCAGGAGGCGTCGACGATGACCAGGAGCTGGATTCAGCGTGTCCCACGATGTCTGCAGCTTACTGCGGTGTCGGGGACTTGATCAGAGCCAACAAGCCTTGGTAACAGCAAGTCTCGGGGAAAGTGTGAAGAGACAATGGCGCAGACCAGCAAGGTCTGTGGGACTCACCCAGTGACGGTAAGTTAGGGCAGGCCTGGAGCAACCAGGGGAGCCCTTTGGTTTCTTTAGAAAGTCTTCTGGGGAGCCACAAGCCAGCTGGCAAGGGATCGCAAAGACGCCTTGGGAGGATTCACTCACAGGGGCCCACGGTCTCTCGGGACGTAGTAGGCCTCTGATCTTCGGAGGGTTTCCTGCTGGAGGCTAGCACCACACGTGGTCCAAAGCACAAGTTCGTGGAACGTTGTGAAGGGGTTGTACTCGACAATAGTGCACGGTACCCAGGGATCGTGGTTCCTCGTCACTCTTGGAGTCCACTGGCCTCAGCTTCGCTGGGGACTCACGATGGCCTTTGAGAAGTCAGGAAATCCACTTCTTGGGCTGCAGGGCCTTCGGACTCCGGCGGGAGCGGCATAGTTTGCGACCGTCATTTGTAGTTTTAGGTGCCTGCCAAGCAGGGGAGTCACTCCTTGACTCCAAGGGAGATTCTTCAGTCTTCCAAAGGTAGTGGAACGTCGAAGGTCCGGGATTCGTCTTCAGAGCGTCGTCCAGGGAAATCTAGGGTGCAATGCACAGGATCCCCCTCTTATACTAAAAGAAAGGGAGGGACTAGCTCTATGACCCTACCTATGGGAGGGTCAGTGGAGTGGGCGGCTACACCCACTTCCCTTTGTCCAGTTTCACGCCAGAGCAGGGGCAGGTAGCCCCTGAGCCGGTTTGAACTGGGGTATGCACAGGGGAGCCTTCTGCTCCCCCAGTGCAGGACTTCAAAGCACTCTAAGAGTGCACCCACCCAGCCCCAATACACTAAACCCTGTCTGGAAGGTGGTCACACCCCTTGGGACAGGATATCTATTGTTGGGCTTCCTCCACTGCGAGTGTTGGTCATCAGCAGGAGGGCAGCCCAGTGTCTGTGACTGGTGGCATCCATTTTGTGATGCCAGGGCTCTGCAGGATTCTACCGCGTTTCCACAGTAGGCACATGTCTATCCCTCTAGAAGGGTGGAATGCTACCCCGCCACCAGGACTGGCGGGGGGTAGTATTCCAAGATGTTTGACACCAAACACGACATGTTTCGATGCAGCCATTCCAAAGTTAGCATTTTACCGCGAGGATATAATGCACTTAAAAGTATATGCTTTAACCGCATCCACAAACAGCACCAGAGAATGGACTCTGAGAGCTGCAGAGGGGCCCTGCTCAGGCAGAGGCACCCCCTCACATAGAAGCCAAGCACCCTGCCCTCAGGATTGATAGGTCCTGCCTTAGGGGTGACTGATAGGTTTATATGTGTGTGTAGGAGAGATATAGGGGACCTATATCTCAGTGAGGGGTGCTAGCACTTCCTCACCCAGGCTGCAGTAGCAGGCCTGTGGTGTCAGATTTAGTCTGCTTCCCAGGGGTGGCATAATACATGCTGCAGCCCCTGGTAGGCCTGTGAAGTACCTATGCCCTTAGCACCTAAGGTACCATATACTAGGGACTCATAAGGAACCACAGCATCCAATCACTAGTGCACCTAGAGTGCACTCCAAGTCGTTTAGAGAGAACAGAGAGGCTAGGGCCCTGATTAGCAGGGACCCAGCCAGACTATAGCCAGAAACCAGTGTAAACATCAGAAAAAAAAGTGGGGGCAACAAAAGAGGCAGATCCTACTCTCCTACACCCTGGTTCTGACCCATTTGTCTGCCTTCTTTCCCAATTCTTGGGGATAGGTCAGATCAGAGTCCACCAGGTACTGATGCAACAGCTGATTTTGACAGTTATTAAGAATCTGCTCCCTCATGATAAGATTGGTACAATCCTGTGAAGTCACATACCTTACTGCCCATCAACCAACCTTCCAGAGCCTTAGCAGAACAATCCACATAGTCTATCCAGTCTTGAGTCTGTGCTTTTCGGGTATCTCTGAACTTTAACCTGAATTGTTCAGTTGTTAGGCCAAACCCATCAATCAGAGCACTCTTCAAGACTTTGTAATTGTCAGCATCCTCTTCTCTTACAGTGAGGAGCTTGTCTCTACCTTTGTCTGCAAAGGAGAGCCACAAGATTGCTGCCCACTGCTCCTGAGGGACCCTCTGTACTTTACAGGCCCTCTCCAGTGCAGTTATCCATTTGTGGATGTCATCCCCACTCTGGTAGGGAGGGACAATCTTGCTCAGGTTTCTATGGTCATAAGACCTTTCCCTATCTCTGGGGAAATTGCTGCCACCATGGGACTCTAGTCCCAACTTTTTTCTCTCTCTATAGAGATCTAGGGACTCCCTGTCTATAGCCAATTGCTGTTTTCTGAGTTCAAGCTGGGCTTGCTCCTACTGAATCAGTCTCTTTCTCCTCTCATGAGAGGATTCTCTCCTATGAGAAGAGACAGAGGTCCCTATTGAGGTGTCAGAGTGGTTAGACTCCTGAGAAGGAGACCTAGGCCTTCTGGGCACACTCAGAACTCTTCCTGGGGGGACAAAGGGGGAGGTCAGTCTGATCCTCTCCCTCCTCCTCCTCCACAGGAGGAATTGGATTTTCCAGGGCAAGGTCATTTTCCCCTTCCTGGCCAGATTCAGAGGGGGGGCCTGGGTTTCTTCACCCCTGGCCCCTTCCTCTTCTTCTGCCCCACCCTCTTTGCCTACCCCTTCAGACCCTAGGGGCCTGTATTACTAAGCTTGTTTTATATGTACCTAAGGTACCCTTAGTGGTTTTCAGTTGATCAATTCAATTGAGATTATCTGGTAAAACAATAGCAAGCTGGAATCCCACACGCTGCACACTAATGTGAGAAGTTGGCCTGGTATATACTGTCCACTAATTATAGTGGGCACCTTGCACCAGTCCAAACAACCCCTTATTGGAGATAGGTTAAAGACAACCTTTATTGAAAGCTATCCTAGTGGTAGCTATGGAGAGCAGCCTTCAGGCTAAGTCTTGAAGGAATGTAAAGCAGCTTGTTTTACCAGTCTATAATCTCTTGAGTGACCAAATGAAAGAGGACCACACCAGGTATATATTCAAAATATATGTATTTATTGCTAAACACACCCCTCTAGTCTCTTTATGAGGCTAGAGTTCGAAGTACATAAGTTATAAGTTAGTTATCAACAGTAATAGCACAAATACACGTTTGAGCCCTAGGGGCGTACCAAACCATATACCAATAAAGTGGTATAAGAACCACGACTCAGCTAGACACAAGGCCTAGAGCCTGTAGAAGTGCTTGGACCACAAGGAACCACCCAAGGTAGTGACACTGGGGACCCACGGGGGACGCGTGCAGTGTGAGAACACAGCCGCGAATCGCCGTTGACTTCTATGGGGAAAGTCGCGGTTGGAATTTTAAGGAAAAGGGACACTTAGAGGAGGACTTGGAGCAAACCCCTTTAGAACTGGGTTGTTCTAGAGTCTATACCCACGGGAGCACCGGAGTACTCGAGTTACCTCACCCAGGAAGCCGGGTGCATAGGTGTCTTTCGGGGTCGGGTTTCGTCGTCGTTTTCAATGGCGATCTGCTGCAAAGTGCTGCTGGCGGCCAAGTCGAAAGTGTTCGGGTGGATCCAAAGGTGGATCGAAGATCTGAAGAACCTGAAAGCAGAGGGGACAGAGTCTGGGTCACTAGCCAGTGACCAGGAAGGCGATGAGCGGATGCCCACCGATGTCGAGTGCTTCAGGTAGGTTGACGGTCATCTTGACTCTTCAGCCATGAGGTCCAGGAGGCATTGACGATGATCAGGAGCTGGATTCGAGCTGTTCCATGACGTCTGTCGATTACTGAGGTGTCGGCGACCAGATTGGACCCAACAAGCCTTGGCAACGGCACGTCTCGTGGAAATAGAAGAAGGACGGTGGTGCAGACCAGCAAGGTCTGAGGGACTCACCCAGCGAGGGTAAGTCAGGGCACGCCTGGAGCAATCAGGCAAGCTCAACCAGAAGAAGATTGGCCTTCGGGAGGGCCTACTAGCCAACGGACTAGCGACCGCGAAGGAGCCTCGAGTGGACGCACTTAGAGCTGCCTCACGGGACACTCGTGGAGTGGAGGCCAGTGATCTTCGGTGCAGTCGGTGCTGGAGGCGGGGGATACTCGGAGCCCAAAGCACAACTTCGTGGAATACCAGGAAGAGGATGCACTTGCAAATGTGCTCGGTGTCCAGGGGTCATGGTTCCACGTTACCCACGACAGCTACAGGCCTCAGCTTTGCTGGGGACTCAGGGCAGCCTCGGGGAAGTCTGGAAATCTACCTCTGGTGATGCAAAGACTTCGGTGTCCGGCGGGAGCTTCAGCGATGCAGACCGGACAATTGCTTCATTGGTGCCTGCCAAGCAGGGGAGTCACTCCTTGACCCCAAGGGAGATTCTTCAGTCATCTAATCTTAAAGTAGAGCATCGAAGGTCCAGGATTCTGTGTCAGAGTTTCATCCAGGTAAATCTAAAGTCCTAAGGACTGGGGTCCCATACTTATACTAAGTTAGGGGGTTGGACATACTCTGGGGACCCACCTATGGGAGGGTCAGGGAAGAGGGGTGGTTACACCCATTCCCTTTGTCCAGTTTCGTGCCAGAGCAGGGGCTGGAAGCCCCTGAATCAGTTTGAACTGGGGTATGCACGGGGACACCAAGTGTGCCCCCAGTGCAGAACTTCAAAGCACCAGAGAGGGCTCCCGCCCAGCCCCAATACACATTATCCTGTCTGGGGAGGTGGTTACACCTCCCTGGGACAGGAAACCTATTGTCCAGGCCTCCCCTGCCGGAGTTTCAGTCAGCAGCAGGAGGCCAGACTCGTGTCTGTGGCAGCGGCATCCATTTTGTGATGCCAGGGCTTGGAAAGAAGTTACCGGGCAGGCCGGTGTGTACATGTCTCTCCCTCTAGATGGGTTAAATGCTACCCCCGCCACCAGAACCCTAGGGGGGGGTAGTATTCCAAGATGTTTGACACCAAACACGACATGTTTCCGTGCAGCCATCCCAAAGTTAGCATTTAACTGGAGGTTATAATGCGCTTAAGAGTATATGGTCAGGCTGCACTACAAACAGCATCAGAGAAGGGTCTCCGAACACTGCAGAGGGGCTCTGCTCATGCAGGGGCCCCCTCTCACATAGGAACCAAGCACTCTGCCTTCAGGATTGACAAGGCCTGCCATAGGAGTGACTTATAGGTTTATATGTGTGTAGGTATGTACTGATATAGGTAACCTATATCACAGTAAGGGGTGCATGCACCACCTTACCCAGGCTGCAGTAGCAGACCTGTGGTGTCCTTTTGGCTGGCCTCCCAGGGGTGGCACAATACATGCTTCAGCCCCTGGCAGGCCTCTGAGGTACCTATGCCCTGGGTACATAGTATACCATATACTAGGGACTTACAAGGGCCCTCCAGATTCCAATCAGAGATGTGCCTAAGGCACATGGAAACCATTTTAGAGAGGAAGCAGCTAGGCTGGGGTTCTGATTAGCAGGGCCCCAGCCAGACTAAAGTCGAAAAACAGTGAAGCATCAGCAAAAAGTGGGGGTACCCATGTGAAGCAGATCCTACTCTCCTACAGACGAGTCCAGAAAGAGACAACAGGGGTGCAGCAAGAAGCAAATGAGGTGCAAAAATGGGCAACAGACGCGCAGAAAGAGGGAAGAGAGGTGCAGAAAAAGGCATGAAAAGTGCAGAAAGAGGCAAAAGAGGTACATACAGAGACAACAGGGGTGCAGAAAGCAGCAAGACAGGTGCCAAAAGAAGCATGGAAAGTGCGGAATGAAGCAACAGGGGTGCAGAAAGAGGCAAAGGGAAGTGTAGAAAGGAGCAAGTGAGGTGCAGAAAGAGCCAACAGAGGTGCAAAAAGAGCCAAGAGAGGTGCAGAAACAGGCACGAGAAGTGCACAAAGAGGCAAGAGAATTGCTGAAAGAAGCAACAGAGGTGTAGAAAGAAGCAAGAGAAGTGCACAAAGAGGCAAGAGAATTGCTGAAAGAAGCAACAGAGTTGTAGAAAGAAGCAAGAGAAGTGCAGAAAGAGGCAAGTGAGATGCAAAAACAGGCAGGAAAGGTACAGAAAGACG
Organism: Calotriton arnoldi; assembly: GCA_963921515.1. Lineage (NCBI taxonomy): Eukaryota > Metazoa > Chordata > Amphibia > Caudata > Salamandridae > Calotriton > Calotriton arnoldi. The sequence goes on along the minus strand of CAWUFW010003062.1, from coordinate 1,521,114 downwards.
GAAGACGAGTGCATAAAGAGACAACAGGGGTGCAGAAAGAAGCAAATGAGTTGCAGAAAGAGGCAACAGACGTGCAGAAAGAGGGAAGAGAACTGCAGAAAAAGGCAAGAAAAGTGCAGAAAAAGGCAAAAGAGGTACATAAAGAGACAACAGGGGTGCAGAAAGAAGCAAGACAGGTGCAGAAAGAAGCATGGAAAGTGCAGAATGAAGTAACAGGGGTGCAGAAAGAGGCAAGAGAAGTGCAGAAACAGGCAAGAGAAGTGCAGAAAAAGGCAAGAGAAGTGCACAAAGAGGCAAGAGAATTGCTGAAAGAAGCAACAGAGGTGTAGAAAGAAGCAAGAAAAGTGCAGAAAGAGGCAAGTGAGATGCAAAAACAGGCAGGAAAGGTACAGAAAGAGGGAAGACGAGTCCAGAAAGAGACAACAGGGGTGCAGCAAGAAGCAAATGAGGTGCAAAAATGGGCAACAGACGTGCAGAAAGAGGGAAGAGAGGTGCAGAAAAAGGCAAGAAAAGTGCAGAAAGAGGCAAAAGAGGTACATAAAGAGACAACAGTGGTGCAGAAAGAAGCAAGACAGATGCCAAAAGAAGCATGGAAAGTGCGGAATGAAGCAACAGGGGTGCAGAAAGAGGCAAGGGAAGTGTAGAAAGGAGCAAGTGAGGTGCAGAAAGAGCCAACAGAGGTGCAAAAAGAAGCAAGAGAGGTATACAGGCAAGAGAAGTGCAGAAACAGGCAAGAGAAGTGCACAAAGAGGCAAGAGAATTGCTGAAAGAAGCAACAGAGGTGTAGAAAGAAGCAAGAAAAGTGCAGAAAGAGGCAAGTGAGATGCAAAAACAGGCAGGAAAGGTACAGAAAGAGGGAAGACGAGTCCAGAAAGAGACAACAGAGGTGCAGCAAGAAGCAAATGAGGTGCAAAAATGGGCAACAGACGTGCAGAAAGAGGGAAGAGAGGTGCAGAAAAAGGCAAAAAAAGTGCAGAAAGAGTCAAAAGAGGAGCATAAAGATACAAGAGGAGTGCAGAAAGAAGCAAGACAGGTGCAGAAAGAAGCATGGAAGGTGCAGAATGAAGCAACAGGGGTGCAGAAAGAGGCAAGAGAAGTGTAGAAAGGAGCAAGTGAGGTGCAGAAAGAGCCAACAGAGGTGCAAAAAGAAGCAAGAGAGGTATACAGGCAAGAGAAGTGCACAAAGAGGCAAGAGAATTGCTGAAAGAAGCAACAGAGGTGTATAAAGAAGCAAGAAAAGTACAGAAAGAGGCAAGTGAGATGCAAAAACAGGCAGGAAAGTTACAGAAAGAGGGAAGATGAGTGCAGAAAGAGACAACAGGGGTGCAGAAAGAAGCAAATGAGGTGCAGAAAGAGGCAACAGACGTGCAGAAAGAGGGAAGAGAGGTGCAGAAAAAGCCAAGAAAAGTACAGAAAGAGGCAAAAGAGGTGCATAAAGAGACAACAGGGGTGCAGAAAGAAGCAAGACAGGTGCAGAAAGAAGCATGGAAAGTGCAGAATGAAGCAACAGGGGTGCAGAAAGAGGCAAGAGAAGTGCAGAAACAGGCAAGAGAAGTGCACAAAGAGGCAAGAGAATTGCTGAAAGAAGCAACAGAGGTGTAGAAAGAAGCAAGAAAAGTGCAGAAAGAGGCAAGTGAGATGCAAAAACAGGCAGGAAAGGTACAGAAAGAGGGAAGACGAATCCAGAAAGAGACAACAGGGGTGCAGCAAGAAGCAAATGAGGTGCAAAAATGGGCAACAGACGTGCAGAAAGAGGGAAGAGAGGTGCAGAAAAAGGCAAGAAAAGGGCAGAAAGAGGCAAAAGAAGTACATAAAGAGACAACAGGGGTGCAGAAAGTGTGAGAAGTTGGCCTGGCATATGCTGTCCACTAATTATAGTGGGCACCTTGCACCAGTCCAAACAACCCCTTATTGGAGATAGGTTAAAGACAACCTTTATTGAAAGCTATCCTAGTGGTAGCTATGGAGAGCAGCCTTCAGGCTAAGTCTTGAAGGAATGTAAAGCAGCTTGTTTTACCAGTCTATAATCTCTTGAGTGACCAAATGAAAGAGGACCACACCAGGTATATATTCAAAATATATGTATTTATTACTAAACACACCCCTCTAGTCTCTTTATGAGGCTAGAGTTCGAAGTACATACGTTACGAGTTAGTTATCTACAGTAATAGCACAAATACACGTTTGAGCCCCAGGGGCGTACCAAACCATATACCAATAAAGTGGTATAAGAACCACGACTGAGCTAGACACAAGGCCTAGAGCCTGTAGAAGTGCTTGGACCACAAGGAACCACCCAAGGCAGTGACACAGGGGACCCACGGGGGACGCGTGCAGTGTATGAACACAGCCGCGAACCACCGTTAACTTCTATGGGGTAAGTCGCGATTAGAATTTAAAAGAAAAGGGACACTTACAGGAGGACTTGGAGCAAACCCTTTGAGAACTAGGCTGTTCTAGTGTCAATACCCACGGGAGCACCGGAGTACTCGAGTTACCTCACCCAGGAAGCCGGGTGCATAGGTGTCTTTCGGAGTCGGGTTTCGTCGTCGCTTTCAATGGCGATCTGCTGCAAAGTGCTGCTGGCGACCAAGTCGAAAGTGTTCGGGTGGATCCAAAGGTGGATCGAAGATCTGAAGAACCTGAAAGCAGAGGGGACAGAGTCTGGGTCACTAGCCAGTGACCAGGAAGGCGATGAGCAGATGCCCACCGATGTCGAGTGCTTCAGGTAGGTTGACGGTCGTCTTGACTCTTCAGCCACGAGGTCCAGGAGGTGTCGATGACAACCAGGGGCTGGATTCGAGCTGTCCCACGACGTCTGTCGATTGCAGGGGTGTCGGCGACCGGATTGGACTCAACAAGCCTTGGCAACGGCAAGTCTCGTGGAAATAGAAGAAGGACGATGTTGCAGACCAGCAAGGTCTGGGAGACTCACCCAGCAAGGATAAGTCAGGGCACACCTGGAGCAACCAGGGAGCCCAAGCAGAAAAAGATTGGCCTTCGTGAGGGCCTACTAGCCAATAGACTAGCAACCGCGAAGGAGCCTCAAGACGATGCACGTGGAGCTGGCTCACAGGACACTCGTGGAGTGGAGGCCAGTGATCTTCGGTGCAGTTGGTGCTGGAGGCTGGGGCTACTCGGAGCCCAAAGCACGACTTCGTGGGTTACCCAGAAGAGGATGCACTTGCAAATGCGTTCGGAGTCCAGGGGTCACGGTTCCACATTACCCACGACAGCTACGGGCCTCAGCTTTGCTGGGGACTCAGGGCAGCCTCGGGGAAGTCTGGAAATCCACCTCTGGTGATGCAAAGACTTCGGCGTCTGACGGGAGCTTTAGCGATGCAGACCGGACAATTGCTTCTTTGGTGCCTGCCAAGCAGGGGAGTCACTCCTTGACCCCAAGGGAGATTCTTCAGTCCTCTAATCTTGAAGTAGAGCGTCGAAGGTCCAGGATTCTGTGTCAGAGTTTCGTCCAGGTAAATCTAAAGTCCTAAGGACTGGGTTCCCATACTTATACTAAGGTAGGGGGTTGGACATACTCTGTGGCCCCACCTATGGGAGGGCCAGGGCAGAGGGGTGGTTACACCCCTTTCCCTTTGTCCAGTTTCGCGCCAGAGCAGGGGCTTGAAGCCCCTGAGCCGGTTTGAACTGGGGTATGCACAGGGACACCAAATGTGCCCCCAGTGCAGGACTTCAAAGCACCAGAGAGTGCTCCCGCCCAGCCCCAATACACACTATCCTGTCTGGGGAGGTGGTCACACCTCCCTGGGACAGGAAACCTATTGTCAAGGCCTCCCCTGCCGGAGTTTCGGTCAGCAGCAGGAGGCCAGACTCGTGTCTGTGGCAGCGGCATCCATTTCGTGATGCCAGGGCTCTGGAAAGTCAGTACCGGGCATACCGGTGTGTACATGTCTTTCCCTCTAGAAGGGTGGAATGCTACCCCCGCCGCCAGAACTGGCGGGGGGGTATTATTCCAAGATGTTTGACACCAAACACGACATGTTTCCGTGCAGCCATCCCAAAGTTAGCATTTAACTGGAGGTTATAACGCGCTTAAGAGTATATGGTCAGGCTGCACTACAAACAGCATCAGAGCAGGGTCTCAGAACCCTGCAGAGGGGCCCTGCTCATGCAGGGGCACGCTCTCACATAGGAACCACGCACTCTGCCTTCAGGATTGATAAGGCCTGCCATGTTTTTTTCTCCTATGTCTATACTTGGCTATGTAACTATGTAACCTGTAACTCGCTATGTAACTATGTAACCTGTAACTCGCTGATACTCAAGTAAAGCGCTCTGATACCTCCGGGTCTAGCCAGCGCTTTATAAAACTTTGCAAATAAATAAATAAAATAAATAAGGAGTGACTTATAGGTTTATATGTGTGTATGTATATAGTGATATAGGTAGCCTATATCACAGTAAGGGGTGCATGCACCACCTTACCCAGGCTGCAGTAGCAGACCTGTGGTGTCAGTTTGGATGGCCTTCCAGGGGTGGCACAATACATGCTGCAGCCCCTGGTAGGCCTCTGAGGTACCTATGCCCTGGGTACATAGTATACCATATACTAGGGACTTATAAGGGCACTCCAGATTCCAATCAGAGATGTGCCTAAGGCACATGGAAACCATTTTAGAGAGGAAGCAGCTAGGCTGGGGTTCTGATTAGCAGGGCCCCAGCCAGACTAGGTCGAAAAACAGTGAAGCATCAGCAAAAAGTGGGGGTACCCATGTGAAGCAGATCCTACTCTCCTACACAACCCCCCAAACGTAGGGACATTAAACTAACCTTGCCCAGTTAAGTCTTCATGTTCTAAGTGGAAGTACCTAGAGAGTCCATCTGCATTGGCATGGTTACTCCCAGGTCTATGTTCCACTGTGAAGTCCATCCCCTGTAGGGAAATGGACCACCTAAGCAGTTTGGGGTTTTCACCCTTCATTTGTTTTAGCCATAAGAGGGGCTTATGGTCTGTTTGAACAAGGAAGTGAGTACCAAACAAGTATGGCCTCAACTTCTTCAGAGCCCAGACCACAGCAAAGGCCTCCCTCTCAATGGCTGACCAACGTTTCTCTCTAGGGGTCAGCCTCCTGCTAATGAAAGCTACTGGCTGATCCGGACCTTCATCATTCAATTGTGACAGTACAGCCCCTACCCCCAATTCAGATGCATCAGTTTGAACAATGAACTTCTTGGAGTAATCAGGACTCTGTAGAATGGGGGCAGTGCACATGGCCTGCTTCAGGTCATCAAATGCCTTTTGACAGCTAACTGTCCACTGAACCTTTTGGGCATTTTCTTGGAAGTTAAGTCATTCAGGGGTGTCACTATTGATCCATACCCCTTGACAAATCTCCTATAGTACCCAGTCAGGCCTAAGAAGGCTCTCACCTGAGTCTGGGTAGTTGGAGCAGTCCAGTCCATGATGGTCTGGATCTTGCTCTGCAGTGGTTGAACCTGGCCTCCACCCACAAGGTGGCCTAGGTACACAACCTGACTCTGCCCTATCTGGCACTTGGTGGCCTTGATAGTCAGGCCTGCTTTCTGCAGGGCCTGTAAAACATTTCTGAGGTGGACCAGGTGATCCTCCCAGGTGGAGCTAAAGACAGCAATATCATCTAGATATGCTGCACTATAGGCTTCAGACCTGTAAGGACTGTATTCACCAACCTCTGAAAAGTGGCAGGTGCATTCTTCAGACCAAAGGGCATCACCACAAATTGATAATGCCCACTAGGGGTTGAGAATGCGGTCTTTGGCTTTGCATCATCAGCTAGTCTGATCTGCCAGTAGCCAGCTGTCAGGTCAAATGTGCTTAGATACTTGGCTGAGGCCAAAGTATCTATTAGCTCATCTGCCCTTGGTATTGGATGGGCATCAGTCCTAGTGACTGCATTGAGACCCCTGTAGTCCACACAAAACCTCATCTCTCTTTTCCCACCATTGGTGTGAGGTTTTGGCACAAGGACCACTGGACTAGCCCAAGGGCTATCTGAGGGTTCAATAACTCCCAAATCCAACATCTTCTGGACTTCTGTTCTGATACAGTCCCTGACATGGTCAGGTTGCCTATAAATCTTATTTTTAATAGGCAGACTGTCCCCAGTGTCCACTTCATGAGTGCACCAGGTAGTCTGACTGGGTGTCAGTGAGAATATGTGCCTGAACTGATTGAGCACCTGTCTGCAATCAGTTTGCTGCTGGGCAGTGAGGCTGCCTGCCAAGGCTACACCATCCACTGACCCATCATCAGGGTTCTGTGAGAGCAGGTCAGGGAGTGGGTCACTCTCTTCCTCCTGTCCCTCATCAGTAGCCATGAGCAAGCCCATGTCTGCCCTGTGCACATATGGTTTTAACCTGTTGACATGGAGAACCCTGTGGGGACTCCTGGGTGTTCCTAGGTCTACTAAGTAGGTAACCTCACCCTTCTGTTCAACAATGGTGTGGGGTCCACTCCATTTGTCTTGGAGAGCTGCTGGGGCCACTGGCTCCAACACCCACACCTTCTGTCCTGGCTGGTAAACAGTCAGTACAGCCTTTGGTCATGCCAGGCCTTTTGAAGTTCCTGGCTAGCCTCAAGGTTTTTAGTTGCCTTTTTCATATACTCAGCCATCCGGGAGCGGAGACCAAGTACATAGTCCACTATGTCTTGCTTTGGGGGCTTGAGAGGTAACTCCCATCCTTCCTTCACCAAGCACAGTGGACCCCTGACAGGGTGACCAAACAAAAGTTCAAAAGGGCTGTAGCCAACCCCTTTTGAGGCACCTCCCTGTACGCAAATAAAAGGCAGGGCAAGAGTATGTCCCATCTTCGCCTAAGCTTTTCTGGGAGCCCTTTAATCATGCCCTTCAAGGTTTTGTTGAATCTCTCAACTAAACCATTGCATTGTGGGTGATAGGGTGTGGTGAACTTGTAAGTCACTCCACACTCCTTCCACATTGCTTTTAATTATCCAGACATAAAGTTTGCACCCTGTCTGATACAACCTCCTTAGGGAAGCCCACTCTTGAGAAAATTCCCAGGAGGGCCCTTGCCACCACAGGTGCTGTAGTGGTCCTAAGGGGAATAGCCTCTGGGTACCTGGTGGCATGATCCACTACCACCAAGATAAACCTGTGCCCAGATGCTGTTTGGGGATCCATGGGACCAACAATGTCAATCCCCACCCTTTCAAAGGGAACCCCACCACAGGTAGTGGTATCAGGGGGCCTTTGTAGTGCCACCTGCCTTGCCACTGGCCTGGCAGGTTACACAGGAGCGACAAAACTCCTTGGTGTCTTCAGACATGTGGGGCCAGTGAAAGTGAGGGACAATTCTGTCCCAAGTCTTGTTCTGGCCCAGGTGACCTGCTAAGGGAATATCATGGGCTAGGGTCAATAGGAAGCCCCTGAACTTCAAAGGTATAACCAACCTCCTGGTAGCACCAGGCTTGGGGTCTCTACACTCTGAGTACAAGAGTCCATCATCCCAATACACAGTATGGGGACCACTAGCTTTCCCAGCAGCCTCAGCAGCAGCTTGCTGTCTGAGGGGTTCAAGAGAGGGGCAGCTCTGCTGCTCCTGGCTCAGATCTGCCCTGGAAGGTCCCCCTTTCCCCAAGAACTCAAACTGTTCAGGTTCAAGCTCCTCTGGGACAGTTCCTTCCTCAGGACTGAGATCATCCCCCTCAAGGGACTGATCTTCCTTCTGAGCCAAAGGGGAAGGCACTGCCTTTACCCTACTACTCCTCTTCTTGGAGGGCACTTGGTCCATTATTCCAGAATCCAAGGCCTGTTCAGTGCTAGACATTTTGGTTTGTGACCTGGTCACAGCAAACAGATCTGCAGGGATCCCCAGCATTTCTGCATGGGTCCTGAGCTCCACTTCTGCCCAAGCTGAAGTTTCTAAGTCATTGCCAAGCAAGCATTCAACGGGTAGGTCTGCACTTACCACAACCTTCTTAAGGCCAGTTACCCCTCCCCAGGAGAAGTTAACAACTGCCAGAGTATGGTCTGTTCTGACGTTGCTAGCATTGGTCACTTGGTACATTTCACCAAGTATAATCTGCCCAGGATTCACAAGGTCTTGTGTCACCATGGTGACACTTGCCCCTGTGTCCCTAAATGCCAAAGCCTCTCTTCCATTGATTAAAGGCTGTTGTCTGTACTTGCCCAGATTACTGGGACTCACAGAGGAGGTCATATCCATGCCTCCATCACAGACTAGGACAGCCTGAGTGAGTTCTCTGACTAGGTCAGAGCTCATCTCTTTACCCAGGGTCAACCCTACTAAACCCTTGGCTTGTGTAGTCCCACCACCAACTGTAACTGCACTAGGGGAGCAGGTGCCTTAGGGGCATTGGTGGGGGCTGGAGTCGAGTCTTTGGACTTGGTGCAATCACTGGTCCAGTGGGTCTTTTGCTTACAGACCTTGCACCATGGTTTTCTTTGGCCTTTCCCTTTGGTAGACTGTGAATCCCCACCTGAAGAAGATTTTTGGGGGCCTTGTGAAGACTTTTGATCTTTACCCTTCTCCCCACCCTTATCAGAGGTTTTCGACTCTTGCTTCTTAGGGTCACCACCTTGGTTCTGTACCTTCTGCTTCACCCTGGTTCTGACCCATTTGTCTGCCTTCTTTCCCAATTCTTGGGGAGAGGTCAGATCAGAGTCTACCAGGTGCTGATGCAACAGCTGATTTTGACAGTTATTAAGAATCTGCTCCCTCATTATCAGATTGTACAATCCTGTGAAGTCACATACCTTACTGCCCAATAACCAACCTTCCAGAGCCTTGGCAGAACAATCAACAAAGTCCACCCAGTCTTGAGTCTGTGCTTTTTGGGTATCCCTGAACTTTAACCTGTATTGTTCAGTGGTTAGGCCAAACCCATCAATTAGAGCACTCTTCAAGACTTTGTAATTATCAGCATCCTCCTCTCTAACAGTGAGGAGCTTGTCTCTACCTTTGTCTGCAAAGGAGAGCCACAAGATTGCTGCCCACTGCTCCTGAGGGACCCTCTGTACTTTACAGGCCCTCTCTAGAGCAGTTATCCATTTGTGGATGTCATCCCCACTCTGGTAGGGAGGGACAATCTTGCTCAGGTTTCTATGGTCATAAGACCTTTCCCTATCTTTGGGGAAACTGCTGCCACCATGGGACTATAGTCCCAACTTTTGTCTCTCTCTATAGAGATCTAGGGACTCCCTGTCTATAGCCAATTGCTGTTTCCTGAGTTCAAGCTGAGCTTGCTCATACTGAATCAGTCTCTTTCTCCTCTCATGAGAGGATTCCCTCCTATGAGAGGAGACAGAGGTCCCTATTGAGGTGTCAGAGTGGTTAGACTCCTGAGAAGGAGACCTAGACCTTCTGGGCACACTCAGAACTCTTCCTGTGGGGACAAAGGGGAGGTCAGTCTGATCCTCTCCCTCCTCCTCCTCCATAGGAGGGATTGGATTTTCCAGGGCAAGGTCATTTTCACCTTCCTGGCCAGTTTCAGAGGGGGGGGGCTGGGTTTCTTCACCCCTGGCCCCTTCCTCATCTTCTGCCCCACCCTCTTTGCCTACCCCTTCAGACCCTAGGGGCCTGCTGAGATCATCAGCTAGTAACACCTCCCTGAGGTGTTGGGTGCTGGCACTTTTGCCTGTCTTCAACTTCCTAGTAGTGCATAATGCTCTCAATTCCAAGAATGGGAGTTTATCATACTTGGAGGGAAGAAGCCCACTGGCTTCTGGCAAGGACTCACTGGGTCCTGGCTTTGAAGACATTACTAGTGAGGTGTGGTGTATGCACTACCTACTCTAGTGTGGCCTACTAAACTCTCGAGTTGTAGAAAGGGTGTGCTGTCCCTTAACACACAACTCTAAGTTCAGTAGAACTTACTGTATTACTAAGCTTGATTTATATGTACCTTAGGTACCCTTAGTGGTTTTCAGTTGATCAATTCAATTGAGATTATCTGGTAAAACAATAGCAAGCTGGAATCCCACACGCTGCACACCAAAGTGAGAAGTTGGCCTGGCATATGCTGTCCACTAATTATAGTGGGCACCTTGCACCAGTCCAAACAACCCCTTATTGGAGATAGGTTAAAGACAACCTTTATTGAAAGCTATCCTAGTGGTAGCTATGGAGAGCAGCCTTCAGGCTAAGTCTTGAAGGAATGTAAAGCAGCTTGTTTTACCAGTCTATAATCTCTTGAGTGACCAAATGAAAGAGGACCACACCAGGTATATATTCAAAATATATGTATTTATTACTAAACACACCCCTCTAGTCTCTTTATGAGGCTAGAGTTTGAAGTACATACGTTACGAGTTAGTTATCTACAGTAATAGCACAAATACACGTTTGAGCCCCAGGGGCGTACCAAACCATATACCAATAAAGTGGTAGAAGAACCACGACTGAGCTAGACACAAGGCCTAGAGCCTGTAGAAGTGCTTGGACCACAAGGAACCACCCAAGGCAGTGACACAGGGGACCCACGGGGGACGCGTGCAGTGTATGAACACAGCCGCGAACCACCGTTAACTTCTATGGGGAAAGTCGCGATTAGAATTTAAAAGAAAGGGACACTTAGAGGAGGACTTGGAGCAAACCCTTTGAGAACTAGGCTGTTCTACTGTCAATACCCACGGGAGCACCGGAGTACTCGAGTTACCTCACCCAGGGAAGCCGGGTGCATAGGTGTCTTTCGGGGTCGGGTTTCGTCGTCGCTTTCAATGGCGATCTGCTGCAAAGTGCTGCTGGCGACCAAGTCGAAAGTGTTCGGGTGGATCCAATGGTGGATCAAAGATCTGAAGAACCTGAAAGCAGAGGGGACAGAGTCTGGGTCACTAGCCAGTGACCAGGAAGGCAATGAGCAGATGCCCACCGATGTTGAGTGCTTCAGGTAGGTTGACGGTCGTCTTGACTCTTCAGCCACGAGGTCCAGGAGGCGTCGACAACAACCAGGAGCTGGATTCGAGCTGTCCCACAAAGTCTGTCGATTGCAGGGGTGTCGGCGACCGGATTGGACCCAACAAGCCTTGGCAACGGCAAGTCTTGTGGAAATAGAAGAAGGATGATGTTGCAGACCAGCAAGGTCTGGGAGACTCACCCAGCGAGGATAAGTCAGGGCACAGCTGGAGCAACTAGGGAGCCCAAGCAGAAAAAGATTGCCCTTCGTGAGGGCCTACTAGCCAACGGACTAGCGACCGCGAAGGAGACTCAAGACGATGCACGTGGAGCTGGCTCACAGGACACTCATGGAGTGGAGGCCAATGAGCTTCGGTGCAGTTGGTGCTGGAGGCTGGGGCTACTCGGAGCCCAAAGCACGACTTCGTGGGAGACCCAGAAGAGGATGCACTTGCAAATGCATTCGGTGTCCAGGGGTCACGGTTCCACGTTACCCACGATAGCTACGGGCCTCAGCTTTGCTGGGGACTCAGGGCAGCCTCGGGGAAGTCTGGAAATCTACCTCTGGTGATGCAAAGACTTCGGCGTCCGACGGGAGCTTCAGCGATGCAGACCGGACAATTGCTTCTTTGGTGCCTGCCAAGCAGGGGAGTCACTCCTTGACCCCAAGGGAGATTCTTCAGTCCTCTAATCTTAAAGTAGAGCGTCGAAGGTCCAGGATTCTGTGTCAGAATTTCGACCAGGTAAATCTAAAGTCCTAAGGACTGGGTTCCCCTACTTATACTAAGGTAGGGGGTTGGACATACTCTGTGGCCCCACCTATGGGAGGGCCAGGGCAGAGGGGTGGTTACACCCCTTTCCCTTTGTCCAGTTTCGCGCCAGAGCAGGGGCTGGAAGCCCCTGAGCCGGTTTGAACTGGGGTATGCACAGGGACACCAAATGTGCCCCCAGTGAGGGACTTCAAAGCACCAGAGAGTGCTCCCGCCCAGCCCCAATACACACTATCCTGTCTGGGGAGGTGGTCACACCTCCCTGGGATAGGAAACCTATTGTCCAGGCCTCCCCTGCCAGAGTTTCGGTCAGCAGCAGGAGGCCAGACTCGTGTCTGTGGCAGCGGCATCCATTTCGTGATGCCAGGGCTCTGGAAAGTCAGTACCGGGCATACCGGTGTGTACATGTCTTTCCCTCTAGAAGGGAGGAATGCTACCCCCGCCGCCAGAACTGGCGGGGGGGTAGTATTCCAAGATGTTTGACACCAAACACGACATGTTTCCGTGCAGCCATCCCAAAGTTAGCATTTAACGCGAGGTTATAATGCGCTTAAGAGTATATGGTCAGGCTGCACTACAAACAGCATCAGAGAAGGGTCTCCGAACGCTGCAGAGGGGCCCTGCTCATGCAGGGGCACCCTCTCACATAGGAACCACGCACTCTGCCTTCAGGATTGATAAGGCCTGCCATAGGAGTGACTTATAGGTTTATATGTGTGTATGTATATAGTGATATAGGTAGCCTATATCACAGTAAGGGGTGCATGCACCACCTTACCCAGGCTGCAGTAGCAGACCTGTGGTGTCAGTTTGGATGGCCTTCCAGGGGTGGCACAATACATGCTGCAGCCCCTGGTAGGCCTCTGAGGTACCTATGCCCTGGGTACATAGTATACCATATACTAGGGACGTATAAGGGCACTCCAGATTCCAATCAGAGATGTGCCTAAGGCACATGGAAACCATTTTAGAGAGGAAGCAGCTAGGCTGGGGTTCTGATTAGCAGGGCCCCAGCCAGACTAAGGTCGAAAAACAGTGAAGCATCAGCAAAAAGTGGGGGTACCCATGTGAAGCAGATCCTACTCTCCTACAGAAAGAAGCAACACAGGTGCCAAAAGAAGCATGGAAAGTGCGGAATGAAGCAACAGGGGTGCAGAAAGAGGCAAGGGAAGTGTAGAAAGGAGCAAGTGAGGTGCAGAAAGAGCCAACAGAGGTGCAAAAAGAGCCAAGAGAGGTGCAGAAACAGGCACGAGAAGTGCACAAAGAGGCAAGAGAATTGCTGAAAGAAGCAACAGAGGTGTAGAAAGAAGCAAGAAAAGTGCAGAAAGAGGCAAGTGAGATGCAAAAACAGGCAGGAAAGGTACAGAAAGAGGGAAGACGAGTCCAGAAAGACAACAGGGGTGCAGCAAGAAGCAAATGAGGTGCAAAAATGGGCAACAGACGTGCAGAAAGAGGGAAGAGAGGTGCAGAAAAAGGCAAGAAAACTGCAGAAAGAGGCAAAAGAGGTACATAAAGAGACAACAGGGGTGCAGAAAGCAGCAAGACAGGTGCCAAAAGAAGCATGGAAAGTGCGGAATGAAGCAACAGGGGTGCAGAAAGAGGCAAGGGAAGTGTAGAAAGGAGCAAGTGAGGTGCAGAAAGAGCCAACAGAGGTGTAGAAACAGGCACGAGAAGTGCACAAAGAGGCAAGAGAATTGCTGAAAGAGGGAAGAGAGGTGCAGAAAAAGCCAAGAAAAGTACAGAAAGAGGCAAAAGAGGTGCATAAAGAGACAACAGGGGTGCAGAAACAGGCAAGAGAAGTGCAGAAACAGGTAAGAGAAGTGCACAAAGAGGCAAGAGAATTGATGAATGAAGCAACAGAGGTATAGAAAGAAGCAAGAAAAGTGCAGAAAGAGGCAAGTGAGATGCAAAAACAGGCAGGAAAGGTACAGAAAGAGGGAAGACGAGTGCATAAAGAGGCAAGAGAAGTTTAGAAAGGAGCAATTGAGGTGCAGAAAGAGCCAACAGAGGTGGAAAAAGAGGCAAGAGAGGTGCAGAAACAGGCAAGAGAAGTGCACAAAGAGGCAAGAGAATTGCTGACAGAAGCAACAGAGGTGTAGAAAGAAGAAAGAAAAGTGCAGAAAGAGGCAAGTGAGATGCAAAAACAGGCAGGAAAGGTACAGAAAGAGGGAAGACGAGTGCATAAAGAGACAACAGGGGTGCAGAAAGAAGCAAATGAGTTGCAGAAAGAGGCAACAGACGTGCAGAAAGAGGGAAGAGAACTGCAGAAAAAGGCAAGAAAAGTGCAGAAACAGGCAAAAGAGGTACATAAAGAGACAACAGGGGTGCAGAAAGAAGCAAGACAGGTGCAGAAAGAAGCATGGAAAGTGCAGAATGAAGTAACAGGGGTGCAGAAAGAGGCAACAGAAGTGTAGAAAGGAGCAAGTGAGATGCAGAAAGAGCCAACAGAGGTGCAAAAAGAGGCCAGAGAGGTGCAGAAACAGGCAAGAGAAGTGCACAAAGAGGCAAGAGAATTGCTGAAAGAAGCAACAGAGGTGTAGAAAGAAGCAAGAAAAGTGCAGAAAGAGGCAAGTGAGATGCAAAAACAGGCAGGAAAGGTACAGAAAGAGGGAAGACGAGTGCAGAAAGAGACAACAGGGGTGCAAAAAGAAGCAAATGAGGTGCAGAAAGAGGCAACAGACATGCAGAAAGAGGGAAGAGAGGTACAGAAAAAGGCAAGAAAAGTGCAGAACGAGGCAAAAGAGGTACATAAAGAGACAACAGGGGTGCAGAAAGAAGCAAGACAGGTGCCGAAAGAAGCATGGAAAGCGCGGAATGAAGCAACAGGGGTGTAGGAGAGTAGGTTCTGCCTCTTATGTTGCCCCCACTTTTTTCTGATGTTTACACTGGTTTCTGGCTATAGTCTGACTGGGTCCCTGCCAATCAGGGCCCCAGCCTCTGTTCTCTCTAAACGATTTGGAGTGCACTCTAGGTGCACTAGTGATTGGATACTGTGGTACCTTATGAGTCCCTAGTATATGGTACCTTAGGTACCAAGGGCATAGGTACTTCACAGGCCTACCAGGGGCTGAAGCATGTATTATGCCACCCCTGGGAAGCAGACTAAATCTGACACCACAGGCCTGCTACTGCAGCCTGGGTGAGGATGTGCTAGCACCCCTCACTGAGATATAGGTCCCCTATATCTCTCCTGCACACACATTGAGACTTATCAGCCACCCCTAAAGCAGGCCCTATCAATCCTGAGGGCAGGGTGCTTAGTTTCCATGTGAGGGGGTGCCTCTGCCTGAGCAGGGCCCCTCTGCAGCTCTCAGAGTCCATTCTCTGGGGCTGTTTGTGGATGCGGTTAAACCATATACTTTTAAGTGCATTATATCCTTGCGGTAAAATCCTAACTTTGGAATGGCTGCATCAAAACATGTCGTGTTTGGTGTCAAACATCTTGGAATACTACCCCCCCCGCCAGTCCTGGCGGCGGGGGTAGCATTCCACCCTTCTAGAGGGATAGACATGCACCTACTGTGGAAACACGGTAGAATCCTGCAGAGCCCTGGCATCACAAAATGGATGCCACCAGTCACAGACACTGGGCTGCCCTCCTGCTGATGACCAACACTCGCAGTGGAGGAAGCCCAACAATAGATATCTGTGAGAAGTTGGCCTGGCATATGCTGTCCACTAATTATAGTGGGCACCTTGCACCAGTCCAAACAACCCCTTATTGGAGATAGGTTAAAGACAACCTTATTGAAAGCTATCCTAGTGGTAGCTATGGAGAGCAGCCTTCAGGCTAAGTCTTGAAGGAATGTAAAGCAGCTTGTTTTACCAGTCTATAATCTCTTGAGTGACCAAATGAAAGAGCACCACACCAGGTATATATTCAAAATATATGTATTTATTACTAAACACACCCCTCTAGTCTCTTTATGAGGCTAGAGTTCGAAGTACATAGGTTATAAGATCTTAAATCACAGTAATAGCACAAATACACGTTTGGGCCCTAGGGGCGTACTCAAACCATATACCAATAAAGTGGTATGCGAACCACGACTGAACTAGACACTAGGCCTAGAGCCTCTAGAAGTGCTTGGACCACAAGGAACCACCCAAGGTAGTGACACAGGGGACCCACGGGAGACGCGTGCAGTGTAAATACATAACCGCGATACGCCGTTAACTTCTATGGAGAAAGTCGGGATCGGGAAAATAGAGGAAAGGGACACTTAAAAGAGGACTAGGACAAAACCCTTTGAGATCTAGGACTTTGAAGAGTCTCTACCCACGGGAGCACCGGAGTACTCATGTTACCTCACCCAGGGAAGCCGGGTGCATAGGTGCCTTTCGGGGTCGGGTTTCGTCGTCGTTTCGTATGGCGATCTGCTGCAAAGTGCTGCTGGCGACCAGGAGAAAAGTGTCCGGGTGGATCCAAGAGTGGATCGGAGTTCTGAAGAACCTGAAAGCAGAGGGGACAGAGTTTGGGTCACTAGCCAGTGACCAGGAAGGCGGTGGACAGATGCCCACCGATGTCGAGTGCTTCAGGTGCGGTGACGGTCGTCTTGACTCTTCAGCCACGAGGTCCGGGAGGCGTTGTCGGCGACCAGGAGCAGGATTCGGGCTGGTGCTCGATGTCTGTCGAGTGCTGAGGTGTCGGCGACTGGATTGGACCCAACAAGCCTTGGCAACGGCAAGTCTCGAGTAAGATGTAGATCGTCGATGATGCAGACCAGCAAGGTCTGGGGAACTCACCCAGCGAGGGTAAGTGAGGGCAGGCCTGGAGCAACCAGGATGCCAAGTAAAGAAAAGATTGGCCTTCGTCAAGGGCTACTAGCCAACGGGCTAGCGACCGCGAAGGAGCCTCGTGACGCCGCACATGGAGCTGGCTTACAGGACACTCGTGGAGTGGGGGCCAGTGATCTTCGGTGCAGGTGGTGCTGGAGGCTAGGGCTACTTGAAACCCAAAGCACGACTTCTTGGAAGACCCAGAAGATGGTGCACTTGCAAATGTGCTCGGTGTCCAGGGGTCACGGTCTCAAGTCACCCACGATAGTCACGGGCCTCAGCTTTGCTGGGGACTCAGGGTAGCCTCGGGGAAGTCTGAGAATCCACCTCTGGTGATGCGATGACTTCGGCGTCCGACGGGAGCTTCAGTGATGCGAACCGGACAGATGCTTCTTTGGTGCCTGCCAAGCAGGGGAGTCACTCCTTGACCCCAAGGGAGATTCTTCAGTCCTCTAATCTTGTCGTAGAGCGTCGAAGGTCCAGGATTCAGTGTCAGAGTTTCGTCCAGGTATAATCTAAAGTCCTAAGGACTGGGTTCCTACCTTTATTCTAAAAATAGGGGATGGACTACTCTGTGGCCCCACCTATGGGTGGGTCAGGGCAGAGGGGTGGCTACACCCCTTTCCCTTTGTCCAGTTCGCGCCAAAGCAGGGGCTGCGAGCCCCTGATCCGGTTTGAACTGGGGTATGCACAGGGACACCAAATGTGCCCCCAGTGCAGGACTTCAAAGCACCCGAAAGTGCTCCCGCCCAGCCCCAATACACATTGTCCTGTCTGGGGAGGTGGTCACACCTCCCTGGGACAGGAAACCTATTGTCCAGGCCTCCCCTGCCGGAGTTTCGTCCAGCAGCAGGAGGCCAGACTCGTGTCTGTGGCAGCAGCATCCATTTTGTGATGCCAGGGCTCTGGAAAGAAGTTACCGGACTTGTCAGAGTTAACATGCCTTTCCCTCTAGAAGGGTGGAATGCTACTCCCGCCGCCAGGATTGGCGGGGGGGTAGTATTCCAAGATGTTTGACACCAAACACGACATGTTTAGGTGCAGCCATTCCAAAGTTAGCATTTTACCGCGAGGATATAATGCCCTTAAGAGTATATGGTCAGGCTGCACTACAAACAGCATCAGAGATGGTCTCCGAACGCTGCAGAGGGGCCCTGCTCATGCAGGGGCACCCTCTCACATAGGAACCATGCACTCTGCCTTCAGGATTGATAAGGCCTGCCTTAGGAGTGACTTATAGGTTTATATGTGTGTATGTATTTAGTGATATAGGTAACCTATATCACAGTAAGGGGTGCATGCACCACCTTACCCAGGCTGCAGTAGCAGACCTGTGGTGTCAGTTTGGATGGCCTTCCAGGGGTGGCATAATACATGCTGCAGCCCCTGGCAGGCCTCTGAGGTACCTATGCCCTTGGTACATAGTATACCATATACTAGGGACTTATAAGGGCACTCCAGATTCCAATCAGAGATGTGCCTAAGGCACATGGAAACCTTTTACAGAGAAAGCAGATAGACTGGGGCCCTGAATAGCAGGATCCCAGTCCAACTAAGTCATAAACCAGCAACACTCCATAAAAAAAAAGTGGGGGCAACCATATAGTCAGATTCCACCTTCCTACAATATCCTGTCCCAAGGGGGTGGGTGCACTCTTAGAGTGCTTTGAAGTCCTGCACTGGGGGAGCAGAAGGCTCCTCTGTGCATATGCCAGTTCAAACCAGC
Source organism: Calotriton arnoldi (assembly GCA_963921515.1). Lineage (NCBI taxonomy): Eukaryota > Metazoa > Chordata > Amphibia > Caudata > Salamandridae > Calotriton > Calotriton arnoldi. The sequence goes on along the minus strand of CAWUFW010003062.1, from coordinate 1,502,964 downwards.
TCAGGGGCTACCTGCCCCTGCTCTGGCGCGAAACTGGACAAAGGGAAGTGGGTGTAGCCACCCACTCCCCTGACCCTCCCATAGGTAGGGTCATAGAGCGAGTCCCTCCCTTTCTTTTAGTATAAGAGGGGGAACCTGTGCATTGCACCCTAGATTTCCCTGGACGACGCTCTGAAGAAGAATCCCGGACCTTCGACGTTCCACTACCTTTGGAAGACTGAAGAATCTCCCTTGGAGTCAAGGAGTGACTCCCCTGCTTGGCAGGCACCAAAAACTACAAACGACGGTCGCAAACTACGCCGCTCCCGCCGGAGTCCGAAGTCCCTGCTGCCCAAGAAGTGGATTTCCTGACTTCTCAAAGGCCATTGTGAGACCCCAGCGAAGCGGAGGCCAATGGACCCCAAGAGTGACGAGGAACCGCGACCCCTGGGTACCGTGCACTATTGTCGGGTGCAACCCCTTCACAACGTTCCACGGACTTGTGCTTTGGACCACGTGTGGGCCTAGCCTCCAGCAGGAATCCCTCCGAAGATCAGAGGCCTACCACATCCCGAGTGACCGTGGGCCCCTGTAGAGCGAATCCTCCCGAGGCATCTTCGCGATCCCTTGCCAGCCGGCTTGTGGGTCCCCAGAAAACTTTCTACAGACACTAAAGGGCTCCCCTGATTGCTCCAGGCCTGCCCTGACTTACCCTTGCTGGGTGAGTCACACAGACCTTGCTGGTCTGCGCCATTGCCTCTTCACACTTTCCCCAAGACTTGCTGTTACCAAGGCTTGTTGGCTCCAATTGAGTCGCCAACACTGCAGTAAGCTGCAGACATCGTGGTACACGCGGAATCCAGCTCCTGGTCATCGTCGACACCTCCTGGACCTCGTGGCTGAAGAGTCAAGGCACCCGCGAACGACCTGAATCTTGCAACGACGGTGGGCATCCATCTTCCTTGCCCCGGGTCACTGCCAAGTGACTTTGAACACTGTCCCCTCTGCTTTCAGGTCTTCCATCTTCCGAATCCAGGCTTGGATTCCTCCGGACACTTCTCCTGTCGCCGCAAGCAGCAAGTCTTCACTGGCTCCCATTGAAAACGACGCCGCGACCCGACACCAAAGAACACCTATGCACCCGGCTCCCCTGGGTGAGGTAACTTCAGCACTACGGTGCTCCTGTGGGTGTGGGCCCTAGAACTACTTACCCTGTAAGTGACTTGCTTGTAGCTTCCCTAGAAGTGCCCTAAAACTCTTACTTTCCAAGTGCGACTATTGTGCTGACTCGTACATGGTTCGCGTCGGTGTTAGACACAGCGCGTCCATCTACCTTGCAACTCTATCTGTAACCGCGTCCTTCGACTCGTACAAGGACTGATCGGTGTGTTCGCCTCGAACACGCAAGGGACCTTTAACATTGAAATCTCAATCGCGTCTGAGCGCATAGACTCGCACAGGACTCGCACCGGTGCCAGGACACCGCGTCCGTCCCCTGTGGGTCTCCTACAACTACCTGGGGTGGTTCTCGGGGGTCCCTCGATTCTAGATGCCCTAGACCTAGGTCTAGCCAAACTAAGATTGTGATATTCGATTGTGCTAAACTTATTTTGATAACATTTGACTTGTACATATGTTCCTGACCTATAATCTCATAAAGAGATTAGTAGAGAGTGTTTATTAATAAATACATATATATTTGATATATATACCTGTGTGGTGTCTTTTCATTTGGTGATTCAAGAGATTGTGTGGTAAAACAAGCTGCTTTACATTCCTTCAAGACTTAGCCTGAAGGCTGCTCTCCACAGCTACCACTAGGATAGCTTTCTATAAAGGTTGTCTTAAACCTATCTACCATAAGAGTCGAATTGTTCTGGTGCAAGGTGTCCACTTTAATTAGTGAACAGCATATACCAGGCCAACTTCTCACATTGGTGGGCAGCGTGTGGGATTCCAGCTTGCTATTGTTTTACCAGAAAATCTCTATTTGAATTACTAACTGAAAACAACTATAGGTACTTAAGGTACATATAAAGTCAAGGTTAGTATCAATAAGTTCTACTGAACTTAGAGCTGTGTGCCAAGGGATAGCACACCCTTTCTACAGCTCAAGCTAGTATCAGTAGGCCACAAACTAGTGTAGGTAGTACAACACTGCACAACACTAGAATGTCCTTAAAGGGTGGAACCAGTGGATCCACTCAGCCTCAGTATAAGGACATGGCTTTCTCTGACTTAAGAGCCATGTGTGTTGAAAGACACCTGAAGCTAGGACAGAGTCCCTCCACCCTACACCTGATAGATCTGCTGTCAGCAGATGATCTTAGATTGGCTCTAGGAGCTAATGGGTCTGAATCAGCGAGTGGGTTAATTACAGTATCTGGGTCAGATGATGAAAATCAGAATGACCAAGACTCTGATTGAAGGGCCAGGCCTCAAGGGGCCTGAAAAGGACAGAGGAATTCTCCCTAAGAGAGCTGACAGAGTGGAGGAGAGGCATAGATCCCCTTCCAGGGAATCTGACCACTCTTATCACTCTGGCAGAGAATTTGTCCACCAGAGGAACTCATACTTTCCCATAAGAGAGACCTCCTCTGAAAGAATGTGCAAACTGCTGCAGTATGAGGAAGCAAGAGATGCCCTCAGAACCAAGCAGTTGGCACTGGATAGAGAAGCCCTGGAGATCCAGAGAGCGTCTAGAAGAGAGGGGTTAGAACCCCTTGGTGGCAGTAACAATGTCCCTAGAGGCAGAGAATCTATTCCAGACCATAGGAACCTGAGCAAGGTTGTTCCTCCCTACCAGAGTGGGGATGATATCCACAAGTGGATAACTGCTATGGAAAGGGCCTGTAGAGTACAGCAGGTCCCCCAAAAGCAGTGGGCAGCAATCTTGTGGCTCTCCTTTTCAGACAAAGGTAGAGACAAGCTCCTCACTGTTAGAGAAGAGGATGCTGATAATTATGAAGTCCTGAAGAGTGCACTGATAGATGGTGTGAGAAGTTGGCCTGGTATATGCTGTTCACTAATTAAAGTGGACACCTTGCACCAGAACAATTCGACTCTTATGGTAGATAGGTTTAAGACAACCTTTATAGAAAGCTATCCTAGTGGTAGCTGTGGAGAGCAGCCTTCAGGCTAAGTCTTGAAGGAATGTAAAGCAGCTTGTTTTACCACACAATCTCTTGAATCACCAAATGAAAAGACACCACACAGGTATATATATCAAATAAATATGTATTTATTAATAAACACTCTCTACTAATCTCTTTATGAGATTAGAAGTCAGGACATATGTACAAGTCAGATATTATCACAATAAGTTTAGCACAATCGAATATCACAATCTTAGTTGCTAGACCTAGGGCATCTAGAATCGAGGGACCCCCAAGAACCACCCCAGGTGGTTGTAGGAGACCCACAGGGGACGGACGCGGTGACCTGGCACCGGTGCAAGTCCTGTACGAGTCTATGCACTCAGACGCGATTGAGATATCAATGTTAAAGGTCCCTTGCGTGTTCGAGGCGAACACACCGATCGGTCCTTGTACGAGTCGAAGGACGCGGTTATGGATAGATTTGCAAGGGAGATGGACGCGCTGTGTCTAACACAGACGCGAACCTTGTGCGAGTCAGTGCAATGGAGATCTCAGTGTTACAGGCCCTTTGTGTGTTCGAGGCGAACACCGATCGGACTCAGTACGAGTCGAAGGATACGGTTCTAGATAGTGTTGCAAAGGAGATGGACGCGGTGTGTCTAACACAGACGCGAACCCTGTACGAGTCAGCGCAATTGTCGCACTTAGAAAGTTAGAGTTTTAGGACACTTCTAGGGAAGCTACAAGCAAGTCACTTACAGTGTAAGTAGTTCTAGGGCCCACACCCACAGGAGCACCGTAGTGCTGAAGTTACCTCACCAAGGGAGCCGGGTGCATAGGTGTTCTTTGGTGTCGGGTCGCGGCGTCGTTTTCAATGGGAGCCAGTGAAGACTTGCTGCTTGCGGCGACAGGAGAAGTGTCCGGAGGAATCCAAGCCTGGATTCGGAAGATGGAAGACCTGAAAGCAGAGGGGACAGTGTTCAAAGTCACTTGGCAGTGACTCGGGGCAAGGAAGATGGATGCCCACCGTCGTCGCAAGATTCAGGTCGTTCGCGGTTGCCTTGACTCTTCACCCACGAGGTCCAGGAGGCGTCGATGATGACCCGGAGCTGGATTCGGCGTGTCACATGATGTCTACAGCTTACTGCGGTGTCGGCGACTCGATCGGAGCCAACAAGCCTTGGTAACAGCAAGTCTCGGGGAAAGTGTGAAGAGGCAATGGCGCAGACCAGCAAGGTCTGTGGGACTCACCCAGCGAGGGTAAGTCAGGGCAGGCCTGGAGCAACCAGGGGAGCCCTTTGGTTTCTTTAGAAATCTTCTGGGGACCCACAAGCCGGCTGGCAAGGGATCACGAAGACGCCTCGGGAGGATTCACTCACAGGGGCCCACGGTCACTCGGGACGTGGTAGGCCTCTGATCTTAGGAGGGATTCCTGCTGGAGGCTGGGACCACACGTGGTCCAAAGCACAAGTTCGTGGAACGTTGTGAAGGGGTTGCACTCGACAATAGTGCACAGTACCCAGGGGTCGCGGTTCCTCGTTACTCTTGGGGTCCACTGGCCTCAGCTTCGCTGGGCACTCACGATGGCCTTTGAGAAGTCAGGAAATCCACTTCTTGGGCTGCAGGGACTTCGGTCTCCGGCAGGAGCGGCGTAGTTTGCGACTGTCGTTTGTAGTTTTTGGTGCCTGCCAAGCAGGGGAGTCACTCCTTGACTCCAAGGAGATTCTTCAGTCTTCCAAAGGTAGTGGAACGTCGAAGGTCCGGGATTCTTCTTGTAGAGCGTCATCCAGGGAAATGTAGGGTGCAATGCACAGGTTCCCCCTCTTATACTAAAAGAAAGGGAGGGACTAGCTCTATGACCCTACCTATGGGAGGGTCAGGGGAGTGGGTGGCTACACCCACTTCCCTTTGTCCAGTTTCGCGCCAGAGCAGGGGCAGGTAGCCCCTGAGGAGGTTTGAACTGGCATATGCACAGAGGAGCCTTCTGCTCCCCCAGTGCAGGACTTCAAAGCACTCTAAGAGTGCACCCACCCAGCCCCAATACACTAAACCCTGTCTGGAAGGTGGTCACACCCCCTTGGGACAGGATATCTATTGTTGGGCTTCCTCCACTGCGAGTGTTGGTCATCAGCAGGAGGGCAGCCCAGTGTCTGTGACTGGTGGCATCCATTTTGTGATGCCAGGGCTCTGCAGGATTCTACCGCGTTTCCACAGTAGGTACATGTCTATCCCTCTAGAAGGGGGAATGCTACCGCCGCCGCCAGGACTGGCGGGGGGTAGTATTCCAAGGTGTTTGACACCAAACACGACATGTTTCGATGCAGCCATTCCAAAGTTAGCATTTTACCGCGAGGATATAATGCACTTAAAAGTATATGGTTTAACCGCATCCACAAACAGCACCAGAGAATGGACTCTGAGAGCTGCAGAGGGGCCCTGCTCAGGCAGAGGCATCCCCTCACATAGAAGCCAAGCACCCTGCCCTCAGGATTGATAGGGCCTGCCTTAGGGGTGACTGATAGGGTTATATGTGTGTGTAGGAGAGATATAGGGAACCTATATCTCAGTGAGGAGTGCTAGCACTTCCTCACTCAGGCTGCAGTAGCAGGCCTGTGGTGTCAGATTTAGTCTGCTTCCCAGGGGTGGCATAATACATGCTGCAGCCCCTGGTAGGCCTGTGAAGTACCTATGCCCTTGGTACCTAAGGTACCATATACTAGGGACTCATAAGGTACCACAGTATCCAATCACTAGTGCACCTAGAGTGCACTCCAAATCGTTTAGAGAGAACAGAGAGGCTGGGGCCCTGATTAGCAGGGGCCCAGCCAGACTATAGCCAGAAACCAGTGTAAACATCAGAAAAAAAGTGGGGGCAACATAAGAGGCAGATCCTACTCTCCTACAGATGGGTTTGGCTTAACCACTGAGCAGTACAGGTTAAAGTTCAGAGACACCCAGAAGGCACAGACTCAGGACTGGACTGACTTTGTTGATTGTGCAACCAAGGCTCTGGAGGGTTGGCTGGTTGGCAGTAGGGTTACTGATTTCAAGGGATTGTATAATCTGATGATGAGAGAACAGATCCTTAATAATTGCCAGAACCAGTTGTTGCATCAATACCTGGTGGACTCAGATCTGACCTCTCCCCAAGAATTGGGAAAGAAGGCAGACAAATGGGTCAGAACCAGGGTGAGGCAGAAACAACAGAACCAAGGGGGTGACACCAAGAAGCAAGATCCTAAGGGCTCTGAGAAAGGTGGGGATAAGTCAAAAGACCAGAAGTCTTCACAAGGGCCCCAAAAATCTGCATCTGGTGGGGAGTCACAATCCAACAAGGGAAAAGGCCAAAAGAAGCCCTGGTGCAAATTCTGTAAACAGAAAGGGCACTGGACTTCTGATTGTAACAAGTCCAAAGACCAAACCACCACCACTCCTGCCCCTAAGGCAACTGTTCCCCTAGCTCAGCTACTGGTGGAGGTGGTACTCAGAATAAGGGTGTAGTAGGGTTGACCCTGGGTTCTGAAGTGGACTCTGACCTAGTCAGAGTGCCCACTCAGGCAATGCTGATTTGTGAGGGAGACCTTAACATGTCCTTCCTAGTAAGTCCCAGTAATCTGGGCAAATACAAACAGCAGCCTGTAATAAATGGCAAACAGGCTTTGCCATTTAGGGACACAGGTGCTAGTGTCACCATGGTGGCAGAGGATCTTGTGGACCCTGGACAGATCATCCTGGGCGAAATGTACCAGGTGACCAATGCGAGCAATGTCAGGACTAACCATAGTCTGGCAGTTGTGAATTTCTCCTGGGGAGGGGTAACTGGCCTCAAGAAGGTTGTAGTCAGTGCAGACCTCCCTGTCGAATGTCTATTGGGCAATGATCTAGAGACTTCAGCCTGGTCTGAAGTAGAGTTATGGACTCATGCCGAGATGTTAGGCATCCCTGCAGAGGTATTTGCTGTGACCAGGTCACAAGCAAGAATGCATAACACTGAACCAGCTCTGGATCCTGGAACAATGGACCAGATGCTTCCCAAGAGGAGGAGCAGTAGGGTAAAGGCAGTGCCTTCCCCTCTGTCTCAGATCACAGATTCACCCCCAGAGGGAGGTGAAGCAGATCCTGAAGAAGGAACTGCCCCAGAGGGACTTGAGCCTGATCAGGTTGAGTTCTTGGGGGTAGGGGGCCCTTCTAGGGAAGATCTGAGTAAGGAGCAACAGTGCTGCCCCTCTCTTGAACCCCTCAGACAGCAGGCTGCTGCTGAGGCTGCTGGGAGTGCTAGTGGGCCCGATAAGGTTTATTGGGATGAGGGACTCCTATATTCTGAAGGTAGAGATCCAGCCCCTGGAGCCACCAGGAGGATGGTAATACCTCAGAAGTTTAGGGGTTCCTCTTGACCCTAGCACATGATATCCCTTTGGCAGGTCACTTGGGCCAAAACAAGACCTGGGACAGGCTTGTTCCACATTTTCATTGGCCACATATGTCAGAGGACACAAAGGAGTTTTGTCGCTCCTGTGTCACATGCCAAGCCAGTGGTAAGGCAGGTGGCACAACAAAGGCCCCCTGATACCACTACCTGTGGTGGGGGTACCCTTTGAAAGGGTAGGGATTGACATTGTTGGTCCCCTTGACCCTCAAACTGCATCTGGGCACAGGTTTATCCTGGTGGTAGTGGATCATGCCACCAGGTACCCAGAAGCAATTCCCCATGAGGACCACCACAGCCCCTGTGGTGGCAAGAGCCCTCATTGGAGTCTTCTCCAGAGTGGGTTTCCCAAAGGAGGTCATTTCTGACAGAGGTACCAACTTCATGTCAGGATATCTGAGATCTATGTGGAAGGAGTGTGGTGTAACTTATAAGTTCATCACCCCCTATCACCCACAATGCAATGGTTTAGTTGAACGCTTCAACAAAACCTTGAAAGGAATGATTAAAGGACTCCCAGAGAAGCTTAGGCGGAAATGGGACCTTCTTCTTCCTTGCCTGTTGTTTGCATACAGAGAGGTTCCACAGAAGGGGGTTGGTTACAGCCCATTTGAGCTTCTGTTTGGGCATCCTGTGAGAGGTCCATTGTGTTTGGTAAAAGAGGGCTGGGAGTTACCTCTCAAGCCACCCAAACAAGATGTGATGGACTATGTACTTGGTCTCCGCTCCCGGATGGCTGAGTACATGAAAAAGGCAACCAAAACCTGGAGGCCAGCCAAGAATTACAAAAGCTTGGCATGACCAAAGGCTGTACTGACTGTATACCAGCCAGGACAGAAGATGTGGGTATTGGAGCCTGTGGCCCCAGCAGCCCTCCAGGACAAGTGGAGTGGCCCCCAAACAATAGTTGAACAGAAGGGAGAAGTCACCTACCTGGTGAATCTTGGAACTCCCAGGAGCCCCCTGAGGGTGCTCCATGTCAACAGATTAAAGCCATATGTTGACAGGGCTGACATGGGCTTGCTCATGGCAACTGATGAGGAACAGGAGGAGGAGAGTAACCCTCTCCCTGACCTGCTTTCTCAGAAAACTGATGGGTCAGTAGATGGTGTTGCTTTGGCAAGCAGCCTCACTGACCATCAGCAAACTGAGTGCAGACAAGTTCTGCAACAGTATAGACATATGTTTAGTGTAGGAGAGTAGGATCTGCTTCACATGGGTACCCCCACTTTTTGCTGATGCTTCACTGTTTTTCGACCTTAGTCTGGCTGGGGCCCTGCTAATCAGAACCCCAGCCTAGCTGCTTCCTCTCTAAAATGGTTTCCATGTGCCTTAGGCACATCTCTGATTGGAATCTGGAGTGCCCTTATAAGTCCCTAGTATATGGTATACTATGTACCCAGGGCATAGGTACCTCAGAGGCCTACCAGGGGCTGCAGCATGTATTGTGCCACCCCTGGAAGGCCATCCAAACTGACACCACAGGTCTGCTACTGCAGCCTGGGTAAGGTGGTGCATGCACCCCTTACTGTGATATAGGCTACCTATATCACTATATACATACACACATATAAACCTATAAGTCACTCCTATGGCAGACCTTATCAATCCTGAAGGCAGAGTGCGTGGTTCCTATGTGAGAGGGTGCCCCTGCATCAGGGCCCCTCTGCAGCGTTCAGAGACCCTTCTCTGATGCTGTTTGTAGTGCAGCCGGACCATATACTATTAAGCGCATTATAACCTCGCGTTAAATGCTAACTTTGGGATGGCTGCACGGAAACATGTCGTGTTTGGTGTCAAACATCTTGGAATACTACCCCCCCCGCCAGTTCTGGCGGCGGGGGTAGCATTCCTCCCTTCTAGAGGGAAAGACATGTACACACCGGTATGCCCGGTACTGACTTTCCAAGCCCTGGCATCACAAAATGGATTCCGCTGCCACAGACACGAGTCTGGCCTCCTGCTGCTGACCGAAACTCCGGCAGGGGAGGCCTGGACAATAGGTTTCCTGTCCCAGGGAGGTGTGACCACCTCCCCAGACAGGATAGTGTGTATTGGGGCTGGGCGGGAGCACTCTCGGGTGCTTTGAAGTCCTGCACTGGGGGCACATTTGGTGTCCCTGTGCATACCCCAGTTCAAACCGGATCAGGGGCTTCCAGCCCCTGCTTTGGCGCGAACTGGACAAAGGGAAAGGGTGTAACCACCCCTCTGCCCTGACCCACCCATAGGTGGGACCACAGAGTAAGTCCAACCCCTAAACTTAGTATAAGTATGGGACCCCAGTCCTTAGGACTTTAGATTATCCCTGGACGAAACTCTGACACAGAATCCTGGACCTTCGATGCTCTACTTAAAGATTAGAGGACAGAAGAATCTCCCTTGGGGTCAAGGAGTGACTCCCCTGCTTGGCAGGCACCAAAGAAGCAATTGTCCGGTCTGCATCGCTGAAGCTCCTGTCGGATGCCGAAGTCTTTGCATCACCAGAGGTGGATTTCCAGACTTCCCCGAGGCTGCCCTGAGTCCCCAGCAAAGCTGAGGCCCGTAGCTATCGTGGGTAACGTGGAACCGTGACCCCTGGACACCGCACGCATTTGCAAGTGCATCCTCTTCTGGGTCTCCCACGAAGTCGTGCTTTGGGCTCCGAGTAGCCCCAGCCTCCAGCACCAACTGCACCGAAGATCACTGGCCTCCACTCCACGAGTGTCCTGTGAGCCAGCTCCACGTGCACCGTCTCGAGGCTCCTTCGCGGTCGCTAGCCCGTTGGCTAGTAGCCCTTCACGAAAGCAAATCTTTTTTTACTTGGGCTCCCTGGTTGCTCCAGGCTTGCCCTCACTTACCCTTGCTGGGTGAGTTCCTCAGACCTTGCTGGTCTGCACAATCGTCAATCTTCAGCTTCATCGAGACTTGCCGTTGCCAAGGCTTGTTGGGTCCAATCCGGTCGCCGACACCTCAGCACTCGACAGACATTGTGTACCAGCCCGAATCCTGCTCCTGGTTGCCGACAACGCCTCCTGGACCTCGTGGCTGAAGAGTCAAGACGACCGTCAACCTACCTGAAGCACTCGACATCGGCGGGCATCTGCTCATCGCCTTCCTGGTCACTGGCTAGTGACCCAGACTCTGTCCCATCTGCTTTCAGGTTCTTCAGATCTCCGATCCAACCTTGGATCCACCCGGACACTTTTCACTTGGTCGCCAGCAGCACTTTGCAGCAGATCGCCATTCAAATCGACGACGAAACCCGACCCCGAAAGGCACCTATGCACCCGGCTTCCCTGGGTGAGGTAACAAGAGTACTCCGGTGCTCCCGAGGGTAGAGACTCTAGAACAACCTAGTTCTCAAAGGGTTTGCTCCAAGTCCTTCTTTAAGTGTCCCTTTTCTTTAAATTCCAAACCGCGACTTTCTCCATAGAAGTTAACGGCGATTCGTGGCTGTGTTACTACACTGCACGCGTCCCCCGTGGGTCCCCTGTGTCACTACCTTGGGTGGTTCCTTGTGGTCCAAGCACTTCTAGAGGCTCTAGGCCTAGTGTCTAGCTCAGTCGTGGTTCTTATACCACTTTATTGGTATATGGTTTGGTACGCCCCTAGGGCCCAAACGTGTATTTGTGCTATTACTGTGTTTAAATAACTTATAACTTATGTACTTTTATCCAAGTATCTAAGCACGTTTGACCTGACAGCTGGCTACTGGCAGATCAGGTTAGCTGATGATGCAAAAGCCAAAACAGCATTTTCGACCCCTGGTGGGCACTACCACTTTGTGGTGATGCCCTTTGGATTGAAAAATGCACCTGCCACTATTCAGAGGTTGGTGAATAAAGTTCTGACAGGGATGGAAACTTATTGCTCAGCTTATCTAGATGATATTGCTGTCTTTAGTTCCTCCTGGCAGGATCACCTGGTCCACCTCAGGAATGTTTTGGAGGCCCTGCAGAAAGCAGGCCTCACTATCAAGGCCACTAAGTGCCAGATAGGGCAGAGTCAGGTTGTATACCTGGGCCACATTGTAGGTGGAGGCCAGGTTCAGCCTTTACAGAGCAAAATCCAAACCATAATGGAATGGGTTGCTCCAACCACCCAGACACAGGTGAGAGCCTTCTTAGGCCTGACTGGGTACTATAGGAGGTTTGTCAAGGGATATGGATCTATAGTGACCCCCTTGAATGATCTGACCTCAAAGAAAATGCCAAAAAGGTTCAGTGGACAGCTAGCTGTCAGAAGGCATTTGAAGACCTGAAGCAGGCCATGTGCACTGCCCCCATCTTACAGAGTCCAGACTACACCAAAAGTTCATTGTCCAAACAGATGCTTCTGAGCTGGGTGTGGGAGCTGTACTGTCTCAACTGAATGATGAAGGTCAAGACCAGCCAGTAGCTTTTATTAGCAGAAGGCTGACCCCTAGAGAGAAACGTTGGTCAGCTATAGAGAGGGAGGCCTTTGCTGTGGTGTGGGCCCTGAAGAAGCTGAGGCCATACTTGTTTGGTACTCACTTCATAGTTCAGACTGACCACAAGCCCCTCCTATGGCTTAAACAGATGAAAGGAGAGGTTAGGAAACCAGAAAACAAAGTAGCATAGGATGCAGAGCTGGGGCAGGAATTGAGCAAAGGCTCAGGGGTCAAAGTAGCACTACAGGTCAGGAACAAGGAAACGTAAAGGCTCAGGAATCAAGGAAGCACTGCAAGCAGTGCTGGTTCAGGAAACAGGAAAATGGCTACAGCTCAGGAAACTTAGGAAACCAGGTAGCACTGCAGGCAGTGCTAAATCAGGTACAAGGAAAATAGCAGCAGGTCTGAAAAAAGGCAGGACTAAAGCTCAGGAAATACTGGAAACAATAGCAAAGGCTCAGGAAGCACTGGAAACAAGGATTGGTCTCACCGGTAAACAGCTTACAATGACCAACACTGGGCTGAAGGGAGCTGGGGCTTAAAAGAGCTCACAGTAATCATATGCAGCTGGTGTGAGCAGGCTAGCAGCCACAGGTGATCTGAATTCCTCCACCCATTCTTGGCCTGCAGGGGTGGAGACTAAGCAGTGAGCAGGGAATCCTGGGTGATGGAGTTTTCAGGCATGAGTAGGCTGGCTTCACAAAACCCGGCACGGACTGGGAATGGATGTTAGTTCCCAATAAATGTCCAAATGGCTGGAAGTCAGGCTTTGCATGCAGGGGAGGGTCTGGAAGTTTATTAGAGGACTGGAAAGTCCCCCAGTTCAGCCCCCTGGTGGTGGACACGGGAAAGCAGGGAGCAAGTCGTGACACGGACCTTCGACGTTCCACTACCTTTGGAAGACTGAAGAATCTCCCTTGGAGTCAAGGAGTGACTCCCCTGCTTGGCAGGCACCAAAAACTACAAACGACAGTCGCAAACTATGCCGCTCCCGCCGGAGTCCGAAGTCCCTGCAGCCCAAGAAGTGGATTTCCTGACTTCTCAAAGGCCATCGTGAGTCTCCAGTGAAGCTGAGGCCAGTGGACCCCAAGAGTGACGAGGAACCGCGACCCCTGGGTACCGTGCACTATTGTCGAGTGCAACCCCTTCACAACGTTCCACGAACTTGTGCTTTGGACCACGTGTGGTCCTAGCCTCCAGCAGGAATCCCTCTGAAGATCAGAGGCCTACCACGTCCCGAGTGAACGTGGGCCCCTGTAGAGCGAATCCTCCCGAGGCATCTTCGCGATCCCTTGCCAGCCGGCTTGTGGGTCCCCAGAAAACTTTCTAAAGACACCAAAGGGCTCCCCTGGTTGCTCCAGGCCTGCCCTGACTTACCCTCGCTGGGTGAGTCCCACAGACCTTGCTGGTCTGCGCCATTGCCTCTTCACACTTTCCCCGAGACTTGCTGTTACCAAGGCTTGTTGGCTCCAATCGAGTCGCCGACACCGCAGTAAGCTGCAGACATTGTGGGACACGCCGAATCCACCTCCTGGTCATCGTCGACGCCTCCTGGACCTCGTGGCTGAAGAGTCAAGGCACCCGCGAACGACCTGAATCTTGCGACGACGGTGGGCATCCATCTTCCTTGCCCCGAGTCACTGCCAAGTGACTTTGAACACTGTCCCCTCTGCTGTCAGGTCTTCCATCTTCCGAATCCAGGCTTGGATTCCTCCGGACACTTCTCCTGTCGCCGCAAGCAGCAAGTCTTCACTGGCTCCCATTGAAAACGACGCCGCGACCCGACACCAAAGAACACCTATGCACCTGGCTCCCCTGGGTGAGGTAACTTCAGCACTACGGTGCTCCTGTGGGTGTGGGCCCTAGAACTACTTACCCTGTAAGTGACTTGCTTGTAGCTTCCCTAGAAGTGTCCTAAAACTCTAACTTTCTAAGTGCGACAATTGCGCTGACTCGTACAGGGTTCGCGTCTGTGTTAGACACACCGCGTCCATCTCCCTTGTAACACTATCTAAAACTGTATCCTTCGACTCGTACTGAGTCCGATCGGTGTTCGCCTCGAACACACAAAGGGCCTGTAACTCTGAGATCTCCATTGCACTGACTCGCACAAGGTTCGCGTCTGTGTTAGACACAGCGCGTCCATCTCCCTTGCAACTCTATCTGTAACCGCATCCTTCGACTCGTACAAGGACCGATCGGTGTGTTCGCCTCGAACACGCAAGGGACCTTTAACATTGAAATCTCAATCGCGTCTGAGCGCATAGACTCGCACAGGACTCGCACCGGTGCCAGGACACCGCGTCCGTCCCCTGTGGGTCTCCTACAACTACCTGGGGTGGTTCTTCGGGGTCCCTCGATTCTAGATGCCCTAGACCTAGGTCTAGCCAAACTAAGATTGTGATATTCGATTGTGCTAAACTTATTTTGATAACATTTGACTTGTACATATGTTCCTGACTTCTAATCTCATAAAGAGATTAGTAGAGAGTGTTTATTAATAAATACATATATATTTGATATATATACCTGTGTGGTGTCTTTTCATTTGGTGATTCAAGAGATTGTGTGGTAAAACAAGCTGCTTTACATTCCTTCAAGACTTAGCCTGAAGGCTGCTCTCCACAGCTACCACTAGGATAGCTTTCTATAAAGGTTGTCTTAAACCTATCTACCATAAGAGTCGAATTGTTCTGGTGCAAGGTGTCCACTTTAATTAGTGAACAGCATATACCAGGCCAACTTCTCACAACAGGGGTGCAGAAAGAGGCAAGAAAACTGTAGAAAGGAGCAAGTGAGGTGCAGAAAGAGGCAACAGATGTGCAGACAGAGGGAAGAGAGGTGCAGAAAAAAGCAAGAAAAGTGCAGAAAGAGGCAAAAGAGGTACATAAAGAGACAACAGGGGTGCAGAAAGAAGCAAGACAGGTGCCGAAAGAAGCATGGAAAGTGCGGAATGAAGCAACAGGGGTGCAGAAAGAGGCAAGAGAAGTGTAGAAAGGAGCAAAGTGAGGTGCAGAAAGAGCCAACAGAGGTGCAAAAAGAAGCAAGAGAGGTGCAGAAGCAGGCAAGAGAAGTGCACAAAGAGGCAAGAGAATTGCTGAAAGAAGCAACAGAGGTGTAGAAAGAAGCAAGAAAAGTGCAGAAAGAGGCAAGTGAGATGCAAAAACAGGCAGGAAAGTTACAGAAAGAGGGAAGACGAGTGCAGAAAGAGACAACAGGGGTGCAGAAAGAAGCAAATGAGGTGCAGAAAGAGGCAACAGACGTGCAGAAAGAGGGAAGAGAGGTGCAGAAAAAGCCAAGAAAAGTGCAGAAAGAGGCAAAAGAGGTACATAAAGAGACAACAGGGGTGCAGAAAGAAGCAAGACAGGTGCAGAAAGAAGCATGGAAAGTGCAGAATGAAGCAACAGGGGTGCAGAAAGAGGCAAGAGAAGTGCAGAAACAGGCAAGAGAAGTGCACAAAGAGGCAAGAGAATTGCTGAAAGAAGCAACAGAGGTGTAGAAAGAAGCAAAAAAAGTGCAGAAAGAGGCTAGTGAGATGCAAAAACAGGCAGGAAAGGTACAGAAAGAGGGAAGACGAGTTCAGAAAGAGACAACAGGGGTGCAGAAAGAAGCAAATGAGGTGCAGAAAGAGGCAACAGATGTGCAGACAGAGGGAAGAGAGGTGCAGAAAAAAGCAAGAAAAGTGCAGAAAGAGGCAAAAGAGGTACATAAAGAGACAACAGGGGTGCAGAAAGAAGCAAGACAGGTGCCGAAAGAAGCATGGAAAGTTCGGAATGAAGCAACAGGGGTGCAGAAAGAGGAAAGAGAAGTGTAGAAAGGAGCAAGTGAGGTGCAGAAAGAGCCAACAGAGGTGCAAAAAGAAGCAAGAGAGGTGCAGAAGCAGGCAAGAGAAGTGCACAAAGAGGCAAGAGAATTGCTGAAAGAAGCAACAGAGGTGTAGAAAGAAGCAAGAAAAGTGCAGAAAGAAGCAAATGAGGTGCAGAAAGAGGCAACAGACGTGCAGAAAGAGGGAAGAGAGGTGCAGAAAAAGGCAAGAAAAGTGCAGAAAGAGGCAAAAGAGGTACATAAAGAGACAACAGGGGTGCAGAAAGAAGCAAGAGAGGTGCAGAAAGAAGCATGGAAAGTGCAGAATGAAGCAACAGGGGTGCAGAAAGAGGCAAGAGAAGTGCAGAAACATGCAAGAGAAGTGCACAAAGAGGCAAGAGAATTGCTGAAAGAAGCAACAGAGGTGTAGAAAGAAGCAAGAAAAGTGCAGAAAGAAGCAAGTGAGATACAAAAACAGGCAGGAAAGGTACAGAAATAGGTAAGACGAGTAAAGAAAGAGACAACAGGGGTGCAGAAAGAAGCACATGAGGTGCAGAAAGAGGCAAAAGACGTGCAGAAAGAGGGAAGAGAGGTGCAGAAAAAGGCAAGAAAAGTGCAGAAAGAGTCAAAAGAGGCAGAGCATTTACCGCCTGTGAACGGTTCGGTTCATGTTAGGAGGAACGTAGATTTTAATAGATAGCAGTATTTTGTTTTTAGAATAACTTTACTGTTTTGCACATCTTTTTTAAAAAACTGTTTGAATTGGACTGTCACTAGTACACGCTGTTATTGCTGCTTGGGGGACGGAGCTGTGTTTAATGCTCCGGGAGGGAACACCTTAGAGCGGGCACGATCATTCCAGGTTAGCGGGCTAGTTGCGACCGCATCCGCATTACCCAGAGTTCTTAAGGGTGGATGACGCGGCCGCGCAGCGAGGCAGAGCATTTACCGCCTGTGAACGGTTCGGTTCATGTTAGGAGGAACGTAGATTTTAATAGATAGCAGTATTTTGTTTTTAGAATAACTTTACTGTTTTGCACATCTTTTTAAAAAAAACTGTTTGAATTGGACTGTCACTAGTACACGCTGTTATTGCTGCTTGGGGGACGGAGCTGTGTTTAATGCTCCGGGAGGGAACACCTTAGAGCGGGCACGATCATTCCAGGTTAGAGGGCTAGTTGCGACCGCATCCGCATTACCCAGAGTTCTTAAGGGTGGATGACGCGGCCGCGCAGCGAGGCAGAGCATTTACCGCCTGTGAACGGTTCGGTTCATGTTAGGAGGAACGTAGATTTTAATAGATAGCAGTATTTTGTTTTTAGAATAACTTTACTGTTTTGCACATCTTTTTAAAAAACTGTTTGAATTGGACTGTCACTTGTACACGCTGTTATTGCTGCTTGGGGGACGGAGCTGTGTTTAATGCTCCGGGAGGGAACACCTTAGAGCGGGCACGATCATTCCAGGTTAGCGGGCTAGTTGCGACCGCATCCGCATTACCCAGAGTTTTTAAGGGTGGATGACGCGGCCGCGCAGCGAGGCAGAGCATTTACCGCCTGTGAACGGTTCGGTTCATGTTAGGAGGAATGTAGATTTTAATAGATAGCAGTATTTTGTTTTTAGAATAACTTTACTGTTTTGCACATCTTTTTAAAAAAACTGTTTGAATTGGACTGTCACTTGTACACGCTGTTATTGCTGCTTGGGGGACGGAGCTGTGTTTAATGCTCCGGGAGGGAACACCTTAGAGCGGGCACGATCATTCCAGGTTAGCGGGCTAGTTGCGACCGCATCCGCATTACCCAGAGTTCTTAAGGATGGATGACGCGGCCGCGCAGCGAGGCAGAGCATTTACCGCCTGTGAACGGTTCGGTTCATGTTAGGAGGAACGTAGATTTTAATAGATAGCAGTATTTTGTTTTTAGAATAACTTTACTGTTTTGCACATCTTTTTAAAAAAACTGTTTGAATTGGACTGTCACTTGTACACGCTGTTATTGCTGCTTGGGGGACGGAGATGTGTTTAATGCTCCGGGAGGGAACACCTTAGAGCGGGCACGATCATTCCAGGTTAGCGGGCTAGTTGCGACCGCATCCGCATTACCCAGAGTTCTTAAGGGTGGATGACGCGGCCGCGCAGCGAGGCAGAGCATTTACCGCCTGTGAACGGTTCGGTTCATGTTAGGAGGAACGTAGATTTTAATAGATAGCAGTATTTTGTTTTTAGAATAACTTTACTGTTTTGCACATCTTTTAAAAAAACTGTTTGAATTGGACTGTCACTTGTACACGCTGTTATTGCTGCTTGGGGGACGGAGCTGTGTTTAATGCTCCGGGAGGGAACACCTTAGAGCGGGCACGATCATTCCAGGTTAGCGGGCTAGTTGCGACCGCATCCGCATTACCCAGAGTTTTTAAGGGTGGATGACGCGGCCGCGCAGCGAGGCAGAGCATTTACCGCCTGTGAACGGTTCGGTTCATGTTAGGAGGAACGTAGATTTTAATAGATAGCAGTATTTT
This sequence comes from Calotriton arnoldi, assembly GCA_963921515.1. Taxonomy (NCBI): domain Eukaryota; kingdom Metazoa; phylum Chordata; class Amphibia; order Caudata; family Salamandridae; genus Calotriton; species Calotriton arnoldi. The sequence goes on along the minus strand of CAWUFW010003062.1, from coordinate 1,484,747 downwards.
GTTTTTAGAATAACTTTACTGTTTTGCACATCTTTTTTTAAAAAACTGTTTGAATTGGACTGTCACTTGTACACGCTGTTATTCCTGCTTGGGGGACGGAGCTGTGTTTAATGCTCCGGGAGGGAACACCTTAGAGCGGGCACGATCACTCCAGGTTAGCGGGCTAGTTGCGACCGCATCCGCATTACCCAGAGTTCTTAAGGGTGGATGACGCGGCCGTGCCTAAGGCAAGCCCGTCTGCGCCCGTCCGCGCCCAACCGGGCCCAGGGGCCAGACCCCCTGGATCCCCGTGGAGAGGTAAGCTCCAATACACTTCAGAGGAGCTATATGACCTCAGAGAATTGGTGTCACATAAATGTAGGCATTCCATTGAGCCTATAGATATGAGGAATAAATGTCCTCATTGCCCTTTTGAGCTAGGCTCCCTGACCACGTTCCCAATCATTAATATCTGTCCGTCACAAACGATTTTTAAAATGTGTTTACTGAATTGCCGGTCGATGCCTAAACATGCTATTGAACTTCGGCTCTTACTGGTCGAACAAGATCCAGATGCCCTGTTTCTTACCGAAACATGGCTAACAAAATCCTCAGACCCGGTGCTAGTCCAAGCACTCCCTCCCGGATATTTGATTCAGAGGCAGGATCGTGAATTAACGCGAGGAGGGGGCTTGGCTATTATATATAAAGACATATTTAATTGTCGTGTGGTAGCAAGTGTGATCTCTGACTGTGAAAGTCTTTCCTTTTCACTTGGTCTTTCTCATACCTGTACCTTCTCGGGTGTTTTAATATATCGGCCTCCAGGAACCATTGGCCATTTTTGCAGTGATCTATCAGAAGTTATCGCTAAATCAGTGAGCTCCCTCCCCAACTTCTCTGTACTGGGTGATTTTAACATCCATTTTGATGAAATGGACAAACCCGCTGCAGAAGAAGTAATTGATAGCTTGGGTGCGTTATCACTAAGTTTGAAAGTGACTGGCCCCACTCATCAGAAAGGACATCTTCTCGACCCGGTTTTCTCCAACATCGACAAGCTTGAGGTTGGAAAACCCTTCCCTATACCGTGGTCAGATCATCACCTGATCTCCTTCACATGGACCTCTCCAGTCAGTAGTCAGCCATCGGAAACGATAAAAAACTGGAGTCGGAACTGGTCCAAACTCGCCTTGGAGTCTTGGGCATCAATCCTTGGTAACACTAGACCCGTGTTGGAGGGCGACCCGGAAATTGCAAACAGCAAGTTTAACAACTGGATTGACTCCTCCTTAGATCTTCTACACGCCCACCCGCCAGCTACGATCAACCAGCCACGCCCTCGCCACCGTACCACGCATCCGCAGAGCCACCGCCGGAGGAAGATCCTTCTCCTACCTGGCAGCCAAGACCTGGAACTCCCTCCCCACTCACCTTCGGCGAACCCAGGACCATCTCTCCTTCAGGAAGCAGCTCAAGACCTGGCTGTTCGAGCAGTAACTTACCCCCTCCCCCAGCGCCTTGAGACCCTCCCGGGTGAGTAGCGCGCTCTATAAATGCTGTGATTGATTGATTGAGATCAGTTGATCCCAAAAAAGTGGATGACAAAAAAAAAGGGCCTTAAAAGTATTGCATGGTACTCCCCCCAGCTTAGAGAGCTGAAGCAAAAATGCAAACGTTTGGAAAGAAGCTGGAGGGAAGACTTCTCTCATGCTAAGAAAATTAATTATAGAGAGGCCATCAAAGCTTATAAACTAGAAATTAGAACTGCACAATCATTGTACTATGAAAAAAAGATTATTTCAGCATCCAACTCCCCTCGCGAAATCTTTCAGATTGCGAAATCTCTCGTCAATCCCCCCGTTCCCCCTTTGCCGTCTGATGATACTCTGGGACGATGTAATAATTTGGCAAAGTACTTTTTAAAAAAAATTGAGGATATTTACTCTACTTTTCCCCCTATTTCAGCATTTTTAAACATTCCGCCTTTGGACGATCAAATACTAATCACAGTTCCTCGCCTTGAAACAATTCCTCCCTTGGATCTAAAATCCCTAAAAAACTATTTGATCCAACTGAAATCTGGCTCTCCCAGTGATGTGGCTCCCCCCACTATCCTCTGTCAGGTCACTGACTCAGTGGCTATAACCATATTGGACCTTGTTAATTTATCACTCTCCTCTGGATCTGTTCCCTCTCTCTGGAAACGGGCTAGGGTTAAAGCCCTTTTAAAAAAAACGAGTCTGGACCCAGAAGTTTTTGCAAATTATCGACCAATTTCACTTCTGCCAGGGATCTCAAAAATAGGTGAAAAGTATGTTAATTGCGTACTCTCCGCCTTTCTTGAGAAGAACGAATGCCTTCACGCCTCTCAAACTGGTTTCAGACCTAAACAGGGCACGGAGACTGCCCTGCTGGCTGTGGTTGAAGAAACCAGAAAAATTCTAGATGTTGGTGGCTCCGTGGCGATTGTTCTGCTTGATCTTAGCGCTGGCCTTCGACACGGTTAACCATCAACTATTGATTGTGAGACTCAGAGAGGTTGGATTGACCGGAACTGCACTAAAGTGGCTTGAGTCCTTCTTGGACAATAGATCTTTCCAAGTATTTGAGGATAACTCTATTTCTGAAAGTATGCCTCTGAGATGCGGGGTGCCTCAGGGCTACTCCCTGAGCCCCATGCTTTTTAATGTCTACATGAGCCCCCTTGCCAAGATTGTAGAACCTTTTGGCATCCAGATTGTCACTTACGCAGATGACACCCAGCTGATTGTGTCATTGAACCAATCTGACAATGTGGAAATCAATCAGGCCAACTGTTTGGAGAAGGTTTCCGCATGGATGGATGGCTCTTTCTTAAAACTTAATGGGGCAAAAACGGAGTGGATGTTTTTGGGTAATACCTCACCCAAAGATGGCAATCTATTCTGGCCGAGATGCTTAGGCCCAATGCCACCTCCTAAGGATCAGATTAAAAGTCTTGGTGCATGGCTGGACCATAATCTTAATTTCAAGGAGCAGGCGCGGAAGGTGGCAGGTACCTGTTATGGGATCCTGAGGATGATTAGAAAAATTCTCCCTCTGCTGCCTTTCATTGCAAGAAAACTGCTGGTACAAGCACTAATCCTTTCCAGACTGGATTACGCCAATGTGCTGTACTTAGGCTCCCCATGCTCAACCATTAAAATTTTGCAAACGGTACAAAATTGCGCAGCCCGCCTACTTATGCGGGTCCCTAATTGGGTATCCGCAAGACCACACATTGCCTCTCTTCACTGGCTCCCAGTTGCGGAACGAATTCAGTTCAAGGCATTATGCATTGTCCATAGAACTTTCTCGACTGAGGGCCCACCGATCCTTCGATCCATCATATCCCCTTACCTTCCTAAGAGATCTCTACGCTCTGAGAATAAACATCTAGCAGTAGTTCCCAGGATATATAGATCACGGAGCGGTGGACGTATGTTTGCATATACCGCAGCAAAGTGCTGGAACCAACTTCCTAATTACATACGCCTGGAGGACAACTATTTGGCCTTTCGTAAATTTCTGAAAACTTTTCTGTTTCCATGATTTCTGACCACTGCACGGTGATGTTACTGCCTTTTTTAGCGCTGGGAGGCCTTATGGTAGCCATGCGCTCTAGAAATGCATATTCATTCATTCATTCATTCATTCATTCATAAAGAGACAACAGGGGTGCAGAAAGAAGCAATACATGTGCAAAAAGAAGCATGGAAAGTGCAGAATTAAGCAACAGGGGTGCAGAAAGAGGCAAGAGAAGTGTAGAAAGGAGCAATTGAGGTGCAGAAAGAGCCAACAGAGGTGCAAAAAGAGGCAAGATAGGTGCAGAAACAGGCAAGAGTAGTGCACAAAGAGGCAAGAGAATTGCTGAAAGAAGCAACAGGGGTGTAGAAAGAAGCAATAAAAGTGCAGAAAGAGGCAAGTGAGATGCAAAAACAGGCAGGAAAGGTACAGAAAGAGGGACAACGAGTGCAGAGAGAGAGACAACAGGGGTGCAGAAAGAAGCAAATGAGGTGCAGAAAGAGGCAACAGACATGCAGAAAGAGGGAAGAGAGGTGCAGAAAAAGGCAAGAAAAGTGCTGAAAGAGGCAAAAGAGGTACATAAAGAGACAACAGGGGTGCAGAAAGAAGCAAGACAGGTGCAGAAAGAAGCATGGAAAGTGCAGAATGAAGCAACAGGGGTGCAGAAAGAGGCAAGACAAGTGTAGAAAGGAACAAGTGAGGTGCAGAAAGAGCCAACAGAGGTGCAAAAAGAGGCAAGAGAGGTGCAGAAACAGGCAAGAGAAGTGCAGAAAGAGGCAAGAGAATTGCTGAAAGAAGCAACAGAGGTGTAGAAAGAAGCAAGAAAAGTGCAGAAAGAGGCAAGTGAGATGCAAAAACAGGCAGGAAAGGTACAAAAAGAGAGAAGACGAGTGCTGAAAGAGACAACAGGGGTGCACAAAGAAGCAAATGAGGTGCAGAAAGATGCAACAGACGTGCAGAAAGAGGGAAGAGAGGTGCAGAAAAAGGCAAGTAAAGTGCAGAAAGAGTCAAAAGAGGTACATAAAGAGACAACAGGGGTGCAGAAAGAAGCAAGACAGGTGCAGAAAGAAGCATGGAAAGTGCAGAAAGAGCCAACAGAGGTGCAAAAAGAGGCAAGAGAGGTGCAGAAACAGGCAAGAGAAGTGCACAAAGAGGCAAGAGAATTGCTGAAAGAAGCAACAGAGGTGTAGAAAGAAGCAAGAAAAGTGCAGAAAGAGGCAAGTGAGATGCAAAAACAGGCAGGAAAGGTACAGAAAGAGGGAAGACGAGTGCAGAAAGAGACAACAGGGGTGTAGAAAGAAGCATATGATGTGCAGAAAGAGGCAACAGACGTGCTGAAAGAGTGAAGAGAGGTGCAGAAAGTACATGAGATTTGCAGAATGAGGTCAAGAGAAGTGCAGAAAAAGAAAGAAACGTGCAGAAAGAAGCAACAGAAATGCAGAAAGAGGCAAGAGAGGCGCAGAGGGAAGCAAGAGTGGCTTGTACACCATTAGTACCAATTTAACACCCACATTTAGCAATAAGTAACTCGTGACCATTCTAGGTTTGCAAAGGGCCTTCCACCACGCTGTAACACTTGTCGCTGCATTTTTGGTAACGTTTGACCCGTTTCAGCTAGAAACAAGGCTTTTTTTGTTCAAATCTGCAGATTAGGGTGCAGATGATGAATTATGTGGCTAATGCAGAAAATGTATAATTGTGCGAAAGTCAGTGCAGCCAAACAGTCACATAATTCCAGTGGCCCTGCTCATACCTCTGACTAGGTCCACAAGTGCTCCTCAGTGATTCCATCTTTTTTGTCTCACTGAGTTCATAGTTGAGCTTCTATGGAAACGAGGAAGACTAAACCTGAGGTTACAACTCCACAACACAGACTACCATACCACATAATTACTCTCCATAACACATAATCCCACTCTACATAATTCCTATACACTAAATACCACATACTTTCTATCCACATAATTTCACTGCACAACATACCACATAATTCCACTACACACAACGTACATCCACTCCACTCCAAAAAACATTAGTAAAAAACTTTTGCATTTACAACGCCAATAGCTCTAATTCTCGCAAATGCGAAACCTATTACATTGCAAACACTTCTTTAACTAGTAGTCATGTTTGCAGAGTGGTGGAGAAAGGGTGCTGGGCCTCCGACCAGCGCTCAGGAATTCCGGTGCGTAGGGCTTACAGGAGGTACCAGTAGGGCTTCTTGGCCCCCAAAGTCCCTCAGGAATAAATTGGACTTCATCCCCCATCCCGTAGTCTGCCAGGAGGCGCGTTTGCAGAATGGTGGAGAAAGGGGGGCATGGCCTCCGAAGACGTCTTAGCAATCCCACTGTGCGGGACATACCGGAGGTAACAAGAGGGGTAGTTGGCCCCCAAGGACATCCTTGGGGGCCAACTACCCCTCCTATTACCTCCAGTAAGTCCCACACAGCAGCATTGCTAAGTTTGAAGAGCAGGCCATGCCCCCTTTGCCCACCACTCTACAAACGCGCTCCCTGGCGCGCTCTTGGATGGGGATTGAAGTCCCCTTCGCTGCTGGGGGTCCTTTAGGGGCCAACTAGCCTACCTCTTACCTCCAGTAAGCTCCACGCAGTGGGATTGCTGAGAGGTAGACAAAGGCCACGCCCCCTTTCTCCACCACTCTGCAAACGCACCCCCTGGTGCGTTGTTAGTAGGGGAATTAATTCCACTTCAATACTGAGGGTCCCTGGAGGCCAACTAGCCCACCAGGTACCTCCAATATGTGCCACAGAGCTGGATTGCAGAGAGGTGGTCCAAGGCCACGCCCCCTTTTTACACCACTCTGCAAACGCGCCTCTTGGCGCACTGCTGCTCGGGGGATGACGTCCACTTGTGTCCTGAGGTCCTCAGGACACACGAGGACCTCATCGCCCCACCACCAGTGGGCTAAGAGGCGCGTTTGCAGAGTGGTGTAAAAAGGGGCGTGGCCTCGGACCACCTCTCTGCAACACAGCTCTGTGGCGCATACTGGAGGTACCTGGTGGGCTAGTTGGCCCCCAGGGACCCTCAGGATTCACGGGGACTTAATCCCCCAATTTACAATGCGCCAGGGGGCGCATTTGCACACTTGTTCTGTCAGGCCCCGCCCCCTCCCTGCACCACTGTTCAAACGTGCCCCCTGGCGCATTGTAAGTTGGGGGATTAAGTCCCCTTGAATTCTGAGGGTCCCTGGGGGCCAACTAGCCCACCAGGCACCTCCAGTAAGCGCCACAGAGCTGCGTTGCAGAGAGGTGGTCGGAGGCCACGCCCCTTTGTACACCACTCTGCAAACGCGGCTTCTGGCACTTACTGGAGGTACCTGGTGGGCTAGTTGGCCCCCAGGGACCCTCAGTATTCAAGGGGAAATAATTCCCCATCTAACAACGCGCCAGGGGGCGTGTTTGCAGAGTGGTGGAGAAAGGGGGCGTGGCCTCCGGCGAGATGCCGGCTTTTTTTCTTGCTTTTTTTTTAACAAGGGGGGCTGTGTGCCCCCCCTTTTTTAAAAAACTTTTTTGTGGCCCTGGGGACCCCATCCCCCAGGGCCTGACCCCTATTTTTTAAAAAAATGTTTTTAAAAAACGGGAAGGGGGCCGCGTGGCCCCCCTCCCGAGGCCAATTTTGGTCCCGGGGACCCCATCCCCCGGGGCCGGCTTTTTTGTTTCTTTCTTTTTTTTAATAGAGGGGAGGGGGGCCGCGTGGCCCCCCTCCCGGGCCACTTCTGGCCCCGGGGACCCCATCCCCCAGGGCCTGGCCTCTGTGAATGGGACCGTGGGGGGAGCCCCAATGCCCCCACGGTCCCGCCGGCTCCCCGCCTCCTGCGGGAGCCGGCATTGCTTTTCCACACGGGGAGCTGCAGACATGCAGCTCCCCTTGTGGAAAAGCAATCTGCTTGGATTTTGGAGCGAGAGCAGGAAGCCTGCTCTCGCTTCCAAAATCCAAAGCAGAGTTTGCTATGGCAGGGCGGGAGCCGCACGGCTCCCGCCCTGCCATAGCAAACAGCAGTGTCCCGGGGGTGGGCACCCCGGGACACTGCAGGAGCCGGCCCTGGGGGGTGGCGGTCCCCAGGGCCATTAAGGGCTCCAGGAGGGGGGCCGCGTGGCCCCCCTCCCTCAATTTCCATAGCCCCAGGGAGGTGGTGGTCCCCGGGGCATGGGGGTCCGCTACGGACCCCCGCATTCAATTAAGTCTGTGCCCCGGGGAGGTGGTGGTCCCCGGTCGTGTGGGGGGCTCTTGCCCCCCCACCCATCTTTAAATAAAAAAATAGAGCCCCGGGGAGGTGGCGGTCCCCGGGACTGCGGGGGGGCTGCGTGCCCCCCGTACCCAATTAAAAAAGCCCCGGGGAGGTGGCGGTCCCCGGGGCAGTGTGGGGGGGCCACGTGCCCCCGCGAATAAATTATCAAGCCCCGGGGAGGTGGCAGTCCCCGGGGCTGCGGGGGCCCCCGCTACATAAATAAATTGCCCCCGGGACTTGGCCCACCTGGGGGCTTTGAAAACGAAGCGCGGAAGACCACGCTTCGTTTTTTAAAATTTTCGGACGGATTCGCGCACCCGGCGCGACCCCGCCCGAAAATTATAAAAAAATAATGCTTTTTTTGGGCCTGGCGTCCCTGTGGGTCCCCCTGAGCAGGCCTGGGGGGTCAGGGTGTTTTTACCCTGCCCCCTTTTCTTGTTTTTAATCTTTTTTTTTACCTTTTTCCTTCTCCCTCGTCCGAGGCACAAGATGGCTGCCAACACTTCCTGGTTTGAAGTGTTGGCAGCCAATCAGAGGCAAGCTCGTGCTCGGGAGGTTAGGCTCCGCCCAGATATCGAAAGTTTTCTTTTTTTTAATTTCTCAGGAACTACTGAACGGATTTACACCATTTAAAAAAAAGGTCGCTTTCTGAACCAAGCGCTACCTTTTTGCCAAATTTGGTGTAATTCCGTTCAGCAGTTCGGGCTGTAGCTTTGTCTAAAGTTTCCTATGGAAATTAACATGGGGAAAACGTGTTTTGGGACCCCCCTTTAATCTCGGCCCCCGCTTGACGAATCACCCCGAAACTTTCAAGACAGGAGCTGACCGGAGCGCCCCACTAGTTTTGAGAATTTCGCGAAGATTCGTCAACCGGCGCCAAAGTTATTGGGAAAAGAAAAAATGCTTTTCCTATGGAAACTAGGTCCTAACTATAACTACCTACTGGCGACCGCCAGTAGGTAATATATATATATATATTACCTCAGCGAAGTATATCGTCTTCTGAAAAACCTTAACATTTTGATGAGCCAAAATTCAGATCATGTTATAAGATGAAGATAATTAAGTGAAACTCAAGTGAAGACAAGGAGAATAACAAGGAAAATTAAGAGCAAAAATGGTAAAAGAAATCTATAAAAAGGGTGGATAATATTAAAAGAAACAAGGGGAATCACTAGTAGTAGAAAAAATATAATAGATGGATCACTGTTTTTAATCATCACTAAATACTTTGCACAGCACTAGTTTGCACATAGTAAGTTGGAATATGGAAATGGTAATTCAAGGACGACATACCATTAAATAAAATGAAATAGGGATTTATCCCATTAGTTTTGAGTTTCCCCATATTTGTTCCATAGCATGAATATATTTTGTTTAATATGATACATACCAGACATTAATAATAATGATTCTCACGATAGAAAAATACATATAATCAATCGGTAATGTATGTACACCCTTGGGGAATGAGATCCATAATCCTTTCTGACAAATAGTATTTTATTATTTAAATTAGAAAATTGGTTTGATAACAGGGCTGATGGACTTCTGCAGTCTATATCAAAGCCAACAAGTGTAAGGATAACGATTTTCCTTGCACTAATGCCTTTGGATACATCATTAACCAGTACGGGTGGATACATCTATGGAACTGGGAAGGCTAATTATATTATGCACAATATATGCAGTAATAGAATGGACTGTGAATTTTTAAAAATATAGCGTGGTCTGTACATATAGGTTATCTGAGGTTTGTTGGTGGTCTACTATTTCTAGGGATTTATCCTATGAATAATGACATTGAGTATTATGTGTTTAAATTTGTCGCAGGATCTCGATATGGATATTCCCAGCCACCAACTTCTATCATTAAAATTGTGATATTTTAACAATGTATTTTACATGAACGCAGTTTTGCACATATCAGCACTATATGCACTTTATCCAGCAAATATTGAGATATGTAGTACAAGAATGTGGAAATATTTATGCTTAATGTTTATATATGGCCGCAATATTTTTACCATTTCCATTGTAACTATTGTCACGTGGTGGAATTTGAACAATGCACTGTCACTTTAAAAGCTGTGATCTGCCACTATCACATTGTCATGTGAACAAGGCTCGGACGAGCCGAAACGTTATGGCGGCATATAGCTAATAAATAATGTTTGCACTTACCTGTTGGTCCGTGTCCGTGCCTGTTGTGGAGGTGGCGAGGAGAAGTTGCTGCTGCTCAGCTGCGGAGTTGGTGATATATATATATATATGTGCAGGCGAAACGCGTCTCTCTTTCAATGCGGGGTCGTGGGAGACCCGACAAACAATAAAGAAGCCTTATCCACACATACCTCGAGTACGTGCCTCTTCTTCGTTGGAGCAGGATTGTTTTTCTTCGATTAAATTCAGCGTCGGAGGTCGACGCTGCACATGTACCACCAGTCGTTTTGTGGCTCTACTATTGACCGCAACAGTTTTTGGAGGAGCATGGTAGTGCTATGCAGTAGAGCCCCCAGAGAGTTCGCCAGGTAGAGGACAAAGGATGGCAGCTGTGGGGATTCCAGATTGCGGAGCGGGGCGGTCTCTTCCGACTGCCAGCACGTATGTCTGCTTTCCGCAGCAGAAAATGCCTTGCCCAGGATGCTGGCGCCCTTTGGTGACTGGGCACTGTGGTTGCTGACGCATAAGCGGTGAGGTGTGTTGGGCATATCTAATTTATTTTCATCGGTCTCCTCTGACCTCGTATGTGTGCCTAAGATAAAGACATATCTTGTGCTGCTTGGCAACATTGACATTTGCGACACTTCCTGTATTATAAATTTGGAATTCGGGCTTTTAGTCCTCTGTGGAACAATCATCTGGTTAATGACATTGTCAATATATGAAGCACTTGCAATTTGAACTTTCAGAAAGGACTCTGATGAACTAAACTCGGACACGTAAGGCCGCCAAAGGGGATTATGGGTCACGTAGTCCAGCTGGGAGGAGTAGCAATTACCCGGAGGCCGGCAATGACGTCGTAATTATGCACAGCCTGTGTAATTGGAGCCCCGTGGACTTTTTACAAGTCCAGTATGTTTTCATCTTTAGTTTTTGTTTTCGCACGCATTTGAGAACACAGTTCTATTAATGTTTGTTCAGAGTGCTATCATTATAGATTTAACCGGGTAGACTCTGTTCTGGTGAATTACGAGGAAATGAGGTGAGAGCAAATAAGCATCAATAATACTGGCAGCATAAACTGCATTCAAAGCAGTTTTAATTTTTGCAGTTTTTATTATCTGACTTACTATCAGGAAGGCAGCATGTTTTGAAAGCATTGGCGCCGTAACTTTGATTATTATGAAAGCACCTCGGCATGTCATTACGACTTGTTTATATCTCAGGCTGATCAGACACATTTATATATTTTTTTTGTGTACATATCATGAATTAGATTATGTTCAATTGTTGGTATTACATGCTTATTGTGTAGTATGCGGTTATTTATAACCTTCTATTAATTTCTTGCACTTTGCACTGTATGTATATGTTAAAGACCAGTATGTTTTACCAGCTATATTTTCGACCACACAGTCTATCTTCTATGTCCATTCATGCCTGAAGGAGGGAGGAGGGCTATATATTCTTAAAATTCTATGGTGCCAATTAGATTGATAAAGCCTGCTGTGCAGGCGAAACGCGTCTCTCTTTCAATGCGGGGTCGTGGGAGACCCGACAAACAATAAAGAAGCCTTATCCACGCATACCTCGAGTACGTGCCTCTTCTTCGTTGGAGCAGGATTGTTTTTCTTTGATATACATATATATATATATATATATATATATATATATATATATATATATATATATATATATATATATATATATATATGTTAGAAATGGGGGTCTCTAGTTTAGTTGGCATTGGCTTGCACCTTGTCCTTCTAGTCAGGGTAAGGGGATTACACAGCTAAGATAACCCCTGCTAACCCCCTCTGTAGCTTGGCACGAGTAGTCAGACTTATCTCAGAGGCAATGTTAATGTTAATGTTAGGTAAACTTGTATAGCGCACAGCTGCCCCAGCAAAGGGGCGTCCCGGCGCTGATAGCAGTGTCGGTAGAGAACAGGGGCTAGACTGTAGGAAACAAGTACGTTTTGATGGTACTACGGAAGGGTAACAGGCAGTCTAAGCGGCGAATCTGAACAGGAAGAGAGTTCCACAATTTAGCGGCAAGACAGCGAAAGGACCGGCCCCCCGCTCTGATGCGCTTCACCCGGGGGACCGTGACCAGAAATTGTCCAGCGGAGCGCAGCTGGCGTGCGGGAACATAGGGGACCAACAAATTAGATAGAATCTCAGGGGATGAGAGTTTTAGTATTTTGAAGGCCAGACAAAGTGCCTTGAATTCGATCCTCTTGGGAACGGGTAGCCAGTGAAGGCGCCGCAAAGCACCCGACGTAGAGCAGGATCTTGGGAGCCTAAGCAGGAGTCGAGCGGCTGCATTCTGGACTCGTTGAAGGCGATTCAATTCTGCCTTATTGGCGCCTAACATCAATGAGTTGGCATAGTCCAATCTGGACAAAATAGTCGCCTGTACTATCAGCTGGCGTGTGGCTGGGTCAAAGAAACCCAATATAGGCCTCAGACCCCGTAAGAGTCCAAAGCAGGTACCAGCGATCTTTTTGGTGTGCTCCTGAAACCCAAGAGTAGAGTCTAACCAGATCCCTAGGTTCTTTACCACCGGCTTAGGAGTGGGGGCTCTGCCCAAGGACGCCGGCCACCACTGCGTACTCCAGAGCCCCTTGTCGTTCCCCACCAACAGCACTTCTGACTTGTTGGCGTTAAGTTGAAGGCAGTTGGTGGTCATCCAGCGTGCGACCGATTCTAGCCCGTTCCGGAACTGCATGGCGCCCCGAGAATGGTCATCAGAGAGGGCCACCACCAGCTGCGTGTCATCAGCATAGGAAACCATGGTCAAGCCATGGTCCCGCGCCACTCCCGCCAGGGGTTGGATGTAGAGGTTAAACAAAACAGGGCTAAGCGCCGAGCCCTGAGGAACCCCCTGCTTGATGGAATGGGCGTGAGAGAGGAAGGGAGGGGCAGAGACCTGAAAAGCTCTGTCAGACAGAAAAGACCGGAACCAATCCAGTGCCAGACCCACTACCCCCGCCTCCTCTAGGCGACGTAGGAGGATCTGATGGGAGACCGTGTCAAACGCGGCGCTGAGATCGAGCAGTATCAGAGCCGCAGTTTGTCCCTCATCCAGAATGGTCCGCAGGTGTTCACTCACTGCTAAAAGCGCCGTCTCGGTACTGTGACCGGGGCGGAAACCATTCTGGGAGTGGTCTAAGGTACCGCTGTTGTTCAAAAACCCCGAAAGGACTTTATTAGTGTGGGCCTCAGCAATTTTAGCGACCCAAGGCAGGAGAGAAATAGATCGAAAATTTTCCGGCTTAGTGGGGTCCAATGAGGGTTTTTTCAGCAAGGGGATCACCCTTGCTTGCTTCCTTAGCGAAGGCACCACCGCTGTGGTGAAAGAAAGGTTGATCATTAGACACAAGGGCGTGAGAAGTATCGGTAAGCAGTCTCTAAATTGGGCAGGCCTCATAGGATCCAGAGGGGAACCTGATTTGACCTTAGTGCTCAATGTAAGAAGCTCATCCTGAGAGATAGAGGGTATTACTGCCAAAGTAGCAGTAGAAGGAGAAGCTAGTGGAGCCACGAGGTCCATGGGACATATGGGGAAGGATTTATAGATGGCTTCTACCTTCTGAACAAAGAAGGTGGCCAGATCTTCTCATTGCTGCCCAGACGTGATCGTCGAGGTGGGGGGATCTTTCCTGTTTTTAAAGTCATTGAGTATTTTAAAAATGCTTTTCACAGGATTTTTACTGGACTTGATCTCGTTAGTGAGGTAGGCCGCTCGAGCCAGATGTATGGCCTTGTGGTATCGTTTAATCTCATCCTGGTACAACTTTTTAGCCGCAAGGTCGTATTCCTTTCTCCAGGCCCGTTCTAGCTTTTTGCATGTGCTACGCAAAGCGGCTAGAGTCATTGTACCAGGGATTGGAACTCGAACAGCGACCTTTGTGTAAAGCATTTGTACATAAAACACAGTAACACAGTCAAAACACTACAAATGGACACCACACCAGTTTAGAAAAATAACTAATCTTTATCTAAACCAAACAAGACCAAAACAACAAAAATCCAACATACAGAGATCACTTTAAAACAGGTTAAACGCGTTCAGTCCATATAAAATTATGGATGCATAACTTTTTGTACAAAGTACCTGGGATGCGTCAAAATCACAAGATGAAAACAGGTGCAGGGGAGGTGAGGCGCAGGAAGGCAAAGCGATGTGTCAGTTCCTTACACACAGGGAAGGAGATGCATTGGTTCCTTGTTCCAGTGGAGGTGATGCATCGGTTTCTTACTGCTATGCAGGGGAGGTGATGTGTCAGTCCCTTACTGAGAGAGGAGGTGATGAGTCAATTTCCTTGTACAAGGGAACGTGATGAGTCGGTTTCCTTCTGCAAGGGGATGTGATGCGTCGATTCTCCGGACACGCAGCCTTGGTTCCTTACTGAAGTCGTTTTTCACTACTGTGAGGCCTACCTCTCCCGTTGGATAACATTGGGTTGCTTTATTACAATTAATAAGTGGTAACTTTTCTTTGGGAGCAGGTAGAAATGTCATATTTGGTGCATATAAAATTGTAATTTAAAATCCTCTTTAATGGTAAAGACAGAATCTAAGTCACAATTCTGAAAATGCCACTTTTTGGGAAACAAGAAACTTTCTGCCAAAAAGTGCTCAGGAAACCAAGGAGACAGGGACCTACCTGCATGCCGATCTCCCCAAGGTGCATTGCAGGTGGCCTGACTTTGCTGCAGCTTCTTTTCCCCAGCTGCAAATTGTGTTCTGCTGCTCCTTGCAGAAGGGGTATCCAGCCTCATGGAGCCCTCGTGGAGTCCTCATGGAGCTTCGTCCTGTTGGGGATTTTCAACTTCCACAAAAAAGACTAAGTCTCAGCATAGAAATCTTCACCGCAACTTAGTCCAGTGGCTCCAGACGACGACACTTCCTCCTTGAACCCCGTCGGCCACCTTGCCTCTCTGAACTTTACCTTCTCAGACATTTTCCTTTAAAAATTCATCTAAGTCTGAAGGTAAACAGAGAGGGGGCTCAATCCACTTTTGGTACCCAAACCACGCTGCATCGCGTTGGCCATAACTTTCGACTTTGCCCATGTCTGGCGCGACGAGATTTCTGTGTTTGGCCCTTTGATCTTTTAGGTGCTATTTTTCACTTTAAACTTTAAAAATACATAACTCTGGTTCTACTGATTAGATTTTTGTTGTTTTGGTGTTAAATAATTTCTTACGATTCCTTGTGTTGTGTCTTCTCTTTATTACTGTTTAAGGGCCTGGCCTTTCCTGGGGGTAGATCTTGTTTTTTCAAATGTTTTAAGTCAGAAATTACTTCCACTATACCAGGGT
Source organism: Calotriton arnoldi (assembly GCA_963921515.1). NCBI lineage: Eukaryota > Metazoa > Chordata > Amphibia > Caudata > Salamandridae > Calotriton > Calotriton arnoldi. Next base: position 1,469,481 of record CAWUFW010003062.1, on the reverse strand, counting down.
CATCATTTTTTCATGGGTGAGCCCCTTATACCAAGGAGTACATTCAATATGACAGTGCTAGAAATTTACCATGGATACTTCAGTCATGGGTACATCTAAAAATTCCCTCCGGTGTACAAGGGTCAGCATTTTGCCATTGACACCCCCTATAAAGTGAGTTCAGGAAATCTTATGACGAGTTACCTCAAATATTATTTCTAACATTTTGCTATGGATCCACCCCATATGCTAAGAATTAAGTGCATCATGTCAGGGCCTTCAGCCAGGTGTGGTGGCGCATGTTCTGTGTCCCTGCCACAGGGTATGACTGGGCTAGCAGCTTTCTCAGTTAGACAGTTCGAGTCCCCATAGTCAATGATGGTGTCTTAATAGAAGCATGTCAGGGCCTGCAGCTTGCCATAGGTAACACCTCCCATCCATATTCTATTAGTGCCCTTGTCCATAAGGCAGAAATTAGCTCTAGTATGCCAGACTAGTGGTACACTTCCACGCATAACACACATACACTCACTCACACACATTCTCTCAAACACACATTCTCACTATATCCCTACCCTCTTTCATACATTTGTACTCTGTCACACTCACACTGCCACTCACACTTCCAGTAGTCAATCTGCTTTTATTGTGTTAGAAAAGCTTGCCCTGCTGTTTCTCCTATACCTGCCTTGCCTTTTAGTGAAACTTAATAAAAACATATTCTCTATATGCACCTCAAAAATAATAATATATTGCCTTGTCAATGTTTGTTACAAGTATGATGTGAATGACAAGTGCACTTCCTTCAAATAGATGTACAGGGCTTATATTTGGTTTCACATGTGGATCAAGCAGTTAAAGTATTGCAAATTAACTAATCCATGTCCTAACATGTAATGTCACAGCATCCAGTTGATCTTATGAAATGCTTGACTTTTTCGGCAAACTTGGATTTTATCCAGTAACACTTTACATTTTTTAAAATTATTTTTTATTGAACAGTCCTACAAAATAAATGACAGTGACGCTATACCTTGTCGCATATCTGGTATAAGGAAGGAAAAACAGACAGCAGCAGCGTTCAACAGAGACCAATAGAATAAACAACTTATCTGAGCAAATCGTGACATAGAGGTTTCACAGGATGGTAGTAACGTAATAATTACATCAGTCCACCACGGCATTCACAGTACCAGTCAGGGGTTCACACAGCGCCCCCCTGCATTCTTTCCAGCTGCCCCATATTTTATTCCACTTTTTCGGGAAGCCCCTACCCACGTACACCACTATTTCTGCCAGCATGCACCAGTCCATGTCTTTCTTCCAGTCCCTCAAGCTTGGACCCAATGAAGCCCTCCACATGCCAGCTATATTTCGCTTGCCCACCCAAAGCCATATCGCAGCTCCCTCTCTGGTACTCGGAGCTCAGAGGTCGTCACTCGAAGTGCAGGTGAGGCCACCTGCAGCCCATTAGTCGCTCCACCACTCCATAGCCGCACACTACTCCAGGTCACTGTGTCAGCCCAGGTAGGTAGGCCTCTCCGCTCCTCTCACCGATCAGGGTCCACGGAGGATACGGGACCCCGCTGAGTCGTCCCCACTGACCACCGGACACCGTCAAGCCACTTAATCTCGCCGTCAGCAAAATAATTATGCAAATATTAGGGGATTAGTGTAGCTGGCTACAGGAGCCGCTTTAGAAAGCGGCCATCTTCCCAGGGGTTGATCACTCCGCCCCAACACTTTGCATTTTGGGGTTTTTGAGACCCAAATTACAATGTAAAAAAAAACATGTCTCAGAATGAAGCATTCTGGTGAATGGAAAGCCAGGAATAACTGGAGGCGTCACATGATCCTCAATCTAGCACCATACCCCAAAGCCTCAGCCCTAGTCTCCCTCCTTGTGCCATCCCACATCCTCAGCCCACTCTTCCCTCTTGGACTAGCCCCGTTGTTGCAGATGGAATTAAATAGGCATCTAGTACTACGGAAAGAGCAGGTATTCTGTAGGTGCCTTTGTAGGAATATGTGTATATTCATGAGAGTTGTGTAATTTTCATATGTACATAGCAAGAAGTGTGCTAATGTAAGTGGTGGGTCATGGTGATAGTGTGCGTGAGTGCAGCATGATTGGTGCGAGTGTAGGGTGAAAAATGTGTGGATGTGAGTGTCGGGTGAGCTGCATGAATGCAATGTGAGAGGATGGCCTATATGAGTGTCAGATGAGAGGGGTGCGTGCAGAGTGAGAGGAATCAGTGCACAGTGGTGTGAGCTGTGTAAATGCAGGGTGAAAGGAAGGGTGTGCCTGTGTATGGTGCAGGTTGAGCAGCAAGAGTGAAGTGTGATCTGTGAGAGTGACTGGTGAGTGCATGGTGAGAGGAGTTAGTGCAGAGTGATGGTGTGTCCCTATGGGTTGTATGATGGAACAAAGCACGCATTCATCACGCGTGCCATTACAATGCATACACTACCACGCATCACCAAATACCACGCACCCCATTACCACGCATACTATTACATCGCGCATGCATCAAGGCACATTGAAAGTGCCATTGCAACGCACACACTAACCACGCATACCACTTACACGCAAACATTTACAGTGAAATTGTAGTATATGCAATAATGCTTACAACACTGAAAGCTGCACTCAGGGCAGCTCAGCGGCTCCGTTTCGGGGACGACTGCCACGGCAGCTGTTAAGGCGGCAAACATGTATGCTCGCCCCCGTGCTCCCCTCTCCTGCCGATGCACCCACCACTTAGCCCGCATAGTGACATACATGGTAGTTACCTGTGGGCTCTGCTATTGTTGCCGCTGGTGGTACTAATTCTGGGCGTGGCCACACCTCGAAGATCAACCGGTTGAGCTTCACACAAGCGCAGCCTTGTTTCCAAGGCTGCTCTACTTACAGGGACCGCAAGATCACCGCACCACCCTCTCCTCACTGCAGCTACTAAATTGTACGTTTTTGTCATGCTGCATTGTTCTCCCGGGCCATGGGGTATATCAGCTGCAAAATGGGCAATTCCTGTTTTCTGCCCTCTATGTTCAGCGTATTTGTGTTGCGCTAAGTGGGGCGCTGAACCAGCAGTGTAGATGGCGACCGTCGCCATTTTAGTAGTTTCAGTCTTGAGGGCCAGTTTACCCGCCGCACACCCCCTAGAGATGGTCAGTCAGGAGGTCCCCAGCCACAGCAGACACTCCGGAGGGGGTCCCGCCAGGGCATAGGGTTCCATGAAGCCCATAGTTAGGTTTAATGAGGCCTCCCATCGGGGCTGGCCACGCCCCCATAACCCTAACCTCTAACAACTAATTTAAAGCACTTCAGCCACAAACGCATTACCACGCATATGCTTTTATCATGCGTTGTAAATGCATACTTGTGGTAAAACCATGCGTGCTAAAGGCATGTGTGGTAAAGGCATATGCGTGGTAATGACTTCGTGGTGATGGTCACACGTGTTTATGACTTCGTTGGAATGGCTGTTTCCCATCCCTATGAATTCCGGCAGACTATTGTCACTGTGTGCAGGCAGGATGAACAGAGTGCCTGTATGAATGCAGGCTGAGAGGTTTGTCCGTGTGAGTGCAGGGTGAGAGGAGGAAGTGCAGGGTGAGTGCTGTGCTTGTTTGTGTGGTGTGAGTGCAGGGTGAGTGCTGTGCCCATGTGAGTGAAGGGTGAGCTGTGTGAGTGAGAGGAGTGCCTAGATAAATGCACGGTGATCAATGCAGGAGTGTGAGAGTAGGGTGAGAGGAGCCACTGCAGGGTGAATGATGTGACATATGAGTTTTGGTGCGGGTGAAAGTGCAGAGTAGGAGTAATAAATGCATGGTGAGTATTGTGCTTGTTTGAGTCAGATTGCAGAGTGAGCTGTGAGAGTGACAGGTAAGTGAATTGTCACATGAGTGCAGGGTGAGCAGTGTACTCATGTAAGTACAGGGTGAAAAGCGTGAGTGCATGGTGAGTGGTGTGAGTGCAGTGTGATCACTGTGAGTGCAGGGTGAGCAGTGTGCTCATGTTACCGCAGGTTAAGTGGAGGGAGAACGTTGTGAATTTATGGCAAGGGCCATGAGTGCACTGTGGTCGCTGTGAGTGCAGATTGAGTGGTGTGCATGTGTGAGCACAGGGTAAGAGGAGGATGAACGGTGTGAGTGCTGGGTAACAGAGCGAATGTCTTGTTACTTACCGGTAATCTTCATTACCCCGATTAGGGTCCTCCCCGTCCCAGTCCTTACTACGTAAGGCAGTCCTGCCTCCACCCAGCCAATCAAAACGCCAGAAAACCAAAAGGTTACAGGTTACATAATCCCCTCCCACCCACCGCCATGCCTGTTATCAACAAGACCCAGACACAAACACAGTGGGAGGAAGGGAGGGAAGAGGACGGGGAGGACCCTAATCGGGGTAATGAAGATTACCGGTAAGTAACAAGACATTACCCCCTCATGGGTCCTCCCCGTCCCAGTCCTTACTACGTGAGGAACTCACAAGCAGAGAACCAAGAAGAAAAAACGCAGGACACCAGGGATCCATGCAAAAAGTACAAAACTTTAATCAAATAAATGATCAACGAACAGCAGCGTTCAAACCCCCAACAGAAAAACTGTCAACAGAGGCATGTAAACATCAAGACGATAATGGCGTACAAACATGTGATGGGACTGTCAGGTGGCCGCCCTACAAATCTCCTGGATAGAGACCCCCGCCGCCTCAGCCCAGGAAGCAGACACAGAACGCGTCGAACGACCCTGCACCTGAGACGGAGGAGGCAGATCCAAAGATTTATAGGATTGGCAGACCGTCAAACGCACCCACCGACTGATCATAGAAGTGGAAACCTTCTTCCCCTTAGCCACACCCCCACAGGAGACAAACAGGGCAGGAGAAATCCAAAACTCCAGCGAACGCTGAAGGTAAATCTGAAGAGCCCTGCGAACATCCAAAGAAGGGGGAACAAGGGAATCCCCCTCAGCAGGCAAATAAGGAAGTATCACCTCCTGCTGCAAATGGAAACTCAAAGAAACCTTAGGCAGAAAAGCCGGATCAAGCCGCAAAACAGCCCGATCCTGCAGGAACTGTAAATAAGGAAATGAAATGAGCAAGTCACCCAACTCACCCAACCGACGTGCGGAGGTGATGGCCAGCAAAAAAGCCACCTTAGAGGACAACCATAACAAGTCCGCCTCCAGCAAGGGCTCAAAAGGGGGCAACTGCAGACACCGCAAAACAGTAGGTAAATACCAAGAAGGCACGATCACGGGAGAGACCGGCCGACGAAGCCGAAAGCTCCGAAGAAGCCGACTCACCAAAGGGGCAACAACCTCCAAGGAGGCCCCAGGACCCCGACCAGCACGAACCGCCGCCCACTGAGCAGACAAAGTGGGAGGGGAAAGGCCCTTCAAAAAACCATCCCTGAGAAAATCCAATACAGAAGCAGGATCCCCCAGCACAGGATCCACCCCATGGGAAGAACACCAAGAGACAAAAGAGCCCCAATGACGACCATAGCACTTAAGGGTCGAAGGCCGACGCGACAACTGGATGTCACGAGCCACCACAGAGGAACAGCCCAAAGACTCCAACGTCAACCGCTCAAGAGCCAAGCCGTCAGCTGCAAACGACGAAGACAAGGCAGAGACAGGAGCGGAAATTGAAGAGGAGCCGGACTCAAAGGAAGCCGGACAAACTGACCCCCCACCAGCCGCAACAGGAGAGGAAACCAAAGGCGGCGAGGCCAGAAAGGAGCAATCAACAGGACCGACATTCTCTCCCCCCGAATCTTCTGCAGCGCCTTTGGGAGGAGGGGAATAGGAGGGAAGGCATACAGAAGACCCGACGTCCAGGGAATCGAAAGAGCATCCACCGCCCAAGCCTGAGGACACATCACCTCCGAACAAAACCGGGGGAGAAGGGCGTTGTGAGGAGAGGCAGAGAGATCGATCTAGGGAGTCCCGAACCGAAGACAAAGGGACTGGAACAGAGGAAGAGAGAGATGGTACAGAACAGAGGATGGAAGATTGCGGCTCAAAGCGTAAGCATGAAAATTCAACTGTCCCAGAATGTACACCGCCCTCAAGGCCAACAGATGAGATTCCGCCCAAGCACAAATCATGGAGGCCAGCAGGTTCAGAGACTCGCACTTGGTGCCCCCCTGACGGTTCAAGTAACAACGAGCCACCTGATTGTCGGTACGAACCAACAGATTTGTCCCGTGGACATGTACCTGAAAGAACTGCACCGCCTCCCAGATGGCCGCCAACTCCCGCCAGTTTGAGGAACGGGCGCTGTCCCTCCGAGACCACAGACCCGTGGCCTCCAAGGACCCCAACGCGGCCCCCCAACCCCAAAGACTGGCATCCGTTGTAGGAGAGTAGGATCTGCCTCTTATGTTGCCCCCACTTTTTTTCTGATGTTTACACTGGTTTCTGGCTATAGTCTGGCTGGGACCATGCTAATCAGGGCCCCAGCCTCTCTGTTCTCTCTAAACGACTTGGAGTGCACTCTAGGTGCACTAGTGATTGGATACTGTGGTACCTTATGAGTAACTAGTATATGGTACCTTAGGTACTAAGGGCATAGGTACTTCACAGGCCTACCAGGGGCTACAGCATGTATTATGCCACCCCTGGGAAGCAGACTAAATCTGACAACACAGGCCTGCTACTGCAGCCTGGGTGAGGAAGTGCTAGCACCCCTCACTGAGATATAGGTCCCCTATATCTCTCCTGCACACACATTGAGACTTATCAGTCGCCCCTAAAGCAGGCCCTATCAATCCTGAGGGCAGGGTGCTTAGTTTCCGTGTGAGGGGGTGCCTCTGCCTGAGCAGGGTCCCTCTGCAGCTCTCAGAGTCCATTCTCTGGTGCTGTTTGTGGATGCGGTTAAACCATATACTTTTAAGTGCATTATATCCTCGCGGTAGAATGCTAACTTTGGAATGGCTGCATCGAAACATGTTGTGTTTGGTGTCAAACATCTTGGAATACTACCCCCCGCCAGTCCTGGCGGCGGGAGTAGCATTCCACCCTTCTAGAGGGATAGACATGTACCTACTGTGGAAACGCGGTAGAATCCTGCAGAGCCCTGGCATCACAAAATGGATGCCACCAGTCACAGACACTGGGCTGCCCTCCTGCTGATGACCAACACTCGCAGTGGAGGAAGCCCAACAATAGATATCCTGTCCCAAGGGGGTGTGACCACCTCCCAGACAGGGTTTAGTGTATTGGGGCTGGGTGGGTGCACTCTTAGAGTGCTTTGAAGTCCTGCACTGGGGGAGCAGAAGGCTCCTCTGTGCATACCCCAGTTCAAACCGGCTCAGGGGCTACCTGCCCCTGCTCTGGCGCGAAACTGGACAAAGGGAAGTGGGTGTAGCCGCCCACTCCCCTGACCCTCCCATAGGTAGGGTCATAGAGCTAGTCCCTCCCTTTCTTTTAGTATAAGACGGGGAACCTGTGCATTGCACCCTAGATTTCCCTGGACGACGCTCTGAAGAAGAATCCCGGACCTTGGACGTTCCACTATCTTTGGAAGACTAAAGAATCTCCCTTGGAGTCAAGGAGTGACTCCCCTGCTTGGCAGGCACCAAAAACTACAAACGACGGTCGCAAACTACGCCGCTCCCGCCGGAGTCCGAAGTCCCTGCAGCCCAAGAAGTGGATTTCCTGACTTCTCAAAGGCCATCGTGAGTCCCCAGCGAAGCTGAGGCCAGTGGACCCCAAGAGTGACGAGGAACCGCGACCCCTGGGTACCGTGCACTATTGTCGAGTGCAACCCCTTCACACGTTCACGAACTTGTGCTTTGGACCACGTGTGGTCCTAGCCTCCAGCAGGAATCCCTCCGAAGATCAGAGGCCTACCACGTCCCGAGTGACCGTGGGCCCCTGTGAGCGAATCCTCCCGAGGCGTCTTCGCGATCCCTTGCCAGCCGGCTTGTGGGTCCCCAGAAGACTTTCTAAAGACACCAAAGGGCTCCCCTGGTTGCTCCAGGCCTGCCCTGACTTACCCTCGCTGGGTGAGTCCCCCAGACCTTGCTGGTCTGCGCCATTGCCTCTTCCCACTTTCCCGAGACTTGCTGTTACCAAGGCTTGTTGGCTCCAATCGAGTCGCCGACACCGCAGTAAGCTGCAGACATCGTGGGACACGCCGAATCCAGCTCCTGGTCGTCGTCGACGCCTCCTGGACCTCGTGGCTGAAGAGTCAAGGCACCCGCGAACGACCTGAATCTTGCGACGACGGTGGGCATCCATCTTCCTTGCCCCGAGTCACTGCCAAGTGACTTTGAACACTGTCCCCTCTGCTTTCAGGTCTTCCATCTTCCGAATCCAGGCTTGGATTCCTCCGGACACTTCTCCTGTCGCTGCAAGCAGCAAGTCTTCACTGGCTCCCATTGAAAACGACGCCGCGACCCGACACCAAAGGACACCTATGCACCCGGCTCCCCTGGGTGAGGTAACTTCAGCACTACGGTGCTCCTGTGGGTGTGGGCCCTAGAACTACTTACCCTGTAAGTGACTTGCTTGTAGCTTCCCTAGAAGTGCCCTAAAACTCTTATTTTCTAAGTGCGACAATTGCGCTGACTCTTACAGGGTTCGCGTCTGTGTTAGACACACCGCGTCCATCTCCTTTGTAACACTATCTAGAACTGTGTCCTTCGACTCGTACTGAGTCCGATCGGTGTTCGCCTCGAACACACAAGGGGCCTGTAACATCGAGACCTCCATTGCACTGACTCGCACAAGGTTCGCGTCTGTGTTAGACACAGCGCGTCCATCTCCCTTGCAACTCTATCTGTAACCGCGTCCTTCGACTCGTACAAGGACCGATCGGTGTGTTCGCCTCGAACACGCAAGGGACCTTTAACATTGAAATCTCAATCGCGTCTGAGCGCATAGACTCGCACAGGACTCGCACCGGTGCCAGGACACCGCGTCCGTCCCCTGTGGGTCTCCTACAACTACCTGGGGTGGTTCTTGGGGGTCCCTCGATTCTAGATGCCCTAGACCTAGGTCTAGCCAAACTAAGATTGTGATATTCGATTGTGCTAAACTTATTTTGATAACATTTGACTTGTACATATGTTCCTGACTTCTAATCTCATAAAGAGATTAGTAGAGAGTGTTTATTAATAAATACATATATATTTGATATATATACCTGTGTGGTGTCTTTTCATTTGGTGATTCAAGAGATTGTGTGGTAAAACAAGCTGCTTTACATTCCTTCAAGACTTAGCCTGAAGGCTGCTCTCCACAGCTACCACTAGGATAGCTTTCTATAAAGGTTGTCTTAAACCTATCTACCATAAGTCGGGTTGTTCTGGTGCAAGGTGTCCACTTTAATTAGTGAACAGCATATACCAGGCCAACTTCTCACATTGGTGGGCAGCGTGTGGGATTCCAGCTTGCTATTGTTTTACCAGAAAATCTCTATTTGAATTACTAACTGAAAACCACTATAGGTACTTAAGGTACATATAAAGTCAAGCTTAGTATCAATAAGTTCTACTGAACTTAGAGCTGTGTGCCAAGGGATAGCACACCCTTTCTACAGCTCAAGCTAGTATCAGTAGGCCACAAACTAGTGTAGGTAGTACAACACTGCACAACACTAGAATGTCCTTAAAGGGTGGAACCAGTGGATCCACTCAGCCTCAGTATAAGGACATGGCTTTCTCTGACTTGAGAGCCATGTGTGTTGAAAGACACCTGAAGCTAGGACAGAGTCCCTCCACCCTACACCTGATAGATCTGCTGACAGCAGATGATCTTAGATTGGCTCTAGGAGCTAATGGGTCTGAATCAGTGAGTGGGTCAATTACAGTATCTGGGTCAGATGATGAAAATCAGAATGACCAAGACTCTGTGATTGAAGGGCCAGGCCTCAAGGGGCCTGAAAAGGACAGAGGAATTCTCCCTAAGAGAGCTGACAGAGTGGAGGAGAGGCATAGGTCCCCTTCCAGGGAATCTGACCACTCTTATCACTCTGGCAGAGAATTTGTCCACCAGAGGAACTCATACTTTCCCATAAGAGAGACCTCCTCTGAAAGAATGTGCAAACTGCTGCAGTATGAGGAAGCAAGAGTTGCCCTCAGAACCAAGCAGTTGGCACTGGATAGAGAAGCCCTGGAGATCCAGAGAGCTTCTAGAAGAGAGGGTTAGAACCCCTTGGTGGCAGCAACAGTGTCCCTAGAGGCAGAGAATCTATTCCAGACCATAGGAACCTGAGCAAGGTTGTTCCTCCCTACCAGAGTGGGGATGATATCCACAAGTGGATAACTGCTATGGAAAGGGCCTGTAGAGTACAGCAGGTCCCCCAAAAGCAGTGGGCAGCAATCTTGTGGCTCTCCTTTTCAGACAAAGGTAGAGACAAGCTCCTCACTGTTAGAGAAGAGGATGCTGATAATTATGAAGTCCTGAAGAGTGCACTGATAGATGGGTTTGGCTTAACCACTGAGCAGTACAGGTTGAAGTTCAGAGACACCCAGAAGGCACAGACTCAGGACTGGACTGACTTTGTTGATTGTGCAACCAAGGCTCTGGAGGGTTGGCTGGTTGGCAGTAGGGTTACTGATTTCAAGGGATTGTATAATCTGATGATGAGAGAACAGATCCTTAATAATTGCCAGAACCAGTTGTTGCATCAATACCTGGTGGACTCAGATCTGACCTCTCCCCAAGAATTGGGAAAGAAGGCAGACAAATGGGTCAGAACCAGGGTGAGGCAGAAACCCCAGAACCAAGGGGGTGACACCAGAAGCAAGATCCTAAGGGCTCTGAGAAAGGTGGGGATAAGTCAAAAGACCAGAAGTCTTCACAAGGGCCCCAAAAATCTGCATCTGGTGGGGAGTCACAATCCAACAAGGGAAAAGGCCAAAAGAAGCCCTGGTGCAAATTCTGTAAACAGAAAGGGCACTGGACTTCTGATTGTAACAAGTCCAAAGACCAAACCACCACCACTCCTGCCCCTAAGGCAACTGTTCCCCCTAGCTCAGCTACAGGTGGAGGTGGTACTCAGAATAAGGGTGTAGTAGGGTTGACCCTGGGTTCTGAAGTGGACTCTGACCTAGTCAGAGTACCCACTCAGGCAATGCTGATTTGTGAGGAGACCTTAATATGTCCTTCCTAGTAAGCCCCAGTAATCTGGGCAAATACAAACAGCAGCCTGTAATAAATGGCAAACAGGCTTTGGCATTTAGGGACACAGGTGCTAGTGTCACCATGGTGGCAGAGGATCTTGTGGACCCTGGACAGATCATCCTGGGCGAAATGTACCAGGTGACCAATGCAAGCAATGTCAGGACCAACCATAGTCTGGCAGTTGTGAATTTCTCCTGGGGAGGGGTAACTGGCCTCAAGAAGGTTGTAGTCAGTGCAGACCTCCCTGTCGAATGTCTATTGGGCAATGATCTAGAGACTTCAGCCTGGTCTGAAGTAGAGTTATGGACTCATGCTGAGATGTTGGGCATCCCTGCAGAAGTATTTGCTGTGACCAGGTCACAAGCAAGAATGCATAACACTGAACCAGCTCTGGATCCTGGAACAATGGACCAGATGCTTCCCAAGAGGAGGAGCAGTAGGGTAAAGGCAGTGCCTTCCCCTCTGTCTCAGATCACAGATTCACCCCCAGAGGGAGGTGAAGCAGATCCTGAAGAAGGAACTGCCCCAGAAGGACTTGAGCCTGATCAGGTTGAGTTCTTGGGGGCAGGGGCCCTTCTAGGGAAGATCTGAGTAAGGAGCAACAGTGCTGCCCCTCTCTTGAACCCCTCAGACAGCAGGCTGCTGCTGAGGCTGCTGGGAGTGCTAGTGGGTCCCATAAAGTTTATTGGGATGAGGGACTCCTATATTCTGAGGGTAGAGATCCAGCCCCTGGAGCCACCAGGAGGATGGTAATACCTCAGAAGTTTAGGGGTTCCTCTTGACCCTAGCACATGACATCCCTTTGGCAGGACACTTGGGCCAAAACAAGACCTGGGACAGGCTTGTTCCACATTTTCATTGGCCACATATGTCCAGAGGACACAAAGGAGTTTTGTCGCTCCTGTGTCACATGCCAAGCCAGTGGTAAGGCAGGTGGCACAACAAAGGCCCCCTGATACCACTACCTGTGGTGGGGGTACCCTTTGAAAGGGTAGGGATTGACATTGTTGGTCCCCTTGACCCTCAAACTGCATCTGGGCACAGGTTTATCCTGGTGGTAGTGGATCATGCCACCAGGTACCCAGAAGCAATTCCCCTGAGGACCACCACAGCCCCTGTGGTGGCAAGAGCCCTCATTGGAGTCTTCTCCAGAGTGGGTTTCCCAAAGGAGGTCATTTCTGACAGAGGTACCAACTTCATGTCAGGATATCTGAAAGCAATGTGGAAGGAGTGTGGTGTAACTTATAAGTTCACCACCCCTATCACCCACAATGCAACGGTTTAGTTGAGCGCTTCAACAAAACCTTGAAAGGAATGATTAAAGGACTCCCAGAGAAGCTTAGGCGGAAATGGGACCTTCTTCTTCCTTGCCTGTTGTTTGCATACAGAGAGGTTCCACAGAAGGGGTTGGCTACAGCCCATTTGAGCTTCTGTTTGGGCATCCTGTGAGAGGTCCATTGTGTTTGGTAAAGAGGGCTGGGAGTTACCTCTCAAGCCCCCAAACAAGATGTGATGGACTATGTACTTGGTCTCCGCTCCCGGATGGCTGAGTACATGAAAAAGGCAACCAAAAACCTGGAGGCCAGCCAAGAATTACAAAAAGCTTGGCATGACCAAAGGCTGTACTGACTGTATACCAGCCAGGACAGAAGGTGTGGGTATTGGAGCCTGTGGCCCCAGCAGCCCTCCAGGACAAGTGGAGTGGCCCCCATACAATAGTTGAACAGAAGGGAGAAGTCACCTACCTGGTGAATCTTGGAACTCCCAGGAGCCCCTGAGGGTGCTCCATGTCAACCGATTAAAGCCATATGTTGACAGGGCTGACATGGGCTTGCTCATGGCAACTGATGAGGAACAGGAGGAGGAGAGTGACCCTCTCCCTGACCTGCTCTCTCAGAACCCTGATGATGGGTCAGTAGATGGTGTTGCTTTGGCAAGCAGCCTCACTGACCATCAGCAAACTGAGTGCAGACAAGTTCTGCAACAGTATAGACATATGTTTAGCCTGACCCCTAGTCAGACTTCCTGGTGCACCCATGAGGTGGACACTGGAGACAGTCTGCCTGTCAAGAATAAAATCTACAGGCAACCTGACCATGTCAGGGACTGTATCAGGACTGAAGTCCAGAAAATGTTGGAGCTAGGTGTAATTGAGCCTTCAGATAGCCCTTGGGCTAGCCCAGTAGTCCTGGTACCCAAGCCTCATACCCAGGGTGGTAAGAAAGAAATGAGGTTTTGTGTAGACTACAGAGGCCTCAATGCAGTCACTAGGACTGATGCCTATCCCATACCAAGGGCAGATGAGCTGATTGATACTTTGGCCTCAGCCAAGTATCTAAGCACGTTTGACCTGACAGCTGGCTACTGGCAGATCAGGTTAGCTGATGATGCAAAAGCCAAAACAGCATTTTCGACCCCTGGTGGGTCACTACCACTTTGTGGTGATGCCCTTTGGATTGAAAAATGCACCTGCCACTTTTCAGAGGTTGGTGAATAAAGTTCTGACAGGGATGGAAACTTATTGCTCAGCTTATCTAGATGATATTGCTGTCTTTAGTTCCTCCTGGCAGGATCACCTGGTCCACCTCAGGAATGTTTTGGAGGCCCTGCAGAAAGCAGGCCTCACTATCAAGGCCACTAAGTGCCAGATAGGGCAGAGTCAGGTTGTATACCTGGGCCACCTTGTAGGTGGAGGCCAGGTTCAGCCTTTACAGAGCAAAATCCAAACCATAATGGAATGGGTTGCTCCAACCACCCAGACACAGGTGAGAGCCTTCTTAGGCCTGACTGGGTACTATAGGAGGTTTGTCAAGGGATATGGATCTATAGTGACCCCTTGAATGATCTGACCTCAAAGAAAATGCCAAAAAGGTTCAGTGGACAGCTAGCTGTCAGAAGGCATTTGAAGACCTAAAGCAGGCCATGTGCACTGCCCCCATCTTACAGAGTCCAGACTACACCAAAAGTTCATTGTCCAAACAGATGCTTCTGAGCTGGGTGTGGGAGCTGTACTGTCTCAACTGAATGATGAAGGTCAAGACCAGCCAGTAGCTTTTATTAGCAGAAGGCTGACCCCTAGAGAGAAACGTTGGTCAGCTATAGAGAGGAGGCCTTTGCTGTGGTGTGGGCCCTGAAGAAGCTGAGGCCATACTTGTTTGGCACTCACTTCATAGTTCAGACTGACCACAAGCCCCTCCTATGGCTTAAACAGATGAAAGGTGAAAACCCAAAACTTTTGAGGTGGTCCATTTCCCTACAGGGGATGGACTATACAGTGGAACATAGACCTGGGACCCAACATGCCAATGCAGATGGACTCTCAAGGTATTTCCACTTTGAACACGAAGACTCAACTGGTCAAGGTTAGTTTAGTGTCCCTGCGTTTGGGGGGTTGTGTAGGAGAGTAGGATCTGCCTCTTATGTTGCCCCCACTTTTTTTCTGATGTTTACACTGGTTTCTGGCTATAGTCTGGCTGGGTCCCTGCTAATCAGGGCCCCAGCCTCTCTGTTCTCTCTAAACGACTTGGAGTGCACTCTAGGTGCACTAGTGATTGGATACTGTGGTACCTTATGAGTCCCTAGTATATGGTACCTTAGGTACTAAGGGCATAGGTACTTCACAGGCCTACCAGGGGCTGCAGCATGTATTATGCCACCCCTGGGAAGCAGACTAAATCTGACACCACAGGCCTGCTACTGCAGCCTGGGTGAGGAAGTGCTAGCACCCCTCACTGAGATATAGGTTCCCTATATCTCTCCTGCACACACATATGAGACTTATCAGTCACCCCTAAAGCAGGCCCTATCAATCCTGAGGGCAGGGTGCTTGGTTTCCATGTGAGGGGGTGCCTCTGCCTGAGCAGGGCCCCTCTGCAGCTCTCAGAGTCCATTCTCTGGTGCTGTTTGTGGATGCGGTTAAACCATATACTTTTAAGTGCATTATATCCTCGCGGTAGAATGCTAACTTTGGAATGGCTGCATCGAAACATGTCGTGTTTGGTGTCAAACATCTTGGAATACTACCCCCCGCCAGTCCTGGCGGCGGGGAGTAGCATTCCACCCTTCTAGAGGGATAGACATGTACCTACTGTGGAAACGCGGTAGAATCCTGCAGAGCCCTGGCATCACAAAATGGATGCCACCAGTCACAGAACACTGGGCTGCCCTCCTGCTGATGACCAACACTCGCAGTGGAGGAAGCCCAACAATAGATATCCTGTCCCAAGGGGTGTGACCACCTCCCAGACAGGGTTTAGTGTATTGGGGCTGGGTGGGTGCACTCTTAGAGTGCTTTGAAGTCCTGCACTGGGGAGCAGAAGGCTCCTCTGTGCATACCCCAGTTCAAACCGGCTCAGGGGCTACCTGCCCCTGCTCTGGCGTAGAAACTGGACAAAGGGAAGTGGGTGTAGCCGCCCACTCCCCTGACCCTCCCATAGGTAGGGTCATAGAGCTAGTCCCTCCCTTTCTTTTAGTATAAGAGGGGAACCTGTGCATTGCAACCTAGATTTCCCTGGACGACGCTCTGAAGAAGAATCCCGGACCTTCGACGTTCCACTACCTTTGGAAGACTGAAGAATCTCCCTTGGAGTCAAGGAGTGACTCCCCTGCTTGGCAGGCACCAAAAACTACAAACGACGGTCGCAAACTACGCCGCTCCCGCCGGAGTCCGAAGTCCCTGCAGCCCAAGAAGTAGATTTCCTGACTTCTCAAAGGCCATCGTGAGTCCCCAGCGAAGCTGAGGCCAGTGGACCCCAAGAGTGACGAGGAACCGCGACCCCTGGGTACCGTGCACTATTGTCGAGTGCAACCCCTTCACAACGTTCCACGAACTTGTGCTTTGGACCACGTGTGGTCCTAGCCTCCAGCAGGAATCCCTCCGAAGATCAGAGGCCTACCACGTCCCGAGTGACCGTGGGCCCCTGTGAGCGAATCCTCCCGAGGCGTCTTTGCGATCCCTTGCCAGCCGGCTTGTGGGTCCCCTGAAGACTTTCTAAAGACACCAAAGGGCTCCCCTGGTTGCTCCAGGCCTGCCCTGACTTACCCTCGCTGGGTGAGTACCCCAGACCTTGCTGGTCTGCGCCATTGCCTCTTCCCACTTTCCCCGAGACTTGCTGTTACCAAGGCTTGTTGGCTCCAATCGAGTCGCCGACACCGCAGTAAGCTGCAGACATCGTGGGACACGCCGAATCCAGCTCCTGGTCGTCGTCGACGCCTCCTGGACCTCGTGGCTGAAGAGTCAAGGCACCCGCGAACGACCTGAATCTTGCGACGACGGTGGGCATCCATCTTCCTTGCCCGAGTCACTGCCAAGTGACTTTGAACACTGTCCCCTCTGCTTTCAGGTCTTCCATCTTCCGAATCCAGGCTTGGATTCCTCCGGACACTTCTCCTGTCGCCGCAAGCAGCAAGTCTTCACTGGCTCCCATTGAAAACGACGCCGCGACCCGACACCAAGGACACCTATGCACCCGGCTCCCCTGGGTGAGGTAACTTCAGCACTACGGTGCTCCTGTGGGTGTGGGCCCTAGAACTACTTACCCTGTAAGTGACTTGCTTGTAGCTTCCTAGAAGTGCCCTAAAACTCTTATTTTCTAAGTGCGACAATTGCGCTGACTCGTACAGGGTTCGCGTCTGTGTTAGACACACCGCGTCCATCTCCTTTGTAACACTATCTAGAACTGTGTCCTTCGACTCGTACTGAGTCCGATCGGTGTTCGCCTCGAACACACAAGGGGCCTGTAACATCGAGACCTCCATTGCACTGACTCGCACAAGGTTCGCGTCTGTGTTAGACACAACGCGTCCATCTCCCCTTGCAACTCTATCTGTAACCGCGTCCTTCGACTCGTACAAGGACCGATCGGTGTGTTCGCCTCGAACACGCAAGGGACCTTTAACATTGAAATCTCAATCGCGTCTGAGCGCATAGACTCGCACAGGACTCGCACCGGTGCCAGGACACCGCGTCCGTCCCCTGTGGGTCTCCTACAACTACCTGGGGTGGTTCTTGGGGGTCCCTCGATTCTAGATGCCCTAGACCTAGGTCTAGCCAAACTAAGATTGTGATATTCGATTGTGCTAAACTTATTTTGATAACATTTGACTTGTACATATGTTCCTGACTTCTAATCTCATAAAGAGATTAGTAGAGAGTGTTTATTAATAAATACATATATATTTGATATATATACCTGTGTGGTGTCTTTTCATTTGGTGATTCAAGAGATTGTGTGGTAAAACAAGCTGCTTTACATTCCTTCAAGACTTAGCCTGAAGGCTGCTCTCCACAGCTACCACTAGGATAGCTTTCTATAAAGGTTGTCTTAAACCTATCTACCATAAGAGTCGAATTGTTCTGGTGGAAGGTGTCCACTTTAATTAGTGAACAGCATATACCAGGCCAACTTCTCACATCCGTCGTCAACAAAAGGGGAGGTGGAAGACAAAACCGAACCCCCTTCTCCAGATTGGAAGTGCAAAGCCACCAGTCCATGTCCCGAACCAGAGCAGGACAGAGAGGAACCAGAGTCTCGTAATCCGCCCGGTAAGGAGTCCCACCGAGCCAACAGATGAGTCACCAAGGGCTTGAGATGCAGGCGAGCCCAAGGAACCACAGCCGTGGTGGCAGCCATCAACCCCTGGACCCGCAACCAAACACGAGCCGGGGCAGAGGGACGACTGAACAGATCCCGCAACAGAGTCTGCAGGGAAAGGATCCGAACAGGACGGAGAAACACCGCCCCCAGAGAGGTGTCGAACAGAGCCCCAATGAACTGAAGTCTCTGAACAGGAGCCAGATGAGACTTGGCCAGATTCAACTTGAACCCCAGATCCTGGAACAGGGTCAAAGTAGCCTCCACCGCAAGAAGGAAAGGAGGAAGCAGAGATCAAACAATCATCAATATAGGGAAACACAGAGAAACCCCGATGCTGCAAAACCCCCACAGCAGGAGCCAATACCTTGGTATAAGTCCTGGGAGCAGTGGAGAGGCCGAACGGCAAAACCTGAAACTGGAAATGCATCCCATGGACCGCAAACCTCAGGAACCGCTGACTGGCAGGATGGACTGGAACGTGAAAATAGGCGTCTTCCAAGTCCAGAGAAGCCAAAAAATCGCCCTCCTGGATGAGGGGAATGACGGGCTCAAGGTGACCATCCGGAAATGATCCAACCGCACCAACTTGTTCAGAGATCGGAGATTCAGGATCGGATGGAAGGAACCATCTGGCTTTGGTACCAGGAACAGATGGGAATAGAACCCCAGGCCCACCTCCTCCACTGGAACCGGCACAACAGCCACCTTTGACAATAACATGGCGATGCCGGACAACATGGCAGACCGCCTCACGGGATCTCTTGACAACGGGGTAACTAGAAAACAATCCAGAGGGGGAGGGCCCCGGAAGGGAATCTGGTAACCCAACCTGATGACAGACAAGACCCACTGGTCGGAAATCAGAGCAGACCAACGGCCCAGAAACAAACGGAGTCGAGCCCCCACAAAGGCATAGTCACTTCTGTCCTGCACCAGAGGGATTCTGCTGCTGTTGCTGCTGCTGTTGAGGCCGGGACTTATAATGGAACGCGGCCCCCCGACCACGGGCCCGACCACGAAAGGGCTGAGAAGACAAAGCCCCCTGAAAACCCTGCTTATGAAAAAAGGACTTCTTCTTAGGCACAGGCTGAAAAGGCTTCAACATTTTCTTCTCCTCCGCAGAGCGCTGCACCATCGCATTCAAAGCGTCCCCAAAGAGACGGGGACCCTCAAAAGGCAGCTTATGGACCAAGGTCTTCTGCGCAGCCTCAAGACGCCAAAGTTTGGTCCAGAGAGACCTCCTAACAGCCACCGCTGCCCCAGCCGCTGAGGAGAAGGCCCACAAGGAATCAAAAGTCACATCCGAGAGGAATTGCGCCAAGACCTCCATCTGAGCCAACACAGGAGTAGGGTCCCCCTGATCCTGAAGACAGTCAAACAACTTCTCAAAATCCTTCAGCAGGACCTGTGAGGCATAGGCCGCATAAGTGCTAGCACGCACCCCAAAATGAGAAGCGGCGTAAGAACGTTTGAGAGCAAACTCCACCTTCCGCTCCACCGGATCCGTCAGGGAAGCTTCCTCTGATGACAAAGAGGAAGAGGAGGCGGAAGTCATAGAAGACAAAAGAGAATTGACTTTGGGAATCGCAGGAAACTGGGTGTCAAAGTCCGCCAGGCGATACCGCTTCCCCAGAAAGCGAGGAATACCCTGCTTATCCACCCCAAGTCATTCCTTAGTCAGTATATCCTTCAGGACATCATGGAAGGGAAGGTCATCCACCACAGAGGAACTATACTGGGCGTAAAACCCCTCATCAGACAACGTTTTAGGGTCAAAACCAAGCACCTCCCGAATATGGCCAGCATGTCTGAAAAAACCGTGCCCTGGACGTACTTTCCCTTAGTGGAATTGTCCATGTCCTCCTCATCATCCTTAGACCTCTTCGCCACAGGCTCCAGCAGCGCAGACTGGACAGCAGAATTGATTAAGTCTTGTAAGTCAGCCCTAGAAATCTGCAAAACATCATCCTCCAGCAGGTCCTGGACATTATGCTGCTTGGAAACTGCCTTCACAGGCACCGGAGAAGAAGCCCCCTCACTCATCGCAAGTAAAAAAGGAGTAAACCCCACAGGAAACTCCCAACACACACACAAAGGAAGTGCCCAGCAACCTCCAATAAATATTGCCCCCAAACACCAAGTCTCGTAACGTGAGACTTGAAAATCAACAAAGGGGCAGCCCTGCAGTCTCCACCCACAGCCACAAACTGCAAACATGGCCGCGGGGACCGGACGCTGCTGTAAACTCCAGCGCCGGAAGGACCCGAGGCCAGGACACCAGGAGAGCTCCCAACCACAGCCCAGCATATGCGCGGGGAGCGTCCTGGCCTCAGAGCTGGAGCGCGGCCGACCGGAGCACCGGTACAGCCGCGCATATGCCAAAACACAGAAACAATTAAAAACTGCGAATAACCTATTTGAAACACAAGTTTTAGAAACACTCACGTGACCGCAACCATCCCGCAGGAGAACCGGAAAGGAACACAGGAACACAGAGCACCAGCGTTCCGACCGCCGTCGGAGCAGAAAAAAAACAGGCATGGCGGTGAGTGGGAGGGGTTTATGTAACCTGTAACCTTTTGGTTTTCTGGTGTTTTGATTGGCTGGGTGGAGGCAGGACTGCCTCACGTAGTAAGGACTGGGACGGGGGGACCCATGAGGGGGTAATGCAGTGTGATCAATGAGAGTGTAAGGTGAGAGGTGAAAGTGACAAGTGAGTGGAGTGTCATGTGTGTGCAGGGTGTGCAGTGTGCTTGTGTGAGTGCAGGGTAGGAGAAGAGTGAATGGCGTGAGTGCATGGTGAGCAGTGTGAGTGCAGTGTGATCGCTGTGAGTGCAGGGTGAGCGTGAAAGTGAAGGGTGAACAGTGAGAATGAGGAGTGAGTTGTCGTAGGGTTTCAGATATAAGCTAAGCTATTGCTATTATGGCATCAATCTGGGATTGAGGAAATAAATAATGTGGTGATCCTGCAACAAACTTTCAGTCTCCTGATGAGGGTTGCCAGCTGATTTGATTTCTGCTGGCACCACCTGTATTTTGATGTCCCAGTTAGTACAAAAATAAGCAAAATCACCTAAAGCCATTTTTAGCACTTATCTGTGCATACTTCAAACAGCAAATATAAATAGAAAGCACGTTTAAATGTGTTCTAAGGCTGCATTAATGATCCACGGCTAATAATGAAAGGAAAAAAGGACAGAAAAGCCATGTTACAATACATACCATTTTATATACAAACCTATTTAGTGTCATGGCCAGGCCTTTGCAGACTCTTCAAATAACAAATGGCCGGTATTTTTCTTTTGGAAAGGTGGCATTCCTACTCATGAGATTCTTTTTCACTAAATGCATTCTCCCACTGTGGCAGTAAAAATAAAATAGGCGGATGGGGACCCAGGGGGTACTGGAATGAGTGGGAAAAAAAAACAAAGCCTCGTTAACCAGTTCACAAAAGCCATGTAAGTGGGCTTTTAAAGACCTGTGAAAAACTTGGGTGTGGCGGAGATAAGACTCCAAACACTGCCCAGCAGAGCCCAAAGCAGCTCAAGTTGCAGCAGCCCGGGATGAGACACACGACAGTGGGAGGGGGTGCTGAAGCCCTTTTAGCCCTAAGGGCGTTGCACGCCTGCATGCAATCTTCCATTTCCCGTAGATCAGATCCAGCAGGTCAGACTTGTACCAGCTTTCATTGCTCACAGAATATGTACAGTTAAGGCATGATCTCTGGAGTGGGTGCTTAGGGCACTGAAGTGAATGTATAGATGGATGAGTTAGTGAATATACGAGTTCTGACACAGTTCTTGCTTTGTTGATATTCCAAGTCAGTCTCCTGAAAGCCCTGCTGCTGTCATTTGGAGACCTGCTATTTGAGTTGTGTCTTTGGTGTTCCACGTAGTAGCCGTCACCTACTAGGTCATTGTTAATTTGAGCAGCCTCGCCACAGCTTTAATAACTATGCTCTAGACAGGCACCAACTTCTAAGACAAGGTTTGGCCTGCACGCACACTAGGCACTGTGCTTTCCCAGTTTAGGTGCTGCACCTGTTCAAAGTGCTGAGGGCCGCCAGACTTGCCAACCCGCACGAGGTAAACGGGAAATCACGCCTAGTGACGACAAAGTCAAGCGTCCCTGAGGAAATAAATAAACGAGGCCTGGATTCTCTCGAGCGCAAGTGAACCAGAAAATAATTCTAGTGTCCGCTTCTTCCGCTCTCCGGGCTATTTTCTTCTTCCATTCTCTGCTCCTCCTTGTATTTATTTTACCCCGTTTTAATTCGCTCGTGTATTATTCCATTAAATTATTCTTCCATTTCTCGGTAATTGCCTTATTTAATGCGTATTTATATAGCGCGGACTTTACCCGAAGGTGCCTTAAGAGCTTTCGGTATTTTATGTTATGCTTTCTTTGTTGATTTTCCCTTTCTTCTTCCAGGTAGCAACGGGCAAATTTGAGGTGATTTACCAGTCTCTAGAGGCAACAGCGTGTGTGTTCAAGATTTAAGCGTTCAAGAGTTAAGCAGCAGGGACGACAAACCCAATCTGTTCAGCACATTAGAGAGGGACATTAGCTTGAGGCCCAATGGGGAACAGCAGGCTGGCTGTCAGCCAATCCGCTGCCCCAGGATGTAAATCAAACAAAATGTTCACAGGTCAAGTGGGCAGGAAGTTGGTCGACTACGCATGCGTACAGGACTCGCAAAGCTACAGACAGCAGAACGGAACATGAGTTGGAAGCGGTTGGTGGAGTTCGGAACTGTACCCACTCGGATGCTCTGCTGGCGACTGTCCCAGCGCAGGCATGTCTCGGGACAAACGTCTGTCTCAGGAAACCGCGTTCCCACCAGCACAGATCACATCATATACAGCCAAGAGCACTACGCCTTGAGGGACTCTCTCAGAAAGGTATCATGTTCCGTCGGAACCCTGCACCCCTGTGTTTTATTAGGCTTTGGCATTGAGAGTATGGTTTGCTGCTTTAGAGCTGAATGTCAAACAAGCTCACAATAAGACGTATTGTTGGTCGGGTTGGGCGTCTGTCGGAGTTCGAAGGCTGCTGCCTGCTCCTCCTCTCATGTCGTTTATCAGCTGACCGCTGCACCTGATGTTTGGGCATTCCTGTA
This sequence comes from Calotriton arnoldi, assembly GCA_963921515.1. Classification (NCBI taxonomy): domain Eukaryota; kingdom Metazoa; phylum Chordata; class Amphibia; order Caudata; family Salamandridae; genus Calotriton; species Calotriton arnoldi. The sequence goes on along the minus strand of CAWUFW010003062.1, from coordinate 1,446,645 downwards.
CAAACACTTTGACATCCTGCCAAGGTCTAGATTGAAAAAAACCTCAATACTTCATGCTCAGTCAGTTATTGACATGAGGGCCACTGGAATTATGTGCAGTTGATTATATTGTAAGGCAAGAAAAGTCAAGCTATGCGGTGTAACGCGGGAAATAATGTGATAGTATTATTTCTTTATTTTGTCATTTTTACATAGTTTAAGATGTCTGGAAAAGGTTTTCAATTAATTAGTACCAGTTGAGCACCCAAATATAGCAATAAGCAAGGGAAAGTGGTCCAGTCAGCCTTTGCTTTGCAAAGGGCTTTCCACTGCACAGCAATACATATTCCCTCGTTTTTAGTAACTTTTGATCCGTTTGATCTAGAATACTTTTTGTTGTTAAAAACTGCAGATTATGAAGTGGTTGATGGTTTATGTGGCAAATGTGACAAATCCTTCATTATGTGCAGGGCCGGCACTAGGGCGGTGCGACCTGTGCGACCGCACCAAGTGCTGTTTTCGGGTGGGGCGTCGTATTTGAAAGTGTTGTGTATTTTTAAAAGCACCTGCTGCCACATTCCTGGTCTCCAGAAATTTACAGGCAACAAGATCAATTTCAAGATAGCTCTTGTGATTAATGTTCTTCTTAGAGAGAGAGTTTGTCTAGTGGAAATTTTGACTCGTAAGGTAGCGCAGAGGGTTAATATGCCTGCTGCAAAGAACGTGTACCATTCAAATCAGAAAGCACATATAATACAAATAGGTCAATGGGTTACTGTTTTTTTCCAGAGATCCTTTTGTGACTTGCAGTTTATAAATTATAATCCTAACATAGAACAGTGAGCTATTAACTGCCACCAAAGAGCTGCATAAAAACTGCAAGGCACAGATTAGAGCGTTAGGATTTTATCCCGTTTTTCATTATCCTAATGTTGGAAAAAGGGTTCATTTGGATAGAAATCAATTCTGATTATTAAAAAGAGCCCCCAACCATGGTGTTAATTTTCAAATTCAGAGTTTGTGCTTCTCCAGACCAAGCACTATTAGATTATACTGTCTACCAGAATGAATGATGTGACACCTGTACCTTGGAGTCCTCTGTCTTATGTAACATTTCCTATACACTAATCTACACACCTATGATTGATTGTCTCTGTATAGTGTGTGATGTAAAGTGCGCGGACACCCTACACTAGTATGAGTGGCAACGGTGCTATAAAAGGAATTAGAACATTAGAATGTTGAGCAGAGCAACATTCTAATGTTTTTTTTTTTGTTCACAGCTGCTGATGTGAACAAAGGCCTCTCGGAGCCCAAGGGGATTTAAATCCCCTTGGGCTCTGAGAAGCCTTTGTTTTATTTGTTAGAACATTCTGCCCTTTAGTGGTAAAATGTTCTAATAGCCTTATAGCCCTCCGTAGCTGGGTTATACCGGCCATTAAAGTCCCGCTCCCTTGTTACAGGCCATCGCCTTTGGCTCGGGCCTCTAACGCTGGAGAGGGCCTTTAATGGCCGGTATAGCCCGCTACGGCGGGCTATAAGGCTATATTAAAAGCATCTGCGAGAGAGTGGTTATGGAGACTTGAGGGGCACTGTTAAAGGGTGGTAGTGAGGGAATCCGTTACGGAGGTGGTTATTGGGGGGCGCCAACAAACATTGTCACACAGGGCGCCACCAGCACTAAAGCCGGCCCTGATTATGTGGAAAACGCCGCAGCCACATCGCATGATTCCAGTGCCCCTGGTTATTGCTTAATACATGTGCATGCGTAAGACATACCCAAAAAGTATTTATGGAAACCCCATGATGTTTGTTATTTTCATGGGCCTATAACACCTATTTTAGCCATTGTGAAGCGTATTGTGATGAGAAAAATTTAGTTTTATGCTATGGAGTACCCCGCTGATGTACTAGGGAGTATTCATGGGCGTTAGTGGCATGGATTAAGTGGTACCACATTCAACTTGCCCCTTACGAAGATTATTAAAATATTTATTTTTCACTCCTAATAATGACCAACGTCATCGTGTGTTACGTATGCTGCGGCTCCTTATTTACTTATTTTTTCACGAAGTGCAAGCGTACGGTTGCGATGCTAGTTTGTAACTTCAATCCCTTGTTTCTGCATATTCACAACCGTGATTATTCACGTACAAATAACCATACAAACCACACGCTTATAGTAGATCGTGGGTGAAATTATTGTTATTTGCTTTTGTGTATTTATATGCACATCCTCAAAAATTACACAAGATGCAAAACTATTATGTTGGACGCAAGGACACATTTTACACTAAAAATGAGCACAAAAAAACAGAAGTGCCATGCACAACGGCCACTCTTGTTCTCGTCATCCCCATTGTTCCATTCCTCCTGTAATAAAATTATGCAGCGTGCCACGTTACATAATGGTGTAATTTGGGGAATTTCGCATAAAAAGCGTTAACACAATGATGTGATTTTACCCCAGCATAACGACATTTTGCCTGGACCTAATATAAAACTTTAAAAGATTGCAACAACTTTTTATTTTTAAAAAACAAATCCCTTATCTGGTCATTTTGATCGTTGAAGGACACAGAAATTCAGACCTTAAATATGTTTCCCATAAATATCGCCTGGAGCTCAGTTTTCCTTTAAAAAAAACAACAACAAAAAACGCAGCAACGAAGTTCCCAGCACCAACCAATTTACTATTTTAAAACTTCTGCTAAGATGCAAATGCAGAATGTGTACTTTTACGAAAGTAGGAGAGTAACAGATGCATTAACACACAGGGCACGAGATGTATGCAAACTTACCGTCAGCAACAACAATTTGTGGATTGTGGATGGGCAAGATGTTACTGATGGATGTTGAGAAGACCGGTGGATCATCGGTTTTCCTTGTCCTTAAGATGTTAGCAAAAGGTGAAGCAGAGGGCTTCTACTCAAGGCGAGTAATTTAGGAGGCACATATTTTCAATGCTAAAGAGTAGCTTAGTGTTGCAGAAAAAGTTGTTTGCGAGACAGCTCTGTTTTGACAGATTTACCTTTTATTGAACAGACAGCAAATGACCTGTCGGTGAGGATCAAAACATAAACTGTTTCTATCGGTTCTGAAGTCGATACACAACTGTGTTTTCCATACGTTAGTATTTCAGGGGGCTAAAACCTCTTGTTTGTAAATGTGACAGTTAGAGCCCCTAGTCAAAGTCTCAAAGCAAGACATAAGAGGTATTGTGGGTGCTGCTTAGACTTTGACCTGGTGCAAATACAGTGTCTCGGTCTCTCTTTTTTTTATTTATTGTCCCCTATAGAATAAAGGATTACTCCTTTCCATAACGATGGAAATAAATATCTGGCACCCTAACTGCAACGAAATATTATTCTAACATTTGAAATAAGTTACTTAAAAGATTGGAATCCAGACATAAACAGGCTCTCAGTAGTGCTTCACCAGATCTCAAGTGTTTTTGGCCCTTCTTTGTAGGTAGGAGGCAATGTGTTCAGCTGCAGACATTTACCTCCACTTTTTTCTGATTGTCAGTACAGTGTCCCCTGCTTCCCTTACTCCTTCTTAACATCTTTTCAATCCTTTTCTCAAATTGGTTAAATCTGAAAGACCCTCATTTCTGTCTTATGCAAATGACATTTCAGAGGCAAAGAGAGGGGCTCTTGGCCACCAGCGGCCACCACAAGCTAAGGGGACCCCTTCCCCCAACGTGCTCTGCCCCAGGAGGTGCGTTTGCTGAGTGATTCCTGAAGGGAACGGGGCCTCTCATTGCGCTCTTATTGCTCCCGGCAACACCGCTGTATGGGGCATTTCAGAGGCAGAGAGAGTTGTTCTTGCCCCCCGGTGACCAATACAAGCCAAGGGGACTTCTTCTTCCAACATGCCCTGTGCCAGGTGGCGCGTTTCCTGAGTTGCGCCTGAAGGGGCGGGTCCTCCCAACATGCTCTTAGCGCTCCCGACAATCCTGTGCAGGAAATTTCAGAGGCAGAGAGAGGGGTTCTTGGCCCCCAGCGACTACTATGAGCCAAGGGGATCCAATCCTCCAACGTGACCTGCACCAGGAGCACGTTTGAGTGATCCTGAAGGGGACGGAGCCTCCCAAGACGCTCTTAACGCTCCTGGCAGTCCCATTGTGCAGGCCGGCCCGGGTCAATCCCGGGCCAAGGGCAGGCCTGTCTGCACCCGTCCGCGGATGGACGAGGCTGGGTTGGGCTGCCTCCTATCATTTGGATTCTGGATAAGTGTGAATGTTTGTTTTAACTCTGGACATTTAAAATATGTGAAAATGGAAAATGTCAATGAAAGTAGGTCTTGAGGAGGGCAATTCCACCATTTTGGGCCCTATTGCAAGCAACCTAATGGGGGCTATGCCTAGAATAAATTAAGAGATCACTGACGCAGAGGAAAGGATGGGGCTCACACAGAGGGTGACCTTAGAGGTGCTCGCAACAATAGAAGTACCTGAGACTGATAGGCCGAACATACTGAATACCGCAGCAGAGCACATACATAATCGGTTTCCTTGTGTGTCAAATGACCTCTCCCCCCTCCCCCCCCACAACTTGTAATCTTTCACAGTCGATGGCTAGCCCTCCGCCAGCAAAAAAGAAAAGGGAGCTGCATAAAGCCACCAGGCTGCATGAGGCGTCTTTATGGATAATATCTCCCATGTTCAAACACTGAGTGATGCAATTAACTGTGGAAGCAGTGATGATGCAGGCCTTAGAAGAGATGACTAGCAAATTGAACTGTTGTAAATAGCCTGGAAAAGGGTATTGAAGTTACTCAAGAATCAATCAGATCCCCTGGTTCTGCAACCTATTGGGCAAAACAAGCATAAGGAGATTTTAAGGATAATGGCAGGCCCAAATTGTCAAGAGGTCGAACACTGTCAGGGTCCTCAAAGGAATCCAATTTACTTAGAAAGAGAGAATATAATTTCCAATCATATTCCCATAAAAAAGCGGGGAGAACCCATGAATATTAGGGAAAGGCTTCCTAGCCAGGGTAAATCTTGGAGGAAAGATCTGGATATTCAGTATTCCAAGGATGTCCTACACCTCCTGCCGGAGGACACTACATATGCTCTGATTTTAATAGGGGTCCCCCGGCTTCAAACCAAGGACTAAAGAATTGTGGGGGGGATCTACAAATTATGGCAATTCATTGGATAGCACGAGTACCAGAGGTAAATGTACTTTCCCCCCAAAAATTGATGACTGTAAGGGTCGGGTGGATTGGAAAATCACTAACCACTATGGACGGGGACTATATAGTATTGAATTTTAGAAACTCCCATTTAGTGGAGAATGTCCTTTAGTCACTCCAGAACCCAAATCCCTCAAATGGTTGCCCGAGGAGTAATATAAGAGCAGTTCTCCTAGTATTCTATTTATAGACCTGAACCCTGGGAACAAGTAACAAGAGAAAGGCTTCTAATGGAAACACTGAAAACCTCAGCACTGAGTATCCCTGTTCCTACCAACAATCTTTTTGCACCACTAGAAGGCTTAGATGATTGAACTGACATAAATCCTGAGCACTCTGATCCTGGCAATAAAGTAGAGGGCAAGCATTGCAACAACACGAACAGTATATAGTTTATCATCTATAACTGATAGACACATACAAGAGGAAGATATTCTTTCCTCAGATAATCCAGGCCCATGTGAAGTAACTATTATATCATGGAACATTGCTGATTTGGCTAATAATTCAGACCTAGAGGACAGGGAAAATCATGTTAAAAAAAATCCCAGATCATATGTATCCAAGAAACTTGGCTTATAAAACCAATTGATTTTGATGAGTTTGCATCATATTGTACTAAAGCTACACGTTCAACTATGGGCAGGGCCAAGGGTGGCCTCCTTGTACTAGTTCCTACTACACTTGCACTAAAAGCTAAAACAGTCTTTTTTAATGTCTTCCTATTATAAATTCTTGTTTGTCACATCAGAAGGTAATTCGGATAGCATAATAATACATTTTTATAACCATGTTTTTGATCCCAGAAGGGTTGATGTGGTTTTAGCCCTTGAAATGGATCTGAATCATTTTATTGATCAGTATAGTAAGTATTGTTATGTAGTTTGGGCCTTGAATTTTAATATCACGGAATGCCCCTTCCCGTCTAAACAGGTGTCTGATATTAGGGGAAATTATATAGGCCATTTTAAATAATGTCTCTATAGCTCTGCATTAAATGATCTTTTGCTGAAATCTAATCTAAACATAGTTAACTATTGTAGCCCTAATTGCAGCCTTCAGCCCTCAACCTTTATAGGACAAGGTTGTAATAGCAACATTGACCATTTTCTTATTTTGGATAGTGATAGAATTATTCCAGATGAATTACAATTGGGAGAAAACTGCATCAGTGGTCATAATCCTGTACCTTTAAAATTATGGATTAATTTACATTTTGCTCCTGATACAAGTGAAATTGCTAATATAACTCCTTCTGGTCTGAACGGTATAAAAATGAAATGGACTGGTGTTGATTCCTCAAGCTTTATAAATTACTTGGTAGTCAGGAGTATGGAGTCTTTTATGGCAAGTTTGGCTTTAGAAATTCAATAAGCCAAATCCTGACTATGAGGTCAAAGGGTAAAGGGAGGGAAAACAATGGTTTGTTTAACCGCTCATGCTCTCAGGCGCGAAATTATCTTCTAAAACTATTACATCTGAGTCTTGGGGACCTCGTGGCTGTCCAGGAAGCTAGACTCGGTTATAAGAAGGCAATAAGTAATAGGAAGAAAGAGCTGCTAGTGGAAGCTTGGGAGAATTTAGTACAAGCTGCAGAGACCAATGACAGTACACTCTTTTGAAGAACAATTAATACACCATTATTCTCCAAGGGGTTTGGACCTGACGTGGAATCTTCGATTACTTCTGCGCAGTGGGTGGACCATTTTGGTACAGTTTTCTCTGACACTGGTATAGCAGGAGAAGAGATCTGAACTCCTGTGGCAATCCCATTGATTTTCAGGGATTCTGCTCAGGAACAGAACTATGCTTGGGACCATAGAACGTTAGTAGATATGGACTGAGTCACCATACCACCTCCGTACCATGAGCCTGAGTCAGACTAGCTATAGTTTCCCACTTGCCCTCCTACTCATATCCACAGAGAAGTGAATTAACACCCCAGAACACAACACTCCCCTTTCGGGGATCGTGGTAACAGGGCCTCCCCTTTCGCTCGCACACTTGCACTCGTCCACAATAAGATATAAAGGAGACATGACGGAAGTTTGAAATGTTTATTTAAACTATTGTGCTCTAGAATGAAGTACACAAACCACAGTCAGAAAACAACTTCCTAGCAAAAATAACATCATCATAGTCAGTAAACCATATATTATGAAAAGCCCTGTCATATTATAAGACAGATTAGCCTAACTCCTCTGACCTTCTACAGAAGCAAACTGATTAAACAGCAAAGTTCTCTGCGTCTAGTAGCAGACCCCATCCCTCAGCATACAAAGATGGATGTTCTACATCTCAGTTACAGCCATGATCTTCTCTCAGTAAAAATCTCTCCCTGTGTGTTACATTACTGTGCCTACCTATATGACAAGACCTATATGCTCATAAACAGCTGCATTTCTGTGTTGTGTCCATGTGCTAGTGCCTTACCAGAATACAATAACAAGGGACAGTGTTGTGTGACCTTGTCAGTTGTGTTCAGAGTAAATCCCAGGAAAAAACAGAATGCAAAAACAATGGCAGGCTCTGCGTGAAAATGCAATGTGGCACAAAGGCAAGCATGTTTATATAGTAACGTGTGCAAAACTAATGCAGCCTGTGTCATGCACAGTTAGGCTAGCATTGGGAAAACAACAATGGGCCGTGCATGTAACACATGACACTATCCACGTTTGAGGTTTTTACCTTGGAGGAGGTAGTAAGGGCAAAGAATAAAAGTCTAAAGGGGAAGGGCCCTGACGGGGTTCCAATGGACACTTATAAGTCTGAACCTGCCCTCTGGCCTCTTTCATGACCAAAGTATTAAATGCGGCAGGGGCAGGCCACATATCCCGATCTTGGGCCAAATCATTAATTATTCCCATTTTTAAGAAGGGATCAAGGAATGATCCGAAATGTTACCAACTTATCTCTCTGCTTGTCTCCTCAGTTAAATTATTGGGAAAGGTCATTCTAGAGAGATTGGAAGTCTGGGCCGAAGAAAAATACATTTTTAACAAATGCACAATATGGGTTTAGAAAATGCCTGAGGACAGTTGAGCAGCTGCTTAACCTGGACCTTTTGATGAGAAAATACACCATGGCTAAAGAGGGTTTTCTGCCCATGTGCTTTATAGTCTTAAGCTTTGCATTTGATTTGGTTTATCACAAGAAACTTTGGGAATGTATGGATCTACTGGTGGCTCCCAAAGAATTAATTTTGCTCCTGGCAAACATGTACTGTAATTTAAACTCTAAAGTATGCTTTAGGCCAAGGGTGAGAACTAACTCAATCTTTTAATATAGGGAGAGCGGTCCGGCAGGGGTGCATGTTGGCGCCTTCCTCTTCTCCCTATATATAAATGGAGTAGATGACAAACTACAGTCGATAGGTGCAGATACCACTATTTTCGGCAAGCGACAAATACCCATACTTTTATACGCAAAATACCCATACTTTTATATGCAGACGATGCAGCCATTCTGGCGTTAACTCCGAAAAGCCTGCAAAATCTGATAAATTCCTTTTACTGATTATCTGGAAGGAAAAGATTTGAAAATTAACCTAGGGAAAACTTTCACCATGAGTTGTAGCCAAACAAGGGGAAGAACTAATAGCTTTTATATTAAGGGGAATAAAATAAAAATAAAAACTTTAAAAATGTTAACTATTTAGGGATACAGTTCTCCTCAAATGGGGGTGGAAGCATCATAGGGCAACAAGCATTTCCAATATGTCTAGAAATAATGAAGGCATATTTAGGTTTGCCTCCAAGTTAGACCAAGCCGATCAGAGCTGTTGTCCCTATATAATGCAAATCGGTTTGAGCGGTAACATACAGTGCAGGAATCTGGGGCATTGGGGATAACAGAAAAATTCAAATACAGGAGAATAAGTTTCTTAGACTTGTAGCTGTACCCCAATCAATACTGGACACCATCATCCATAGTGAATTGGGGTTTTACAAGATATGTTGGAAATGAAACCCCTCTTATTATGATATTCAGTGTGGTCCAAAGAAGAGACACATTTCACTTGAACTATTATTAAAGATTCTCTAGGACTTGACCAGGTATGTAAAATCCCTTGGTTAAGGTATATTATGAGTACATTGAGAGGGTTTGGACAGACAGAGGGATCCCTGGACACATCCGGAGAATATAAATGGTTTCTCCAAAACGGAACGTAAGGAGTATATATTTAAAGTCTGTCAAGAGAAAAGGAATTTGTGTGACCAAAATAAGGCAACTGTGGTAAGATATTAGGCACTGAATGATCAGCCTGGATGCAAATTGTATATTAATCTAACTTGTAATACTTAACCACAGATCTCTCCTAATCCGTTTTCTCATCATCCGTCGCTTGGTATCCTTTCCAAAGAATGAAGGGTGGGGTCCTTTTGACTCGAAAATGCCCATGTGAGAATAGATCTGAACATTCGACCCAGCACTTTTTTGCAGATTTTACCTGGCACACAGAAAGCAATACCTTAAACTATTTTATTAAAAGAAAGAATAAATAATTACCCTGAGGCCTTCCAGTACTTACATGAATTAAATGATGTGACGGTTTGCTATCATGTAGCCATGTTTTTTGCAAAGGTGCTCTGTACAAGGGAAATACTGATCAGTGTAGAAAATGAAATGATTTAGTGGATGCATTGTGCAAGATAATGAAATGGTTTAGTGGTTGTATTGTTTTTCATGAATTTTGTATCCTGTAATGAGGTGTATTTTAATAGATAATTTTGTCTTTATTATTGATATGAAATTTTCCATGCATATATTTATTTAAATTCTAATCCGAATGTACTGATGTGATGCTTTTATGTTTCATTTTGTTATAAACCAAATAAAGTTTATGAATTGAATTGACATACAGATTTGCCTGCATTTCTGCACCCTCCAAGAGTATTTTTCTTTAGTGTCCGACTCTCTAGACATGGTGGCATTCTGGAAGAGTTCCAGCGGTCTCAAATTCAATGGTACAAAGATGGAGTTCCTGTCACTAGGTGCTTGTCATCTTTAATGGGGAGTAGAGAAGATCACGCCCACCTCTCATGCTGTTCAGAGCTCTGATTCACAATGCCAACAAAGTTCGCAATATGGGACTGAAAAGGGATGCCTAAGGGAGCTTTTTTGCTCACATTGGATCAATGGTCCAGACTGCTTTTTCATTATTTACATTTGGTGTAACGTGATGGAATATTGTTTACCTAATCCAATAGAAGTCACTTTACGAGATTCAAGTTTATACCTTAGGCCTTTTGTATCCTATGTACCATTTGGCTTGAGAGCCCAGTTACATTCACACCTCTAAGTGTTTCACTTGCGGCATTTGACATTTCAAAGGAACACAAGCAATGGCCGGGAAAGAAGAGCATTGTTGACCTAAATACTGCCTAGATATTTATGATGCATCAGACTTGCTCACTCTAGTTACTTTCAAGCGGAGGTCTGTGGCAGGCTCACCATCTCTACTGCTATGCATGTCATGCTGAGATAAAGGTAGTAGAGCATGCCTAGAGTTCTTCTGAAGTGGTCTTTGCTGAACCAGTAAGAGGAGGGAACTGAAGGCGATCTAGTTTGCCTTAAATATGCGTCTTTCAGTCTTGCATTTTAGCACTCAAAAGACTATGGAATGATGCAGGTCCCACGTTGCACAGATTACGTGTGACAGTGCATTGCAACCTTTTATCTTTTGGTTTCAGTCACCTACCAATGGTAGTTCATCTTTTTAAAATGATTGCCTGTCCCACCGGTACTTCGGAACAAGCGTGGGACCACAGAGGAAGACCCCCTTACCTGTCGCAAGAAGACTTTCTGCTTTCTATCAGGTTATCACTGGGAGAACTTGTTTCAAGAGAGCATCGCTTGAACTTGAGCCAGTTTCCTAATGTGGAACAGCGGCAAATTTGGATTGACATCTTTCGGCAGGATTACTCCCTAGAGGGGGTCAGCTGACGGGCTGTGTGCTCTGAAGCTAAAAAGCTCATGAACCCAGCAGGAGATGCTGGTTACTGAAATCCTGAACTATATGGTATGAATGTAGAAAACCAGTTCTGAAGAACAGCATTGAAATAGGACAGTTCTACCAAACTCCTATCTTAATTTCAATACAAAACCCCAGCTTCGGCACCAGAGGGTGTCATTCCATACAAGCAATAAAGCCTTCAGTGTGGCATCAAGCCAACATTATTCAACTGTTAAGCAGTTGGTTAAACTAGGTAAGACTCGACCAGCCTGAGTGATCTCATCTCCATCAAATCTTCTTCTGAATTACAGCACAGATATTTCAACTAGTGCAAACCGTATTTGTTGTATGCAGTCATGGTGTTTAAGCTCTGAAGCACTATCTGACCCAAGAGTGATCCCAAGCTCCACATGGCTGACCCAAGTAACACAACCTTCGTGGTAGTCCATCACCAAAGGTGAGATGGGGGACACCAGATACCGGCCCTACAAGTGGGGCCACAAGATCATGATAGGTGCCCCTGCTACCCCTGCTATGAAAGGGTCCCTGCTGCTGTTTGGTAATTGGTTGCATGTAGGAAGAGTGACTGGTGAAAAAGTGCACCTGAAGGTCCATGTTACTTTTAGCACCAACTGTTGTAAAGTATGTGTATTCTTTTTGTCACCCAGACTTGAGATGCATTAGATTTACTGCAGCAGCCGGCTGTGACGGAGGGAGTGTCCTGTGTCATCCTTAGGAAAACTGTTTGCCAAAGGATGTACGGGGGGCCAATTAAGGATTCTAGATGGGACCAACAGCTGCACTGGATTTTCTGTTTAGGGAGGTTCAATGGCCAAGACCCCTACAGTGTTGTAGAGGGGCTGTAGAGATATGAACGGAACACTCCCCCCATTGGGATTACGTGTTCTGTAGGGTTATACAGTGAAGGATAAGTTTCAGATAGTCTTGTCAGACCTACCCTGCGTACTCGGGCCACAGGCACAGCCCCATTGAGTGGGAATAAGGGAATGCTTTTAGTTCAAGCACTAAGGAGACTCTAAAGAGGGAAATAAAACAAACAAAAAAAGCTTTTGTTTAGGGGGGGGGGGGGCGTGCACTTCTGTGTTTAGTAACCCCTTAGGGACAGAAGAATACATAAATTAGAGACCATTGCCAAAAAAACAACATCCAGAGACCCGACAAGGACCAAGTCTTCACAGAAAATAAACAATCCGAAAGAGTTGCACTATGAGTAACCCAATTCAGAGCACCGTAATGACAAGACACCTTAAAATAGTTGAGTACATGTCTTATGAAGGATAGACTTAAAAATTTGAAGTTCGCACCCAAAGTCTGCAAGGTGTAGTTCCCACTAAAGTCTGAGGCCTGAGCGATCTAATGTTAATGCGTTTTACCAAAGTTTAAGAAACCGGTTACACCTCACATGCACATGGCTCTGTGTGTAAACACAGCACTTAACAAGTTACAGAATTATTTGATCTTTAGCAGGATTGACTTTGCGGATGTGTGAGAGGGCGAAGTGTAGGCACTTTAAAACGCTACAGATTTGCAGAACTCACCAGCGTGGCGCTGTAAGTAAATGTTTGCCCTGTAAAAGTTAGATATTTATTTTCACAGTAGACAGCTTTTTAGCCAAAGGATTCGGGACTGTTATCTCCACTTAGGTGGAAAAGCGAGAGTACTTCTCGGAGTCGGACTGGGACAGAAAATAGAAGCGGGCACCAAAATAAGTGGCTCCCCTCATCTAGATGGGTAAGAAAGTAGCCCATGTTTACAAATTGAGGTCGTTTTGAATTAGTAAAGACACGCTGTGTAAGAGGTTTGCAAGGCATTGAAGACTGCACAGATTTGAGCTTGCTGCAGTCATTGTTAGTTGTAATAAAAGGGAAATCGACATAAAAAAAACCGGGGCAGCAGAACGTAGAACAAACCCACAGACACCCAAAAAAACGACCCACACACTAACCTGTCAGACCAGCCCATCGGGCACTGACTGATTCTCCTATAGGCCATTCCGTTCCTAGTACCTCTCCTGTTAATTTCTTGCAGCGCCGATACCTTTATTAGCTTATAAGACCATGTATTACCTACATAGGAACATTGCATTTTTTGTTCTTTTGCCCAGGGTACGCTAATCATAGGGCCAAATGGCTTAAGCAATTGCTGAATACAAATGTTTTTTGAAGTGTGAAACCTGCAATAGAGTTTTTTTTAATGGATATTTAAAGTTAGGGGGTGTTTACACTTTCGCACTTCTAGTTGGCTGCATGGAAAGTAAAGTAACCTTTTAACACCGACCAAAAAGTAACTTTATACACCCTCAGTGGGTAATTTTTTTTAATGATTTCATAGTTGTATATGATGGTTTTTATTTTTGACGGATGGTTTGTCTACCATTTTCTTGCTTTTATAATTCCTGTCTATATTGTGTATTTTACTGTAGCGTTCATTGTTTTATGTGCATTGATCATGAAATAAACTATTTGGCTTGGCAGTAGGAATACAGCAATCCAAGGGTGCGAGCAGAAGGATAACTACTGCATTTTTCTGGGAGGTGGCAACAATTATAGTCGGCATTATACATGGTTTCTATACAAATACTAGATCAGTGTTTATACAAATCTTGCAAAAGGATAAAAGACGAGTATAATTACTTTCGCGGTGGCATCTCCACAAGATCAAACTGAATTTGACGTTTTCGGATTCATTTGAACATCGTAGTAACTGTGCTACAGCACAGTTAACAATAGCAAACTCGAGAGCGAGCGAAAAATAAACCCAGTAACCGGTTCTATTGTATAAACTGGTTTCGGTAGACATTTTTTATCTGAGGCAAGCACCAGAGAATGAAACAAATGCTGAGGTATTCCCCAAGGTGCACTGCAACAACATCTTGTGTTGGCCTGCATTTGATTGTGATCACGAACAATAGGACATGAGGCCTCAGCCAGACATCAGTTGTAATGGTGTTTTTGAAGTAAGTTTATTAACTCCTGGCTTGTGAATGATGGATTTCAAGAGGAGCACTTGGCCGTGGTTCGGTTATATCTTTTGCCCAGCATGGTTTTCAGGTTTTCCTTAAGAGCTCTCTCTAGCCTGAGCCCACGGGCTCAATAGTCCTATTTTAAATGACGCTATTTTTTCCAGCTTGGAAGAACTAAAGGGAAATTCCCCTATCCCACTTCCGTGGCCAGACCACTTTCTAGTCCCTTTTTCATGGTCTCCCGCTATCTCAGACCTCCATGCGCAGCGGTTGCGGACTCTTAATCGCCCCTGAGCCAAACTTCCGCTGGAGGACTGGTCAGTTGAACTCATTAAAACCCTACCCCCCTTGGATTCCAACCCAGTGATTGCTTATAATAATTTTTTTTTTCCTGGATCGAAGACTCTCTCAACAGAGTACTCCCCAAAAAATCTATGCTGAAAAAAGTTGGCTCGCAGAATTCACCATGGTTTTCCCCTAAGCTTCTCCTTCTTAAACAACACTGTAAAAGGCAGGAGAGACTTTGGAGGAAATATTTCTCCCCCAACAGGAAGTTGGAATACAGAGCGTCTCTCCGCATATATAAAGCGGAAATCAAAAAATCCCAAGCCTCATATCTTGAGGAAAAAATTTCCCTTTCAGCCAATTCGCCCAGGGAAATGTTCAAAATTGCTAAAAACTTTTAAAAGTTCCGGACCCGCCTCCAATTCCCGACGTGTCAGGACGTCGATGTAACGACCTTGCACAATCTTTCCTCCTTAAAGTACAAAACATCGTTCAGCTTCTCCCTGTGGATGACAATGACTTTTTAACTTCCACTTCTGACTACTGCCAAGGCTCCCATGTCCCCCTCCTGGAGTCCTTTACTCCCCTGTCGCTGGAATCCTTTTACCCATTTTAGCCTCAGTAAAAGTGGGTCACCGCTGACCCCGCTCCACTCAGTATCTTGCAAAAGGTCACCCCCTTAGTTGCCCCTACCATTCTCAGCACAATCAATGCTTCTTTTACCTCGGGTCTGGTCCCTCCCAAATGGAAAAGAGCTATGGTTAAAGCCCTAATAAAAAAGCCCCATCTTGACCCATTTGATCTAGGCAACTACCGCCCGATTTCGCTCCTCCCTGGTGTGAGCAAAATTGCTGAAAAATATGTTAACTCCTCACTGTCCGGCTTCTTGGAGTCTCACGACCTTCTCCACTCCTCCCAAACAGGCTTCCGTCCCCGACAAGGAATGGAGACCGCACTACTAGCAGTGGTGGAGGAAACACGAAAGATTCTTGACTCGGGAGGCGCTTCCGCTATCATCCTTCTTGACCTGAGCGCAGCCTTCGACACGGTGAACCATAATATTCTAGTTCACCGTCTCAGGAGGATCGGAGTGTCAGGCCAAGTCCTTACCTAGCTCCAGTCCTTTCTGGAAGGAAGGTCGTTTCAGGTGTTTGAGGATGATACCATCTCCGATCCTTTCCCCCTGCAGTGTGGAGTCCCACAGGGCTCCTCCCTGAGCCCTACCCTTTTTAATGTTTATATGGCCCCCCTGGCGGATATTGTTGCCCCCTTTGGGATCCATATAGTCTCGTACGCTGATGATACACAACTGATCGTAGCACTGAATCAATCCGGCCAGTTGTACACGGACCTACATTCTTGCCTAAAGGAAGTGGTAAAGTGGATGAGTCTTTCGCACCTTAAACTTAATGGCGACAAGACTGAGCTGATGTTGCTTGGCAATTATTCAAACTGCAATCTCAAAACCCTCTGGCCTGATTGTATGAGTACGGTCCCTACTCCAAAAGCTGAAATAAAAGCCTATGGATCTGGCTGGAGCAAGATCTCTCTTTAAAACCCAAGCCCGGAAGACTGTTTCCACGTGCCATGGCATACTGAAAATGATCCGCAAAATCATTCCTCTCCTTCCCTTCCAAGCAAAAAGACTTCTGATACAGGCGTTAATCCTATCCAGGATCGACGTGGGTAATGCCCTCTATCTGGGGGCCCCCAACTCAGTAGTCGCGAGACTTCAGATTATTCAGAATTCAGCGGCTAGGCTACTCACCGGCACGTCCCATCGTTGCTCGGCAAAACCAGCACTGCGCTCCCTGCATTGGCTCCCAGTGCAGGAGAGAATCAACTTCAAGGCCCTCTGCGTGTCCCATAAAATCCTTAATGGAAATGGACCACCCATCTTAAAGTCCTTGATTTGCCCCTATAAAGTCCCCAGAAGCCTCCGATCCGACTTTCTCCATCTGGCTGAAGTCCCAAGAATCAAGAGGGCAAAAAGTGGCGGCAGGCTTTTCTCCTACAATGCCGCCAGGCTCTGGAACGTGCTCCCTCTTAATCTACGGCGGGAACCTAATCTTCCTACTTTCCGCAAACACCTGAAGACTTGGCTTTTCCCATAACCCTCACTCTGTCCTTCTAATCTACCGCATAGCGCTGGGACGCCTCCGGGTAGCCATGCGCTTTACAAGAACCCTCTCATTCATTCATTAGGCCTTTCAAACCTGTCCATAGAAATGTATCCTTCCTTTTCCTTCCATTTCCTGACGTCTTCTGGTGATATTTTACTGCCATAATAAATCTGCTGTCGATTTTTACAAGTCTGTCACCAACACTTTCGCGGATTAGCCTGTACCATGCATAGTTTAATGTGG
The DNA here is from genome assembly GCA_963921515.1 of Calotriton arnoldi. Classification (NCBI taxonomy): domain Eukaryota; kingdom Metazoa; phylum Chordata; class Amphibia; order Caudata; family Salamandridae; genus Calotriton; species Calotriton arnoldi. The sequence continues at coordinate 1,429,874 of CAWUFW010003062.1, read as the reverse complement.
TTGTCTTTTCCATAGCTGGCTTCGTGGAGTAGGGAAGACCATACATTTGCAAGATAGGCACCATGTGCCGTCGTTTGCTAAGGGGAGTAGCCTGCACCATGCCTTGGTGTGCTTGCCTCTGTCATGGCTGTCTTGTGAAATACGTGGACTGGAATGCCTCTTGGAGCAGTTTCCAGTGGCTGGGATTAATTCGGGCACTCCACCTGTTACTTTCCGAGTGTTTTGGTAGCGTATTTCCTTACGGTAGACGGCCCAGGACCATGCATGGCTTAGTGAAGCAATCTGCTAATGCTTAGTTTTTTAGGAATTAATTCACTACATTAGGGTTGTGAAGAAAAAAAAGCAGGTTACCAAATAACTCCATGTCGCCAAAGACGTGGTGCTCCTGTTCCGAGTGTTTTGTTAAAGAGCCTAATGCATTTAGAGAGTTGTTGTCCTGGTTCACTCCTAGTTTTTTCAAGTAAACTAACATACTCAAAAACAATGCTGTACAAAAGAAAAGCCCAGGGCTGAAGCATTGTGTCCTTGGTGACATGTTATCTGGTAGCCTTAATCCAATAAAACCACTAATGTTGAGAGAATACTGCAATTGCTGAGGTATACAAAGTAAAGAGTGGTGTACCTATGGAGTCCTTGCATTGCTGGTACCACGATTAATTAATGGCTTCACACACTTTCTTTAAAACAAGTACTGTTTATTAGGCAAGCCACTCTAATCGTATAAACAAACTCTGTAAGCCACACAGGAGTAGGAAGTTACAGCTCTATGCCAATCCCCATAAAACTCCTGCTACAGTTTTCATAATAAGTAGCTCACAGTAACAGAACACACAAAGGACGCCCTTTAGGCCAAAGGATGAGAGGAGGAAGGCTGCAGACAAAAATTGAATCAAGCCGAGCTTCACCAGTTATGAGGGACCAGCCCCTTCAATCCCCCTAACCTAATCCTCCAACATAGGATCATCCTTCGTGATCCATACCATCCTTTTCCTGGAAATGAAACTTAATATCCCTGGGCCACTTTCAGGAATCCTTACTAAATTGGCAAACATGCTCTTTCTCCTCAAATTGTAGGGTATCTCAAGCTTTACGTTCAGCCTCATTATATATTTCACCTCACAGTTCTTAAAGCCTCCATTGCCACCAAAGCAGCACTAGCCTCGCCACTTGACCCTCTAGTGACTGTAGCTTCACTTCATAACCTCCAGCTCTGCTGCCCACCAGAAAAGCTCCTACCTTCCCTTGACCATCGCCATATCCTCGGCAATGGTTTCTATCTTCTGTTGGAAGTTGGCTTGTAGGGTCTTCATGGTTCTCAGTAGCATCCTCTCACTTCTGGCCTTCTCCGACTCATCTAGGGAATTCTCTGAAGTCTTCTGTTGACCCCTTTTTCAATTGTGGTGTGGGACCTGAAGAATTCCTCCTTGTTCGTCCTCTTAATGGCCATGGTTCTTAGTTGCTTAGAAAGATAACCAGGTCCTCAGTGTAACAGGTTCTGTAATTAGCATCTTGGTCCCCCTGGTTGCTAAAGGAAGATGAAAAATAACTCGAAGTCTCAGAATTCCACAGGTTCACCCGTTCAATGTGCTTCTTCCCAAGGAGACACTGAGGAGTGCATGGTTATCTATCCCCTAGTAGTCCTGGCATCTTAATTTCTGATCATGACAATCTGTGCTTCTTGCTCATCAGTCCACCCATTTGCATCCCTGAGACAACAGAAATGGAGCAGATTTATTTTTCCTGTTAGGTTTGCCATGTAATAAGTTGGCCATTCAAACCTCCAACCACTCCAGCACTATTGGCACTACTCAGAAAGGCCTCTGATCACACGATCTCCAGGGCCTCCATGCTGCCACGCAGTCACTGCCAGAAGACGTACTCCATGCAATGATCTTTACCCGTGCCTCTATTTCACCCTGAAAAGGACGCTTTCCATATGGTTCAGCAGCCATTTGCCCACCCATTGTTTCTGCTGCTTAATAGTGTCCTCCCTGCGAGAGAAGATGCCCGGGAGTGCTCAACCAGGGCGAGAAACAAGGCCTCAGCTGGAGCTCCAGCAGATTGCAACCTTCTTAGGCCCCAGCTTTCCACAACCCCCACACATTTTTTACCTAGCTGTCTTAATATTTAATTGAACTGAACTATGCAAAAAAAAAAGTATGGGCATTCAACTAGATGCAGGTAATATTGCATTCAAAAACCTTTGTTAAAATAAAAAGGCTTTCTTTATAGCAAAATTAGACATAGTATTTTATTGTATACTTAACCAAAGTATTCCATATTTGTAGTTCAGTACAGGACGGGTGAGAACACAACTCCGCTCCATGGCAAGGTTACCAGATGACTCCATGCCACTGAAGTGGAACCAGTGTTACCACTCCAACAATACATTAATAAGGTTTCTAAACAAACCACTAGAAAAGGAACCCGGCGTTCTTGGTGATGCATCATCTGGATTTTTTCACTCTGGAATTTGCTATGCAGCAGTTCAACACTAAGTGTCGGTTGGTGAGTGTCTAACATTGTGGAATGGTGCAGGTGAGAAGCTGGTACTGTGTGTTAGGCTACATAATAGCCTGTATTTGAGATGAGTCACAATAGCAATCAAAACGTCCTATATTGGTGTAAGGTTTTTAGTGACGACAGGAAGATTGGCGCTCAAGCTAGTATGCGTGTGTATTGCTATGCTCAGTGTATGCACGGTGCTGCCAGGTCGGGGGAAAACACCCTGAAACCCCCGTGAATATGCGAGTCCAGAAACCCACAATAATAATGAGAAACACTGTCCTGGGCACACGTAATTGGGATAAACTTATGGTTCAAAAAGTCTCGTATTTTACAGTATCTGTGGTCCACACCAGTATGCTGATTAAATATTTTTAATGATGCAACAACGAAAAACAACCAGCCAACACGTGTTTCGTCACTTGAGGGAGTTATCCCGTGACTTCTTCAGGGTTGGGGGAGATACAAAACATTGAATGAAAGAAAAATTCTTTACACGTCTCGAGTTGGTAGGTGCCAAACCTAGACAACCTGACCATTATGTTATATTACATCACCGTTAACGCGTGGAAACCCTAAGCAATATGTGAAATGGATGACTGTAATAGTGACATGTTAACAGATTCGTGACTGTGTGGAGAAAACAACGTGAGACTAAAGTGACATGATCCTGGCACGTAGTGAGTACTAATGTGGCAGTGACACCCGGGATAAGTGTACACGTTACAAAGAGCTCATTGGATCCTAGATACAAAAACAATAGGGCGTGTATTCTCGGTACAGCGTGAGGACAAGCTAGATGCCAAGCTAGGGGAGTAGCTGAGATGCAAATAATAATGGAATGCGAGGTGAGGGATAAAAGATACTAGTAGACCTCAAAAGGGAGACTGCCAATCGGTAGTAACCGTGGGTAATCGGGTAAAGATAGTACACGTCACTTGCCAAGAGCGCGAAAGAAGTTAGTGCACTGCGGGGAATGGGGTGATAATGACACATGTAGAACGCCAAGAGCGCAATCAAAATGTCAAGGTAAACATAAAAAATACAAATGAAAGCATTCACAAGGACCTAATCGTACGTCTGCAATAGATGCAACTTATTCTCAAGAAGTCAAAATCAATTGTTGAAGACATCACAATTGTCTATCCACTTAGGAGAATGGTGCTCGGGGTGGAAGAAAGGTAAAGTGCTCAGGATAAAAGTGCGTTTGTGAGGGTTGGGAGGAAAGGTAATGTGCCATATATACATTATAATTACTTAATGAAAACCTGTCCAGCCTACAGAAGGCAAATCATTTATAACAAAAACCTAGCAATCTATGGACGCTGAAAACAAATCTCAGTCGTGTATGCTTGTTGTTGAAAGTAACAGAAGTCAACGTTTCCACCCCTTCCCAAAATCAAGGTTGTTGGATCCTTAGCATCGGGTCTTCATCAGGACAGAAAGATAGAGCACCTAAAAGAGATTGAATACTCCGTATTACTTACACGAAGCTTTGTGGCTGAATGTGAATGCTAAATAAAAGAAAGTGGTAGTTACCAAGTGAGAACCCAGCAAGGAAACTCAGTCTGGATAAAATGGTTGGAGGGCTCCTAAAAGCTCCTAAAGCAGAGGAAAAACGAGCATAAGTCTATGGAGGGACATGGACTGGGAAGGCAAAAACTCAAGGACCCAAGTGATATAAACTTACTCGGAACATAGGCAAAGGTGCAAAGAATCACCTTAGCGCGACTGTCCAAACGACCAAAAGGTGATGTGTGAACAATTCATAAGATTTCATATTTAGAAGCCTTTGAGGATGCAGTCAGTCACCTGGCCATCAAGGCACACAAAGGAAAGTGGGTCCGAGGATCCCACCGTCTCTTGGATCAAACCTAGTGTTAACCAAAGAAATGACACGCAATTAGGCAACCTCATATGCGCCAAAAAATGACACGCAGATGGAGATCAACCGGGATCGTTTAGTGATCATCCATCCGGGGGGGGAAAGGAATTGCCAAAACAAACAGTGAAGGACAAGCCAAGATTGTCGGTGGAAGCCTCACTCAAGAATGTCAAGACATGCATGCGTAAAAAACTAAAGGAGCGTGTGTGGCTCTAAAAACAGACCAAGTCATGACATGAATGAACAGAGTGAAAGAATCCCTGAGAGGTTTGATGGCGTAAGTTAAAAAATAAAACATGCCCCATAGTGCTCGTATCGCCTCGCTATCATACTACAATAAAGTTACCAACCGCGGTTGGTGCTTACCTTATAGGCGACGTGATGAATCTATAAGGAAGGGACAAAAAATGAAAGGCGTCGGAAAAACTCAACGCGCACTGACAAGGCAGAAAAACATGTGGCGGATTAAGAGCACAAAATTGTGCACAAGTTAAAGGATGCTCAAGCCAATAAGGGTCGGGGGCTTCCGCTTACGGAGAACTTTGTGCAGATTGATGACGGGAGAATGACCCGCTCTTACCCAAGGATTTACCTGGAAGTCACTCGACGAATATGGGAAAGAGCAAGGGAGACGAGGGGTATTACGACCACTTATTGCGGTTTGTGAAAAGACATTTGATAAAATTGAGGTATTGCGGCAACACCAAGAGCAGCAATTTAAGAATTTATGCACCTTATAAACATTGTACGCACTTTGCCTGGATTGGTACTTACCCTGTTGGTGCATTATGGGATTTTGTGACTTTAACAAAGCTGCAATTGTTTGTCTATGATTAGTGTCAAGGGTATTTTTAAGGGTTTAGGGTGGGTGTGGGTATTTGGGTGTCAAGGGTATTTTTAGGGTTTAGGGTAGGCATGGGTTTTTGGGTGGCAAGGGTAATTTTGGGGTTTAGGGTAGGCATGGGTTTTTGGGTGGCAAGGGTATTTTTAGGGTGGGTGTGGGTCTTTGGGTGGCAAGGGTATTTTTAGGGTTTAGGGTAGGCATGGGTTTTTGGGTGGCAAGGGTAATTTTGGGGTTTAGGGTAGGCATGGGTTTTTGGGTGGCAAGGGTAATTTTGGGGTTTAGGGTGGGTATGGATTTCTGGGTCGCAAGGGTATTTGTTGGATATGGGGTTTTGAATGGCAAGGGTAATTTTAGGATGGGTATGGGTTTTTTGGGTAAAAAGGGAAATTTTAAGGTTTAGGGTGTGTGGGTGTATATATATGTATGTGTGTGTATGTGTGTGTGTGTGTATATATGTATATAATGTGTGTGTGTATATATGTATATAATGTGTGTGTATATATGTATATAATGTGTGTGTGTGTATATATGTATATAGTGTGTGTGTATATATGTATATAATGTGTGTGTGTGTATATATGTATATAGTGTGTGTGTATATATGTATATAATGTGTGTGTGTGTGTGTATATATGTATATAATGTGTGTGTATATATGTATATAATGTGTGTGTGTGTGTATATATGTATATAGTGTGTGTGTATATATGTATATAATGTGTGTATATAATGTGTGTATGTATATAATGTGTGTGTGTGTGTGTGTATATATGTATATAATGTGTGTGTGTATATATGTATATAATGTGTGTATATATGTATATAATGTGTGTGTGTGTGTGTATATATGTGTGTGTATATATGTATATATATATATATATACGTGCCTGTGAATGAAGGAACAGGTTTGCTGAGGCCCACTGGAGGGCTATTACCGGTCCTTGTAATGGTTTGCATGCACACAGAAGCCACTGGAGGTAGAAATTAAATGGATTTCAACCACAAGTTCCAGCGTGCACTGGAATGGAACTTACTATGAAAGGCACACCGGAGGCCTGTTTAATTAATTGAAATGACGCGGGGTAACTGTGGGAGCCCAAAACCTTGTGTGCATTCAAATTGCCTCTGAAGAAAGAGCGTGAAGGCTCTGAAACGCGTCGGGCAGGAGGACAGAAATTATTGGAATAGCAATGCACGCTCCTTTTGAATAAAAGTTTTTTGTAAATCACCGACTGGAGGAGTGAGTCTCTGAATGCATGGGCATTTGTGGGATTTTTTTTATATTATATATATATATATATATATATTCATTCACCAATTGCCCGAAGCATTCCTGGAGGCACTCAGCTGCTGTTGCATAACCGAAGGTTTGTATTGAAATCGTGGCAACCAGCAATTTGATCCCGGCATTATGATCTCTATGCCGACGCGTTTCGAGGATTTACCTCTTCTTCATGGGCAACTGCATTGAAGTCGTTTAGGAAGACCAGCATGCCTTATGTAGAGTCCTGCCCTTAGTGGGTGTAGCTTAGTGCCCAGGAGCATGCTGGAACATATAATTCATACCCTAAGTGGGCTCCGTCGACTTCTTTAGCAGAAATAAACTTTATGCCCTTAGTAGGGCTCCGGGTGTAACGCTGGTCATTCTGTGCCGCAACAGTAGTGCCGCACTGGTGAGGAATCGTTCCCACTCCAGGAATGCTTTGGGCAATTGGTGAATAAAATATATATATATATATAATAATACTTATCAATAAAGTCTTTACCATGCATGCCTTTAACACGAAAATGTAAGTATTTTACAGGTAAGTACAATATATATATATATATATATATACACATACCCCCCCCCCCGTAGAAGGCAGTATGCCGAAACGCGTCGGTCTTGACTTATAACTGAAATAGGGCCTTGGAATGCCATGTGTTTATGCCAAGACAATAAAATACAAATTCTAAAAACTGACCTCAATGGTGGTCTGTTTGGAGGTGCTGCCGGATTGGATGTTCAGGAAGAGGAACATCACTGGAGATATATATATATATTTTTTTTTCTCAAAAGGCCAAGTAGGCGCACACTCAGGATATCTGAAATACCATAGATTTTATTGCCAGTTAGGTGTTTCGACTGTCAAGGCAGTCTTGATCACACTGCCTTGAAAGTCGAAACACGTAACTGGCAAAATCTATGGTATTGCAGATATCCTGAGTGTGCCCTTACTTGGTCTTTTTAAAAAATTATCTAGCTGGTGGGCTCTGCTGGCGAAGCGCACCACCTATCATCGGGTTGCATGGGGGCAGGAAAGATCAAATCCAGTATTTGGAGATATATATATTAATATTACCTACTGGCGGTTGCCAGTAGGTAGTTATAGTTAGGACCTTGTTTCTATTCAAAAAGCGTTTTTTCTTTTCCCAATAACTTTGGCGCCGGTTGATGAATCGTCGCAAAATTTTCAAAACTAGTGGCCTGCTCCGGTCAGCTCATGTCTTGAAACTTCAGGGTGATTCGACAAGCGGGGGCCGAGAAAAAAGGGGGGGTCCCAAAATGCATTTTCCCCATGTTTCCATAGGAAACTTTAGACAAAGCTACAGCCCGAACTGCTGAACAGAATTACACCAAATTTGGCAAAAAGGTAGGTCTTGGTTCAGAAAGAGCCCTTTTTTTTAAATGGTATAAATCCGTTCAGTAGTTCGTGAGAAATTAGAAAAGGAAAAAGTTTCGATATCTGTGGGCGCGGTGGGTTCGCGAACCCTCCTGAGCACGAGCTTCATTCTGATTGGCTTGCACCACTCCAAACCAGGAAGTGTTGGCAGCCATCTTGTGACTCGGTAGAACCGAGTCACAAGAAAACAGTAAAACAAAGTTTAAAAAACAAGAAAAGGGGGCAGGGTAGAAACACCCTGACCCCCTAGGCCTGCTCAGGGGTCTCACAAGGACCCCCGGGGCCCAAAAAAGCATTTTTTTAAAAATAATTTCGGCGGAATTCACGTTGGGGTCGCGAATCCCGCCGAATTGTTTTTTAAAAAAATGAAGCGCGTCATTTTAATGAGGCCCCTAGGTGGGCTAGGTCCCGGGGGCAATGTGGTTTAAATTTGCGGGGGCCCCGCAGCCCCCCCGGGGACCGCCACCTCCCGGGGCTTAAAACATTGGGAGGGGGGCCGCGCAGCCCTCCGCCTGGAGCCCTTGATGGCCCTGGGGACCGCCACCCCCCAGGGCCGGCTCCTGCAGTGTCCCGGGATGCCCACCCGCAAGACACTGCTATTTGCTATGGCAGGGCGGGAGCCGTGCGGCTCCCGCACTGTCATAGCAAACTCTGCTTTGCTTCCTTGAAGCGAGAGCAGGGAAACCTGCTCTCGCTTCAATGAAGCAAGCAGAGTTTGCTTTGAGCAAGGGGAGCTGCATGTCAGCAGCTCCCCTTGCTCAAAAGCAATGCCTGCTCCCGCAGGAGGCGGGGAGCCGGCGGGACCGTGGGGTTTTTGGGGCTCCCCCCACGGTCCCAAACGGAGCGGCCAGGCCCCGGGGGATGGGGTCCCCGGGGCCAGAAGTGGCCTGGGAGGGGGGCCACGCGGCCCCCCTCCCCTTTATAAAAAAATAAATTAAAAAAAACTGACAGGCCGGCCCCGGGGCCATAATTGGCCTGAGGAGGGGGGGCCACGCGACCCCCCTCCCAAACATGAAAAGGCTGGCCAGGCCCCGGGGGATGGGGTCCCCGGGGCCATAATTGGCCTTTGGAGGGGGGCTACGTGGTCCCCCTCCGCATAATTAAAAAAAAAAAAAAAAAAACGAGGCTGCCAGGCCCCGGGAGATGGGGTTCCTGGGGCCAAAACTGGCCCAGGGAAGGGGGGCCACGCAGCCTCCCTCTCAAGAAATAAAAAAAAAAAAAAAAAAAAAAAAGGAACCGGCAACTTGCCGGAGGCCCCGTCCCCTCTCTGCACCACTGTGCAAACGCGCCCCGTGGCGCGTTTTAAATTGGGGAATTAATTCCCCTTCAATCCTGAGGGTCCCTGGGGGCCAACTAGCCCACCAGGTACCTCCAGTAAGCGCCACAGAGTTGTGTTGCACAGAGGTGTAAAAAGGGGCGTGGCCTCGGACCACCTCTCTGCAACGCAGCCCTGTGTCGCTTACTGGAGGTACCTGGTGGGCTAGTTGGGCCCCAGGGACCCTCCGAACTCGAGGGGAATTAATCCCCCAATTTACAACGCGCCAGGGGGCGCGTTTGCACAGTGGTGCAGGGAGGGGGCGGGGCCTAACAAAACAAGTGTGCAAATGTGCCCCATGGCACGTTGTAAATTGGGGGATTAAGTCGCCTTCAATCCTGAGGGCCAACTAGCCCACCAGGTACCTCCAGTAAGTGCCACAGAGCTGCGTTGCAGAGAGGTGGTCCGAGGCCACGCCCCTTTTTACACCACTCTGCAAACGCGGCTTCTGGCGCACTGCTGGTGGGGCGATGAGGTCCTCTTGTGTCCTGAGGACCTCAGGACACAAGTGGACTTCATCCTCCGAGCAGCAGTGTGCCAGAAGCCGCGTTTGCAGCGTGGTGTAAAAAGGGGCATGGCCTCGGAACACCTCTCTGCAATCCAGCTCTGTGGCGCTTACTGGAGGTACCTGGTGGGCTAGTTGGCCCCCAGGGACCCCCAGGGACCCTCAGGATTCAAGGGAACTTAATCCCTTAACTTACAACGCGCCAGGGGGCGCGTTTGCACAGTGGTGCAGGGAGGGGGCGGGGCCTGATATAACAAGTTGGCAATCTTGCTGTGTGGGACTTACTGGAGGTAATAAAAGGGGTAGTTGGCCCCCAAGGTTGACGTTGGGGGCTAACTACCCCTCCCGTTACCTTGAGTAAATCCCACACAGTGGGATTGCTAAAAGGTGTTTGGAGGCCACGCTCACCTTTCTCCACCACTCTGAAAATGAGACTGCTATGTTATAGTTAAAAATTAGCATTTAAAAAACCTTTGAAATTCACTGAAATAACCATAGGTTTCAGGGACGTTATAGTTGGAAATTAGCATTTAAAAAAACCATTGAAGTTCACTGAAATAACCAGGGGTTTCAGGGACGTTATAGTTGGAAATTAGCATTTAAAAAACCCATTGAAATTCACTGAAATAACCATAGGTTTCAGGGACGTTATAGTTAGTTGGACATTTCACTCGTACAAAACCAGAGAAATTCGACCGTTATAGTTAGTTGAGCTAACTATAACTCGCGCCCCCGCAATGCACTGCTGATGACATCACATATTACATAATTCATGGCATGGTCAGTGACATCACTGATGACATCACTGATGACATCATCCACGTGAAAATCTGATGCACCTCGTCACACCCTATTATAACCTTTGATACACCCACTGTAAAATACAGACTACCATTTTCGAAACCATTGACACACCAATACCAGTTACTACATACGCACTCACTGATTCCTAGGTCTACACACACATCCACTCATTCAGCCATACAATCACTCATACATGCAGTCACTCATCAATACAACACTATCATATGCACTCATACACCTATAGAGACACTCGCACACCACCACTTATCCAGAGTTACTCACACACCTAGTCAGTCATGCAAAGAATCAATCACACTTCCATTTACTCACGTATACAGTTATACACACACCACTTCTTCATACAGAAACAAACGCATACTTACTCTCTTATACAATTACTGATGCAAGTACACACACATCCATACAGCCACTCTCACAATCACTGACACTCGCGTATAGTCATTTATATACTCCAACTCTCACATACACTGCCTTTTACATATGTAGTTACTTGGACATGTACCACTGAGACATCCATTCACTCACCAACACACACTCACCCACCCATACAGCTGTTTCCACATGCACTCTTGAACCCATACACCCAGTGAATCAACCACTCCAACATCTATATATATATATATATATATATATATATATATATATATATATACACACACACCCCCCCCCCCCCATATAGAATTTATAATTTGGCGGGCAGGATATCCGTCACCATTGTGACGGAGTAACCCTCCCACCGAGATCGTAATGAGGCCCAGCGTTCTAATGACAACAGGAATGGATTCAGCAAAAGAAAACAAAAAATCTGGGGATGACTCTGCAAAAGGGCTGGTTCCAACAGGCACATTTTGTGATAGTATTACTTCATTATTTTTATACACATTAACACTGTCTAGTTAAAACATTCTCCTGATTATTACCAGTGTATCATCTTAATTCAGCAATAAGTAACAGAAAGATGACCAGTCAACCTTTGCAAAGGACCTTTTGCAGCGCAGGAACACGTATTGCTTCATTTTTAGGAACTTTTGATCTGTTTGAGCTAGAAACTATTTTATTTGTTAAAATCTAAACATTATGCAGTAGTATATGGCAAATCCACAATTATGCGGAAAATGCTGAGGCTTTAAATCATACAATTCCAGTGGCCCTGGTCTTAAGCATTACGTTATGTTATACTTAATTTGTAGAGCGCACGTACACCAGATTGGTTTCTTGGCGCTACTCTGACGGTGTTGGACTGAGATGTTACTCGTATGCCTGTCTAAATAACCATGTTTTCAGGAGTTTACGAAAAATCATGAGATCTGTGCAGGATCTAATCTCTAGAGGTAGGGAGTTCCAGTATCTGGGACCTAGTGTGGAGAACCTTGTTCCACCAAAGCGTTTCAGTTTAAAGGGAGGTATAGTCAGGAGATTCATATGGGCAGATCGCAGGTTGCGGGTCGGAGTGTACCTGTTGATCAAGCTGTTGATGAATTTAGGGTTTCTGCCGTTCAGAGATTTAAAGATGATGCATCCCACCTTGAAGGCGCATCTCTGGGTTATAGGGAGCCAGTGTAGCTTCTTTAGAAGAGGAGTGACATGTTGGCGCCTGTTTTCCTGAAGAATCAGTCTGGCCGCCTGGTTCTGTACTAGTTGAAGACGATGGGTGAGATAAGCCGGGATGCCGAAGTATAGTGAATTGGCGTAATCGATGAGGGATATCACCATAGCAAGTACTGCCTGTGTTTTTGCTTCCTGTGTAAGGAACCTGCTGATTTTCTTTATTTTTTTTAGTTGGAAAAAGCATGTTGAGATTACAGATCCTATTTGAGTTTTAATAGTAAGATCATTATTAATTATGACTCCCAAGGTTTTGGCAGATATGGAAGGAGTGGGAGGCTGTCCCAGCTCTTTAGGCCAGAAGCGGGAGCTCCAGGGGTTTAAGGAGCCTCCCGTAAGAATCACTTTCGTCTTGTCTGGATTTAACTTCAGATGGTTGCTGTTCATCCAGTCACGGATGAACATCGTAGTCTGGAATTCATGAACGGTGGTAGGGGAGTTATTGATGGGGAACACTAGTTGGAAGTCGTCCGCGTAATTGAAAGTTTGAACTTTATTTTCTTTCAGGGCATGGATCAGAGGGAGAAGGTATACATTGAATAGATGAGGGGAAAGTGAGGATCCCTGGGGAACACCACATGTAGTTCTAATCTTGGGGGTTGTGAATTGGCCTAGGCGGACCGCCTGAAATCGGTTTGTTAAGAAGGAGCCAATCCATTTGAGGGCTGTTCCTTGGATTCCCGCATCCTTGACACGGTCGACCAGGATGTTATGGTCGACCGTGTCAAAAGCAGCGGAAAGGTCCAGCAGCACCAGGGCTTGCGGGTAAGCCTCTGTCTGTCTGCCTTCTCTCGCAGGGTATCCAATACTGACAGTATAACTGACTCTGTAGAGTGAGCTGGGCGGAAACCTGCTTGATGTGCGTCCAAATAATCGGACTGCTCCAGAAAGGCAGATAGGCTCTTGGCTACATGGGCTTCGAGCAATTTGGCCAAGTAAGGAAGCAGTGATATAGGTCGGTAGTTGGTTAGGATTTTAGGGTCTGCTCCTGGCTTCTTTAGGAGGGGGATAACAGATGCCTCCTTAAAGGTGTCAGGTACATAACCCTGGGACAATGACTCGTTTAAAAGGGTCATGGCTGGACTCGGGCAGGCAGTAAAGGCTTCCCTTAGGATCCAAGGGGGGCAGCAGTCCCTAGGAAAACCAGATTTTACTTTTGTCAGTAGGTCTGTGAATATTTCTTGACTTATCGCTGGAATCTGTTCTAACCTGTATGAGTTCTTGGGTTTTGTTGGGCATGCAGGACTCTAGCATATGGGGATACTTGCTTTAATGGCTTTAATTTTGTCAATGAAGAAGTTGTTCAAGGAGTCGCATAAGGATTGCGACGGTGTTGATTTTAGTGTCACTCTGTCGGGGTTGGATAGTTCGTTAATTATTGAGAAGGTTTCTTTTGATCGATTTGTGGAAGTGATGATTTTTGATGAGAAATATTCGGCTTTTGTATCCAGTATAGTTTTTTTGTAAGTTCTAAGTGCTGATGACATGCTTTTGTCATCAGGCAAGTATTTACTTCTCCACTTCCTTCCCGCTTGACGCAGAGCAAGTTTTAATTTCTTTAACTCATAGGAGAACCATCTCTGGGCTTCATGGCGACGTGCTTGATGTACTTTTCTAAGTGGGGCGTGTTTATTACTGGCTGTCAGGAGCCAGTCTGATAGGTTTTTCTCACTCTGATTGATGGAGGATTGGGTAATGGGAATTGTTAGTCAATGTCTCTAAGAATTGACATTTGTCAATAGTGTTCCAGCTCCTAAATGATCCAGGATCAAGTGATGATGTTTTAGGTCTGGTGAGATTGTTTATGGAGAATTTGATGAGATGGTGATCATACCATATACAGGGAGTGACAGCTGGATTGGTCATAACCAGGTTGGTTGACCATGCCTGGTCTAGTGTGTGCCCTTTAATGTGTGTGGCGGTGGTGATATGCTGACTGAGGTTAAGCCCTGTGAGTAAGTCTGTTAATTCAGCTGAGTGAGGTCCACCTGATGAATCGTTGGCCCAGTAATTGAAATCACCGATCAGCAGTACTTTTGCATGATTTGTTATTAGATGTGTCATCTGTTCACTCAGACTGTGGGAACTGTGGCATGCTCTGTGGTGGTCTGTAGAGTAGAATGCAGACCAAAGGGGCAAAGTCAGTCTCTAGTTGAATCACTAGGTTGTCTACTTGTGGTAATTTGAGGGAAGTAAGTGCTGTGAATTTAAAATCTTGGTGTACTATAGCTGCCACCCCCCCCCCCTTTTTCCCTGCGGGCGGTTGGCTTGTAGGATGTAGAAGTCGCTAGGTAGCGCTGCTATTATGTCAGGGGAGGTATCCTGTGTTAGCCAGGCTTCTGTTAGCAGTAGGATATCTGGTTTCTCAGTCACCAACAGATTGTGTATATCTAGTTGGTGTTTAACCATAGAGCGGGTGTTTAGATAGATAACCGATGGGGCCTTTTTCTTGTTTATAGCCTGGAGATCAGTGCCTTTTATAGGGTGTGTAGGGTGACAAATATCGGGAAAGGAGGATCTTTTTTCCGTTATCCTGTTCCTGGCTATACTAGCATGAGTGAGATGGTTGACTGCTAGCTCGGTTGAGTGGAGCATTTTTAGTTCGCTCGCAGAATAGGTTGTGATTTGGGCATAGAGACTTGCCCCGGTCGACCGCGGACGGGCGCAAACGGGCTTGCCTTTGGCGCGCCGCCGGCGCGCCCGCTGCGCGCGTCCGCTGCGCTCACGCACTGCTACTGGCATTAGTAGCCGTAGTCAGCCTTAGCTCCTCCCCTTCTTCTCTGATTGGCGCTCAGGTAGGCATTTCTACCAGAAGGGAGTCGAGCCGGTATTACGGCGAATTATAGCGCGGTGAGTTTCAGATTCAATTTTTAAAAACAGTGCATCAATTATTTTAGTGTGTGAGACAGAATTCAATAGTATTTTAAAACAAAGCGGCAGTAACAGTTACCACAGGCAGCGGCACCTTTCTCAGTCATTCAGTGTAAGGTTAAATTGTAATTGTATTTATATAATGCTTACTACCACTAACAAGGCGTTGATGTGCTTTAAGAGTAGCACGCTACTCTGGAACTCAGGGTTAGTGGTTGATCTAGTGGTTATTGTTGGCTGTTGCGATTAGTCATGTGCTCTCAATAAAAAATTGCATGCATTTACTCCAGTTACTTTGTGATATATTAATCGCAGATAGGTGTGATCATTAGTGGGGGCTATGTGGTATCAAATGAATGGTTGGTAAGATAGATAGGATGACAGAAATTAGTTAATGTTAGATAACAGTGATGTGGTTTGAAAGAGGAGAGGTTGCGATCTATCAAATGAGGTATCGGCCAATTGCAGAATTTCAATAAAAAGGATTGAGGCAGGCAGGCATGAGACTGAGAGGAGGCTGCTCTCAGAAATAGAAGTTATACAGAGGATGGAAGTTAAGAAGAGGGTCATTCTGAAGACAGAAAGGGGAGGAACCAAGCAGAACTTAAGTCAAGGTCAATTTTCCATGCAGGGTTTTTGGAGTATAATGAGAGAAGGCTTTCTGAGTTAGCAAGCAATCAGAGAATGTAAGCTGTAGAATGAAACCACATTATACATAGTGCTCCATATCCGGGGCAGACAGCTTAAATATGTGATTCAGAGTATACACATCATTTAAACATTAAAAGCCTAAGCTTGTTTTGTCCAAGGCCTAGGACAGCCCTTTTAAACATAGTCTGGATTATCCCAACCTTGGCACCAGGTCTGTACACTACACAAGGTGAGCTGACACAGAACAAATGAGATCTTATTTAAGGTTTTCCCTCACTATTCTGTAAATAAAATTTACTCACTAAAGTAATATATTTGGCACTGTCTGAGAGTTTCGCCAAATGTGCAGTCTGTATCATACCCTGTTTTGTCACCTAATCCCACCCAAGTCTATGTTGTGCATGTTTGTGTATGTGACAGTGTATGCATAATATGTATAAGCGAAGTAGAGTGATGAAGGCCTGTGTCCCATTTTTCAATGTACCAGAACTGTTCCTGTGCACAAGGTGGATGTGATGTTGTTTTCCCATACAGTGGAAGTGTATCAGGATGCAGGAGGGAGGAGACAGACCGTGAATTGAGTACTAAGGAGACATATAAATGTGATTAAGATCTTCCTGTAACACTGCCCCTGGGTAGATGGTGGGGTTGAAGGTGGCTGCCGACTGTTGTTCAGAGTGAGAAGGGTCTTTTAGGTAAATCCATCCTTTGTCTCTTTGATCACTGTTTTTGTGGTTGTTCATAGCCAGGAGCAGATGGTTCACACCTCTTTGTGCCTCGGTTGTGGGTTCTCCAAGCTGAAGACTACCCTGTTGTGAGGGACATCAACTCACACAAAGGCTATTTCTACTAAACTACATGGAGAGAAACTTGAAAAGGAAACCACCCCAACCCACTTCTCCTGTCTACTCCTCTTAGTTTTGATCCTATTAAAATCTTTGTTTCCATTCACACTCACACTTCAGAATAGCAACAAAATGTGCTTCATTTTTGCTTTTCTAACTCCTGAATGTGTACAGTTCATTTACTGGTATTTACATTTTGTGGTGTATTAGAAAAAAATGACATCCTACAGCCTTTCCTGCCACACTCTGTAGCCAAGCAAGATTGTCACCTAATTCAATTTACTTCTTTCTCTGACTGCAGAGTGGGAGGAGTAACATTTGACTTCTGTCTTTGGTCACATGTCAACCTTACACATTTGTGGCATCACAATACCTATATTTTGCATCCAATGTCTCAATCTCGTGTAGCGTTCCTAGGACCGCTCCTAGATTTATAGATGAGGATTTCCAAGGTCATGCAATGGATTCCTTTCACCCAGTTCTCCATGTCAGGAAGGTTAGCATCTTGCCACTTTCACACAATGTCTTTTTTTGCAAACATTAGGCCTTCCTGTACAGAAGCTTATGCATACCTATTGGTAGTTAGATCAGCAAATATATTGAGTAGTGCTAGCTTTGTTGTGACCCAGTCTGCCATCCCAGTTCCTCCTTCATTGACTGAGATACACCTCTCATGCCATAAGGGCTATAGTTCCCGGCATAACCACATCATGTGTAAAAAATCTCCATGGATTCTCCACATCTAAGGTTACTAGGGGAGTAGGCATGGCATCTTGTTGGATCTTGTTAAACTGAGTTGCAATTGCAATCTTTCAAGGGGCCATGAGTATGTATTGCAATTTCTTCTGATGTCTGTGTCCCTCAGACACTAAAGCTCTTGTCATTAGGGTCAAGGCAGTTATGGAAATATACACTTGGTGCATATTTACTAACATTTCATTAAACGTGGTCAGCAAGCAAAGTTGCAAAGATAGCAGAAATACGCCATATTTGCTAAGATATGGCACATTTTCGCACTGGTACACTGTGTGCTACCTAGCGCCAAGGCAGACATCCTTGCACCATGATGCAAGGGTGTCTGTGTTACAGACAGGATTGTTTTAGTACAGGAAGGGATACCTTTCTTGCACAAAAACAATCCTTAGAAGCTAATTTCCCCTTCCATGCATGCTACAGATGCCTAGTACTCTCTCTTTACCTGAAACAAGCAAGGTTTCTTTTTATTGTCTCACAGCTGAGCTGGTGTCAATTTCTGATATCAGTTTCCTGATTAACACATATAAGATTAACACTTCTAACTCTATCAGGTGCTGACAGGTGCATGTGCATATTTAAGTAGCATTTATATAGTGCTTACTAGACCTGATGAGGTTTCATAATTTCAGACTTCTCTTAGCACTGAACGTTTGAGAATGACACTTCACCTTTGTGAAACACGTTTTAAAATAGCACATTTCTCTGGGGTTCCCAAGAAATCTGTTTCTCATGTGATTTAAAGTTTCTGTTCTGTGTAATGATACTTCAATATTTGTGGCTGGGAATATTAGACAAGGTCACGCATCCCGCGCAGTTCCCTACCTCGTTCAACACCATTCACCTGATTACGGTTGCGTTTTGCCCTCTGCTGTCTCACTCACATCGACATATCTGTTACTTTTTTTGATTTTTCAGTTTTTGCCCTCAAAAATTAAATTACATTTTAGGATCCCCGCTGAAAAACAGTATGTAATTAAAGGTCAAGGTTCATTGTGAGGCCTGGAAATACTCAGGGACTCATTCTATATTTTTTATACACTTGGTGCGAGTTTGTCACAATTTTTATATTATTCTATGTTGTTATAAAATATTTCTAACTCGTATTTCAAAATGTGTGATCCTATATCAAGGAATGGCCAGTCTATAAGCAATCCCCCATTTCCTCACCACACACACTTGCCAGACTTCTCTGGGAAACTCACATTGCGCTGCTCATAGCAAGCACTAGCTGCTTTTAAACTACCTGTTCTTGGGTGAGGTGCGTGGAGCATCAGAGGGGCTTGGGGCTTTGGGGGATGGAAGCGGTTGCTAAGCAGCTATACATATGCTAATGTGACAACGTTTCCGGATGTTTATGTGCTTTGGCTGGAGAGAGCAATGTCATGCAGGCTAAGCCAGGTAAGGTTTTGTTTTATATACTTGCTTCCTGCTCTGACTTGACCTCTCAGTTCATCCTCATCAAGCAACAAATAAGTAGCATTTCACTGAAACCCAAGTGTCTTTTATATACAAATTCTTTAAAAAGTTAAGCACAATGCGGGAACATACCAGTAAAGTGTAAAACGAGTTAGACCTTTTTTTTGCTGCAGTTATGTCTCTTCAAAAGGGAGACGTGAAACATGTCCAAACGCGCATACATATTTACACATTATCGTTATGTGAAGCTTAACGTTTTTTGAGTTTTATTAATCTAGCTATCAGCAAACAACAAATTGCACATTCATGAACTGTGCTCATACTGCGGCAGTAACCCAACATAATTTCTTGGCCTTTCATTAGGTATGATTTACGTGTTATCTGGGGTCATTTGAACACGAGCGCTAGTACAGAAAAAATGACACAAAACATAACGTATGCCTGTATTTTTTGTCTCTTACGTGCAGAGAGTAAAATATGCTCGCCCACATTTAGCAAATGTTATTATCAACAGCTTTGTGCGTGTTGTAACAGCATATGTAATAAAAAGTCAAAAGTACAGTATAATCATGCATAAAGCAGGGGCAAGAAAACGGGCACATTCGCTTTGGTTTAATGTATAAATCTGGTGTAAAAACACTAAATAACAAACAGAAGTCTTATTTATGCTAGAATGTTTTTTACTGCACAACTTTACACTGAGTTCCAAAGTATCCCTTACGGCAGAGGTCTTCAAACTTTTTTACTCTGAGCCCCCCCTAAGCAAAATGTTTTGAGGTCGGGCCCCCCTCCAAAACTTTATGGCAAGGATTGAGGAGCGGGAGGGACATGGCTGCGTGCAGGGAGCAGGGTTATGAGATGATATCAGGAATACTTTTTCTATGGCTTATGAACTGCACTAAATATGAGACTTATAAAACAGCAAATGCATCAAACAAAAACAGATTTTATCCCAAACAAACTGCTCCCCATAATTGGGAGGTTGTGAGCCCCTCACACTCGTTGACACCCATGCAACTACACCTGCTGCACTAATGATAACTGCAGTCCTGAGTAGCAGGCTATCTCCTCTGCATCTTTTACCTCTACCCCACCATGACGGATCATCACCTCGGTCCTAATGCTTGAAAGGAAAATAAGCTCCGATGCCGCTTTTTAAAGGTAGACGGTCATAACTGATGCAGTGGGTTCCTCAAATCCCTGGGCCCCAGTCCTGCTGCATCTGCTTCCTTAATGATAACCAGCAGTGGCCACTTACACACTTGGCAGCAGTACCAGCTCCACTAATGAATGTCCCTTTAAAAATAAAAACACTTATATTGTCCCCTTCATTGGGGTATCTCTCTGAAGAAGATGTCTCTGGCCATTTGTAAACATAAAAATGAGTCCTCATACAGTGGGCCTTCTCTTTGACAATATCTATGAATCTCGCTCGTTTTATATACACACTTGCATGACTGAAAACACAAAACACTTAAGCTTTTTTTAGCAACCTCTTTGACCCTGCCAGCACACCAGGGGCGTAACTAGACCCGAACTTCGTGGGCGGAGGGGGGCTAACACTGAAATGAAATTCGTACTTGTAAAGCGCACTTATACCCCCAAAGGGGTGTCCTGGCGCTGTACGCATACCGCTGTGGAACCCTTCCTGGCTTTTCCCTGTGAAATGTCCACTCCTGGGCACCCCCAAGGTGAAGGCAGGCATCCCAGCGCTGGTGGGGCCGTTGTGGAGATTAAGCAAGCTATTGCCCAGAGTTGCAGAGTGGGACCCATGATTAGAATAGGCACCGAGGCGAGAATTATCAGGTCCGAGGAAATTGAGCCCAAGACCCGGCGAGGTGGGAATTGAACCCTGGTCCCGGGCCAGATCTCTGCATCAGGGTCTGCCGCTCTAACCATTGAGCCACACTTCTCCACACTCTCAGCCAGGGCTGGCCCAAGCACTGGTCGCACATGGTGCAACAGTCTTTTTGGCGCCCCTCCCCCATTCCCTCCTCCATGAATTCCCTCACTACCACTCACCAACAATGCACCTCATCTCTCTAAAGCACCTTTCTGACAAACATTTCATTTTTTTACTTTAGCTACTCAGTTTACTCACTCAGTTCTTTGATCTGCATAGTACATGTTCTTTGCAGCAGGCACATTAACCCTCTGCGCTGTGTGGGTGGCAGGAGTGCCCTGTGAGTGCACGGTGAGCCATGCGACAGTGAGAGAGTAGGGTAAGAGTAGTGACTGCAGGGTGAGTGAGGTGACCGTATGAATTTGGGTGCGGATGTAAGTGCAGAGTGGGACAAATGAATGTATGGTTAGTGATGGGCTTATTGGAGTGAGATTGCAGAGTGAGCAGTGAGGGGGACAGGTGAGTGAAGTGTCACATGAGTGCAGGGTGAGTATTGTGCTCGTGTGACTGCAGGGTGAGGTACAGGGTGAACAGCGCAAGTGCATTGTGAGTGCAGAGTGATCACTGTGAGTGCAGGGTGGGGGGTGAATGGTGTGAGCGCATGGTGATCAGTGAGTGCATTGTGATTGCTGTGAGTGCAGGGTGAGTGTGAAAGTGAAGGGCGAAAACGAGGAGTGTGTTGTCTGAATGCAGGGTGCATTCCCAGACACTTGAAGTATGTCAGCATGTTATTGACAGCAGCGTAGGGTTTCACATACAAGTTAAACTGTTGCTATTATGGCATTAACCAGGGATCGAGGGTGGAGGAAATAAATAACGTGCTGATGCAACAAACTTCCAGTTTTATGATTAGGGTTGCCAGCTCCTTATTTTGATGTCCCAGGCGGTACAAAAATAAGCAGTCACCTAAAGCTGTATTTTCAGCACTTATCTGTGCATACTTCTAACAGCAAATATAAATAGAAAGCACTTTAAATTGTGTTCTAGGGCTGCCTGAAAAATCCATGACTGATAATTAAAAGGAACATAGAAAGATAAGTCACATTACAAATAAATACTTCTTTATTTATAAACTGCATTTAGTGCCAAAACAAGCAATTTGCAGGCTGTTTATGCAACACATGGCTGGCATTTTTCTTTTGGCTACTTGAAGACCTTTAAGTCCTGTGGATGTTGCCGCCTGCCTGTATAATTCTAAAAGAAACTACTAACTTTCCAGCTTGGCTGCTGTGCTCTTCTAATGCAGCCCAAGTGCAACATTCCACACAATTGCCTGGGAGGCTTATGTAATAGTTAAGCTCCAGTCCGGAAATATTTTAGAGAAAGTTAAACATTCTATAAATATTTACAAACAGGTTTGAAATGGTGCAATTTAGCTTCTCTGTGCAGACCCAGGGGCTGGTACCTCTGAAGACAAAAGACTAGTATCTCATAACCCCCAAAAGTACTTCAGCCCGCACAGTAAGCAAAAAGCACTATATAATTGCCAGAGCAATACAGTTAGGAAGCTAATACATACTTTATTGCCTGATAATTCTAAACGAAACTTTGTCTCCGTTCTGGGAAAAGCTAATCCTCCCAGGACGGGGTTAAATTCCTACAGCTGAAATGCTTCAGCTGCAGTGGGAGGCAATGAGTCTCCTCTGCTAAAACCGAAAGCAAATGAACAGACAGTTCACTGTGGACTGTCAGTTCGTTCGCTTTCGGTTTCAGCAGAGGAGACTCCTTGCCTCCCACTCATTAACCCCGTGAAAGTGCAGGAGCATGGGCACGATTTCCCCTTCTTCCACCCCCTCCAACCCTCTGTTACGGCGGAACCTCTGCCCCCCCCCTCCCGGACTTCAAAAAGCCCTCTCACCTGTTGCAGATTTCAGCAGTCCTTCAGAGCGAGGTGACGGACGGTAAACCGAAGGAAAGCCTCCACAGGACACCAGGAATAAAAGGCAGCAAGTGGTGGATGCAGGAGCTTTATGCCCGCAAATTTCGCGGCACTTCCTGCAATCTCAGCTGCTGCCCCTTCATTGGTAGAACGTCACTGGTGACGTTCAACATGCTGATTGGAGAAAACCGGAGCAGCAGCGAATCAAAATCCCCCTTGAAATGGGTGAAGACTTGCGACGTGGGACAGTAGAGGAAAAAGATTATAACAAAGGTAAGATCTTAGGGAGGAGTGCGCGCCCCCTGGGATGGTGGCGCGCCCCCCAGGGGGCGCGCCCCACAGATTGAAGAACTCTGCCTTACGGTCTTGTTCCAAGTTCTACTGTTTCCACTAATCCAACAGAATCGCACTTAGAGTGTTCGATTTTAAAAGCACTCAAATGGTAAAAAGAGAAGTGCCCAGGTTTCTGTTCATACAATCTTTCTTTTCGGTATAAATGTATCTTGATAATGATGCAGCATTTCAATGATTTTATTCCACTGCCTGTTGCTTGTCTGGAGTCAGACTGTTAAAGTGTGTTTAAATTTCCTGGTGTGTTTGAGGGCTGCAGTACCACCTCCTTTCTACAGGGGCAGACCTGAGCATAAAAATAACACACCTGGTGAAACACAGGTCCCCACAAGATCAAATTTTAAAAAGTTTTGAAAATTTGAACAAACATGTACAAAGTCGTTTTATGACATTTGGAAGGCATTGCGGGGACTTGGGTTCAGGTCCCCACAGTGCAATAAAGTCCCCACAGTGTGAGTGTTATCACACCCAAGTCCCCACAAGGATAGTAACACAAACACACACACACACTCCGGCACCCATACAAATACTCAGGCAATCAATCGATAACCCATATAGACACTCATGTAGCTACTGACCAACCCATGCAGCAGCTTATACAACAACAGACAGACTGATAGACATTCACAGTTTAGTCACTAACCCATGCTTTCAGTAAGACACATTTAATCACTCACTTAAATAGTCTGTCACGCACCTACTAAATCCTCCATCCAGACACTTATACACCCACTCATTCTTCAATACACCTTGGCATATATATAAAACATATTTAAACTTTAAACAAACACAGTCACTGGATGATGTCATCAGTGATGTCATCAGTGATGTCATTTGAGATGTCATCAGTGGTCATCAGTGATGTCACTGACCATGCCATGAATGATGTAATATGTGACGTCATCAGCAGTGCATTGCGGGGCAAGAGTTATAGTTAGCTGAACTAACTATAACTGCATAATTTCTCTGGTTTTGTACGAGTGAAATGTCCAACTAACTATAACGTCCCTGAAACCTATGGTTTTTTCAGTGAATTTCAATGGTTTTTTAAATGCTAATTCCTAACTATAACGTCCCTGAAACCTATGTTTTTTTCAGTGAAAATATATATATATATATATATATATATATATATATATATATATATAATATATATTTAGGTTTATAGTTACCTGTAAAACACATACATTTTCGTAGTAAAGGCATAGTCGGTGTAAAAATATTTGTTGTAAACTTTTATGGTTCAGACTAATTTGTTGTTGAAGCGTCATTGTAAAGACTATTGTCTGGACGTCGGTCGCATCCCGAGGGGACTCAGGATCCTCGTAGCTCCCACATATGAAAACCCGGATCCCTATATGCTCTGAGAATGGGCAGATAACAGCGCGGAGACTTCACAGCGCATGTTAAAGATCCTAATCAAGTATGCCACCAGTGACCGGGAAAGTATTCTTGAGAAAATAGACTCCATGCTCCAAGAACTAGAGCGTTTTGAAAACAAAGAGGATGTCAGTAAATTACAAGCGGAAATGACAATCTGATTGCAAAAATATTAACAATCAATTAAGGAAAGAAAGGCTACTAAGTTTCAAAGAGACAAAATAGACTATCGGAAAGGAAGAATATATACATTCTCCCAAAAATTTGACAATATTCGCCGTCAGCAGTTGTCTGCAGCTGGAGAAACGTCCGTGACCGCTAGTGGGCCCAGTAGTTCTGAAATGAGCTCTGAAATAGATACAGATCTGGAGGACAATCCAGCAGGCGCAGAGAGGCACCTTCAGTAGTTCAAGAGTTGCGTTTTTTACTGCTAGAGCGCACAATGCACCTTAGACCCCGGCCACAACGCAAGGAGCCGAGAGGCAGGGGAAGAGGGCGAGGATCAGAAAAAGAAAAAACAGACGCTGGGGTGGAAAATACAAATACAAAGGCCAAACAGCCAGACAAACACGGAGGAAATGATTACAGACTCAGACATAGACAACACAGTTATCAACCTCACCAATATGGATTTAAATGAACATGAACAGGGGATTTTATCGTTAGGCCTAACGTACTGCACTAGAACAGACTTTGATTATGTTCAGACTCGCATAGACCTTTTCCAATTCATTAGAAAACTTAAGTTGCAGAAATATTTCCATAACATCAAGATGCACACCGCGGACAGTGCAGAGAATGCACATACTTTGGAAGGACTAACAGTAGAGGATATGACACTCCAAGACATGAATGAATTGCAACATGGAGAGCAATTGAACAGAACTTCACCAGAGGATTTGGCATCAGCTATGGGCATAGACATCTATGGCAGTATTCGTACCCCATATAAGCCCAAATCCATGTTTCTGCCCATTATGCCAAGGGATAGCTTAGACATCTTGGCAGAGAATGTGACTAAATAACTTAAACAATTAGCATCCCAATCCAGCAAAGAATTTGAGTACTGACCAGAACCGCAGATTACAATATATAACTGTGATCAATAAAATAAAGGAAAGGCAAGATATTGTAGTCAGATGGTCTGACGAAGGAGGGAATGTGGTGCTCTGGCCCCTTGAAATGTACAACAAGGAAGCACAAAGACAACTACAAGACAAAGCGTGTTATTGCAGAATAAGCCCCATGAATATCCAAAGCATCAAGGAGAAATTCCATATGGAATTATACAAATGGAGAGGTTCAGGACTGATCTCCAAACAAGAATTTGACTTTTTGAAAACTGACTATCCAATCACACCACAATTGTATCTTATACCGAAAATACACAAACATGCCAGCAACCCTCCTGGGAGACCTATAATCTCCGCTATAGGGGGCTTGTTGGAGAATACTTCTTGTAAACAGAAGTCACTATATCTAGAACATGTTTGTAAGCTTCCCTCCTATATCGGAGATACAGGGGATTTTCTTAAGATTTATAATATTGCATGGAAAGATCAATTTGTACTTATGACCCTAGATGTCAATGCTTTATATACAAGCATTAAACATACTTATATACATAACAGCCCTGGCGTACTACCTGGGCAGCAGACCAATGCATTTGTATCAGCACACACAAATGCTACTTAAAATGACAGAATGATGCTTAAATAATAATATCTTTATTTACGACCAACTTACATATAAGCAAATACAAGGCACTGCAATGGGTACCTGCTTTGCCCCCAGCTATGCAAATTTGCATATGGGCTGGTGGGAGGAGCAGGTACTCAAAGCCAAATTTTCCCGTGAAATTACAGAGCGTCATCCTCTGGGCCAGATATATTGACAACCTCTTTATT
This sequence comes from Calotriton arnoldi, assembly GCA_963921515.1. Lineage (NCBI taxonomy): Eukaryota > Metazoa > Chordata > Amphibia > Caudata > Salamandridae > Calotriton > Calotriton arnoldi. The sequence goes on along the minus strand of CAWUFW010003062.1, from coordinate 1,403,768 downwards.
CTCTGGCATGGATCCCAAGAGTCAGCACAGAAATTTGCATCCGAGTTAAACGTGAATGATCTAAATCTTTCATTCACTTGTAACATCAATATACAATCGATACACTTCCTTGACTTTGAAGTATTTGTAGAGAACAATGAATTGCACTCCAAAACTTACAGAAAGCCCACTTCTGGCAATTCAATTTTACATGGATTGGATCTCCTTAAACAAAATTTTTTCTAACCAAACAATTTCCGAAACGTCCACATCTATACATGCTGCCAAAAATACACAAGCATCCTACAGATCCTCCCTTCAGACCGATAGTCTTGGGTGTAGGATCAATATTTGAACCACTTGGAAAATATATAGATCAATTCCTTCAAAACTTTGTGAATACTTGGAAAACCAATATACGAGACGCCACTGACTTTCTGAATCAGTTACAGAATTTAGACCCCACCAACCGCTCCAACTGGGTGCTATGCACCATCGACGTTACCTCTCTGTACACGTCAATTCCGCTAAAGGAAGGAATTGAAGCAGTGAAATGGGCTTTATTAAAGTTGCAAAACATCGGAGCACACAAAGTATTTTTGTTGGAATTATTGTTATTTTGTTTGCAGCACAGTTACTTCCGATGGGAAGATGAGTTTTACCTACAGATAAGCGGAACCAGCATGGGTTTCGGGGGGGCTCCCACCTATGCTAATATCTTTATGGCTGCTTTTGAAGAAGAGCATATTCTGCCAAACACTGAATGGAACAAACATCTTGTAATGTACCGGCGGTTCATTGACGACATCTTCTTAATTTGGTCATATACCATTGAAGCACTGGAAGACAACATTAGAGTATTGAACACCAAAAACACTAGAATAAAATTTACGCATCACATCAACACCGAAGAATTGTCTTTCTTAGATGTACTAGTGTCTAAGGATGATCAAGCTATCCAAACTAAGATGTTTGTAAAATCCACAGACCGGAACAATACTCTGTTGTATCAGAGTTTTCATTCTCCAAACTGATCCAAAATCTGCCATTTTCCCAAATGCTCCAGATCAAAAGGATCTCCTCCACACCAGAAGCCTTTAAGTATGACACTGATCGTATAAAAACTAGATTTTTTAATCTCGGATATCCCAAAGAATGCATCACTAAAGCAGAAGCACGAGTAGCACTTATTCATCGTAAAGATTTACTCATTAGTAAACCAAAAAAATCTCCCACAAACCGCAGTGTTTTTGTTTCTAAATTTTCTACAAGATCAGCAAGCATCAAGAAAATCATCATTAAACGATGGGAACTACTACAAAAAGAAGGCGATTTTAACAATGTTTTCAGAGATCAACCTTTATTCGCGTACACACGTAGTTTGAATTTGAAGGAATTGCTGTATTTAAAGAAAATCACTGAAACCACTCGCAATTTAGGTATGAGAGTGCAATAATTGCACACACTGTAATAATGTGATGCAGCAAAATTTTGTAACCTACCCCAGAACCGGTGAAAAAACACCACTATGCTTCACTGCAGACTGTAACTCTACTTATGTTGTATATTGTATCAAATGTCCATGCGGATTCATGTATATCGGAAAAACCGAAAGGAGGATTAAAACCAGAATAGGGGAACATAAAAGCATGATACGCACCAAGAATATAAATTCCAACCTAGTAGTACACTGGTTACAACAACAACACAATATCGCTCAAGTGCGATTTCTGGTGCTTGAACAAATCCAAAAGAAAGAAGGTAGGGACTTGAGCCAGTTCCTGTCTCAACGAGAAGTCATGTGGATCAAGAAATACCAGACCATGGAACCAACAGGACTGAATGACAAATTGGACTTGAGTTGCTTCCTTTAACCCACCCACAGCAGTCATAGACTTTCTAGATCCGCATAATTTCATGGTTTACTTTATGATTATACTAGTTTTTACTAATTTTTACATCGAGCCCCCTTAGGATGCTATTTCACGAGAATAGGTTTTTGCACATTTGATTATAGGAATACATTTCACACATACATTCACATCTATTCACATTTATGTTCTATTTCAATGGAATTGACAGATAATGATGTTACATTGTAATATGTTCATAGATTCATTGCACAACGGCTCCAGTGAGAAACCATATGTTTACTATCAATAGGACAAGTATTGGTGTATTTATCATGACCAAGATGCTCACCATGATTCTTATTTACAATAATGCATGTATACACGCACTAGCTTTTTATTTCGAGCACTTATTTGTTCACTATTTTGTCACTATTTTTATTTTCATAGTATTTCATTCTCTCGAACACTTCAATTTTATTTCCAGATTTACATGTATTTTAATTTGGAGTGAAGATTTTCTTACACTCCACCCCTCTAAGCATAAGGTATTCTTCTAGCTTTGGCATCTATCATTCTATGTACTTTTCCAAGATGTCCGCCGCGTTTTACGTGTATGTTGCTCGTCGCGTTCACCTGCACGTGACCCTGCCCTTCCTTTATGTTCACCTTTCCGTTCCACGCTCACGTTTGAGCTTTTCACCATTGTAGCAATCTTCGCGTCAGTGTACTTCGTACGAGCTGCTTAGATTCAGGTCAGTGTTGCCTTTACGGCCGTGCATTTTGGTCCCTTTAGACATTACATTTGAGACTGATATCGTCACCTTTGCATTACAGGTGACCGATTTTCTACTCTACATTGCTACTAGCCATTGCATTTGCAGGTATCCATACAGCCTTTTTTTCTGTTTCACCTATCATCTTGTTTCTGTCTGTTTAGTGTTTTTATGCTCTTTACCAGCAATGACGTTTCATTGTGCATGTTTTAGTCACGTCATATCAGTACCCGTTACCTCTGAGCCCTCAGAATTTCTTCGTTCACTGAAGCTTTTGCGCGTCAGCTTCAAGGTCAATTTCAGCTGTTTAGCAGTTCCGCTGTTTTGCGAGGTATTTGGTGCACTTTTTCCTTTGTTCTTTTTATGTACCTTGACACAGGCACTTCTAGGGAATCCCGGGTGAGGTTCCTTGTTTATTTTCTATTTCACATTTTTCTTAACGTTCCCGTCTGCTCACTATCACGGTTGCCTATTTCACTCTCGTCGGATTTTAACTAAATCTGTGCACTGGTATGCATGGCACATAGAGTTTTAAGGTGTAATGCGGACATGTAGCTCCTGAGGGCATCGTTGGATATTGATGGCTTTATTGAAATATGGATATAGGTAATACATTGATGTATATTGCTGTATATATAAGTATTGTGATTATTACAAACGACTCTATTTACATTCACAGTGGCCCCTGAGGAAGGGACAGGAGGTCCCGAAATGCATCGGGCCGAAGGTCATCAATCGTCACTGCTTGTGTTCTGATGTTAAGAATGTTGTTATGCTTCGCTCACGTTGCACTGACTGTTATGATGCAATAACAATTGAGTCATGAAGTAATGACAAAAGTATCAACACAAATTGAATTGTGTAAATCTGCACGTTATTTGAAGTAAAAGATAAATAATTGAGAGATTACTGTAAGATGATTTAATTTTGTTCGTGGCATACTGTATACTAGTTGACAAACTTTAAAATATGTTCTGTCAGGACGAATAACAGTTCTTTACAGCTGTGTGCCCGGTTTATTCAAAACACTGTCTTGAATCAATTATCAGAATTCAATTTTACATGCCAGCAGTTTCCACCCAACAAAACTCATGAGTATTCCTTATGCAGAATGCCTCCGCATGAAACGTAACTGTAGCACTGAAGAGAGTTTAGGGGGAGCCACTGAAGACCTCTTTAAGAGGCTTAGGTCACGTGGGTATAGTCAGGAAGTACTTACCACTGCTCAAGTCAAGACCACCGCAATTAAGAGAGAAGTTATGCTTTTTAGCCATAGTAAGGATAAGAGGAAAAGCCTGAACCCAGGCATTCCGCGTCTTATCACTGGCTACTCAGCATATCATGCCAACCTTTGCAACATTCTCTACAAAAACTGGCATATTGTCAAAAGTGATCCTGTTATTGGCTGCTACATCACCAGAGTTCCTCCCATATGATTTAGGAGAGCCAAATCAATGCGAAATGAACTAGTACGCAACTCGCCACAGGTTAAGAAAGGTACAGACTGGTTGAGAGCACACAGGGGTTTCCAAAAGTGTTTTAAATGTAAAGCCTGTCGTCATGGCTCCAACACAAAACTAATACAAACACCTTTCAGAAAGACACCTTTTGAAATAAGAGGGAGTTATAACTGCAAAAGGGATTTTGCAGTCTGTTTTGGAATGCACCTGTAACAAAAGGTACGTGGGGAGCACCATACACCCAGTACACATCAGGATCCTGCAACATCTTAGGGCGATAGCCAATGATGACCCAAGTTACCCTGTTGCTAGACACATCAAACAATGCCATGTGGCAATGCAAAGGATTTATCCTATTTCGTCATCGATAGTGTCCCTAAGAACCCCAGGGGTGGAAATAGGCAGTTGACACTGAGGAGGCTAGACTCTAGATATATCCTTCTTTTGAACTCTAAAATTCCATTTGGGATGAACTCGGATGAAGCGTTATCTGTTCACTTATAGCTCTTTCTCTCTCTCCAAATACCCCCGGGTATTCGGGTAATACTGTTTTTGAATTTCTTACATTTTCTGATATATAATTTAAGGTTCATTTTTTCACATGTTTATATGTATGTGGGCCAATTTGCTATAAACTGTTATTTTTGCACACAAGCGTTATTTAGTTTTGACCAATTTTTTCAGTGCATAATTTTGCGGTCGCTTATGATCTGCACAATACCTGTAGGCCCACTAGGGCAGCACTCTGTACACCTTCTCGCACGATCAATTAATTGATGTGAGTGGGTATCGTCTCCAATTGAGCACTGCGTCTATACATAAGCCCACTTGGGCTTAACACAACGCACTGACTGCACGCACCTAGTTGACATTCAATAAGAGGCACCGTTCCTTTAATGTGCTTGCAGCGGAGCCATCCGAATTAACTTTAAATTAACTTTAATTTAACTTTAATATTCAATTGCAGATTGACTTTATTTGAGCATTTATTTTAGCATATGCTTCCAATCAGCCCTGAAAAAGATACGTACGAATTAGATCATATTTTGGCAGAATGTGGCCAGTCTACACACAGACTATCTAGACCTCTTTACTTTGATAGTCTGTCTCCTGTGTTGCCTGTTACACATAACACTGCACGGTCACTAGCAACACTTAGCCCACACTAGGTTTTAATTCACCTTTTGCGAATGCAAACTAGTAGACTGAATCTAAGTCTTTTTAATTTTAATTTTAAGACCCGTATGTGTTCACAATATTCTATTGTTATTTGTATGTGTTCGTTATATTATGATTTGTACTATGCACCTTTCTGCTTTCTAAACATCTATGTCTATTGTGACTTCACTATAACTCGCGCCCCCGCAATGCACTGCTGATGACGTCACATATTACATCATTCATGACATGGTCAGTGACATAATTGATGACATCTCAAATGACATCATCCAGTGACTGTGTGTTTCTATAAAGTTTAAATATGTTTTATATATATGCCAAGGTGTATTGAAGAATGAGTGGGTGTATAAGTGTCTGGATGGAGGATTTAGTAGGTGCGTGCGTGACTGACTGTATAAGTGAGTGATTAAATGTGTCTTACTGAATGCATGGGTTAGTGACTGATACAGACTTTCACACAGTTTAATTTGTCAGTTGGTGTGTAAGCGGTTGCATGGGTTGGTGAGTAGCTAAATGAGGATCTATATGGGTTATTGATTGGTTGTCTGAGTATCTGTATGGGTGCCTGAGTGTCTGTGGGTGGGTGGGGGGGTGTGACTCTGTGCATAGATGTGTGAGTGGATGATTCACTGGGTGTATGGGTTCAAGAGGGCATCTGTGAAGGGCTGTGTGGGTGGGTGAGTGTGTGCATGGGTGTGTTGGTGAGTGAATGGATGCCTCAGTGGTACATGTGTGAGTAACTGCATATGTGAAAGGCAGTATATGTGAGTCTTGGAGTGTATGAATGACTATATGTGAGAGTGAGTGATTGTGAGAGTGGCTGTATGTAGCAGTGTGTGCTTGTATTAGTTATTGTATATGAGTGTAAGTATGTGTTAGTATATGTTTGAATAAGTGAGGTGGTGTGTGTGTATAACTGTATAGGTGAGTAAATGGGAGTGTGATTGATTCTTTGCATGACTGACTAGGTGTGTGAGTAACTCTATGGATGAGTGGCGGTGTGCGAGTGTCTGTATAGATATGCAAGTGCATATGATAATGCCGTATTGATGGTTGACTGCATGTATGAGTGATTGTATGGATGAATGAGTGGATGTGTGTGTAGACCTAGGAATTAGTGAGTGGGTATGTACTAACTGGTATTGGTGTGTCTATGGTTTCGAAAATGGTAGTCTGTATTTTACAGTCGGTGTATCAAAGGTTATATTAGGGTGTGAGGAGGTGCATCAGATTATCACGTGGATGATGTCATCAGTGAAGTCATTTGAGATGTCATCAGTGATATCATCAGTGATGTCACTGACCATGTCATGAATGATGTAATATGTGACGTCATCAGCAATGCATTGCGGGTGCGCGAGTTATAGTTGGCTGAACTAACTAGAACGGCCGAATTTCTCTGGTTTTGTACAAGTAAAATGTCCAACTAACTATGACGTCCCTGAAACCTGTGGTTTTTTCAGTGAATTTCAAAGGATTTTTAAATGCTAATTTCTAACTATGCATACAAAGGTAGGAGATGTGAAGAAAGAGGAAGAAAAGCGCAGAAAGAAGCAAGACAAATGCAGAAAGAGGCAACAGAAGTCCAGAAAGACGAAGAAAAGTGCAGGAAGAAGCAAGAGATGTGCAGAAAGAACCAACAGTGGAGCAGAAAGTCCTCCTGTGCCCCCAACTTTTTGCTGACGGGTACTGGTGGTAACTGACTCCGACTAACCAGGCCTAGAGCTAGTGCTATGCTAAAAGACACTTGGAATACAGTGAAAACACCTACATACACTAGGGAACACTATGCGTTGGGATACCCCTGTGATTAGCATGACCTCCTCTGTATTTGCCATGAGTTAGTGCCTGGGTCATTGCATGAGTACATGGGTACTGACTGGATGATTAGAGTACTGCAAGGAGAGTGCATGGTGAATTTATAAGTGCTTGGGTTTTGGCGGAGTGATTGGATAAGTACATGGTGCTGGATGGGTGATTGGAGGAGTTCATGGGTAGTGACAAGTAGATGGCTGTGTAGGAGAGTAGGATCTGCCTCTTATGGTTACCCCCACTTTTTTGCTGATATCTCACTGTTTTTCGACTTTAGTCTGGCTGGGGCCCTGCTATCCAGGACCCCAGCCTAGCTGCTTCCTCTCTAAATTGATTCCATGTACCTTAAGCACATCTCTGATTGGAATCTGGAGTGCCCTTATAAGTCCCTAGTATATGGTATACTATGAACCAAGGGCATAGGTACCCCAGAGGCCTACCAGGGGCTGAAGCATGTATTGTGCCACCCCTGGAAGGCCATCCAAAATGACACCACAGGACTGCTACTGCAGCCTGAGTGAGGTGGTGCATGCACCCCTTCCTTAGATATAGGTTCACTATATCTATCCTAATCACTGCACATATAAGCCTATCAGTCACCCCTATGGCAGGCCTTATCAATCCTGAAGGCAGGGTGCTTGGTTATATGTGAGAGGGTGCCCATGCATGAGCAGAGCCCCTCTGCAGCCCTTGTAATCTCCTCTCCGGGGTTGTCTGTGGTGCAGCCTGACCATATACTCTTAAGTGCATTATATCCTCGCTGTAAATGCTAACTTTGGGATGGCTGCACGGAAACATGTTGTGTTTGGTGTCAAACACCTTGGAATCATACCCCCACACCAGTAACTGGTGTGGGAGTATGATCCCACCCTTCTAGAGGGAAAGGCATGACAGCACCGGTATACCCGGTACCAGCTAAACCGAGCCCTGGCATCACAAAATGGATGCTGCAGCCACAGACACGAGTCTGGCCTCCTGCTGCTGACCGAAACTCCGGCAGGGGAGGCCTGGACAATAGGTTTCCTGTCTCAGGGAGGTGTTACCACCTCCCAGACAGGCCTTAGTGGATTGGGGCCGGGTGGGTGCACTCCAAGAGTGCTTTGAAGTACTGCACTGGGGGCACATTTGGTGTCCTCGTGCATACCCCAGTTCAAACCGGTTGCAGGGGCTGCCTACTCTGGCGCGAAACTGGACAAAGGAAATGGGTGTAGCCACCCCTCTTTCCAAACCCTCCCATAGGTGGGTCCACAGAGTTAGTCCAACCCCTTTCTTAGGTATAAGTAAGGAACCCCTGGCAACAGGACTTTAGATATCCCTGGACGAAACTCTGCAACTGAATCCTGGAACTTCGACGCTCTACTAAAGACTAGAGGACTGAAGAAATCTCCCTTGGGGTCAAGGAGTGACTCCCCTGCTTGGCAGGCACCAACGAAGCATTTGCCGGTCTGCATCTCCGAAGCTCCCGCCGGACTCCGAAGTACTTGCAGCCCAGGAAGAGGATTTCCAGACATCTAAGCGGCCGACCCGAGTCACCAGCAAAGCTGAGACCCGCAGCCCTCACGAGTGACGTGGAACCGGAACCCCTGGACACCGTGCACATTTGCTAGTGCATCGACTTCTCGACGACTCTTGAAGTCCTGCTTTGGGTTACTTGTAGCCCAGGCCCCGAGCACCATTTGCACCGAAGATTGTGAGCCTACACTCCACGAGTGTTCCGTGGGCCCACTTCTTGCATTTCCGCTCTAGGCTCCTTCGCGATCCCTGGTCCTTCGACTGGTGGGTCCCTGTGAAGGCAACTCTGATTTTCTTTGGGTGTTTCTGGTTGCTCCAGACGTGCCCTAACTCCCCACCGAGTGGTGAGTCCCTCAGACCTTGCCGGTCTGCACCGAAGCATCTTTCTCCTTTCTGCGTGGGTTGCTGTTGCCACGGCTTGTTGTGTTCAATCCGGACACCAACGGTGCAGCACTCGACATCCTTCGTGGGACAGCTCGAATCCAGCTCCTGGTCCTCGTCGTCAACGCCTCCTGCTCCTCGTGGCTGAAGAGTCAAGCTTCACCTCTTTCACCTGAAGCACCCAACTTCGGTGGGCATTAGACTATCGTGCCCCTGGTCACTGGCAAGTGACCCAGACTCTGTCCCCTCTGCTTTCAGGTTCTTCTCAGCTCCGATCCAGGCTTGGATCTCTTCGGACACTTCGCACCTTCCCGGCAGCAGGACTTCGTTGCAGGCTGCCATTGAAATCGACGCCGCGACCCGACACCATTCGACACCTATGCACCCGGCTTCCCTGGGTGAAGTAACTCGAGTACTCCGGTGCGTGTTAACCCTAGAACTCTCCAAGTCCAAGAGGGTTTGGTCCTAGTCCATTTCTAAGTGTCCTTGAACTCTAAAACTCTTACTGCGATTTTCCCATAGACTTTAACGGAGCTCGCGGCTGTGTTCACACACTGCACACAGCCCCCGTGTCACTACCTTGGGTGGTTCCTTGGGGTCCCAGCGATTTCTACAGGCTCTAGGCCTTGTGTCTTCTTAAGTCGTGGTTCTTATACCACTTTCTTAATATATGGTTTGGTACGCCCTTAGGGCTAATCGTATATTGTGCTAATTTACTGTGCTATTTGACTTGTAACTTGTGTACTTTGACCTCTAGCCTCATAAAGAGATTATTGGGTAGTGTTTAGTAATAAATACATATATATATATATATATATATATATATATATATATATATATATATATATATATATACATATATACATACATACACCTGGTGTGGTTCTCCTTTCATTTGGTCATTCACGAGATTATAACTGGTAAAACAACAGCTTAACACTCCTTCAAGACTTAGCCTGAAGGCTGCTCTCCATAGCTACCACTAGGATAGCTTTCAATAAAGGTTGTCTTTAAACCTATCATCAATAAAGGTCGTTTGGACTGGTGCAAGGTGCCCACTATAACTAGTGGACAGCATATACCAAGCCAACTTCTCACAGGCTGGACTGCATCAATAGTGCTCAGTGGATTGTAGCAGTGCATGTGTTAGTGCCTGGGTCATTGCATGAGTACATGGGTAGTGACTGGATGATTACAGTACTGCAAGGAGAGTGCATGGTGAATTTATAAGTCCTTGTGTTTTGGCGCGGTGATTAGATAAGGACATGGAACTGGCTGGGTGATTGGAGGAGTGCATGGGTAGTGACAAGGAGATGGCTGGACTGCATCAGTAGTGCTCAGTCAGGCTGCACCAGACACCTCGGGTCAGCGCTGCAATGAACAGGCAGAGTACTTTTCCACTAAAGTACAGAACATCCTCAAATGCCTTCCCTTGAGTGACTGTGAGTGCGACGTTACTAGCGAGCTCACGGATCTGGGTACGCATGTAACTGAACATTCTCTGGATACCTTTGAGCCATTAACCCAGGAATTATTTCTAACCCTTCTGTCATCGATTAAAAGTGGGTCGCCCAGGGATCCGGCACCACCCAATATCCTGAAATTGGTAGCACCATAGTTGCCCCTACTATCACCGACTTAATTAATGCCTCACTATCCACCGGTACGGTCCCCCCCCCAAATGGAAAAGGGCTATGGTGAAAACGTTTTTAAAAAAACCCAATTTGGATCCTGCCGACTTGGGCAACTATCGCCCCATCTCTTTCCTTCCGGGAATCAGCAAGATCGTGGAGAAATATGTAAATCACACACTCTCCAATTTTCTTGAATCCCATGACCTGCTCCATCCCTCCCAAACTGGATTCGGCCAGCGCCAAAGCACTGAAACTGCCTTGCTGGCCGTGGTGGAAAAATCTAGAAAGATTCTTGATTCAGGAGGGTCTTCAGCCATAATACTCCTCGACCTTAGCGCTGCCTTCGACACAGTGAACCACCGTATTCTGGTTCACCGTCTCAGGAGCGCAGGAGTAACTGGCACGACGCTTCAATGGCTGTGTCCTTTTCTGGAGGGAAGATTCTTCCAGGTATTTGAGAACGATATCATCTCAAAACCCATATCTTTACAGGGTGGAGTCCCCCAGGGCTCATCGTTGAGCCCGACTCTCTTTAATGTTTACATGGCCCCGCTGGCGGACATTGTAGCCCCCTTCGGGATCCACATGGTGACATACGCCGATACACAGCTAGTCGTAGCGCTGAACCATGCAGATCAGAGGCCAGACTGCCTCCACTCATGTCTTGAAGAAGTCTCTAAGTGGATGGGCATGTCACACCTAAAACTCAATGGTGAGAAAACCAAGCTCATGATTCTCGGTAATCCTGCAAGTTTTAAATCTAGCACCATGTGGCCAGGTTGCATGGGCCCGGTACCGGCCCCAAAAGCTGAGATAAAGAGCCTGGGCATCTGGCTAGATCAGAATCTATCCTTCAAGGCGCAAGCTAGGAAGACTGCGGCTACATGCTACGGCTTGCTCAGAATGGAACTCCAAGTGCTTCCTCTTTTACCTTTTCAAGCAAAAAAAGTGCTAGTTCAAGCACTAATACTCTCAAGGATAGATTACGGCAATGCTCTATATTTAGGCACCCCGAACTCAGTAGTCTCGAGACTGTACAAAACTGTGCAGCTAAACTGCTGATGGGAGTTTCCAATCGCTGTTCGGCAAAACCCGCACTACATTCCCTCCACTGGCTTCCGGTGCAGGAAAGAATCTGCTTCAAGTCCCTCTGCCTTGTCCATAAATCCCTGCAAGGGAATGGGCCACCGATTAAATTCAGCCATGATTTGCCCCTATAGGGCTAACAAGAATCTGCGCTTGGATGAGCTCCATTTAGTAGTGGTCCCCAGGATTAAGAAAGCCAGAAGTGGAGGTCGGCTTTTTTCGTATAATGCCGCCAAGCTCTGGGACACTCTACCACTGCACCTTCGTAGGGAATCTAACCATCTTGCCTTCCGAAAACAGCTAAAGACCTTGCTCTTCCCTTAAGGTTCTGTTTCCTCTATTACTGCTCAGCGCTGGGGTGCTCTCGGGTAGCCATGCGCTATATAAATGTCTTCAATTCACTCAGGGGATTGTAGCAGTGTATGTGTTAGTGCCTGGGTCATTGCATGAGTACATGGGTACTGATTGGATGATTAGAGTACTGCAAGGAGAGTGCATGGTGAATTTATAAGTGCTTGGGTTTTGGCGGAGGGATTGGAGAAGTACATGGTGCTCGCTGGGTGATTGGAGGAGTGCATGGGTAATGACAGGGCGATGGCTAGACTGCATGGGTAGTGCTCAGGGTATTGTAGCAGTGCATGAGTTAGTGCATGGGTCATTGTATGAGTGCATGGGTACTGACTGGATGATTAGAGTACTGCAAGGAGAGTGCATAGTGAATTTATAAGTGCTTGGGTTTTGGCGGAGTGATTGGATAAGTACACACATGTCACGTCAGGCCTGCCCCCTCCCTTCACCACTGTGCAAACGCGGCCCCTGGCGGGTTTTAAGTTGGGAGATTAATTCCCCTTGAATCCTGAGGGTCCCTGGGGGCCAACTGGCCCACCAGGTACCTCCAGTAAGCGCCACAGAGCTGCGTTGCAGAGAGGTGTAAAAAGGGGCGTGGCCTCTGACCACCTCTCTGCAACACAGCCCTGTGGCGCTTACTGGAGGTACCTGGTGGGCTAGTTTGCTCCCAGGGACCCTCCGGATAGAAGGGGAATTAATCCCCCAACTTAAAATGCACCACAGGGCGCGTTTGCACAGTGGTGCAGGGAGGGGGCGGGGCCTGATGTGACAAGTGTGCAAACGCGCCCTGTGGCGCGTTTTAAGTTGGGTGATTAAGTCCCCTTGAATCGTGAGGGTTCCTGGGGGCCATCTTGCCCACCAGGAACCTCCGGTAAGCGCCACAGGGCTGTATTGCAGAGAGATGGTCCGAGGCCACCCCCCTTTTTACACCTCTCTGCAACACCACTCTGTGGCGCTTACTGGAGGTACCTGGTGGGCTAGTTGGCCCCCAGGGACCCTTAGGATTCAAGGGGAATTAATTCCCCAACCTAAAACGTGCCACATGGCGCGTTTGCAGAGTGTTGTTGGGAGGGGGCGGGGCCTCCGGCGCAATGCCAGCTATTTTTTGGGTTCTGGGGACCCCATCCCCCAGGGCCTGACCCCTATTTTCTTAATTTTTTTTTCTTTTTAAAGTAAGGGGGCCGCGCGGCCTTCCTCCCGAGGCCATTTTCGGCCGCGGGGACCCCATCCCCCGGGGCCGGCCTTTCCTCTTTAAATTGTTTTTTTTTTTTTTAGGGGAGGGGTTCACGTGGCCCCCTCCCGGGCCACTTCTGGCCCCGGGGACCCCATCCCCCGGGGCCTGGCCATCCTTTTTTAAATTTATTTTTGGGAGGGGGGCCACGTGGCCCCCCTCAGGCCAATTATGGCCCCGGGGACCCCATCCCCCGGGGCCGGCCCTATCCGTTGGGGACCGTGGGGGGACCCCAATTCCCCCACGGTCCCGCCGGCTCCCCGCCTCCTGCAGGAGCCGGCAATGCTTTTCCACACGGGGAGCTGCTGACATGCAGCTCCCCTTGTGGAAAAGCAATTCTGCTTTGGATTTTGGTAGAGAGCAGGTTTCCCTGCTCTCGCTTCCAAAGTCCAAAGCAGAGTTTGCTATGACAGGGTGGGAGCCGTGCTCCCACCCTGTCATAGCAAACGGCAGTGTCCCGGGGTGGGCACCCCGGGACACTGCAGGAGCCGGCCCTGGGGGGTGGCGGTCCCCAGGGCCATCAAGGGCTCCAGGAGGGGCCGCGCGGCCCCCCTCCCAACGTGAGTGAAGCCCCGGGGAGGTGGTGGATCCCGGGGCTCGGGGGTCCGTAACGGACCCCCGCATTTGTATTTTAGTGCCCCGGGGAGGTGGCGGTCCCAGGGCGTTTGGGGGGCTCGAGCCCCCCACACAGGTTTATTTAACAACAAAAAAACAAGCCCCGGGGGGTGGCGGTCCCCGGGGCTACGAGGGGGGCCGTGTGCCCCGCAAATGTTTTAGAAAAGACCCGGGGGTGGCGGTCCCCGGGGCTTGGGGGGGCCTTGGAGGCCCCCCACACATTAAAAAAACAAGCCGCGGTGGCGGTCCCCGGGGCTGCGGGAGGGCCGCGTGCCCTCCCGCATATCATCATTTACATAGCCCCGGGGAGGTGGCGGTCCCCGGGGCTGCGGTGGCCCCCGCTACATAAATAAATGCCCCCGGGACTTGGCCCACCCGGGGGCTTTTCGGTTTTAAATTTTTGGACGGATTCGCGCACCCGGCGTGACCCCGCCCGAATTTCTTTTGTAAAAAAAAAAAAAATGCTATTTTTGGGCCCGGGGGTCCCTATGGGACGAGCAGGCCTGGGGGGGGTCAGGTTGTTTTTACCCTGCCCCCTTTTATTGTTTTATCTTTTTCCTCACCTTTTCTTTCTACCTCGGTCCGAGCACAAGATGGCTGGCTGCCAACACTTCCTGGTTTGAAGTGTTGGCAGCCAATTAGAGCCAAGCTCGTGCTGGGGGGGTTAGGCTCCGCCCAGATATCAAAACTTTTTATTTTTTGAATTTCTCAGGAACTACTGAACGGATTTACACCATTTAACAAAAAGGACTCTTTCTGAACCAAGGGCTACCTTTTTGCCAAATTTGGTGTAATTCCGTTCAGCAGTTCGGGCTGTAGCTTTGTCTAAAGTTTCCTATGGAAAATAACATGGGGAAAACGTGTTTTGGGACTCCCCATTTTTCTCGGCCCCCGCTAGGCGAATCACCCCGAAACTTTCAAGACAGGAGCTGACCGGAGCTGATTACTAGTTTTGAAAATTTCGCGAAGATTCGTCAACCGGCGCCAAAGTTATTGGGAAAACAAAAAACGCTTTTCCTATGGAAACTAGGTTCTAACTATAACTACCTACTGGCAACCGCCAGTAGGTAAAATATATATATATTCTGCTCCAAAAGTTGTCCACCTGGTGAGTAGCACTCGATCAACAGCTTTGTTTATGATAGGCAGGGACGAGGATCCGCTTGTAGAAGCTGCTCCGTAATGGAAATGCCTGACGCGTTTCAAAGCTCCATATGCTTCTCTTCAGAGGCTTGAACGGAGACAGTGTGTGCAAACGCTGAACCCACTTCGCCATTTTCATATTGCACACCCACCAATGGGAAGCTCGAATGAGACTGTGCATTGTGGGAAATGTGGTCCGGATAGCACACAAATCTTGTCCTGTATGGACCCTGCAAGTGGACTCGTCCTCAATCCTGTTTTCGGCTGCTGGCCCACATAACCGACATCATAGTTACCATGTTGGGTGGCCCCCATAACATTACGGGGTGGCGCACACTCCGTGGCAGGACGGCCGCGTATTACATTCTGCTCCAAAGGTTGTCTACCTGGTGAGTAGCACTCGATCAACAGCTTTGTTTATGATAGGGTGGCCCCCATAACATGTATTCGCGGCCGTCCTGCCGCGGAGTCTGCACCACCCCGCGATAATAGGGGGCCACTCGACAAGGTATTTACCAAATCAATTATGTGGGCCAACAGCAGATGATTTAGGACTGGCCCGCTTGCGGGGTCCATGTGACCTATTAATAACAGAGTATAATGCGTGCATCCATTTGGGGGATGATCGATTACGAACTATAGTCCCATAATGCACAATTCCATATAACTATCCTATTGGAGGGAGTGCAGTATTTAAATGGAACGTCATATTCACGCATCCTTCCTGTGAAAGCCTCTGAAGAGAAAGCTGAGGAGCTTTCGAAACGCGTCAGGCAAACCTACACGGAGGCTGTTGACAGCTGTAAGCGGTATCCGTCCATACCATGGAAAGAGAGTTCTCTTGCTGCTGCTGGCCGAGTGCGACTCAACTGATGGACACATCTTGGAGCTATATATATATATATATATATTCACTCACTGAAAAAACCATAAGTTTCAGTGACGTTCTAGTTAGTTGGACATTTAACTTGTACAAAACCAGAGGAAATACCCGTTATAGTTAGTTGAGCTAACTATAACTCGCGCCCCGCAATGCACTGCTGATGACGTCACATATTACTTCATTCATGACATGGTCAGTAACATCACTGATGACATCATCCAGTGACTGTGTTTATGTAACATATAAATATGTTTTATATATATATGCCAAGGTGTATTGAAGAATGAGTGGTTGTATAAGTGTCTGAATGAATGATTTAGTAGGTGCGTGACTGACTGTATAAATGAGTTATTAATTGTGTCTTACTGAATGCATGGGTTAGTGACTAAACTGTGAATGTCTGTCAGTTGGTGTGTAAGCGGCTGCATGGGTTGGTGAGCAGCTACATGAGTGTCTATATGGGTTATTGATTGTCTGAGTATCTGTATGGGTGCCTGAGTGTCTCTGGGGTGGGTGGGGGGTGTGTGACTCTGTGCATAGATGTAAGTAGGTGATTCACTGGGTGTATGGGTTCAAGAGTGCATCTGTGAAGGGCTGTATGGGTGGCTGAGTGTGTGTATGGGTTTGTTGGTGAGTGAATGGATGTCTCAGTGGTACATGTGTGAGTAACTGCATATGTGAAAGGCAGTATATGTGAGTGTTGGAGTATATAAATCACTGTATGTGAGAGTGAGTGATTGAGAGTGGCTGTATGGATGAGTGTGTGCTTGTATCAGTGATTGTATAAGAGAGTAAGTATGTGTTAGTCTCTGTATGAATAAGTGAGGTGGTGTGTTTATAACTGTATAGGCGAGTAAATGGGAGTGTGATTGATTCTTTCCATGACTGACTAGGTGTGTGAGTAACTCTATGGATGAGTGGCGGTGTGTGAGTGTCTGTATAGGTGTAGGAGTGCAAATGATAGTGCTGTATTGATAAGTGACTGCATGTATGAATGTCTGTATGGGTGAATGAGTGGACGTGTGTGTAGACCTAGGAATCAGTCAGTGGGATGTAGTAACTGGTATTGGTGTGTCTGGTTTCGAAAATGTTAGTCTGTATTTTAGAGTGGGTGTATCAAAGGTTATATTAGGGTGTGAGGAGGTGCATTAGATTATCACCTGGATGATGTCATCAGTGATGTCATGAGTGATATCACTGACCATGTCATGAGTGATGTAATATGTGACGTCATCAGCAGTGCATTGCGGGGGCGCGAGTTATAGTTAGCTGAACTAACTATAACGGCGTAATTTCTCTGGTTTTGTACGAGTGAAATGTCCAACTAACTATAACGTCCCTGAAACCTATGGTTTTTTCAGTGAATATAAGGACATTGGTCAAGGCGGCTAGGGCGTTGGGGACCAAGGAGGAGACTTTGTTATGGCGGCAGCATCGTCGTTTCACCAGGGGGACGATTTCAACACTCTACCAAATTTTCATCTACCAGCTCTCACTACGGGATCCAGCTGCCATGGGATACTCACCTAGCAAGCCAGGGAAGTGCTTGCTGGGAACTGTGGTTCGCCGACGCAGACTGCAGCGAGGCCCCCACCAATTAACTCTGCTCAGCTGAAGTGTCGCAACTGACGTAAGAGTGTTTGAACATTTAAAAGGAACTGGAGGGAGACGGTGTTTAATGGCATTTGATAAAGGCATACACGCCGAAACGCGTCATGCCATTGCTATTAATAATGTGCTCTTCCTGGTAACCCCGCTGTGTCCCTCCGATTACTTCAGCAGAAGGATGTCGTACTTGTCATGTTTTGCGCACCTGCCCGTGGTGCGCTGAGGGACCCACCCAACAAAGAGTCTGGAGCAACATGGGCAACTTTTCTTGATGTACTCCCAAGGTTTTGGATGGACTCCAGACCGCCGCATGTTATGGACATTATGCATTTCTGCAGTTGCAGTCCGTAACTTTACGGAGAGGCCAGATCACGGTATCGGTGCCTCAAGGCACATTGGACATTGGTCAATGCGGCTAGGGCGTTGGGGACCAAGGAGGAGACTTTGTTATGGCGGCAGCATCGTCGTTTCACCAGGGGGATGCGTTCAACACTCTACCAAATTTTCATCTACCAGCTCTCACTACGGGATCCAGCCGCGATGGGATACTCACCTAGCAAGCCAGGGAAGTGCTTGCTGGGAACTGTGGTTCGCCGACGCAGACTGCAGCGAGGCCCCCACCAATTAACTCTGCTCAGCTGAAGTGTCGCAACTGACGTGAGAGTGTTTAAACATTTAAAAGCAACTGGAGGGAGACGTTGGTGTTTCATGGCATTTGATAAAGGCATACACGCCGAAACGCGTCATGCCATTGCTATTAATAAAGTGCTCTTCCTGGTAACTCCGCTGTGTCCCTCCGATTACATTCTGTCCATCAACTGTTTTTGCATTTGTCACCCTGAGTGGGACGGGTATGCCCAGACGTGGGTCCCGTGCTCTCCATGCCACTGGAATCAAGCTATCCTGGCTGAAGAGGGGTAAAACCCCGAAACCGGTCCTAGGATGTTTGTTTCCAGTCCAGGGAGGACCTGGCTTGGCAGTTCGGGCTGGACTGTTCCCATGAGGCACAGGGTCAAGACTGATTTGCGTATGGCTGGGTTCAAACTGGAATGGCAGGGTGAGCAAAAAAACGATGGATTTAGGCCCAGATCTCTGTACTGGGGTGAATGTATGACATTGTTCTGCATTCTATCCATCTGTTGTTTTTGCCTCCGATTACTTCAGCAGAAGGATATCGTACTTGTCATATATATATATACACATATGTATATATATTCAAAAGAGAGGTGTCCCCCAGCGAAAGCGCACTTGGCAGGCAGGCTAACTTTGTATTTTAAACAGCATTCTTTATTCATAGATCGCCGGACACAACAAACTGAACAATGATCAGCCCTACGCGTTTCAGCGCTCCTGCGCCTTGGTCACGGGCTCATTTGCAGCGTTTGATGGGCGGATGAAGAAGCACAGCATAAGTCAACATTTAAATACTCTCAGGTGAGTTTTCGCCCTCCGGTGGTGATTAAGTTTTACCAGCATTCTGGGACTTGTAGTTATCTGGCTTCAAATCATTACCTCCAGTGGTTATCCGGCCATACAAACACTCAATCTTGCACAATTCTTGCTCACCAGTGAGCTTACAGTTTGTGGTTCCGGCTTACTTCAACGAACTGCGATGCCCTGCAAACTCGAACACAGCCAGTCTGTGTATATATATGTGCATATATATATGTGTGTGTGTGTGTGTGTGTGTGTGTGTGTGTGTATATATATAAAATATGGTTAATACTTATCAATAAAGTCTTTACCATGCATGCCTTTAACACAAAAATGTACGTATTTTACAGGCAAGTACAAACCCATTTTATGTGTGTGTGTGTGTGTGTGTGTGTGTGTGTGTGTGTGTGTGTATATATAATATATATTTTTTCTTCTTCAAAAGAGCAAGTAGGCGCACACTCATGATATCTGAAATACCATGGATTTTATTGTCAGTTACGCGTTTCGACTGTCAAGGCAGTCTTGATCACTCTGCCTTGACATTTGAAACACGTAACTGGCAATCAAATCTATGGTATTGCAGATATCCTGAGTGTGCGCCTACTTGGTCTTTTGAAAAAATTAACTAGCCTTTGGGCTCTGCTGGCGAAGCGCACCACCTATCAACGGGTTGCATGGGGGCAGGAAGGAGCAAATCGAGGGATCGAGTATTTGGATATATAGATGGATAAATGGATAGATATAATTAATTACCTACTGGCGGTCGCCAGTAGGTAGTTATAGTTGGGGCCTTGTTTCTATTCAAAATTTTTTTTTCTTTTGCCAATATCTTTGGCGCCGTTAGATGAATCTTCGCGAAATTTTCAAAATTAATGGCCCGTTCCGGTCAGCTCCTGTCTTGAAAGTTTGGGGGTGATTAGTCAAGCGGAGGCCAAGAAAATAGGGGGGTCGCAAAATGTGTTTCCCCATGTTAATTTCCATAGGAAACTTTAGACACGGCTACAGCCCGAACTGCTGAACGGAATTACACCAAATTTGGCAAAACGGTAGCTTTTGGTTGAGAAAGCACTCTTCTTTTTAAATGGTGTAAATCCGTTCAGTAGTTGCTGAGAAATTAAAAAAATAAAAATATCGATATCTGAGCACCCAGGAGGATTCGCGAACCCTCCCGGGCTCGAGCTTCATTCTGATTGCCTGCCAACACTTCAAACCAAAAAGTGTTGGCAGCCATCTTGTGACTCAGTAAAACCGAGTCACAAGAAAAAAGGGTTGAAAATGGTTAAAAGAAAGAAAAGGGGGCACGGTAGAAACACCCTGACCCCCTAGGCCTGCTCAGGGGGCCCCGCTGGGACCCCCAGGGCCAAAAAAAGCATTTTTTTTTAAATGGCAGGATTCGCGCTGGGTGCGCGATTCCCTCCGAGAAAATAAATAAATAAAACGAAGCGAGGTGTCCCGCTCTTTGTTTTAATCAGTCCCGATGTCTGAAATAAGTTATCGGTCCTGCTATGTTTGAAACACCAGGTAGGTGTAATTCAATACCAGGGAGTAAATCGGTGGGACACCCCAGAGATTTACTTGCGGGAACTGGAGCCCTGGTGCTGCCTACCCGTGTCTAAATAGTATGCTTCTGGAAAGGCTGGACACCGAATACTTGTCCAAAATAATGTGGCATCTGATTTGCTACCCCCTCGCGCGCCCACCTCCCCCATACACGCAGTGCACACCCGAGGTGTGACCGGGTGCAGAGGTCCAATGATGTTCAAAAGGAAGCTGCGTGGCGTGCTGTTTTTTCAATACAAAATTGTATGCAGAGTTATGGTCTATTTGTTTATACAGATCACAAAAGAGAACAACGGAAAATCATTCCCCCAGTCACAACAGAAAATCTCGTTGTCATCCGTAGAAGAAAAATCTGTAGAATAATATTTAAAATGTAACAGGACTGGCTCTGCTTAAATACCCGGACCTGTCGTGGCTGAGTAAACCTTTCTGGCACCCTTTGGCTCAAGGGAATTCGGCTCGCATTGATTTCCTTCATTTAGTGAACCACAGCAGCCAGCCTGGAATCGCACACTAGCAAGAAGGGGTGGGTGGGTGAAAACAAACACTCTTCGGTTTAGAAAACCGAAATTACCCCCAATTTAAGTCATACAAGAAAAGGCCGTGAGAAAATGCCTACTTTAACCCCCTTCGTGTCGCGCTACTGTAAACGCTGCCTATTTGCGGTTGACTATACACTAAAGTGTCTGGGTTCCGCTATAACTATAAGCATGTGCTAATAGCGGAAAGAGGGGCTGGGGTGGCAGGGTACCACTTAGTGAGGTGACCGCAATGCACGGGGAATTAGGACAAAGGAAGGGCACGTGTGCATGACTTAAAGGGTAATAATATTAATGGGCGGCTTTAGGAAAAGAAGCCAAGAACGTGCCTGCTTCCCCCCTGTGCATGTCTTCGTTAAAAGGGCTCTTTAATATTTACAGCATTTCAATGCATGCTCTCCGGATATAGGTATCAAAGGAGTGTACTGGCATACGCATTTCGAGACTGAGGAATCTGTGAACACTCATAACAAATAAAGATTAGTGGAGGAGTTTACATGGACATGCAAGCATGCAGACACCTGGTTTTTCTGAAATAATGCCCCCCCCCCCCCCTTTAAAAAATATTTCTCAACCGCATTTGCTGTTGCGCTTCAGGTAACTGTGTTCGAGAAACACTACAGAAAGGGCTTAAGATTATTCTGCAAACATCTCGTTCGAGCGCACCCTTCAAATCATGAGGGTGTGGAAATCTCTCACTATCCACATTATCCCATGGGGACCCCGAGGGAAGAGTAAGGTCAAACTCCATGCGCGAACCTCGGCTGGATTTTTAGAATTCAGTAAAGTGGGTGATTAAATGTGTCACAGATGGGCCCACCGCCGAAAACCGCAATATATTGTAGTAGCGTAACAAGGCTACGAATGCACGCAACGTGCTCACAAAGAATAGGGTTGTTAGTACCAAGGGGGCGCAGCACTGGTGTTGAGGCCTTGGGCAGCCTGCCACTATATACATGGGCAGGTTTTATTATTTAGAAATAAAAGACAACACTAATTCATGGTCAGATTTAAATCACGTTTTCCTTTTTAATGACTCGGCGAGTTCTAGGTGGCATTCACCCTCAGTGAAACAGATTAAAGCGTGGAAAAGAGAATCACCAGCAATAACTTTAGCTCTAACTGGGAGAAATGGCATTCTTTGCATTAGGATTACGTCAAGAACCGCTAGTGTTCTCCTGGCAACCACCCGCCATCAGGTAAATAAATAATTCCCATGAGATATCGCCGCGTTAGTTTGAAACCAAGGGCGCATTAGGTGCTCATTGCTAATGCACACTCGTGTGTCTCGGAACACGTGCGGGTAGGCTGTCTTTTGTCTAACACAGGGCGGCGTGTGCACTGTTTGTGTTTGAAGGCCAGTGCGTGGTACCCATGTGGTTCCGAGTGAAACGGCTTCTTGTCGTGAACCTGCATCGGAGAGTGAAGACAGAGCCGCTATATTTTAGCAACACTCGGGCAGCACAGATTGTAGGGACTGCATTGTTTGTACTGCCTTAAACCCTGCCTTCTGGCTGATACGAGCACACGTAGCGAGCTTTCACTGGACCCCTGAGAGGGCTACCTTCCACTCTGTTTGCTATGTAAAGTGCCTTTAAGTGACTCACCCACTTAAGGTTCCCTGGCAGCTCTAACCCAGATTCGCAAGCAGCGCGCCTTAAAAAAAACAGAGGTCATTGTTTGGAGTTATTCCTCAACTTTGCTGTCGGCCTCTAGTGCTGACACTGTGTTTGCCAAGCGGTGCCAACTGTCTCGCAGGTGTTAGACGATGTCAGCAGCAAGGAGCGTGTGACCCTGTGATGCACACGTTGCCGTCACTCATTCCCCGCACTGAGGCGCATATGGTCACATAAGTGTTTAAAGCAGGTGTGAGCCCAGCTTGCGTTGCACCCCTTGTGTACACACGCCGTGCTTAAGGCACCACTCTAGCACACTGGAGACAAGGGCCCGTGTTCCAGGGTTTCCCTTTCAAAGAAACAATAGCTATCAAAACATACACATGGTGCACTGGAGGCTATCCAATTAGGAGCCAGTGAAAGAGAAACATAACAGCTGAGGCACCGCCCTGCCGCTTTTATTCGGATTCTTCTCTTGATCATTCATGTCCTGGCAGCCGGGATGGGAAAGGGCAGCAGGGATACAAGGCTCGAGCTAAACCCGCATTCATGCCACCCACCCTCGGCAGCCCCATCCGATGAAAATAGCCTTTCTGAAAAAGAGGGGCGCGAGGAAACTTTACTCCAAGCAGCTCGGAACAGCTGAGGTATATTTAGAGCCATTGAGTTATTTCCCAGCACGCAGCGCTCCTGACTGAAAAAGTAGCGGACTGCTATGTGCGCCCTACATCCATTTTGCAGATTAGCTCTACGACACAAAGCAAAGGCAAATAAAGCAAGCGAGATGGCCACGCTGCAGCCCCTCCCTGCCTGCGTCTGAGCCACGAGCTGGAAACCCCAGCAACCTGTGCTTCTCTTTCATACTCTTCCCCCACCCACAGCCGCCCACTCCACATGTTCTGTCCGGCTGAAGCGCGGGCAGGACTGGAAACGCGCAGGCCACTTGCGCTGCAGGTGAGGGGAAAGACTCTTCCGCTGAAGATCTGCTGATCAGGGATTGGAAAAGTGTCAGACTCAAGACTAGCATGCAGCCATCTTCGCGTTTAGGCAGCCCCCAGATCTGCGATCCAAACTGATAAGCAGTGAAGTGGAGCTGCGAGGAGCGGGCTGGGCAGGGCGCAGTCACTGCTCAGCCCGCGGTGGGTGGATGGCCGGCCGGGAGAAAGATATATGCAAAGGAAACAATTGATGGACGGAATGCTGGACAATGCAAACAGTCACCCCTGGTCACAAGGATCTGGGTTAAATCCATCATTCTTTTGCTCACCACACCACCCCAGTTTGGACCCAGCCATATGCAAATCAGTCTTGACCCTGTTCCTTGTGGGAACAGTCCAGCCCGAACTGCCAAGCCAGGTCCTCCCTGGACCGGAAACAAGCATCCTGGGACCGGTTTCAGGGCATCACCCTTCATCAGCCAGGCTAGCTTGAATCCAGTGGAGAAAGACATTCGCACACACGCTCTCGCCTACTCCCGCAGGCTGATCTGATCATCAGCTGCCATCAGGGCTATTTCTGTAGCCGATCTCAGCTCCCTCCTCTCTTCCGCACTCTCTCCCTCACCTTTCCTTATTTATTCCCCTGATTGCAGAGAAGGGGAGGAGATGTGCGGAGTTGCAGGGGTAGGAGGAAGGCAGTTCTTTTTGCTTCTTCCTTTCTTGCAAAGCACATAGAGACTCCAAATCATATAGGAGTCGGATCTAGAAGTCTGCCCGTGTCCGCTTTTAGTGCAAGAGGTAGAGGGAACATCCATAAGTCACCTCCTTGTCTCACCCCTCTTCACTGTCCTTATGCTCATTACTTTTTCAACCTCCACTCTAAGCTCCACGCCCAATCAGCACCCTGTCCTCCCCCGCGCTTGATATAACTAGACATGGTGCTTTGGATGAATATATTGACTGTAAGATTTAATTGCAACCCACAACCATTTGCTAGTGACCATTTTAGCAATTCACAATATTAATTTGCATGTTCTTTAAGGGGAGTATTTTAGTGCATACAGCGTAGTCTTCTGTCGTGGCAGTGGACATATACTTAATAAGAAGCCATTGTGCCAGGGCATGTGCTTATTTCCGCACTTATACCCCTTTTGCTTTCTCGCCCACACTGCACATCCACATCTGTCTCATCTGATCATAACCTACATGCTCAGGAGTTCCTAGCATCCAAGTGGAAATATGTCTTGTGCCATTGTACTACACTTGGAGCCTTCAAGCCTACATCACTTTGCATTCTGGAACATGTAGATATGATTTTTTCACCTTCAAAGTGTGGACCAGTATTATATATATATATATATATATATAATCTACTGGCGGTCGCCAGTAGATAGTTATAGTTAGGACCTATTTTCCATAGGAAATCCGCGACATTCTATTTGAAATAACTCTTGCGTTGGTTGACGAATCTTCGCGAAATTTTCAAACTTTATGGCCCGCTCCGGTCCGCTCCTACCCTGAAAGTCTCAGGGTGATTCGTCAAGTGGGGGCCGAGAAAAAGGGGGTCCCAAAGCGTGTTTTCCCCATTCATTTTCCCATAGGAAACTTTAGCCACGGCTACAGCCCGAACTGCTGAACGGAATTACACCAAATTTGGCAAAGAGGTAGTTCTTGGTTCAAAAGAACCCTTTTTGTTAAATGGTGTAAATCCGTTCAGTAGTTGCTGAGAAAATCAAAAGTAAAAACACATATATATCTGGGCGGAGCCTAACCACACGTCATCGTGAGATCTGATTGGCTGTCAGCACTTCATCCTGGAATTGCTGGCAGCCATCTTGGGACCAATATAAATGATAGTACCCCATTGAAATGCATTGTAGTGAATCGAAGATTTTGAGGGTTACCAAAAGGAGAACTATAAAGGGTGATAACAGACTTTAGTTACATTAGAATTCATTTGTTGATGGTACCATACTAATTTCAGGAATTGTGGTGTTCTAAGGTGATTTTACCCTGTGAAAAACCTTCTGCTGGGATATCATGAATCATGTTTGAGAGCACTATTTTCACATGCTTGTCCCATACAGTTTTGGAAGGTGCTCCAGAAGCTAAAATGAGAGCATATTTTCTGTAAATTCACATTATCTTTCTCAGTCATGTGAGAATGAAGTCTGACATTCTCAGTAAAACATGTACATCCAACAAGGGCAGAGACTGTCAGTTGATTCTACTGCAGCTTCCCAGAGTGTTCTAAAGCACAACTAGAGTGCTAACAGCCTTACTTTTGACAAAAGTATGGCACACCTGAAGCCATCTTGATTGGAATAAACTGGTAACACTTAAAACATTTAATTTAAAAAGGAACAATGATGGGGTTCATCTTGTCATAGAAATTATGGTTAGTGCTGTAGAAAGAAAAATTAGGACATGTTTCAAGTGTGATCTCAAATATCTTCCTGTGTTATTTCAACAGGAGCAGCCTGTCAGTTGATGCCTTTGTGTTCTACTGCAGCTTCCCAGAGTGTTCTAAAGAACAACTAGAGCGCTAACAGTCTTACTTATGACAAAAGTATGGCACACCTGAAGCCATCTTGATTGGAATAAACTGGTAACACTTAAAACATTTAATTTAAAAAGGAACAAAATGAGGGGGTTCATTTTGCCATAGAAATTATGGTTAGTGCTGTAGAAAGAAAAATTAGGACATGTTTTAAGTGAGATCTCAAATCCTCTTCTATTTCATTAGAAAATTCTGACATGCAGACTGAAACAATCACTTTCAATACCAGCAGTAGACTTCCAGTTAACTCCTTGGTGAGCAGCAGCTTTACTACAGTGAACTAATGAACAACTAGAGTAATAACATTCTGAATTTATGGCAAATGTGTGACACATCTGAAAGCCGTCTTGATGGAATCAAAGTAAAAACTGAAAGCATTTCCTACTGAGGAGACTGCAGTAAATGAGGAAATTAGGAAACTTCATACCAAAGAAGTCTTCCAAGATGGCCACCAGTGAAAAAAGAGCCCAAATGTAGCACAAATATTACCCAGATGTAGCCCACATATAGCCCAATGACAAAAATGTACAAAACACTTTTTATTTTTAGTTTTTTTGCAGTTTTATGTAGTGCAGACTGTATTGGAGCGTTGCATCTTAAAACATGACCCCCCTACACTACAAAAACACCACTGCACTACCCTAAACCCAAAAACACTACCCCAGCACGACCCCCTACACTACACAAGCACCACTGCACTATCCTAAACCCTAAAACACTACCCCCAGCATGACCCCCTACACTACACAAACACCACTGCACTACCCTAAACCCTAAAACACTACCCCAACACCACTGCACTAACCTAAATCCTAAAACACTACCCCCAGCACGACCCCCTACACTACCCAAACACCACTGCACTACCCTAAACCCTAAAACACTACCCCAACACCACTGCACTAACCTAAATCCTAAAACAGTACCCCCAGCACGACCCCTACACTACCCAAACACCACTGCACTACCCTAAAACATGACCCCTACACTACACAAACACCACTGCACTACCCTAAAACACTACCCCCAGCACGACCCCCTACACTACACAAACACCACTGCACTACCTTAAACCCTAAAACACTACCCCCAGCACGACCCCTACACTACCCAAACACCACTGCACTAACCTAAATCCTAAAACACTACCCCCAGCACGACCCCCTACACTACCCAAACACCACTGCACTACCCTAAAACATGACCCCCTACACTACACAAACACCACTGCACTACCCTAAACCCTAAAACACTACCCCCAGCACGACCCCTACACTGCCCGAACACCACTGCACTGCCCTAAACCCTGAAACACCAGCCCCTGCACGACCCCCTACACTGCCCGAACACCACTGCACTGCCCTAAACCCTGAAACACATACCCTAGCATGACCCCCTACACTGCCCGAACACCACTGCACTGCCCTAAACCCTGAAACACCACCCCCAGCATGACCCCTACACTGCCCGAACACCACTGCACTGCCCTAAACCCTGAAACACTACCCCCAGCAAGACCTCCTACACTGCCCAAACACCACTGCACTGCCCTAAACCCTGAAACATCACCCCCAGCAAGACCCCCTACACTGCCCGAACACCACTGCCCTAAACCCTGAAACACCACCCCCAGCACGACCCCCTACACTGCCCGAACACCACTGCACTGCCCTAAACCCTGAAACGCTACCCCCAGCACGACCCCCTACACTGCCCGAACACCACTGCACTGCCCTAAACCCTGAAACACCACCCCTGCACGACCCCCTACACTGCCCAAACACTACTGCACTGCCCTAAACCCTGAAACACCATCCCCAGCACGACCCCCTACACTGCACGAACACCACTGCACTGCCCTAAACCCTGAAACACTACCCCCAGCAAGACCCCCTACACTGCCCGAACACCACTGCACTGCCCTAAACCCTGAAACACCAGCCCCAGCACGACCGCCTACACTGCCCGTAAACCACTGCACTGCCCTAAACCCTGAAACACCAGCCCCAGCACGACCCCCTACACTGCCCGAACACCACTGCACTGCCCTAAACCCTGAAACACCAGCCCCAGCAAGACCCCCTACACTGCCCGAACACCACTGCACTGCCCTAAACCCTGAAACACCACCCCCAGCAAGACCCCCTACACTGCCCGAACACCACTGCACTGCCCTAAACCCTGAAACACCACCCCCAGCAAGACCACCTACACTGGCCGAACACCACTGCACTGCCCTAAACCCTGAAACACCACCCCCTGCACGACACCCTACACTGCCCAAACACCACTGCACTGCCCTAAACCCTGAAACACCACCCCCTGCACGATCCCCTACTCTGCCCGAACACCACTGCACTGCCCTAAACCCTGAAACATCAACCCCAGCAAGACCCCCTACACTGCCTGAACACCACTGCCCTAAACCCTGAAACACCACCCCCTACACTGCAGCAACACCACTGCACTGCCCTAAACCCTGAAACACCACCTCCAGCAAAACCCCCTACACTGCCTGAACACCATTGCTCTGCCCTAAATCCTGAAACACCACCCCCAGCACGACCCCCTACACTGCCCGAACACCACTGCACTGCCCTAAACCCTGAAACACCAGCCCCAGCAAGACCCCCTACACTGCCCGAACACCACTGCACTGCCCTAAACCCTGAAACACCAGCCCCAGCATGACCCCCTACACTGCCCCAACACCACTGCACTGCCCTAAACCCTGAAACACCAGCCCCAGCATGACCACCTACACTGCCCGAACACCACTGCACTGCCCTAAACCCTGAAACACCAGCCCCAGCACAACCCCTACACTGCCCGAACACCACTGCACTGCCCTAAACCCTGAAACACCAGCCCCAGCACGACCCCCTCCACTGCCCGAACACCACTGTACTGCCCTAAACCCTGAAACACCACCCCCTGCATGACCCCTACACTGCCCGAACACCACTGCACTGCCCTAAACCCTTAAACACCACCCCCTGCAGCACCCCCTACACTGCCCGAACACCACTGCACTGCCCTAAACCCTGAAACACCACCCCCAGCACGACCCCCTTTAATGCTCGAACACCACTGCACTGCCCCAAACCCTGAAACACCACCCCCAGCACGACCCCCTACACTACCCGAACACCACTGCCCTAAACCCTGAAACACCACCCCTGCACAACCCCCTACACTGCCCGAACACCACTGCACTGCCCTAAACCCTGAAACACCACCCCCTACACTGCCCAAACACCACTGCACTGCCCTAAACCCTGAAACACCACCCCCAGCACGACCCCCTACACTGCCCGAACACCACTGCACTGCCCTAAACCCTAAAACACCACCCCCAGCATTACCCCTACACTGCCCAAACACCACTGCACTAAACCCTAGAACACTACCCCCTGCACGACCCCTACACTACCCGAACACCACTGCACTACCCTAAACCCTAAAATACTACCCCCAGCACAACCCCCTACACTACCTGAACACGACTGCACTGCCCTAAACCCTCAAACACTCCCCCAGCACGACCCCCTACACTACCCGAACACCACTGCACTGCCCTAAACCCTAAAACACTCCCCCAGCACGACCCCCTACACTACCCGAACACCACTGCACTGCCCTAAACCCTAAAACACTCCCCCAGCTCGACCCCCTACACTACCCAAACACCACTGCACTACCCTAAAACACTACCCCCCGCATGACCCCCTACACTACCCAAACACCAATGCACTACCCTAATCCCTAAAACACTACCCCCGCATGACCCCCTACACTACCCTAAACCCTAAAACACTACCCCCGCACGACTCCCTACACTACCCAAAGACCACTGCACTACCCTAAACCCTAAAACACGACCTCCTACACTACACAAACACCACTGCACTACCCTAAACCCTAAAACACTACCCCCAGCACGAACCACTACACTACCCAAACACCACTGCACTACCCTTAACCCTAAAAAACTACCCCCAGCAGTACCCCTACACTACCCAAACACCACTGCACTACCCTAAACCCTAAAACACTACCCCCAGTAGTACCCCCTACACTACCCAAACACCACTGCACTACCCTAAATATATATATATTCACTGAAAAAACCATAGGTTTTAGGGACAGTTATAGTTAGTTGGACATTTCACTCGTACAAAACCATAGAAATTCCCCCGTTATAGTTAGTTCAGCTAACTATAACTCGCGCTCCGCAATGCACTGCTGATGACGTCACATATTACATCACTCATGACATGGTCAGTGACATCACTGATGACATCACTGATGACATCATCCAGTGACTGTGTGTTTCTGTAAAGTTTAAATATGTTTAATATATATAGGGAAAGGCGTATTGAAGAATGAGTGGGTGTATAAGTGTCTGAATGGATGATTTAGTACGTGAGTGACTGACTCTACAAGTGAGTGATTAAATGTATCTTACTGAATGCATGGGTTAGTGACTAAACTGTGTGAATGTCTGTATCCGTCTGTCTGTTGGTTTGTAAGTGGCTGCATGGCTTTCTGAATAGCTACATGAGTGTCTACATGGGTTATTGATTGATTGTCTGAGTATCTGTATGGGTGCCTGTGTGTTTGTGTGGGTGGGGTGTGTGTGACTCTGTGCATAGATGTGAGTTGGTGATTCACTGGGTGCATGGTTTCAAGAGTGCATCTGTGATGGACTGTATGGGTGGGTGAGTGTGTGTATGGGTGTGTTAGTGATTGAATGTATATCTCAGTGGTACATGTGTGAGTAACTACATATGTGAAAGGCAGTATATATGTGTGTTGGAGTATATAAATGGCTATAAGTGAGAGTGTGTGATTGTGAGAGTGGCTGTATGGATAAGTGTGTACTTGTATCAGTGATTGTATAAGAGCGTAAGAATGTGCTAGTATTTGTATGAGTAAGTGAGCTGGTGTGTGTATAACTGTATAGGTGAGTAAATGGGTGTGTGATTAAGTTTTTTGCATGACTGACTATATATATAATCACTGAAAAACCATAGGTTTCAGGGACGTTATAGTTAGAAATTAGCATTTAAAAAACCTTAGAAATTTACTGAAAAAACCATAGGTTTCAGGGACGTTATAGTTAGAAATTAGCATTTAAAAAACCTTAGAAATTCACAGAAAAAACCACAGGATTCAGGGACGTTCTAGTTAGTTGGACATTTCACTCGTACAAAACAGAAATTTGGCCGTTATAGTTTGTTGAGCGAAGTATAACTTGCGCCCCCGCAATGACCTCACTGAGGACCTCACTGAGGACCTCACTGAGGACCTCACTGAGGACCTCACTGAGGACCTCACTGAGGACCTCACTGAGGACCTCACTGATGACATCATCCACGTGATAATCTGATGCACCTCCTCACACCCTAATATAACCTTTGATACACCCACTCTGAAATACATACAACCATTCTCAAAACCATAGACGCACCAATACCAATTACTACATACCCACTCACTGATTCCTAAGTCTACACACACATCCACTCACCCATACAGTCACTCATACATGCAGTAACTCATCAATACAGCCACTATCATATGCACTCATACACCTATACAAACACTCACACACACCACCACTCACCCATAGATTTACTTACACAGCTAGTCAGTCATGCAAAGAATCAATCACACTCCCATTTACTCACCTATACAGTTATACACACACACCACCTCACTTATTCATACAGATACTAACACATACTTGCTCTCTTATACAATCACTGACACAAGCACACACTCATCCACACAGACACTCTCATAATCACTCTTGCATGTAGTCATTTATATACTCCAACACTCGCAGATACTGCCTTTCACATATGTAGTTACTCGCATATGTACCACTGACCCCAAAGGACCCTACGATCAGCCCAGCTCTCCTACGCCGTGGTCCCCCGCACCAGAAAAACCAGATCGGGAGGCTGCTCCTTCCTCGCGGCCAAAGCCTGGAACGCCCTTCCGCTCCACCTCAGACAGACCACATCGCTTCCCATCTTCGCTAGAAACCTCAAAACCTGGCTCTTCGACAGACCCCCTCCTTGATGGACTGGAACCTGCACCCCACCCCACCCCCAGCGCCTTGAGACCCTTGCGGGTGAGCTTAACTAACGATTGATTGATTGAGACATCCATTCACTCACCAACACAGCCATACACCCACTTGCCCACCCACCCACCCATAAAGCCCCTCACAGACGCACTCTTGATCCCATTCACCCAGGGAATCACCCACTCACACATCCATGCAGGGCGTCGCACACACCCCACACAGACACTCAGGAACCCATAACAGTACTCGGACAACCAATCATTAACCCATATAGACACTCATGTAGCTACTCATGAACCCATGCAGCCACTTACACACCAACTGACATACATTCACACAGTTTAGTCACTAACCCATGCATTCAGTAAGACCCTTTTAATCACTCACTTATACAGTCAGTCACGCACCTACTAAATCATCCATTCAGACAGTCATACACCCACTCATTCTTCAATACACCTTGGCCTATATATATATAAAACATATTTAAACTTTACAGAAACAGTCACTGGATGATGTCATCAGTGATGTCATCAGTGATGTCACTGACCATGTCATGAGTGATGTAATGTGATGTCATCAGCAGTGCATTGCGGGGCGCGAGTTATACTTAGCTCAACTAACTATAACGTCCCTGAAACCTGTGGTTTTTTCAGTGGAAAAATAAATAAATAAATATATATATATATATATATATATATATATATATATATATATATATATATATATATATATATATATATATATATATATATATATATATATATTTTTGCATCACTCCATTTCTTCACTTGGCCAAGCAAAACACAGGAGCACGGACCACAGATAGGTGCAGATTTTCTTTTTATTTGATCACACAAGCACCAGCAGCATAACGCGTTTCAGCTCCGAAGAGCCTTGATCACATAGCGCGCTCAACAGTGTACGGCCGGTTTATATACAACTTTTTCTCTATCTTTCCTTTTCCCATGTTTTTTTGCTAATAGTCTTTTTACTCTTTTCATGTTAAAGTGACAAGTGTCTTATGTGCAAAGTAAAGCAAAGCATGAACATAAACAAAATACATAATGCATTCTGGTCGTTTGGCTGTTGGCATAATTAAATCATTCAGGTATAAATACCCCTTTGTAATTACGCATACATATAACATTGGTTTTTGCCGTCCTGGTTTAAATACCAATTCAAACAATTCTGTACAAATAAATACTTAAAATGCAAATGCAATACTAATTCAGAAAGTGCTTGGCTGCAGTCTTTACTACTACACATACTTTAAATTATCTAAACCCGTGCAAAATACGCTAATTAAAAGTGTGCTAAAATTGTAAAACCCATCTAAAACAGTGTACAAAATAGTGTATAAAATGTTTAAAAGGATATTATTCAGGCAGTGCGGTAAAATACGTTTTTAAATTTTCTTCAAAGTTCATAGTAGCTATACATCTCTGATTTTTATCATGCAAATTTCATTACTCATTATCAGAGGCAGGTATGTAATTCCTCCGTAATATTAAGACCCTTTAGGATGCTTTGTGTCGAGGTCTAGAATGTATCTAGTTTCTAGACGTCTAAGGGCTTTTTCTCTGTCCCCTCCTCTTTTATATGGTGGGATGGAGTCAATAATAAAGTAAATGAGTTGTTTGGGGTCCGCTTTATGTACTTCCTCAAAATGTCTAGCTACGGGGTAAGTAGTGTCCTTGTTTTTGATTGCTCTAATGTGCTGGAGTATCCTCTTGTGCCCTTGTAGTATAGTACTACCTACATATCTTAGGGCACATGGACACTCCAGCACATAGACTACATGGTCCGTTTTACAACTTAGGGACTTAGAAATGGATTTTTCTTGATCGCTAAATGGGGTGTCATATGTGGTTTTATTAATCCCAAATTGAGACGCTTTACAAGTTTTACAGCGAAAAAATCCCTTTCTTTGAGATAACCATGTGTTCTTGGTTTGAACAAAAAGGTCATTTTGGACTAGGACGTCCCTCATGGAGGTAGCTCGTGTGTATGTTATAGACACATTTTTTGGGAGACTATGCCCAATAACAGGGTCGTCTAAAACTAGAGGCTAATTAGTTCTGATGATTTTTCTAATTGCCTTATCTTGCTTGCTGTATTTTAAAATAAATCTGAAAGAGGAAGAAGGATCTTGTGTTTGAATGACCTCCTTCTGTTTATTTTGATTAATTAGACTTTCCCTTGGGACTTTGTTACTTTTTTCTATGGCTAGTTTAATACAGTCATTTGAATATCCCCTTGCCTGAAATCTGGCCGCACAGTCTTGTTGGGCTATTATTAAATCAGCTTCGCAACTGCAAATTCGCTTAAGACGTAACATTTCCCCATAGGGGATACTGTAAATCAGATGTTTGGGATGGAAGCTGCCCGCATGCAATATGGAATTACCGGCAGTTGGCTTCCTATGCAATTTTGTTTCAAGTTGCCCATTTCTGATATATACTTCAACATCTAAAAGGTTAATGCTTGTTGCGCTGATCGAAGCTGTAAAATGCAGATTAAGACGATTCTTATTTAATTCTCTAATAACTGTCCTGCTTCATCTACTGAACCCTGCCAGATTAAAAACAAGTCATCAATAAAACGTAGCCAACATTTAATTTTTGATATGACTGTGGTATTATGTTCATTCATTAGTACCAGCTCCTCCCACCATCCCATATGTAGACAGGCATAACTGGGGGAGAAGCTGGCTCCCATTGCTACCCCCAGTTGTTATTTGTATAAGACATTTTGGAATAAAAAAATATTGTTATCAAGGCAGAACTCAACCATATTTAAAAGCATCTTGTTGTGCTGTGCAAATTCGGGAGTCCATTTACCTAAATAATGTTGTAATGCTCGAATACCATCTTGGTGGTTGATGGAGGTGTATAGCGATGTCACATCCATTGCAATGAGCAGATAATCTTCTTTCCAAACAATGTTCTGTATTTTTTAAAGGAAATTTCCTGTGTCCCTGATGTAAGACGGCAGCTGTTGAACAAACTCCTGTAGAAAGTAATCTACATATCGTGATGTTTTTTCTAGGAGACTGTTCCTGGCCGAAATTATTGGTCTTCCTGGAGGTTTGTTTGCGTCTTTATGTATCTTTGGGATAAAGTATAAGATCGGGGTGACTGGATTGACATTTTTAAGTACTTATACTCTTGGGGGGATATAAGCCCAGCATTCTTCCACACTACCAATTTTGCACTGTATGTATTATATGTAGTTCTTAATTCCGGATATTCACTTCTCCGATAGCATGTAGTGTCTGTTAGTTGATTCATGGCTTCTTCAATATAGTCCTTCTTTTTTCACAAAACAAGGTTCCCACCCTTGTCTGCGTTTCGAATAATTGTCATTGTTTGATTTCAATTTTTTCATCAAAGTGTGATATTGTAGTTCTTTTTCGTTGTTTTTGCGTTTATTTGCTCTTTGCACTTTGTGATTTAATCGTTTAATTCCCTTGATTACTTGTTCTTGAAAAATATCAATTGAGTCCCTTGGACTAATAGGATTAAATTTGGATTTTGGTTTGAAAGGAGTGGTAGAGTCAATTTTGTTGCCACTTTCTAGACAAGTAGTTGTACTTATGTTATAATTTTCATTCACTAGTTGTTGTAGATCACTTAGCAGTGGCACGTCCGATTGTGTCAAATTGAAAAAAGGGGGACTGGTCGGTTGAGGATCTGCTTGTTGAATTGGATCTTCTGTTGGAATTGACTGGTTTTGCCAGAAATACTTTTTTAGTTTTAATTTTCTTATGCTCTTGAAAACGTCTATTCTGGTAGTAGCATAGTCAAATGAACTTACAGGACAGTAAGAGAGTCCTAATGCCAGTAACTGCTCCTCTGCTTTATTTAGGTCAACATCTGTAAGATTGATAACAGTTTGACTGCCATTATTGGTTGTAACTATTGGCGTCTCCAATTGCGTCTGGCTTGCCGAGTTTGTCTTTTCGGTTCTTCTTGATTTTGTTTTTCGCCTTTCCCTGCGTTTGACTGATCGGCTTTTTGTGGTTTCACCAGTTGAGCTCTTGGGCGCAGTGTGTTTGGGCCTTTCGTGCACTAAAAAATCCACCTCTTCCGCTAAAGATATTTTGGCCGGTATTGTTTTATTTGATTGATTAGAGTTGCTGGGCTCGGTTTCACTTTCCATGGCGGAGCTATATTCTGAATTAGAAGATGTACTTGGTCCTGTTTGATGGGTTTCCATAGTTGCTCTGCCTGCACCTATTCCCCCGAATTTTGATACTTTTAAGGCTTTGTACTTTTTCGCAAAAGTGAATATACGTCCTGTTTTGTAATCGGTACGATCACGATAAACTTTGAAAGCTTTCCTCCTTTTTTAATCTTTTAATCATTTCATCTTTAAGTTTACGAATTTCATCTTTGTTTGCCAATAATTCTATTTCAACATTGAGGGCTTCTATTTGATCTTGTAATTTGATCCGATCCTTTTCGGCATATTTGACTAAAATAACTATTAGTCGTTTGGATGAATCCAAATTTGTTTCTGCCCATTCTTTCATCATGTCTATATCTGGATTTTCGTAACTGGGGGCTGTTAGGATTCTTAACCCCCTAGGTACTCTTCCTACGTCCAAGTAACGCTGAAGGGACTTCGCTTCCCACCATTTATTTTGTTCTGACTTCATTAATTTCTCGAGCTGTTTCATTTTGTCTTTGAAATTGGTGCTGCGTGACCCCACTGATGCATGTTGGGGAACTGAGTTCTGTTCAATTACATTGTCATCATTGAACATCGCCGCCGCCTCCCTTTCCTTGAGCGCATCAGCTGACATAGCGCTTGTGTGAAAATACTTTGTTTAGTTCAAAGCGCACTGCGAGAGGGATCGTGCCCCTGGATTTTTCCCTCGCGCTGCGGTCACTGCACACCTTCAACTCAGCAAAATTGAATTAATGGCTAAATCCCCTTATCGCCAACCCACAAACAGGCGCCCAACGTGTCCTCCGACGCGTGTTCGCCTACCTTGTTGCTGTCTTGGAGATTTTCAATGCCGTCTAGTCAGGAATGCTGAGGGGCTGAGCTGTCGATAATCCTCCTGGATTTGTCTCCTTTCACTTGTTGCCAAGCATCGGCTCCTTTGTCAGCAACCAGCCCATTCATGAAGAGGGTCCGTGTTGTAGCTGGAGGAGTCAGAACCAGCTAATTACACTTGCATCACACCATTTCTTCACTTGGCCAAGCAAAACACAGGAGCACGGACCACAGATGGGTGCAGATTTTCTTTTTATTTGATCACACAAGCACCAGCAGCATAACGCGTTTCAGCTCCGAAGAGCCTTGATCACATAGCGCGCTCAACAGTGTACGGCCGGTTTATATACAACTTTTTCTCTATCTTTCCTTTTTCCATGTTTTTTTGCTAATAGTCTTTTTACTCTTTTCATGTTAAAGTGACAAGTGCCTTATGTGCAAAGTAAAGCAAAGCATGGACATAAAATACATAATGCATTCTGGTCGTTTGGCTGGTGGCATAATTAAATCATTCAGGTATAAATACCCCTTTGTAATTACGCATACATATAACATTGGTTTTTGCCGTCCTGGTTTAAATACCAATTCAAACAATTCTGTACAAATAAATACTTAAAATGCAAATACAATACTAATTCAGAAAGTGCTTGGCTGCAGTCTTTACTACTACACATACTTTAAATTATCTAAAAACCCGTGCAAAATATGCTAATTAAAAGTGTGCTAAAATTGTAAAACCCATCTAAAACCGTGTACAAAATAGTGTATAAAATGTTTAAAAGGATATTATTCAGGCGGTGCGCTAAAATACGTTTTTAAATTTTCTTCAAAGTTCATAGTAGCTATACATCTCTGATTCTTATCATGCAAATTTCCTTACTCATTATCAGAGGCAGGTATATAATTCCTCCGTAATATTAAGACCCTTAGGATGCTTTGTGTCGAGGTCTAGAATGTATCTAGTTTCTAGACGTCTAAGGGCTTTTCTCTGTCCCCTCCTCTTTTATATGGTGGGATGGAGTCAATAATAAAAATGAGTTGTTTGGGGTCCGCTTTATGTACTTCCTCAATGTCTAGCTACGGGGTAAGTAGTGTCCTTGATTGCTCTAATGTGCTGGAGTATCCTCTTGTGCCCTTGTAGTATAGTACTACCTACATATCTTAGGGCACATGGACACTCCAGCACATAGACTACATGGTCCGTTTTACAACTTAGGGACTTAGAAATGGATTTTTCTTGATCGCTAAATGGGGTGTCATATGTGGTTTTATTAATCCCAAATTGACACGCTTTACAAGTTTTACAGCGAAAAAATCCCTTTCTTTGGGATAACCATGTGTTCTTGGTTTGAACAAAAGGGTCATTTTGCACTAGGACGTCCCTCATGGAGGTAGCTCGTGTGTATGTTAGAGACACATTTTTTGGGAGACTATGCCCAATAACCGGGTCGTCTAAAACTAGAGGCCAATTAGTTCTGATGATTTTTCTAATTGCCTTATCTTGCTTGCTATATATATATCTATATATTGTCTACTGGCGGTCGCCAGTAGATAGTTATAGTTAGGACCTAGTTTCCATAGGAAAAGCGTTTTTGTTTTCCCAATAACTTTGGCGCCGGATGACGAATCATCGTGAAATTTTCAAAACTAGTGGGGCGCTCCGGTCAGCTCCTGTCTTGAAAGTTTCGGGGTGATTCGGCAAGCGGTGGCCGAGAAAAAAAGGGGGGGGGGGTCCCAAAACGTGTTTTCTCCATATTAATTCCCATAGGAAACTTTAGACACGGTTACAGCCAAAACTGCTGAACGGAATTACACCAAATTTGGCAAAAAGGTAGTGCTTGGTTCAGAAAGCGCCCTTTTTTTTTCTTTTATGGTGTAAATCCGTTCAGTAGTTGCTGAGAAAATCAAAAAATAAAGATATCGATATCTAGAGGCACGGAGGATCCGCAGACCCTCCCGACCACGAGCTTTATTCTAATTGGCTGTCAACACTCCAAACCAGGAAGTGTTGGCAGCCATCTTGTGAACCGAGTCACAAGAAAACAGAAAAACAAACGCGAAAAACAAGAAAAGAGGGCAGGGTAGAAACACCCCTGACCCCCTAGGCCTGCTTAGGGGGTCCCACAAGGACCCCCAGGGCCCAAAAAAGCATTAAAAAAAAATAATAAAAAAGGCAAAATGCTAAAACTAAAAAAAACGACGCGCTTCGTTATTATTTAGCCCCCGGGTGGGCCAAGTCCCGGGGGCAGTGACAAAAAGTGTGGTGGGGGCCCCAATCCCCCCCACACTGCCCCGGGCTACTATTATGAGTTGCAGGGAGGCACGCAGCCCCGGGGACCGCCACCCCCTGGGCTTCTTTTTTAATGAGGGGGCCTCCAAGGCCCCGGGGACCACCACCCCGGGACTTTACATGAATATTTGCGGGGGCACACGGCCCCCACAGCCCCGCGGACCGCCACCCCCTGGGGCTTTAAAAAAAAAATTACCTGTGTGGGGGGGGGGGCTTGAGCCCCCACACGCCCGGGGACCGCCACCTCCCGGGGCACTAAATGTAAATTTGGGGGTCCGTAACGGACCCGGGGACCACCACCTCCCGGGGCTGTGCAAGTGAAGGGAGGGGGGCCGCGTGGCCCCCTCCTGGAGCCTGTGATGGCCCTGGGGACCACCACCCCCCAGGGCCGGCTCCTGCAGTGTCCCGGGGTGCCCACCCCCAGGACAGTGCTGTTTGCTATGGCAGGACGGGAGCCTCGCTGCTCCCGTCCTGCCATAGCAAACTTGCTTTGGATTTTGGAAGAGAGAGCAGGAAACGTGCTCTCTTCCAAAATCCAAAGCAGTTTGCTTTTCCACAAGGGGAGCTGCATGTTAGCAGCTCACCATGTGGAAAAGCAATGCCGGCTCCTGCAGGACACGGGGAGCCGGCGGGACCGTGGGGGCATTGGGGCTCCCCCCATGGTCCCCAACAGATAGGGCCTGCCCCGGGGGATGGGGTCCCCGGGGCTAGTAGTGGCCCTGGAGGGGGGCCACGCGGTCCCCTCCCCAAACTTAAAAAAAAAAAAAAAGGCCGGCCCCGGGGGATGGAGTCCCCGGGGCCAATAGAGGCCTCAGGAGGGGGGGCCACGCAGCCCCCCTCCTTAAAAAATTTAAAAAATGTGGCCATGCCCCGGGCGATGGGGTCCCTGGGGCCGGAATTACATTCCAGCCTGTTAAGAGTTGCTTGGGGGTCACAGCCTCTCTTGTGTGGGCGAAGGCTGTCATTCACTTGCCAGCGTAGATCTTGTTCAGAGTGTCCTTTCTCAATGAAATGTTCCACCAATGGGGCCGTCGTGATACCGCAGCGTATCCGGCTTTTATGTTGACTGATTCTCGGTTTTATTTTCTGGGTGGTTTGTCCCACATAGATGAGGTTGCAAGGACATTTGACACAGTAAATTACATTCATTGAGTTACAGTTTGAGAAGAAGCTCAATTGGTGCGTAGTGGTGCCATATTCAAAAGTTTTTGTGTATCGCGTGAGTGGGCATGCAACACAGTTACCACATTTAAAATGTCCTACTACAGGAGGGAGACCTAAGAATGATTGCACAGTAGTCTCATCTCGGGCTTGTTTATATGCCCGGACAATGTGGTCTTTAATGTTGCGCCCACGTTTGAATGAAAACAAGGGAGCTTCATTAGTGATGTCAATTGAGGTAAGGAGAGGCCAGTGTTTTTTTATCATTTTGATAATTTTATTGCTGGCTGGACAGAATGTGGTCACGCATGCAATACGTGATATTGTTTTCTTTGGTCTGGTTTCCAAAAGGAATTCCCTATGTGAAAACCACGCACGTTTCATAGATCTTTTCACTAATCTTCTCGGGTAGCCTCTGTACATGAGTTTGTCGCAAAGTATGTCTGCTTCCCTGAAGTAGTCTTCTTTTAGTTTACAGTTTCTCCGTATTCTTAAGAATTGGCCATAGGGAAGGCCATCCCTCAGTGCTCTAGGGTGGGCACTATTGTAGTGGAGAAGAGTGTTGCGTTCTGAGGGCTTTCTGTACAAGGTCGTGAAGAGCCCTCCCTCAGTAGGTTTGACAGTGACATCGAGATAGTCAACTTGTGTGTTGCTAGAATTGTAGGTGAATCTGAGGTCACGCTGGCAGCTGTTGAGCCATGCGCCGAAGCTGTCTAATTCAGTTGTGGTGCCTTGCCAGATCATAAAAACATCATCGATGTATCGGTGCCAGCTTCTTATGTGATTGCGATGTGGATTGACTTGATTGAGGACCAGAGATTTTTCAATGTCGTCTACATAAAGAATAGCAAAATTTGGGGCGAAAACTGCTCCCATACTTGTACCCTTGCATTGTTTGTAATATTTGTCATTGAACATAAAGTAATTCTTGGTAAGTGCTATTGTCAACAGGGAGATGATTAATTCTGTCGGTACTTTATGTGGTCTTGGTCTGTTGTTATGTGTCTCAATAACTGTGGCTCCCTTATCCTGCAGGATGTTAGTATAAAGGGATTCTATATCCAGTGTGACTAGAAGTTCTCTTGTGGGATCAAAATGTTCCCGTTCTACCAGGTTGATGAAATGTGTGGTGTCTTTCACTTAGGCTACGGTGTCAAGTACTAGGTCATGAATGAAGAAATCGATGTATCTGTGATGTCACTGACCATGTCATGAGTGATGTAATATGTGACGTCATCAGCAGTGCATTGCGGGGGCGCGAGTTATAGTTAGCTGAACTAACTATAACGGGGGAATTTCTATGGTTATGTACGAGTGAAATGTCCAACTAACTATAACTGTCCCTAAAACCTATGATTTTTTCTGTGAAAATATATATATATATATCTATCCCTGGACTTCGCCACACAACATCCACTCCTGGACAGACGAAAACAGACCCTTTAAGGTGCAATGTGTGTTTTATTTCAAAAGAACGCCCTGCACCATCGCCATTACGCGTTTCGGCATCCACGATGCCTTGAACATATATATACACACCAGTCCCGGTCGTTGCAAGGCTGTCTCAGTGGGCGGTCCGAGTTTAGGTTACCGGGTAACCCACAAATCCAACACTCCTCTCTTCCATACGAAGAAATTACTCAGACGCCCGTGTATGCTTCAACATAGCCAATTTAATGACAATGGCAATCCGACGTGTTTCGGCTTTACGCCTTGCTCACGGCAAGGCGTAAAGCCGAGCACGTCGGATGCCATTAAATTGGCTATGTTGAAGCATACACAGGCGTCTGAGTATTTCTTACGTATGGAAGAGAGGAGTGTTGG
The DNA here is from genome assembly GCA_963921515.1 of Calotriton arnoldi. Taxonomy (NCBI): domain Eukaryota; kingdom Metazoa; phylum Chordata; class Amphibia; order Caudata; family Salamandridae; genus Calotriton; species Calotriton arnoldi. The sequence goes on along the minus strand of CAWUFW010003062.1, from coordinate 1,361,242 downwards.
ATATATATATATATAACTATAAACCTAATAATATATATATATAATATTAGGTTTATAGTTACCTGTAAAACACATTTTCGTAGTAAAGGCATAGTCGGTGTAAAAATAGTTGTTCTGGCAGTCATTGTTCCATCGTATATCCGGTAGATCTATGCGAGACATGGGTAATAAGAATTGCCCACTAGGGGCATCCTTTGTTGTCCTCCATGAGAATATTATTGTGGATGGATTTTTGGTGGTCGGATTTAGATTCTTTGGCAGGTAAATGGGTGTGAGAGTGCATTGAGTGCAGTAGCAGTGAGAGGATGTTGAATTGTAGATCTGTGCCCCTTACTCCTATGTTTTGGCCTAGTCAACCTTGGCAAAAAGTGGCTTTGAAATTTCTTTGCCTTTTAGCAAATTACCTTTTTATTCCAGGTTGGCTTTAGTAATTGTTGTTCATTATTCAAAGTGCCCAGCGATTACTTTTGTTACCCACATCACCCCTGAAGTTGTTATTGAGTTCTTTAAACAAGTTAATGCCAGAGTTTAGTACCCCGAATTGCTTGTGAATGACCGTGGCAACCAGTTGAAATCAACTGGGATTAATGAGTTTTCGCAAGTGTGTGGCATTAGGCACATCACGCCCACCTTGTATAAGCACTCAAACTTGTGGGCAAGTGAAACTGTTTAATTGCTGGATCAAGGACAACATTGTTTGATCTTTCTCCAGTGGGCTAATTTGGAAGAAATGTATATAGGAGGCTGTGGTTGTTCACTTCACACCCCAGAGCACCAAAGATAAGAGGCCATTTACATTGCCCTAGTTTGGGATTGTACTTTAAAAATGTGTACATGGTGGCGTGCGGGAAGTGGGTCATCCTTTAAGGAGCATTGTATCAAATTGTTTAGTGAAGGAAAAAAAGGTGTTGAAATCTAGGCATGATTTTGAGATGAGTGTTGGTCTTCCGAACTTCAGAGAGAGTGAGCTGGTTAAAATGCTAAGACCAGGCTTTTTTTATTTTTTTTTATTTTAACCAAAGGATGTTCAAAATATGGCAAACCAGTGGAAAATCATGAAAGTTAACCCTTGTAGTGTTGTGACCCAAGATGGGTGAGTGTGGAATATTAGATGTGTGGTGAAGTGCACTGGTTATCAGAATGTCTACTGTGATGCATATTGAGAATTTTGTGATTTAAAATGGGTCAGTTCTCTTGGAGTAGCTTTGTTTTGTATATTAGTAGCTTGATCCATGGGAGCACCAATGTGATTATGTTCAGGGCAGTGAAACGTGTGTTGAAGTGTAGTCTTTTTTGGTGTTCAGTGACGCAGTTGCTGTTAGAAGCATGGTCCAAAACGCTGTCATTGAAGTGTGGAGATTTTGCATGTTTTAGTATTGCTCCATTCCTTTCAAGTTGTGTGTTTTACATTCATGTTATATTTGACTAGTATTCCTCTTAACGTTGTTTAGTTAAGGAAGTGTTGCATTCATCTTCATTTTCGCCCTGGCTACAGCACTGAATCTGCTCTGATTGAAATGGCTGATTCCATTCGGCGGGCAGTGGATGAGGGTTCTGCGACCATGCTAGTACTCCTCGACTTGTCGGCAGCGTTTGACACGGTGTCACTCCTTCTTGCTTGATAGACTTAAGCAAATAGGCATCCGTGGGACGGTGCTGGATTGGATCGCTTCCTACCTCCATGGCCGAGACCAAAAAGTCTTTCTCCACCCTTTCACCTCTGATGCGAAACCACTCAGATGGGGGGTGCCTCAGGGCTCAGCCCACTACTCTTTACCATCTATCTGACACCATTGGCGGAGCTCATCGCGAAAATGCGGGTCAAGGTGATATCCTATGCGGATGACACCCAACTGATGTTCTCCTTCAGAGATGTCGTTGTCAGTCTTTGTCTCTTTCAGAGACTGTCTCAAAAGCATTGCCGTCTGGATGAGCAACAATTTTTTAAAGCTTAATGCCGATAAAACGGAGGTCCTATTTTTCAACCAAGCAGCGCCTTGTGAATGCCACCATAACAGACTCATGGAAGAATTCCCCTGTGAGCAAGTATATTACACATATAATTAGTATGTATATAAATATATGCCTTTTTAAACGGACATTGCACTTCGTATGAAACAATGCAATGTCGGAAATTATTTAAATATGACTGGGATCAGATCTCAAATAATAAACTTTAGTTACATTTGGTTCATCCTTATGTGGGAGCTTACATCTCGGGCTTACTTGTTGACACGCCTAAGCATATATGATCTGGCTATAGTTTGCTTTCATTTTCTTGCTCTGTATCTTAAGACAAGATAGTTACTCTGGAGCAAAAATTTATTTTCATGTGGTTGCTGCACACTATGCAGATTTCGATCTGAAGATATTGTCCTCATACTTTGTTGAGCTGAGCAGAATATTCTGCTTTGACCACAGTTACCGGGCATTTCTTAAATTGGGGAATACGTGGCTCGCAGCTCTCTGGAAGACCGTTTTCAGCATATGGGCTGAATTGTTAACTTTCTGAAACTTGGTAATAAAAAAAGCTCAGAAAACGCTCTGAAGCGTGTTTGTAACTGTAATCATTTTAGCTTCTATTTTTTTTAGCATTTTTATGTCTCTTGTAAAGTTTTGCTTTTGACTTAATCTGCTCTTGCATCACTAAACAATTTATTTGGTTCCGCATTACTAGGGGCTGATGGTGAATGATATTAATGTTGGTTGACTTGTTGTATAGATACATATTAACATATTGTAATGGCTGTTATTCACACAAGAAAAACATTTAGACTACTTTCCTAGTGATATGCTTGAGACATTCATCTTTGTTTCTGACTTACCGCTGGGTATGGAAGCAGTACTTTTTTAAGGAGTTTTGAATGATCTGGATAAGGTTCTAATGGAATCATACTTTGTCATGATAATGTAAGTGTTTCAGCTAACATTACTTCACACGTTGCAGCGAAAAGGGCCCTTTTATCTTTGTTTTAAGTTCGAGGGTCCGCTCAACCCCTCGATCTGCTGCTCCCCTTTAACCCTTAACATGCTTTAATTGCCCTAAATTCAAGTACTTTGAGGATGTTTATTCATGTATACTTTGTATTTTCTAAACACTGATGTCTTTATGTTCTTTTATTCAATGGTCTGATGTTTTTAATTAGCTGACAACCACTGCACTTTACACCTTCAAGCACTGTTCCTTTAAGTACTAATTTCTTCATTTGTTAGCTTGAAAATGGCTCGTAAATAACCACTTTGTTTCCTTTTCTTTTTTCAAAATGTGTTTCAAGTGGTGTCTTTAAACACAAGCTTTTCATCTTCCTCTTGTTCTAATGAGCCCTTCCAGCCATTCATTTATTTTGCATACCACTTAGTGACTTCACTGTCTGTTAAGTAGCACAGAAACCCAAACTTTTGCAGTGAACTTTTATGCAGACTCAGTGAGGGACTATTTCCGTTGCATCTCAAGTTTTCTGAATGCATACATTTATCTCCTAAATTTTATAACAACTTAATTTTTTTGAGGGTATAATGTTAGCCATTGTAAATACTGAACAAAATTAATAAAGTTGCAATTGGAACCTTAGAGTTGAAAGGTTATAGTGAAAGCTCTAGATGAAAATAGTCAATACCCAATCAAGCATCTGAGTGTCCTACCACCACAGCCCACTGATATATAATGGTATGTGGGGTGCCAGTGATAATTTAGTTACTAGGTACCAGGGGCTGCCGGAGTTTATTAGAATAAAGAAACTGTAACCAGGCGCTGAGGCATAAATAATTCTAATGAAGGTAACAGTTGATGGTTGCTCTAAAATAAAATTTGTGTGGCCAAGACGGCGGCGTGAGCGGAAGCACTTTCCAAACTCTCCGTCATCTCCTTGTTATTAGCATTCATAAAGAGCCCCATCCACAGAGATCGGTGTCCGGCGGAGCTGCTTGGACTGTGCCCGCCTGACTGGAGGTACAAGGAGACCCAGGAGTTGGCGCCGAGGCAGTCCAGTGGAGCGGGCTTCGCACTCCTGACTCCCCTGCGGAGTTGTGGCCGACAGACCCTAGTTGCCCGGACCCCACGCTGTGACGTGGAGGGGTGACGGTGGAGTCTTCTGAGAAAGCCAGATGGCTGGCTCCTGGACCCAGGACTCTTGGACACCGGGACCCTGTTGGGTGAGCTGGGAGAAGGCGACTGCGTTGGGCCTATTCGAGGCCTACTCGCCCCAGTGGGGTCCATGCCTCTTGTTGGCATAATCTGAGCGGGATGTTCCCGGACCCGGGGGCTGGCGACCCCCGCCCTTGGTGCCCTTGGGGCCGCAATTGATGAGTAGGGCCTGGAGTGAGAGGTCCGAAGTCCGATTGCTAAACGAAGTCTGACTAGGCCTGGTGGGCCGCCTCACCGCACATCAGAGCTGGTAGTGAGCTGCACCAGGAACGGCTGGAACCTTTGGCTTGGAGGCTGGGTGGCGGATGGATAGTGTCTCATATCTGAGTGACGACGGAGGGATCGCTCAGGTAGGCGGGGGTCAGGTCTAATCCCCCCTCCCCTTTGGCTCCGGCGGGATATCACTGGCCTAAGCGCATAATCCTATGTCCCTCTTCGATTAATACACCAAGGGACTGCTTGGCCTAGAAGACTGGCATACAGAGTGGGCCCCTGTTGAGACGCGGGGCAGGGGCCCATTAACTTAATCATATACCTGGTTCGCCCCTGAAGGCCTCACTCTTCGTCCCGGCTGGTCCTGCGGGGACAGAGCTCCCCCTCCCCTCCCCCCACCCCCCAATTGGACTCTCGGGTGGGGGCGGACTGGGCTCATGGTACTTGGCCAGAATACGTTAGCTTCCTAACCCCACGGAGCCCTGGGCGGGCCCACCCGCTAAACAATCCCTAATAAAACTTCGATTGGGGTAGAAGATGTGCCGGTGCATAACTTTGATCGCACAGAGAGACAGGATCTAGGGGCTACCTTGTGACCCCCCTCAAGTTGAGCAGCAATTGTAGGAACGCTTTGTTAGACCAGGGCTTGGTCGAGCCCGCTCTGGCTAGACCCATCACTGTTGAAGGAACATCTCCACTACATTAATCACCATACTTGGGGGTTGCCGGTGGCGAGCTGTGAAGCTCATCGCAATATCACCCCTGAGCTGAGAGCTGACAACCCCTAGACATTTACTGGTGGTGTGGAACCCTCGCTGAAACCGCTTCGGAAGGCATAGCCTCAGCTAAGTCTAAGAAAGACCGCACCGTACGCGACATGCTACTTAAAACTTCCGGGGAGACACCCGGTGAGAAAGCCGGAGTGGCTGATCTGAAATCTCAGGGTGGTGGAGAGAACCCAGAGTCCTGTAACCCGCAAATTACTGGAATCTTTATTTGCCTCTCTATGAGAAGACTTGCAGGCGATGAAGAAAGATCTCGCCTCCAAGCTGAGGGAGGCTCGACAAGACATCGATGAGGTGGGAGAACGAGTCACGGCCCTGGAGAACGGCACCGCAGCGTGAGATGAACTTGAGAACCTACAACAAGAAATAATTTGTCATCATGAACAGATCGAGCTACAAGCACATACTGAAGACCTCTAAAACAGGTCCAGAAGGAATAATATCCATTTTTGGGGGGGTTCCGACTTCAACTGAAGCCTTAGACTTGGAGGAATACGTGCAAGCCTTGTTCCGCTCGGTTTTAGGCTTCACAGTGGAAGGGGAAATCAAGCTTGATAAATACCATTGGGTGGGCCCCCCGGCGAAGCGGCGTCCAGCAGACATCCTGGTCTGCGTACATGACTTTAAAACCAAGGAAGCCATCCTTCAAAGGTCACGGGACGCTCAGCGACTGTAATTTTGAGGTCATTCGCTTCAGCTATACCAAGACCTAGCAGCGATCACCTTACAGAATAGAAAGGAATTTTGCCCGGTCACGGCTCACTTAAGGAAGATTGGCACATCGTATTCTTGGGGCCATTCCTTTCGCCTCATGTTTCGCATTGAAGGCAATCCCTATCAGATACGATCTCTGTCAGAAGCAGGTAAAGTCTTAAACCTCGACCTTGCAGAGCAGGACTCCCAACCCACATCAACGCGTGATCGTCCTTCTAGAAGGCACCGGCGCAGGGCTCGCCACAAGTCAACTCCAGAGGGCCACCACCCTGACACTATCGCAAAGGAAAGGTCGGCTGTCCTTCGTTCCCTGTCTGGAGACGGAATGGATAATTCTGGCTCTTTTCTTTGAGGGATCATTGAGCTTTGCTAATATGGTGGATGGTATGTAGCTGGCGGGGGCGGGCGAGGAGGCCAAAACATATCTGGATGATGAACATGCCCAATGCCGACTCCCCTACTTTCATGTTTCTAATAGTAATGGACTCTATTTTACGTCACTCTGTTTATTCATTATTGTTGGGGTTTAGGGTTTGTTTAGGGGAAGTTCCTTCAAACACGCTTTCTCATTTACATAAGGAACCTCTGCGGGCATGGTGGTAACCCTACGTAACATGTTGGCTTTTTTTTTTTTTTTTTTAAACTTTATTTTCAAGTTATATCATGAAAAACCATATACACACACATTGGCATCAAATCAGTATGCAAACAAAGCGACAGCCTTATTAGCGGCGCTTAGGACTACAGGCGGCATCGGGGAGAAACGGACTCATGGGGGAAGGGAAAATAACATACGATTTAAAGTACCGTGAGGCAGGAACCAGGCATGGCACTAATGCAGTCGGTGAACCCTACCGGGGCCGACCCTCTCGCCCCCCGTCGGACCCAGACCCAACGGGCAGATCCAACCCACTGCCGTCACTATCAGTTGTGTCCTGTGGGGAGAGCTCCCCTTCTGCAAGCCCAGTCGCACACATGACGCGCCAAGCCATTAAGTCGTCCTGCAGTTTCTCATCCCTTCGAGTGAGTTGCATGTGGGTTTCCTCAGCCAGGGACCACTCGCGGACATCCCTAAGCCAAGTGGGTATCTCCGGGGCCCTCTGCCCCATCCAAGTTATTGCCACCCTGCGCCTGGCTAGTACCAACATTAATTGTAGGAGTTTATACGACAGTTTCTTTTCTTAGGTTTCCGGACTAATGCGAGTAAACATTGCAGAGGTTCAAGCGCCACCCGGAGGCCTGTAGCTGCAACGATGCGGTCCACCACCCCCACCCAGAATTGCCTGACCAAAGGACAGTCCCATGCTAAGTGTAGGAAGCCCGCTTTCACAGCGGCACATCTAGGGCATCCATCTCCCCTGTCTCCAGAGATGCGTCTCAGGGATACCGGAGTTAGGTAGGTGCGGTGTAAAAAATTGAAATGCGTCAGTTTAAACCTCGCATTGCATGAGACCGTGCGTGTGAGGGAACCTATACGCGCCCATTGTCCCTGTTCCAGCGGGGCGACGAGATCCGCCTCCCAGGCGGCCCGAGACGGCGGCACCGGGGGGGTTGAGTCCTGCTTCATGGCATTGTACAGGAGAGAAATCAGTTTACGTCCCCCGCCGCAGGAAAGGAGGACATCTAAGGTGTGGGTCAGTGGTGGGATGTCTGGGTACTGGGGCCAGGTGACCTTCACCACATCCTGAATTCCCCGGGAGTGCAGGAAGTGTCCCCGTCCAAGGCCAAAGGCCTCTTTCGCTTGCTCATAGGTAAGGAAGGTCTCGTTGGGGTAAAGATCCGCCAGAACTTCGCAACCACCTTCCCTCCAGACTTGAAAGGACATATATTGCCCCATGTCGATGAAGGGGGCCAGTATCCAGATCGGGAGCTCCCTGTGAAAGGGTGCCCTCCGTAAGACCTTCTCAACAAACCGCTGCCATATACCAGCCGTATGCCGCACAATACAGGGAAGGGATGTGTCTGACCCCCTACCCTGCATCAGGGCTACCTGTAGCGTCTGGATGTCCACTCTGCCAGAGAAAAGGCGCGTCTCCCAGTTGTCCGTGTCCGTAAACCAGCGGGCTGTGTGTTGTAACTGGGCCGCGTAATAATATAAATCGAAGCGTGGTGCCTCGAGGCCCCCCTCTTCGTAGCTGCGGACGACAGTGTGAAGAGCCACCCTACTGCGTCGGCCCGCCCATAACAGGGATGTGAGTAACGAGTTTAAGGTTCTGAAAACCCGGGGTGGGAGCGGACATAGTGAGTTCTGAAGGACATATAACGTCCTAGGGAGCATTACCATCTTGGCGACGGCCAGCCGTCCCATCAACGAAAGTGGTAGCGAATTCCAAAATGACACTAACTGCCGTAAGGACGTGAGTATGCACTCCACATTCCGGACTAGCGCCTGCGTGTCCGTCGGAGCCACCTGTATTCCAAGATAACGGAACCCTTCCCGTTCCCAACGCAGCCCGAGATCCGGTAGGTCTCCCGAGGGCACCGAAGCCAGACCCGCCAGTGGAAAGATCAACGACTTATCACGGTTAAGTCGCAATCCAGAAACCTCCCCAAACAGGTCCAATTGTTGCAGCAGTATCGGAAGCGCATCCCGGGGAGAGGCCAAATAAAATAAGGCATTGTCTGCATACAGGGAGATAACGTTGCACGTGTCCCCCACCCTGATTCCCCACTGTTCCATATCTGTTCGAACCCGGACAGCGAAGGGCTCTATGGCGAGAGCAAATAGTAACGGCGAGAGGGGACACCCCTGGCGTGTACCCCGTCCCAACCGCCACTCCTCGGACCTCGCGCCCCCAAGCTTCACCCTAGCCCGGGGAGCCGTATACAAGATGCGAATCCAGCGACAAAGATTAGGACCCAGCCCCGCAGCGCGGGGACCTCGAGGAGATAACCCCAATCGACTGTGTCAAACGCTTTGGCGAGGTCAATAGACACCAACACCATCTGCTCCTCCCGACCCCGCACCTCATGTAGAATGTGATTCAACCGCCGCAGGTTCATAGCCGTATTGCGCCCTGGTATAAAACCGGACTGGTCCTCGTGTATCAAAAGAGGCATGTACGGCGCTAAGCGTGAAGCCAGGAGCTTACACAAGATCTTAACATCTGTGTTGATCATCGTGATCGGTCGATACGATGAAGGCTCATAGGCGTCCCCACCCGGCTTCAGGAGCATGCATATCTCCCCCAGTGTCATGCTTGGCGGGAGAGTCCCCCTCCCAAATGCCTCAAGGTAGACCTGTAATAGGAGTCGGGGGAGTGTACCCGCGAATGCCTGATAAAACTCAGTAGGGAATCCGTCACTGCCCGGAGACTTAGCTCTCGGTAGGTGCTGCAGGGCGGAACATACCTCGCCCAGTGTCAGGGTTTCGTCAAGAGCCTCCTGCGCCGACTTAGGGATAGAACGCAGGGTCAAGTCCCGAAGGTAAGGGAGATAGGACACCTCGGAAACGGCCGGGTCCGCGGCGTACACCCGCTGGAGATGAGATCTAAGGACCCGTAGAAGTCCCACTTCAGAGTGGACTAAGCCCCCCATGGGCTCCCGTAGGGCCACAATCGCCTCTGGGGTTCTTTCCCGTCGGAGAATCCAGGCCAGAAGTCTGCCCGATTTATCCCCTTCCCTGGGGAGACATTGCCTGTACTGTGTGAGGGTGTATTTATCGAGTCTATCCAGGATATCATGGATGCTGGTCCGAGTGTCCTGCTCCGCCACCCTCGCCGTGGCGTCAGGGGCTTCAGAAGTCTGTAGTTCCAAAGGTGGCTTTCCGCCTCCTGCAGCTCTCGATGGAGCTGCTTCCGAACCCATAGGTAAGGCTCATGCTCGCCCCTCTCACCACCGCCTTTAGGGCGTCCCACTTCGTGGCCAGTGAGAGATCCCCCCCCCATCCCAGTTAAGGTCAACGTAATCAGCTATGGCAGTTTCCACTTGATGCTTCCCCACCGGGTCCTCAAGGATCTCTGCCTGTAGTCTCCAAGTCCGCGGGCGACACAACGAGGCCCCCCAATTCAAACATGTTGGCTTTTAAGAACCCCTTCGCTGCCCTGGCAGATGGGAGGGACCAATCTCAGCTAACACTCTTCATTCGCTTATGCAGAAGACTAAATTGGTGAGCCTCAATGTTAGAAACCTCAATAACCCAACGAAGAGGTCTGCCATCCTCTCCTTGCTTGAAAACGCGAACAGAGATATGTCTTTAACAAGAAACCCACCTGCACCCTAGAGATGTACACATGATGCAAACCAAACTATTCCCACAGCAATACTGGTCTTCGGGGACTGTGAAAAAAGGCAGAGTGGCCATTCTCTTAAGACGCTTTTCTGGGATAGTGCTGGATGTGGTGGTCGAGATCAATGGGTGACTCTTTGCTTACAGATAGTTTAATTTCATTTTACACTAGCGTCAGTCTATGCCCTGAATGAACGCCAGGAACCTTTTATGACTGATTCCTTGGCCAAGGTACTCCAGTCCCCGGATGCGACTATAATCTTAGTGGGTGACTTTACCATCGTGATGGACGCAGAGCTGGATCGCTCGGGGCATAGATCCAGTCAAACTGGGGCTTTCTCTCCTGAAGGCCTTGCCTTGCTTGCTGATTGCGGCTTACGTAATGTGTGGCGCACTGATCACTCTGTGGATAGAGATTACACCTTGTATCAGCGGCCCATAAGATGTACGCTCGACCCCATCATTTCCTGGTTAATCCCTCTGTGTGGAAATGAGCGGCGGATACTAGCATTGAACCTCGAATACTTTCCGATCACGCACTTATCACCCTCACCCTGCACACACCCCTGTGCCCCCTCGCAGCAGCCTGGCGGGCCGCTCTGCGATACTAAGCTTCATTCTCCCACAACAGTGAGTGCGTTCCGAAAAACCCTCCAAGAATATCTGGCCTTTAATGACACGAGGTTGACCACTTTACCATTGGTCAGGGAGGCTCTGAAGCTGGTAGCACGGGGGAATTCATTGCACGTGTGGCGGATGAAAATCACAAGTGACGGGATAAGAGAACGACTCTTGAAAAGAGGGTTTCAGAATTGGAGGCCATTCACAAATGTGCTGGTGCACCCCGGGTATGGAGAGAGTTGGAAAAGGAGCGTCTACAAATGAGACTCCTAGATTTGGACAGAGCCTAATACGCTATGCTACGCCTCGGGCATAAATTCTGTTTAGGGGGTAATCGGTGGCGGTGGCCATATGCTGGTGCACCGAATGCGTAGCAAATAACATGTGGGACCAGTAAAGTCGATCATGACGGAATCCGGGACAGAAGTGAAGGATACGGAACGTATTGCTGCCGCTTTCCAGGTGTATTATGCGAAGCTTTATTCTGTAGAGGACAGCCTACCCGTTGACTATCAAGCCTACCTTAGTGGTATAGCTCTCACCCCTCTTCCACCAGCAGAAGCTTAGGCTTTAGATAAGCCCATTCGTGTGGAAGAAGTGATCTCAGTGATTGCCCGATTGAAACCCCTGAAATCCCCAGGCCTAGATGGGTTCAATGCAGCGTTCTATAAGACCTTCTGCCCCGAACTGGCGCCCTTACTCGCCCAACTTTTAATTTTTTTTTCCGATCCGTCCATCACAGTAATTCCTAAGCATGGGAAAGACCCAAAGCAACGTGGATCCTACCGACTCATATCATTAAAATGTACGCGAATCTCTTTGCCAGAGTCCTGGCCCATTTCTTTAACCCCCTTATGCCGGGGCTTATTGACCCAGACCAAGCGGGTTTTATTCCCTCTTGCCAATGCGGTGATAAAACAAAACGCATCTGTCTGCTCATAGACAAGGCGCACCAGTCACGCACAGAGGCTTTGCTGCCCTCCATTGATGCAAAGAAAGCGTTTGATTGGGTTCACTGGCCTTACCTGTTTTAAACTTTGCAGCGATTTGGCATTGGTGAGCGTTTTGGACGATGAGGTCAGAGTATCAATAGTGCTCCCCGTGTGGCGTTTAGAGTTAACGGACTCCGGTCCAGCGGCTTTTCCATACACCGGGGTACCTGTCAAGGTTGGCCGCTCTCTCCCCCTGCCTCTTTTTGCATTTTACATGGAGCCTTTAGCGCAGAGACTACAGGACTACCCGACGACGTTGAGCATTCTGTGCTGATAACCATTGGATCAGTTTGTCATGACGATGTCATTTTCACGGTAACGCAACCCATGAACTCTCTGCCAGCTATTATTACGGAACTGCAAACCTTAGGTGCGATCTCAGGCTTTCGAGTGAACATGCAAAAATCCCAAATTTGAAACCTCAGTGTCCCATGAAACTGAACGCTCTCTGAAGATGCAGTTTGATTTCCAATGGGTTACCGAAGGCCTTCCATATTTCGGCCGAGCCTTGGCTCGTAGTCTCTCCAAGACTGCGGTGGCAAACTATGCATCGCTGATCGTCCAAACCCATAAGGATGTGTCAAACTGACAACGGTTACTACTTTCGTGACTTGGCTGAATCGCAGCTGTGAAAATGACAATCCTTCCCCGGGCTCTCTATATATTTCAGACACTCCCTCTGACCCCACCACCTGGTGCGATCCGCACACTTCAGCGAGACATTGAAAACTTTATCTGGGGAGCTAAAAAACCTAGACTTCAGAGACAAATCCTGCATCGCACAAAGCAGGAGGGTGGCCTGGCAGTGCCCATACTGTTGAGATCCTACCAAGCAGCCCAACTCCGTTATCTCGTTGAGTGCAACCGCCCTCTCACTGAGAAACACTGGGTATTCATGGATCAGGCTGTAGCGGGCTCGCATATATGGAGGGCGGCATGACTACCGCTTCGTCACAGGGCTGGGGGTCTTTACTCCTCTCCCATGACATGTCAGACTCATGAGGTATGGGATACGGAGGCGGTTACTGCGGGCTTGACTACGTTTCCATCGCCCATGACTCCCCAAATTGCTAACCCGGACTTCCTGCCTGGTGTGACACAAAGCAGCTTCCGACGTTGGACAGAAGGAGGCTGTAAACGTATGGGTTGTCTCTTTGATCTGGATGGACTGATTACGTTTGACCAACACAGGACTGACTATTTCTCTTCTGGAGGCAGACCGGTTCTCATATGCACAATTGCGTAACTGGGTATTGAGGCCTGAGGTACACACTGGTGCAAGCCGACCGATGACCCGTTTGAAAAACGGCTGTTCCTCTAGACTGAGAAGAGGCTGGTCTCGGAGACTTAAGCTTACTTGACTAAGGCGGGAATACATCGCAAAACCCTTGGCCAGAAGTGATGTGAGGCTGAAATAAGTAGATCCTTTACGGATAAAGAAAGGGAAGACGTTTTTTATAGAATCCATCACACTGCACACACAATGGTACTGACTGAAAAAAGCATATTAGGTAATCTCTTATTGGTAGTATACGCCAGACCACATCCGAAAATGGAATGAGAAGTGCTCATGGGACTGCTGGCGAGGATGTGGAAACCCTGAGACCTTGCACTTTCCAAAGCGAACTGGATACTGGGATCAGATCCTAGATGACATTGATACCGCCTTTAACACCACCATCCCCCGATTCCCAGCCTTTACAGTCTTAGGGCTTCCAAATGCACTGACATTCCCACTGCGCTCGATTTGAGTGAGTCAGATAGCCCTTGCACTGAACGCAGCTCACTGGGTTATACTATCATCCTGGGGCCCAGACAAATCGCCTGACCACAGATCGTGGTTGTACCAGTTATGGCTCCTTCTAGGCATGGAACCACTATCCATGGCTGTTGCAACCGAAAGCTCCTCCTTTGCGGAGCTATGGGCACCATTTATCTCAATTCTCTCTAAAGAATTCAGAGAGCTTTCCTGCCCATCATATCTTCGTATCCTGAGACTGATCCTGGAACCCCCATGCTCTGAGGAATAAGAGTCGCTATTGGTAGACTAGGTGGAGGGGCTTGGAAGGAGGGGCGAACAGGGTGCGCACACATCTCCTGGTATGGCGTTCGCTTGGAAGGGAAGTGGGAGAGAGCGGTGAAGGGATGGGTTTATTTTTTTTCTTTCTTTAAATCTGTTGTTACTTGTTGTCCTTCTTTAGTAGAAAATCAGTTCTTCTTATGTAACATCTCTAATCGCAAACAGCATTTTACTTTGTAGAATAAATGCGTCCGGCCCGTTTTGGTTGTAGGCGGCTTGCTGTTTTAACAATGTTCTTGACATATATATCATAGTTATACGCATCTGGCCCTTTCGGGGTTGTAGGCAGCATGCTGTGTACAACAATTATGGACTTTGATGATAAATGGAATTGATCTGATGGAGCAGGGTTTTGAGAAAATAAAACCTGCTGGGATTGAACCCTCAATAACATTAATTAACCGTGTGCTGTGAAAAATATTATTAAAGAACGCTAAAATAAGGGGAAATGCTTTTGCGCATGCGTAAACTAATGCGGGAACTAATGCATGGAACTAGGCTGCAAATTTGCTTTGATAAAGACTAATGCTGCTTTTGTGCACGTTAATAATATTTCGCTAGGAATAACCTGGTTTGTGCATGGGTTAGTGCAATGCTGGGATGGTGTGTAAAATGAAATTATATTTCATGAAAATAATACATTTTTGTGTTTGTTTTCTGTAGAAAAAGCAAGCATGGGCCTACATTTCTGCATGTCAGTTTGAGGGTTAATATTGGACTGCAAATTAAAATGTCCAAAAGAAAGGTTCGAATGAGAAGAGGGAGAACGCAAAAGTTGCACATGACCTTCATGGTGTACTGAATGTCAGCCAAGCTGCGGAAAAGAAAGCTAAGATTACAAATGGAAGTAAACAGTAACTGCAGGAAATATTTACTGTGTTCAAAGTTGTTTCCTGGGATGAATCTGTCGTAATGCTTAATGTTTAAAACAAAGATGTTTAATAAAATGGTCATGATGAGTGGTGTGACCGTACACCCCCATCCTTAGCCAAGGGGAGATGGATTTCGTTCTCATATTGAAACATATGTGGGTTGGACATTTCGGTTTTAGGGTATAATTGAAAGTCCCCGGTGGGTGTGGTTTAGGAGGTGGTTCTGCTGGTGTTAGCTAGCGGGAGATCGTCGCTGTCGTCGGTTTGCTGTTTCCAGATAGAGGCCTACCTGTTTTCCTGATTCCTGACTTAATCTTTGTCACTCGACTCTACTTGAGTGGCCTTGCTGCCCTGACTGGCCAGAGGGGTAGATTTCCCGGATTCTTATTTGGGTTAGTATAGATAATCTCTTGAATTTGCATATTCATTTGCAAATGTATTTTATCTCAAACTTTTCTCTCTTCGCCTTGCCACTCCTTCAATGCATTGTTTATTTGATATGAGTTTGAATTTATACATTGCCAATGTTCTCTCTCTGTGATAATCTATGATTTGTATTTGTGTAACTGTACTTGATGAGCATTTATTCTCACATTATTTTACGATAAATAACATAAACTACACTCTGAGTCTGTTATTATTTAGTAGTATAGATTAGTACATAATTATTGCTATCAACTTCTCAACTCTATAAAAATTCATTGCCACAAATATATACATGTTGTAAGGAGTAATGCAGGTTCTATTATGTATTTGGTAAGTTGGGTATAAACTTGCATCACACTGAACCCCAGCGTGAAGGGATTAGTTGGGTAGTGTAAATGGGCCTTTGATTGTGAAAAATTATCAATCCCTGGATCAATTTTGGTAGCAGAGGATGGTTAATTAGTTTGGCAATAATTGATTATTGATTTATTGATTAACATGAAAAGTTAGTGTCTTTGTTTTATGTTGTTTGGAAGTACGGGTACGGAGTTACCTAAAATCCTAGGATGATGTTATTTTAGCCTAAGTGGCAGAGGAATAGTGTGGAAAGGTATCACACTGCAGAAGTACTTTGTCTGTTGTTGTAATATCGAACCGCGAAAGGTTGTCTGTTATTTTAGGGACATATTCGATTGAAAGAAGATCGCATGAAATAGTGAAAGGTCTGCTTCCGAAACTCTGGCCTTACATCCCCAAAGGAGTACCAAGACCTCTTCCTGAAAGGAAAGTCCTCTTCCGAAACTTTGGCTAGTATCCCCAGAGGAGTACCAAGACCTCCTTTAACTTGATTGAGAGTAGAGTAGCGCTGGTCGTTATTTTACTGGAAGTAAAAGAAAACTATTTGAATAAATGAAACTATCTTTTTTATTAGTGGAACAGAGAAAGTAGCATTGTTTTGTGTTTTTAACAAGAAATAGTTGAGAAAACATAGAAAATACATTGCCATATTATTTTGTAAAGGGAGGGTCAGTAGCAGGAGTAATACGGACGTCACAAAAAGCTGCGCTGGCTTTGGTCAGGCAGCGGGAGTGTAGTAAGCCGTGATTGGTTGGTTGCTATGAGTCTCGCTGGTATTGATTGAGAATTAGCGAATAGTTAAAAGATTTACGGAAGTTTTCTCTTGTTTGGTTTATTTAGCGAGAAAGTGTTTAAAAAAATGAAAATGATAAAAAGAATAAAGGATTTATTTAAAAAAGACAAGCCGATAGTTACTAGAGAGGGACTTCCTATACCTCCTCCGAGAACACCTGCTTCTTTTATGATGTTGGAACGTGGGTATCATACGTGTGCATGGTTAGAGAACTGGAAGAGATATACGGAAGATGATAGTTTTAGCTTTTCCAGAGCATGGTACATTTGATGTAAGGATTTTGGAGAACTTGAGAGGACGAATTAATTCATTAAAGCCAAGTCCTAGACCTACGCAGTATGAAGCGCTTGAGGAATGGGAACATGAGGCTTATAAAAGGGAGAGACAGAGGAATGGAATTAAATACAGGAATATAATAACGAGGTTTTTTGAGGCTAGATGGGATGATCAAAAGAAAAGATGGAGGAGAGATGTAATTGCAGATGGATTATATCCAGTAATAGTTGCTGAGGATCAGACTGGAGGTAAAAGTAAAGAGAAAAAGAATAATTTAGAGACTTCGGAACTAGATAATGATTCGGATGAGATTGATGATGAGTTGTTAGATGAAATACTATTAAAGAGACCTCCACCATATCAGGAAAGTTCAGGGGAAACAATTCCAAATGCACCACTAATTGAAATACAAGTTCCTCAGGTTACACAAGTTCTGGTAGCTTCACAAGTTTCATCAGGTACTAGAGTGTTGCAGGAGAATGAGATTGACATGTTGAATAAGGCAAGAGAAGAGTTAACTCAGAGAATTAGTCAGATGAGTCTGAATGCAGAAGCATTATCGGTACCAGTAACGATTGGTTCTATAGTTCCATTGTATGGTGCGAGTCAGAATATATCGAGAGTACATGCACTGACAATTCCTGTGACTAATGCCAGGAATGTTAGTGGAGCAGAACAATTTGAGATGAATACTTCATTGATTGATCTTCCCGTGAGTGAAAATGTAACTGAAACACCAAAGAGAAGTGTACAGATGGATCCTAGAAAAATAGTGCAGAATGTCAGTGGAACAACGCCAGTATCAGGGAGTTCGGTGGGTCCATCGCCAGAGGAGTTAAATGACTGGATAAGAGGAATGGAAAAGAACAAGTCACAATCGAGTATAGATGTAGCTAGATTGAGAGTGGATCTGGAAGAAATGATTATTGGTACAATAAGTCCAGAAAGATTGAGTAAGTACCGAGATGAAGAATTATTATTTTTGTGCAAGAATATTACATGGAAAGCAAGGAATGTACATGAGAGGTTGGCAGAAGCTGCACAAGAATATGGAGTAGACATAGTAAAGTCTAAAGTTTTGCAAAAACATATAGATTGGATTTTACTAATAAAGATTTGGAGAGTTTGAATACATCTGGCAAACGATTGCAAATAAAAGAATTAATGAATAATTTGAAGAAATGGGGTGATTTAGAACGGTGGAATGGTAGATGGGCGAAAAAGAAGGAAGAAATACTTGCAAGTAAAAATGCGTCTTTATTTCCATTAAGAGAAACAGGACAGGCTGAAATGGTATGTCCAATGAGAGAAGTTCCAGGTGGTGGATATGTTCACGTTCCCTGGTCAAGACAGGATATATTATCCTTTAGAAATGATTTTCCTAGGTTGAGAGAGAAACCTGTTGAGTGGTACAAACGGGTAGAGAGGTTTGTAAAAGTTTCAAAAGTTTTGTTAAAAGATTTAGATGGTTTGTTTGAGATTGTAGTTCCAGCTGACTTATGGACTGAGTGTAAAACTACTGTTGACTGGCCAAAAGAAGAATATCCTAGAGATGTGAAAACAGGAGCACCTTCAGAAGAAGTGATGAAAAAATATAATCAAGTAATTACTTTCCTAAAAAGTAAAATTTCTCCAAAAGAAACGGATTGGGTTAAAATTGACAGGACAACCCAGGAACCCAAAGAATCGGTACATGCTTATTATGAAAGGTTGTTACAGGTGTTCAAACAGTAAAGTGGTTTTGAAAGTATAGATGATAAAGATACGGGACATTTTGTATATAAGTTTGTTTTTGGATTAAAACCCGAAATTAGTAACATGATTCAGCAACATTTGATTTCTTGGCAGAGTAAAACAGTCGATGAGATTCTGAGATATGCTAAATATTGTAGTGATGATATTGAGTCAAGGCATAAAAAGCTGAAGGAGAAAATAGTCTGGGCACAGGTGAAAGTGGCAGAACAGAAAGATGGAAACAATGGTTCTGAAATAGATTTTCAGATGAAAGGACAAAATCAAAATGGTCAGGTACCACATGGAGGTAGAGGTAAGATGAGTAGGGAAGAACTGAAAAAGAAACTTCCTTGTCATGCATGCGGAAAGTTTGGACATTGAAGGAATGAGTGTAGATTTTTACTGAAAAAATAATGGAATGAATCAAAATTTCAATCCGCAGATGCAGAATGAAGTGGTTGTGAATCAACAACAGCAGCAGGTAGTTACACCACAGACACATCAGGTACAGGTGCCTCAAGCTCCTATGCCAAATAATGTGAATGCTCAAGTACAGAGATACAGTGCGAATTCTGGATTTCACGAAGGTGAACAAGTTGGTAAGAATCAAAATGTACAAGTGGTTTCACAGTATTTATTGCAATGTGCAGAGCGTGACTCAGACTCATCTCGATGACGGTGCCTGACGGGGAGGAAGAGTGCGTGCTTGGCGCATCTCTAGAGGTAGATCAATCAGGTCCTTTTGTTGATGGAAAAGTGGAAGGTAATCATGTTACAAGTCCAGTGAACCTTTTAGAGAGGTACTTGTTATGTAAAATGAACTGTACCATCTATTGTACGCCAGATGGTATTGCTTTTCAAACACCAGATGAGGATGTTGCTTTTAAAATGATGTTAGCGAAGCAAGGGACAAAGTGAATGATTTGTATTCATTGCTTACAGAAGAAGATTTACCTGCAGAATTGAGAAATGCAGTGAGACCTGATGTATGGGATTTTACAGGAAAAGACATTGGTTTGATGAAGGGTGTGGATCCTATTCAGGTTACAGTCAAACCAGGTGCAATATATCCAAACACACCTCCGTACAAGATGAGTCCTGAAATAACAGCAGGAGTAATTCCTGTAATTGATCAAATGATTGAGCAAGGTATTCTAAAATAAATACGAAGTAGTCCTTGTAACTCAACTATTATGGGGATTAAGAAACCAAGTGGAAAATATAGAATAGTTAAGGATTTGAGAAAAATTAATAAGATCGTAGTACCTTGCTGTCCAGTAGTGCCAAATCCAGCAGTGATTCTTTATCAAATTCCTTGTGATGCAGAATGGTACACAGTAATTGATCTGTGTCAAGCATTTTTCTCAATACCTTTGCATCCGGATAGCCAATATCTTTTTGCTTTCTGGTTCGGAAACTATGTTGTGGCATGGTGCCGAGTTCCTCAAGGGTATACGGAGTCCTTTGATTTTTAATCAGATTTTGAAAAAATGTTTGGAGTCATTGATCATGCCAGAAAATTCAGTGTTAGTGCAGTACATTGATGACCTACTGGTGGCATCAAAAACACGAGAAGCCTGCGTGACAGATACAATTGCCTTACTGAATCATTTAGCAGAAGGTGGGCATAAAGTGTCACCAGCAAAATTACGGTTTTGTCAAAAAGAGGTTCAATATTTGGGACATAAAATTGAGAAAATGTTAGAAAAGTAACACAAGACCGAATTAATGTGTTTTTGCAAATAGGTCCTCCTAAGACTCAAAAAGAAGTTCAAATGTTTTTGGGAATGGTTGGATACTGTAGACAATGGATTAGTGGGTCTTCACTGATTGCAAAACCTTTACAGAGGTTGACTCATAAAGATGTGGTTGATCCGATTGATTTGGATGAAGAGTGTATGAAAGCTTTTATTGAATTGCGAGATAGTCTTTGTCGAGCACCTGCATTGGGAATGCCAGATTATACAAAAGATTTTGCATTATTCTGTTGTGAGAGAGATGGGTGTGCACTTTCAGTCCTAACACAAAAACATGGAATGGCCCGTCGTCCAGTGGCATATTTTTCTGCTACTTTGGATTCAGTGGCTGCAGCATTACCAGGCTGTTTAAAAGCAGTGGCTGCTACTTGTGTGAGTCTAGAGCAGAGCGAAACAATGGTGATGGGACATCTTGTGAAAGTATATGTGCCACTTTCTGTTGAGATCCAATTAACAAGGACTCAGACTCAGCATATGACCTATAGTCTGCTGACTAGGTATGAAAGAGTGATTTTTGGGTGCTGAAAATGTGACCGTGACAAGATGTACAATATTGAACCCAGCAACTTTATTGCCGAGTGTAATTTGTGAAGAAGTGAAAGATGAAGCAGATCAGAATTGTTTGGATGTGACAGAATTGTGCACGAAACCAAGACCTGACATAAGATACACCACTAGAAGAGTCAGATAGTATGATGTTCGTGGATGGATCTTGTTTGAGAGATGAAAAGGGTGCATTGAGTGCTGCCTATGCAGTATGTATAGTGTCTATGGTTCTTGAAGCATCCTGTCTAAAGGGGATACATTCTGCTCAAATTTCTGAGCTGATTGCTTTGACTAGAGCATGTATAATTGGCAAAAATCTGAGAGTAACCATATTCACTGATAGTCAATATGGTTTTGGGGTGGTGCATGATTTTGGTCAGTTGTGGATGCAAAGAGGATTTCTGACTTCCTCAGGATCCCCGATCCGGAACAGCAAATATGTGAAGGATCTATTTAATGCATTACAAATGCCCAAAAAGATTGCTGTGGTAAAATGTTCAGCACACAAGTCAGGAAATGACTGTGACAAATAGAAACCGATACGCAGACCAAGTGGCTCGTTTCTGTGCACAAAATTCAATTTCAGTCAACAGAGGGATGGAGAAAAAACATACAATTTGCCACTTGATGTTTTCTTCTTTGGAAACATGGGAAGAAATTAGGCGGCTTCAGGAAGAAGCAAATGAGGAAGAAAAAGAAATTTGGACAAAATCAGGTTGTATAAAGAGAGCAGAAGATGAAGTGTGGGTGTATGTTGATGGAAGACCAGTAATGCCAGATAGTTTACTGTCTCAGATGGCAAGGATATACCATGGAATTGTACATGTTGGAAGAGATGTTATGATCAGGCTCTTCAAGCAGTCATGGTACAACCCGAAGTTTAAGGTCATTGCAGAGAGTCTGCCAGAGGTGTACAGTGTGCCAGCAGCAAAATCCAGGTAGAAAGACAGTTGTTAGTTGGGGCCAAATTGGAAAAGCAGCAGGACCATTTACCAGATTACAGTTAGATTTTATCGAACTTCTCCCTTGTATTGGACTGAAATATGTGTTGGTGGTTGTTTGTTTTCTCGCTGGGTAGAAGCTTATCCAACAAGAAGAAATGACAGTCTAACTGTTGCTAAATTGCTTTTAAGAGAGAATTCCAAGATTTGGATTTCCAGTCTCTTTAGAAACAGATAGAGGAACTAATTTTAATAATGAAATACATCGGATGATTTGCGCAGCATTACAAATTGAGCAAAAGCTGCATTGTGCCTATCGACCAGAAGCATCTGGAGTGGTCGAACAAATTATTGACACTATTAAATCCAGACTATCAAAAGTATATGCGTCTATAACACTGAAATGGCCAGACGCTTTACCCCTGGTATTAATGAGTTTTAGAAGCATTCCTGATAAAAAAGACTGGATTAAGTCCTGACGAAATTTTGATGGGGAGAGCCATGAGACAAGCAATTGTACCAGCAAACAAACTGATGAATATTACTGATGATCTAGTGCTTGATTATTGCAAAGGATTGGCTGATCTGGTGCGTTCTGTGTCTCCTCAGGTTGGGGAAATTGCAACCACAACACAGCCGGATCAAGCACATGAATTGAGTCCAGGAGAGTGGGTTCTAGTCAAGAAACACGTGAGGAAGTCGTGTTTAGAACCCAGGTGGAATGGACCATATCGGATCATATTGGTAACAACAACAGCAGTAAAGTGTGGTGGCTTGCCAAACTGGATTCATGCAAGTCATACAAGAAGAGTCCCAAGTCCACTTGAAAAACTAGAAGAACAGCAACTGGTAAAGAAAAGAACCAGAAGCTGAAGAACATGAAGCTATAGAATCTAGTGTTACAGATTCTGAAAAGGCTGAACAAGAGGAAGAACCAAGTACAAGTCGAATAAAGTTGGCACCAGCTACTGGGTCTCAAGAGACTGCTGTTGAGAAAGAGAAAGTGACTGATGAAAATCAAGAACAAGTACAACAAAGAAAAGAACTGAATAAAAGAACTTGTGAACTTGATAATGAAGGTGAAGAAGCAGTTCAAGTTAAGAAGGCAAGAAAAGGTGATGTGTGGCCAAAAGGAGTGAAAAGACTGAAATACACTCTGGAAAAGAAAAGGCCAGATCAAATAAATGAAATATCAAGTCAAACTGGACAAAGTGATTCAGAAGGAGAATTGGTACGAAAAACAAGAAGAAGAAGAAGAATTCCGAGTAAGAAATGCACAGCTCCAGAATGGACATATGTGGTATTGGAAGAGTTTGAGAACACAAATCCAGAAGAAGCTGGTACTGATCAAAGTGATCAAAGCAAACTGAAACCACCTTAAAAGAGAACTGTGAAAATAAAGGTGCAACAATTTCAATGGAGTATTCTGAAAATTCCAAAAGATTTGAAGAAGATATAAACATTTTAAAAAAATAAAAAGAGGGGGTAAAGAAGAGAGGCATAAAGTGTAAGGATACACTACTCTAGATGGTTTTGGGATAGGTTTTTTCATTTTTTTTTTATATAGTGTCTAAAATGGCAAAGGTAACAGAGACTGGATCTCAAAATCATAGTTTTAAACGTAGATGTATTAATGCTTGCTTATGTAGTGTTTTACTATTAACGTTGATGTGGTTAACACTGATTGTTATTGTCCCTGTTCTAATGGTGACTAATCACAAAAATAATACTAATGATGTGAGAAGTGAGAGAATTGATTCTAATACTAAAGAACATCCAAATACTAATATAGAAAAGATAGAAGATGATGGTGTTTATCATCATGATAAATCAATTAATGATTTTTCGTTAAATGTTTTTACTAAATTGTATGAATGTTAACGCAATGAATGCGAGAGATTGTGTGTATGCAATTAACGTCGTCTGTCTCAGAGGGGGTGGCTTATCACCTAACCTTAACCTATGGTGTGTCTTGTAGTGTCTTAACTAGTTTGTTTTATGAGAGGGAAGGATTAGAATATTATTACTCTAATTTTGATTTAATATTTTCTGAAATTCCAATTAGAAGAGATTTAAAAATTGTTTATGGTCCTGTTTATGCAGCTTACATGGGAGATTTTTTCATTAGTAACAAACCGATAGATACAATAGATGCACATAGAAATAACTTAACTTGTAAACTACGACATGAAGAAATAGAATTTATGAATATGGTAGAAAGAAGACGAGATTTCAGAAAGAAAGCTGCTGAGCAAAAGTCTCATGTACCTCCACGGGCTTTCAGAGAATGTGATTATAAAAAGGGTGAGACTTGCGCTGCCATGACTCTAGATTTTCAACATAGAAGAAAGCTTTGTGTGTTTAGAGAAAAGACTAAACATAATAGTTATTTCATTGGTTCTAGTTAATGTGAGCATACTTTCTAGATAAAAAGAAATTTGGGTCTGAAGGGAGGAACTGATCCTGTTTTTCTGGGAATTTATTATGTCTGTGGTAAGAATGCTTATTATAGGTTACCTACAGGTTGGTATGGATGTTGTTACTTAGGCATAGTACTTCCAAAGGTATACCACGTACATAAGAATAATAGAGTTCATGAAATAAAACAAGGACTAACACGTAATAAGAGAAGAGCGAGTTATTCTGAAATAATTGGGGATATTTTTGGAGCACTGATACCTTCAGTTGGAGTTATTCTGAATTCACATAGAATTAGAAAATTGTCCACAGTGGTTGATCGTTTATCAACAGATACTGCTGGTGGGTTTTTGATGATTGATACTGAAATGGTTGCAATTAGATCAATGGTTTTGCAAAATCGACTTGCCCTTGATATATTATTGGCAAAAGAGGGTGGAGTCTGTATCATGTTGTGAAAATACAACAATGCTGTACTTATATCCCTGACAAAAGTAAAAATCTTGAGGGGTATATTCAAAATATTACAGAACTTCATGAAGATTTGACTGAACTAAAGGTTGACGGTGCATGGGAGAAACTTGGTAAGAGTTTTTCCTCAGTGGGAAATTGGTTTTCTACCTTGGAGTGGCTTGTTAGGTAAAATATTAATACCTATTACTTCAGTAGTTGCAGTGATATTAATGATTATTATTTTACAAATGTTGCAAATGCAAGTGTAGAAAGAAAGACATCAGATCTTAAGCGTAGAGCTAGAAAGAGAAGAGATAGAATTAGAGGATATGAGAGGAAATTATTATGAGATCATGAAAGACTTGGATGGAAGAATGATAAAACGAGAAAGAAGTACAGTATTTTAAATAAGTGGCAACTTGTATGTGATGGGTATTTTGATGATGGCTCAAAAACGCCATCAAAGGAGGGATTGATGGAGCATGGTTTTGAGAAAATAAAACCTGCTCGGATTGAACCCTCAGTAACCTTAATTAACAGTGTGCTGTGAAAAATATTATTAAAGAATGCTAAAATAAGGGGAAATGCTTTTGCGCATGCGTAAACTAATGCGTGTACTAATGCATGGAACTAGGCCGCAAATTTGCTTTGATAAGACTAATGCTGCTTTTGTGCACGTTAATAATATTTCGCTAGGAATAACATGGGTTGTGCATGGGTTAGTGCAATGCTGGGATGGTGTGTAAAATGAAATTATATTTCATGAAAATAATAAATGTTTGTGTTTGTTTTCTGTAGAAAAAGCAAGCATGGGCCTACATTTCTGCATGTCAGTTTGAGGGTTAATATTTGACTGAAAATTAAAATGTCCAAAAGAAAGATTCGAATGAGAAGAGGGAGATTGCAAAAGTTGCACATGACCTTCATGGTGTACTGAATGTCTGCCAAGCTGCGGAAAAGAAAAATAAGATTACAAATGGAAGTAAACAGTTTCCTTCACGAGATGGCAGAGGCGAACAATAGAGGCGTAGAGATTTGCAACATGCAAGGAACTGCAGGAAATATTTACTACGATTGTGTTCAAAGTTGTTTCCTGGGATGAATCTGTCGCAATGCTTAATGTTTAAAACAAAGATGTTTAATAAAATGGTCATGATGAGAGTGGTGTGACAGTACACCCCCATCCTTAGCCAATGGGAGATGGATTTTGTTCTCATATTGAAACATATATGGGTTGGACATTTAGGTTTTAGGGTATAATTGAAAGTCCCCGGTGGGTGTGGTTCTGCTGGTGTTAGCTAGTGGGAGCTCGTCGCTGTCGTCGGTTTGCTGTTTCCAGATAGAGGCCTACCTGTTTTCCTGATTCCTGACTTAATCTTTGTCACTCGACTCTACTTGAGTGGCCTTGCTGCCCTGACTGGCCAGAGGGGTAGATTTCCCTGATTCTTATTTGGGTTAGTATAGATAATCTCTTGAATTTGCATATTCTTTTGCAAATGTATTTTATCTCTGAAACGTTTCTCTCTTCGCCTATCCACTCCTTCAATGCATTGTTTATTTGATATGAGTTCGAATTTATACATTGCCAATGTTCTCTCTCTGTGATAATCTATGATTTGTATTTGTGTAACTGTACTTGATGAGCATTTATTCTCACATTATTTTACGATAAATAACATAAACCACACACAGTCTGCTATTATTTAGTAGTATAGATTAGTACATAATTATTGCTATCAACTTCTCAACTCTATAAAAATTAATCGCCACAAATATATACATGTTGTAAGGAGAAATGCAGGTTCTATTATGTATTTGGTAAGTTGGGTATAAACTTGCATCACACTGAACCCCAGCGTGAAGGGATTAGTTGGGTAGTGTAAATGGGACTTTGATTGTGAAAAATTATCAATCCCTGATCGCTGGATCAGATCCTAAAATAAAATTTGGTCATATCGTGTTGCCTTTTAGGCTCTGTTGTGTTAGAAGGAATATCATTGCATGATCGTGTGAGTGAGACCGAAACCCAGAAGGTACGCAGGGTTAGAACTGGAAGAGTAGGATCTTAAGAGCCTTGCTAAATGGGGGCAGCTCGGGAGATGAGTCTCAAATGAAGTGGTTGAATAGTCTGGTGCATGGCTTGAAGATGAATTCGATGTGAGGTGATCAGGACAATGATTAGCTGATCTTAATGCCCGCATATGCGGATATCAAAACATTCTGTTTCTTAGGGAGACTGGGCGGGGTTCATGGAAGGTCTGATGAGCATGACAGAGCAGCTTAAAAGTTGCTCACTTACGGCAGTCAAAGTAGTGATTTCAATGCTGTGACTGAATGTGATCTGTTAGGTAGGTTGAAGTTCAGCCTCGCTGCTCCATTCTGGGTGACTTGTAGACATGAATTAAAAATGCTCCCTACCTACTTACAAAGTGTTACTATAGTCCAGGTGACCGATAGTGAGTGCCTCGACAATGGCACAACGACAATGCATTGGCAGACAGCTGAAAATCCTGTATAAAAGACTAAGGGTAGAATCGCATTTTCCACATACCACTGCATCCTGGTCTTTCATAAACAATTTGTTGTCTATGGTAATGCCTAGGCTCCTTGCAGAGCTCTTAGGAGTTGGAGCAGGACCAAGAAAAGGGGGCCACCATGAGATGGACTAAATGGAAGCTGCTGTCCCAAATAGTCCCCTCAGTCTCATCTCCATTCAGCGTCCGGCAATGATTCTGCATCCATATTGACACCTTTGTAAACCATTCCACAAGAGCATGTCTCATTGCTTCGACATTTCTGCAGTTGACACAATTAACTGTATGTCATCTGTGTATGAGAAAATGTCAATCTATGGCTCAAACTATAGCTTCCAGTGGTGCCCTGTATATATTAAACTATGCTATTCTTAAAGATGACCTCTGTGGAACACCACAGGTAGCAGGAGCGGAATTTGATCTGAACAGGGGAGGTGAATCGATTGCATGTGCTCTGCCGAAAAAGATTGAAACCATTGAGAGCTTTTATCGCAGAGCCCAATCTTGTGCACATGTTCTAATAGTGTGTAATGTGACATTGTCTCAAAGGCTATTGATAAGTCTAGTAGAATGATGGCCGCAGATTTACCCTCATCCAGTAAATCCTAATATTGGCTGTTACTGTCAAAAGAGTAGTTTCAGTACTATAGTTTGCTCTAAACCCTGCTTGAGTGGCATTCTGCAAATTACTCTCCTCCGAATACTGTGTGAGCTTGGAGGTGTATAAGTTATCCAAAAACATTGGCCAGATAAGGCAATTAAGAACTGGGCCGATAGTTTGACATGTTCATTGATTGGACCGGGTGTGTTTTTTTTTTTTTTTTTTTTTAAATAATGGAAGTACCAGGACGTTCTTCAATGTATCCAGAAATGTAGCTGTTTCCAGGAATATCTTAAACAAACCAGTGGTCTCAGCCCTCATCTGTTTACCCACCCATTTCTAACATGCCACCAGGAATGTAGGTAATGTGTAAGCTTTCAGTGTAACTGTCATGCATGTGTCAGCAAGCAGGAGTATGCCTAGTTTGACAGAAACTCATCATAGGTGGTACTTGCATGCAAAGGTAGAAGATCTAGGCTGAGTGCAGAGCACACAACCTGAAGAAGTTTTTGAAGGGTATATTTTGCAGGTTGGCTGTTTGGTATTCTTTCATGCATCTTCCATGCCATTGAGGATATTTGCCGCAACTCACTTCTACTTTTCTATCTCCTACTTTTTTTCATTCTCTGAATTAAATCTGGTTTCACACGCCTAACACTTCCTTTCCTTTTGCAAGCAAATGCAACATCTACTCCAACTTTATTCCTTCGTTTTGGATTCCTCTGATTTACCCTATTCATTGTCCGTATTTTACTGTACTTAGCAATATTTGATAGATTCCATTATTTTCCTCATCTTCAGGAAACCCTCTCTCCGTCCTTCCATTCCTGCAAACTCCCGGGCAATCCTCTTTCTTCGCTTCCTCCTAAGCTTCTTGTATGCGTTGAATACAATCCGCTCCCCAATGGTACAGTCTTCTCCTGCGCAGTCTGCTTTTTGCTCACAATAATTAGTAAAACTGACCTTTTTTCTGTCACTGTCTCTTCCTTCTGGTCTTCATTCTAAAGCCTCTTCTATTCGGATGCGTTTCGACCTCTATGCTGCTTTTGATAAAGTTGACCACTGTATTCTACTTTTAGCTGTCTTTTATCTCCCATCATGAGATCAAATAGCACATACTTGTTTTCAACGTCTGGTCTCAACACCTCTTCTCTCTCTCTTCAGTTTCTGTTCCACCCCCCGAAAAAGTTCTGTTCTCTGATTCTTTTTCCATGCACACAAATCGTTTGGTCTTGGTGTCGTTTAACTTATCTTTTTTCTTTTTGTTGTAAATGATTAACAGTTTGTTAATGGTCTTATGACCTCTTCCTGCTAATCTGTTATCCAATCATGGATGCATGAGAACTTCCATGCTTGCTTTCCCCATATCATATTCTAGATCCCCGTTCTCTTGCTCTCTAGTGCTCTGCCTGTAACTTATGAGATCTTGGTCTTCTCACTCTCCTTGTCCCGCATTTAAGTTGCTCAAGTCGTTTGTTATCAATTATTCAGTAGTGACAAAATCTGCCACTTCCTCACTTTTGCGGTTACTCTGTCCCCTTCTCACTTATATACTCATCCTTCTTGATCTTCCAGCCTGTGCTTAATCTTTATTTTGTATTTTTTTTTTTAACAAAAATATTTCAGCAATTTGACTGACTTTTAAGCTCAATCCTGCTGCTCTCACATTTCCCTCACATGTATCCCTTTGTTGGCTTCCCTTGCCTTGTAACCTTATGTACGTTAAGGTTATCATCTGTTCTCTATGTATAGTATTTGAGTTTGGTCTTGGGTTAACTCTCCATATAACCAGCCCTCCCTGGCCCTAAACCCTGGAATTTCCTCCATTTTCACAACAGATCCACTGTTTTATTTCTGTACTGTTATTGGGGACTAGGAGATTATTGCTCATATTTCCCGTCAATTATGCTATCTTTATTTGATCTTCATACATTTGTTAAATTGTACTTTTTGATTAGGTGTCTTAAAATTTCAATAAAAAAAAAAAAGTAGCATTGGGAAACCAAATAGGATTTGGCTATTTTAGGGGGTTTTATTTTAATGGCTGTATGTGGTGCTCCATATGTTGTAGTAATTAATGGTGGTCCTGAGTAGAAATGGGTTTGGTGCAGTGTAAATTACCCTGCTAGCTGTCCTGATATAGTTACAATTATCATGTTTTTCTCTTCTAGGTAGCTTTTTTTTTTAGGTTACATTTGTTAATAATTTATGTATGAATGACCAGTATAGAATGCATTTTTGTTAGGGGTCACTTTTTGTTACAACATGATAATCCAGTCTGATCAAATATATTCACAGTATTAAATCGGAGCTTCATTCTCTGTTCTAAAATAATTATTGCTGAGTTGTGAACAAGGTTTCTGTTGTTGAAAGAGCACGGTTTCACATAATGGAAATAAGTAAAAGAGCATCAGGCTACTTTCTGCTAGTGGTTTATTCTAAAAGATTCAACAATGACAGATAATGTTATATATGTCTGTTATATATGTTATATATAATCTCCCCGTGCCTAACAAAAATAAATGTGTCCTCATGTAATGCAACTGGTGCTATGTAAAGCGCTCTGATACCCCACGGGGAGATTAAGTGATTTGCCCAGAATCACAGGATGCTCAGCGTCATTGCCGAGACTCGAACAGAGTTCCCCAGATTCGAGGTCGACCGCCCTAGTCTTGGTTCTCTTCCAAATGTCAATGTACGCCCTCACTAAAATAAAATCTGTTAGATAACTCCAGAACCTTTATATCTGAAACTCTTTTGAAAGAGATCTGGTAAAGTGGCCAATTTCATGGAAATCTCTTTGTGTCAAAAAGGTATTATCTTGCCAAGATACAAAAACTTTGAAAATTAAGTTAACATCCCACAAAGAATCATAACGTGCTTTGGGGGGTCTTTTAAGTCTAATGCCCTTCATCACTCGTTTAATTAGATAAGTTACTACCTATTGCTAGATTATTTACTAAAGCATGCGCAGATGAAATTGCGGATCTATAACAATTAATGGTCCTATAAGAGAGACCAGAGTTAAAAAGGGTCGCTAAGTAGTTGGCTATGTTTTGAACAGGGACCTCCACGGGATCCAAACTCCTCTCCAGACACCAACTGCACCATTTCTTCCATACACCCTTATATCTTTTCCTGGTTATTGGGGCCCAGGATTCATCCAGTAGGTTCTTAGCTTCTGATGAAATGTCTGAATATCGATTAGGTCACCTGAAATCCTCCAGACAAGAAGGGTCATTTTCCCCTCTAAAACCAGAGGGTGGTCATCTCCTTCTGGGTCCTGAAGGAGGCCCATGGATGCTGGAACTAGACGAGGAATATCTATAGCTAGTTCCATCACTCCCGGGAACCACACTTGGGATTTCCAGAAGGGAGTCACAAGGAGATACTGCTGGATTCTACTCACTTTCCACAGGACTCTCTGGATTAAGGATAAGGGGGGAAATGCATAGTCTATGTTCTTGCCCCAAAGTTGAAGGAAAGCATCTATTGCCGCAGCCCTTGGGTCTGGTTTCCAGCTGAAATAGGTTTGAACCTGAAAGTTTAATCTGCTCGCAAAGAGATCTATCTGGATTGGGCCCCAGAGGGCCTGAATCAGAGCGAAGACCTCTGGATGTAACTTCCAATCACTGGAATCCCTCAGGAATCTCGAGTTCCAGTCTGCTCTTACATTCTGAATTCCTGGAATAAATTCCTCTCTTAGGATAATCTTGTGTTCCCAACAAAAATACCATATTTGTCGAGCTTTGTCTGAGAGTACCTTGGATCTCGCACCTCCTAATCTTTTTATATAAGAAACAACTGTGAAATTGTCTAAGTGAATCAGAGTGTTTGAATTCTTTAAAAGGTCCTTGAAGCTCATAACTGAGTTCAGGGCCGGCATCATTTCCAAACAATTTATATGAAGAGACTGTTCTTCTAGGGACCATCTTCCCCCTGTCTCTACTTCTCCTAAGCGGGCTCCCCATCCCGTGTTGCTTGTATCCAACTCTACTATAAAGTCCGGTACGTTACCGAAAATGGCCCTGTCGTTCCATGCACCAAGGTTGTTTAGCCACCAAGTTCGATCCTCTTGTGCATCTGGTGAAAGGGGAATTGTGTCGCCGTACTATAGCCCTTTCCTTCGACCTAAAGTCTTTAGTCTCTGTAAACCCCTGTAGTGCAAGGGGCCGGGACATATGGCTTGGATGGAGGACGAGAGTAGTCCCAAGACTCTTGCTAGGTCTCTGAGAAGTATTGTGTCCTTAGATAAAACTGACTTCACGTCTTTTTTTATCTCTACAACTTTTTTGTGTGGCAAAATCAAGTGGGATAGGACCGAATCTACCTGAAAGCCAAGGAAATCTATCTTTTGAGTGGGAGTCAGAACCGACTTATCCGTATTTATAATGAAGCCCAGACTCTCCAGAAGATTCATAGTCCTAAGTAAATGATTTTGTACCTCTATTCTGTCCTGCAACATAATGAGTTTGTCATCTAGATATATGATTAATCTTACTACTCGCTCTCTGAGGTAAGTGACTACTGGACGAAGTGAAACACCACGGGCCAAGGACAGCCCGAAAGGAAGGCAAAGGAATTGGTAAAGTATGCCCCTCCACCTGAAACGGAGATATTTCTGGCTGTCCTTGTCCAAGGGAAACGTAAAGTAGCCCTCCTTGAGGTTTAGTTTTACTAACCAATCTCCTGACTGTAGGATATCTCTCAAAAGGTGAATACCCTTCATTTTGAAATGCCTGCAAGTTAAAAATCTGTTTAGGTATCTCAGATTTATGACTGGCCGCCACCCCTTGTCCTTTTTCTTTACCAGGAATATTGTACTTACGAAACCTTGTGTAGTGTCTTCGTGGCCTACTATTGTTAGAGCTCCCTTGCTTAACATCTGAGTTACCTCTATGTCTATAAGGGTCATCTTCTCTTTTTCTAAGAGTAGTTCTTTTGGTTCCCTGACTTGATGCAGTGTTTACCAAAAATCTATTTTGAAGCCAGTAACTGTTTCTAAGACCCAAGAGTCGTGAGTTATAATTTCCCAATTCTGGACAGAGTCTTAGTCTGCCCCCTAATTTTAACGTTGAAGAAGAGGTGCTCACCTTGATATCCTTGAGAGGAGGATCTTGCACTTCCTCCGCGGTTTCTTGGGGTTCTGCCCCTCTGAGGGTAAAAGTTTGAACTCTGGCGGTAGCCTCTCCCGTAGTACTGGGGGTTTCTGTATTCTTGTTGATAGAACTGGGACCTGAAGGATCCACAGCTGGCAGGTGGTCAGCAACTACTACGTTGCAACTACTATTCTGTTTTGTCTTTATTTTGTCTTTATTGTTGTTACAATTAATATTGTATGCAGTAGGATGGGATTTTAATATAAATCTTTAAGATGTATCTATTGTTTTCTTGTGTTCTGGAGTGTTACTTTCTGTCTTGAATTGATCGTTACCTGAAATGCATCTCATGCAAGTACTTCTCAGTGGGTTGTGGGGTGGTTGCAGTCCACCTGGCTTTTTGTCTCAGGGTGGCACACTGATAAAGTCCTTAGTGCAAGGGAATTCTAAAAGCCTAATTTCTAGAAAATATATCATAATTACGTTTAGTCTTTCCAATGCAGATTGTTCTCCTCTCTATGAATCTAAATAGAAATAAGCTGGCTGTCAGTGCCTCACAACTGCAATGCTGTCAAAGCTTGACCTGCCAACAACAGAAGCAAAGGGGAAATACAAGTTGCCTTTAGGTGCCTAATGCGAAACAAAAGAGCCACACACCGCTGCACCCAAGATATAAAAACGTAGCTTTGAGACTCCATGGTGAGCGGTTGGAAAATACCCTCATAAAATTCACACGCTACTCACTAATTTCAGGTACTTTCATTGATGTCATTATGGCAGTCGGCTTTAAATAGAGAAAAGCAAGAGCTAAAATGTGAGTTTTCTTAGCGTTTGGTATAGCAATAATGTCATGTGACCTAATGCAAGCATTGGAAATGGGACCCTTTTCACATGCTGCCTCTGTAAAAATTCCATTTAGGGTGCAGAGATCTCCACTTGGGCATGGTCCCTGTACCACTGCTCTTTCTGCACCATTTACAGCTCCCCCCCTCTTAGGTCCCCCCGTTGAGCAATTGGTAGGGTAGGAGACGAGGGAGGGGGGCAATTATTTCTGGTCCCTAGAGAGACAGCAGTTTTTTCAGTAAAAATACGAAATAACCTGTAACCCTGATTTCAGAAATTCAGTATAAAAAGCACTGGCTGCGTAGACTAAGGAATCAAGGTGTTGTAATTTCATTCTTCCCACTTGGTACCTTCCCCCTCCCCCCCCCCCCCTCCATTGCTAAATAGAATGTTCCAACTGTGGGGTTCTGAAGGCTACCTTGGAATGTTGTGATACTGGTGAGGTGACCGGAGGCTGTGACAGGAGTGGAGCAGTGGAGACGGTGAATAAAGCTTATTTGAACCCACCTGGAGTTCGTACTTCTTCTGCCTGCTGACCGGCTTTTTCACACTGGCGACGAGCTGGCTTGCGCAAGGGGGAAAATTCCGTCTCCTCCCCTTCTCTTTACTCCACTAATCACAAGCTGTTCCAATCTGCATTAAGGTACTGTTTTTATTCATTTGTAAACTGCCTCACCGTGGTATCCTGTGGCACTTTGCCTGTCCTTTTTGACTGCTCTCCAGGGCAAAGAACTTTATTTATCTTGTGGTCTTTGAGCCTCGAAGATCTTTGGGTATTTGCCCGCCTCGCAATTACAGTGCTGAGGCTCCCGTCAGCTATCTAATTGAAACTTGGGTGAAGGGTGGTGACTCACCGTGAGAATCCCGTCAGCTACTGTTTTGAAGAAACTGGATGAGGTAGCGCACATGCTGTGTGGAGCTTCTCTGACTTGCGCTTGCCTCGCATCACGGAGTCCGTTATCGAGCTTTTGTCACCGGGCCACGTTTGCTGTGAGAAACGGAGCACCTCCGCAGTGAGTTCCATCATCGTTCTGACATTTTCAGAACCCAGCGGTGCCTTTCTGTGCTGTCTGGAGGCGTTTCTCTGTCTCGCGTCACTGAAACCAGGAGGAGGTGCGCGTCGTAATCCGGAGCAACCTGATCAGCTGTGGAGCAAAGTAGTTCGGTACGTTGCGTGTTTCTGCCGCCAGCCGGAGTGGAGGCACCTTCTCAGGGTGTACAGCTGTGTGGGGAGAGGCTTTCCTCTCAGTTGTTCTCAATCCGGATTTGAGCCGCTCCTTGCCCCCGCCTTCCTCCCTTGGCTAAAGCCTATTAGGCGCCTCAGGACCTTTCAACCGGACGGAGCCGACTAAGAGGAGGGAGCGTTCCTTTATTCCCTCGAGGCCAGCGCATCAATCAATTTCAGTCAGCACTCCATTAGCGCTGCTCACCGCTGACAGGCACAGCTGTTGCTTGTTGTTTACCGCCGGAATCCAGCCTTTTGGCATCCCCGCTCTGATAACACGCTGATTGGCGCAGCTGATGTATGCTTAATCGGAGGTTGCCTGCAACTTGGTAAGGCATTTTAGTCCTAATTCTCCCATCGGATCAGCGCTGACTGGCACAGCTGGCACTGCTGGTTGCCCTTGCTTCGTGGAGGAGGCTCTGGTGACTTTCTCCCTTTTCAGTTCTGAGCCACATGAATAAACTCTAAAGTACTCTGTTCGCTATATTTTTTGCTTAACAATCTCTGTGCTGCTTGTGTACTCTCTATGCTGAAGTAGTCTTAGGCTACACCTAGTGATTTTAAATTGTTGTGGGGTCTTTGGGGTCCTTGAGGTCAGTCTCAACTGTTATTGCTAGTGCTTTTAAGTACTGTGTATTATTTTTAACCTGTCCTTTAAAGTAAAACTATTTCTTCTGTATTATTACCCTGTGTTGCCCTCCCCACTTTTGCAAAAAATGGCAGCGGCAGGTATGTCCCAGCCAGTTCCATTCTTGAATGAGGTGGGAGAACCGAATATCCCCTGGAAGGAGTGGGCTAATATTTTTGAATCATACTTAATAGCTATAGGGGGAGAAAAGTTCAGTCCCATCAGGAAACCACACATTCTTCTCCATAATTTAAGGGCACATGGTAGAAAAGTATACAATTCTCTCCCTAAACCTGTCTTTGATGACGAGGAGGAGGAGGATGAGGCCGATGAATACAGAATTACATTCCTTAAATTAGAGAAGCAGTTTGGAGACAAAATTAATGTTGTTTTAGAATGACACAAATTCTTCTGCCGCACCCAAAGTAAGCAAGAGAGTATCTTAAACTACGTGGCTGCTCTGAGAGGTTTGAGCAGTCTGTGTGACTTTGGAGATTTAAATGATTCACTCATCAGAGACAAAATAGTAAGATGCACCAACAACATAAGAATCCAAGAGAAACTATTTCAAAAACAACCAGACTTGCAAGAAGCGGTAGAAATTGCAAAATCTATTGAGCACACCGCTTATGCCTGAAAGAAATCAGATCCACAACCTCAAATGAATCTGTTTCTGTAATAAAAGAAGTGAATACAGAAGAAGAGATATACAAAATAAGGAATCCCATTGGTGCAAGACCAAAAAACGAAAATGAGCACAGTAAACTTAAATGTTACCGCTGCTGGAGTAGCAATCACCTCGCCAACTCTCCGTTTTGCCAGGCCAAGTCCGCCACTTGCATGAAGTGCAACAGAAGGACATTTTTAAAGAGTCTTCAGGGATTCCTACCACAAAGAGAAACACACTGAAAGTAGAGAACAGGAGGAGATCACTCAATCAGTTAAGAAAATCATTTTGCAAGTGGGTGACCTCACCACTATCCATGCCGTTAACTACCCAGTCTGCAACATCAGCCTTGACGGCAACCCCATCAAAGTGTTCGCAGACTCTTGCTCTCCCTACACCTTCATTAACTCAGCAGATTTTAGCAAAATGAGAATTGCCAAGGAAGAAGGTCTTCAAACTCCGGACATTGCTCCCAGTGGGTATAATCGCGATCCCATTCCACTCAAGGGTATGTTTAAATCCCTCATCACCTTTAAAAATCGCACTACTGTCGGCAAAGTTTACGTGGTCCGTGAAGGGTCCAACCTATTGGGGTGGCAACACCAAAAGGAATTGGGGATCAAACTAGACCTCAACAACCCTGAACAAGTCCTATCGATCTGTCAATCCAATTCTAGAGACTGGACCTGTGAAGAATTTCCGGAAATATTCAATGCTAGACTTGGCCTACCCAAAGAGTTTCAACACAAAATTAAACTCAGAAAGGACTCCAAACCAGTTGTGCACAAGACAAGACCCATTCCCCACCTCATGAAGGAGCTGTTGAAGATAGAACTAAGCAGGTTACAAAGCCTGGGGATTATTCAACCGATCGAGTGTTCGGACTGGTTTGCACCCATTGTGATCGCCAAGAAAGACCAGGGTAAAGGGATCAGGTTGTGTGTGGACCTGCGTGACCTCAACTGTAACATCTGGATCGATAGACACCCACTTCCTCGAATCCACGAAATTTTGAGCACCAAGGGCGATGCTGTGTGCTTCTCGGTTCTTGATCTATCCAGCGCGTACCACCAAGTTGAACTGCATCCCGAGTCCAGGTGGATGACGGCCTTCACCACACCGATGGGTTCCTTTGTTTTGTAGAATGCCGTTTGGCCTTGCAGCCGCGGTATTCCAAAAGATTATGCAGAACATCCTGGAGGGAATCCCTAAAACTCTTTGCTTCCAGGATGACTATTTAGTCTACTGGGCCACGGAAGAAGAACATGACATGCACCCAAGACAGGTCCTGGGCAAACTCAGACATGCGGGACTCACCCTACATAGAGAGAAATGCCAAGTAGGGGTGAGCATGGTAGAATACCTGGGTCATTCTATTTTTAGGACTGGTTTAAGCCAAAAATTTGCCTGCTCAAGGCTGTCCAAGAGGCAGATGCTCCAAAAAGCAAGGAGGAGTTGAAGTCCTTCTTAGGACTTGTAGAGTTCCTGACTAAATATGTCCATAAATGTTCAGCTCTCTTATTGCTTAAGAGATCTTTTTAAGAACCATACTCCATTCAATTGGACGGAGGAACATCAAAAAGCCTTGGAGAACATCAAGAGAGCTATTCTTTCAAGCCCCATATTTATGTAACTTCGACCATAGCAGGAAAACGATTCTCACCACAGATGCCAGCAGCAAGGGCCTTGGGGCTACCCGCTCACAGGTCATTGAGGGTAAAGAGTGTATCATGGCCTTTGCATCTCGTGCCCTAAACAAATCTGAAGCAAACTACTCGGTAGTAGAGGGAGAAGCCCTTGCATGCTTTTGGGCAGTCAAACACTTACAATTTTACCTGTGGGGCTTCCAATTTGTCATTAGAGCAGACCATAAACCCCTCATTCACATGTTTTCCACTAAAGGATCCTACAACAGCACACCAAGAATAGCTAGATGGCTGGGTCTAGAGAGTTTTTGCTACAATCTGGAATACATCCCTGGCAATCAGAACAAGGCTGCGGATTTCCTCTCCAGATCCCCCTTAGAGGAGACAGAAGAATTTGAAACATGTGAATACCCGATCTTAGCCATCAATCTCCCGGCCCTCACTGATGAAGAGTGGAACTCCGCTATCACTGAGGATGGAGTACTGGCCAAAGTCAAAGCGTATGCTCTTCAGAGATGGCCCAACAGCATGAGTGAGATTGAAGAAGAAGTGAAAGCCATTTGGGAAGTGAGGCACAAAATAAATACCAGCAATAACCTGATACTCGGGAATGACAAGATCATACCCCCTGCAAGGTTAAGGGACCTAGTTATCAACCTTGCCCATGAAGGTCACTTGGGTAGGAGCCTCACCAAATCACGGGTGAGGGAGCGCTTCTGGTTCCCAGGTATGGACAGCATGGTCCAGGCCAAGGTGAAAGACTGCACAGTATGTGCCAACAGCGACAAAACTAAGGTTGTCCATTGTGCACCTATAATCAGCAGTACAGGTTCCTGACAAACCTTGGGAGAAAGTAGCCCTAGACATCATGGGTCCTATCAATAAGGCAGGGGTGACCAAACGCTACGCACTTGTCATGGTAGATTACAATTCTCACTGGGTGGTTACAAAAAGGGTCCGCCAAATCACCACTGAGCACATTATAAAGTTTCTAAAAGACTCCTTTTACTGTGAAGGAATCCCGGCCACTATTGTAACGGATAATGGAGTGCAATTTACGTCTTCTGACATGTTGCAATTTCTGACCCATTTCAATGTTTCCCACTTTAAGAATGCCTTATACCACCCCAGGGCCAATGGGTTGGTGGAGAGAATCAACCGCACGGTTAAAGAAAGCATCCAGTTAGCCTGCGCTAACCATTTTCACGTAGAAAATGCGGTACAGGAAATGTTGTGGGCTTACCATACCACTGCCAACTCTGTAACGGGAGTCTCACCCTTTACTGCCCTTAAGGGAAGAAAACCATGTTCTAAAATTTTTCCGGGTTGGTTGGGTGGAGGGGACTGAGTTACTCACGATCCCAACCTGGCCAGAGACAAGATTGCACTCCACCAAGCCAAGTATGAAAGCCAATACAATGTCAAACATGGCACCGAAAGTCAACTATGGAATGTAGGGGCCTGGGTGTATGTAAAGAGGCCTATCGGCCGGGAAGGGTCAATGTCCAAATTCTCCCAACCAATGCGCATTGCTGTAACTAAACTGAATGTTGCCATTATGGATAATGGACAATGCTGGATCATGGACAGACTGGTTCGACATGACCCTTGTCAATTGCCCTCCAGAGAGAGTTCTTCAAGTGGGAGCGAGTCAAGCCCCCGTAGCAGAGAGATCACTACTCGCCGAGAATCCAAAATGCGGGTATGGCATAAAGACTGTCATGAACACCTGAACATTTTCTGTTGGAGATGTCACCCATTTCTTTGGCTATCTTCCGTTCTTCTCCTTCTCCTTCCGACCCTCCTTCCTTTTTGTGCTCCTTATTTTTCCTCTCCCTTTGTTTCCTATGGGGGGAAGATGTGTTGTCATTTCATTCTTCCCATTTGGTACCTTCCTCCTCCCCCTCCTTTCCATTGTTAAATAGAATGTTCCCACTGTGGGGTTCTGAAGGCTACCTTGGAATGTTGTGATACTGGTGAGGTGACCGGAGGCTGTGACAGGAGTGGAGCAGTGGAGACGGTGAATAAAGCTTATTTGAACCCAACTGGAGTTCATACTTCTTCTGCCTGCTGACTGGCTTTATAACACAAGGGTTAGACTTACATGATCAAAGCTGCCTTATTATTTGGATGTAGTCATTTAATCGGTGTTCCGTAAACTCTTTACAGGCAATTAATATTTTTTAAATAGCAAGACATGTTGTGAGCGGGTAGGGGTGTGGGCGTCGGAAAGCAAGGAGGACTGCACACCACGTCTTGATAGTCGGGGTTTTATTAAAGGACACACAGCTTTTTTCCGAGTCGCCAGGGTTCAATAAACATAGAAGGCAAAAAGAACTGGGGGATATTCTGGATAATAGTTCTTATCCGGGTCTTCCTAATGCCACCGTCGGGAAGGCTCCTCGTCTCTTCCTCCTTGCGTGGTTCAGGACTCCCTCGGGTGATGTCCACAGGCACCACAGCAAACGCCACATGGAAGGGAAGGAAAACAAATGGGCAACTCGTGAGGGGTCGGGTTTGGTTTATTTGCTCAGGGAGGGAGTGAAGGATCACCGGTGCAAAAGAGCGGGTGTCTAGGGCTTAGTGCACGTGTAGCGGGTCCACCAGGATGCGGGAGAGGGGTTTCAAGAATACTACGACTCCTCCCTCGGTCTCCTCCCGACCCACCCCGAGAACCGACTCCGTACCTGTTCTAGCCACGCTCCTCCTGAAGCGTGGCTGGGCGGAGGGTATGTCTGTTGGCCTCCAGGCGTTCCTCGTTCTCTGAACTCCGACAGGATTCCGCTCTGCTCCTCGTCTCCGGTAGTCTCCGTCTCTTCTCTGGGCGTCCTGTTGTGTTCTGTCGACTCTCTTCTTCAGGGTTCTTCTCCTTCCGTCCTCCATCCGGGTTCTCCTCTGATTGGTCCGGGGCCGATCACGTCACTCACAGGGGTGGGTTCTTCGTAGCTGGTCGGGTCCTTAAAGAGACAGTCCTCCCTGACGGGAGAGTAACGATCCCAGGAGGATGAGGGTTCTCCGCTCCAGTCTGACGGCTGAAACGGAATAAGACTGGCCTCATCAGTTGGGGTGTTCCACCACTCTTCAGCAGACTTTGCCCCCCTCTACCCACGTGTCCGCGGAGTGGGGAGCGCCAACTCCGTGACACATGTATTCCATGCTGCTCTTAAATGAAAGACCTACTGTAAATCGTAAAAGAACAAAGCTTGACGTGCAGCGCTGAGAGAAGAGTAACAGAAAAGCTTTTTTTAAATGTTAATAACCTAATCTTTCTTTAAGAAAACGTAGCTTATCATGAAAGTGTGCTAACGCTGTAAGATCCCACCAGTACAATTCCTTTTAAATTACTTCACTGGACGGTTACCATGGATGCTGAAGGACAGTTTTTTCCCCTAATTCCTTTAACTGACTTTGGGAGATGCTGCAAGGGAATGCTACCTTGCTCACCATGCAGCCTTTCAGATATTTCAGTATGGGATTAATGTTTTAAAAGGGATGTTTTAAGCAAGTATTTTCTTACTTGGATTCCTGGGAGACTGGGATAGAACGAGACCCAAAGGTCAAGAAGGCTAAGACGTGAAACACGGCAGGTGGACCTAATTCAGAGTCTGCCTCAAAAGCACTTGTGGGTGATGACATTACTGTTGCGGTCCAATGCATAGGAGTAATTGTTATGGACAATATGTGACAAATACCACATTTTAAATCAGTGTGCCAGTAACCTTGGATTAATCATACCAGGACTAAACAACCTTTACTGGAAGTTTAGGATTCTCCTTCAAGGAATTTTACCAGAACCAATGATAAAATTACATTTTAATTGAGTGGTTCTAATTATAGTTTTTTTTTTTTTATTGGAATCAAATAATACATTACAAAACATACTGGGCCAGTACCACTGTTTTCAAATCAATGGGCCTTCAAATTACTTTTCAAAGATATTTCGGCTTTCTCCTCTTCCAACCTTAGACCCACTTCTTTCCTATTTGCTCTCATGTCCTCCACCCCTTGCCTTCGCTTGCCAGTTCTCTCTCTCATACATCCACCTCAACCCTCTTGCTCTTTCCTCACACTCTTACATTTTCTAGCTAGTCGTGCCCCACTTACATGCATCTCCACCCACTTCACCTCCTCTCAAATTTTCATGCTTGTTTTACCTCTTATACCCACCACTTGCATCAATGCCCTACTCTTCGACATGCATCTATTCTACAACCTTCTACTTTTTCAGTGGATTCTGCGTCTTTTTCATACACCTCTCCAATCCCCTTTCTGTCTCTGCCTCCAGCCTCAAAGGTTCCCGTGCCAGTTCTGTCCCTTTTATGTAATCTGCTGCCCTTTTAACTTTATACCTCTCGCCTGTATCCCCTTCCTCTAACTTTCTTTGGCTGGTTCTGTCCATTTTACACTCGCCTTTCCCCTTCCTCTTTTCCTGATTCCCTTACCTTTTCTGGAATTCTGCACCTTTTACTTCAACCTGTCCCTGGCATGTTCTAAATGTTTCATCTCTCCACCTGCCTGTTGTATTCTGTATCTGGTTCTGTCATCTGTCTACCTCTTTACATCCACTCTCACTTTTTCCCCATCTATGTCCCTCTAACGTCCACCTCTCTGCCTTAGCCTGTTACCTTATCTTGCTGGTTCTGTCCCTCTTACATCCACCCCTACCTTCTATGCTCTACTCGTTTATCATCGCACCTGCCACCCTCTAACCTTCTGTCACTGCCCATCTTACATGCATCTCTCCTCTCTCCCTCCCCCGCCTTTTACCTTTTCTGACCGGTTCTCCCTTCTTAAATCCACCTCTTCCTTCCATCCTCTACTCTTCCCCTGCCCTCCTGCTAAGCTTCTCTTGTTTTTCCTTTCCTATAGCCACGTCTCCTTCATTTCTCTATTTCACTCTCACACTCTTACCTTCATTCACTTGTT
This sequence comes from Calotriton arnoldi, assembly GCA_963921515.1. Lineage (NCBI taxonomy): Eukaryota > Metazoa > Chordata > Amphibia > Caudata > Salamandridae > Calotriton > Calotriton arnoldi. The sequence goes on along the minus strand of CAWUFW010003062.1, from coordinate 1,318,723 downwards.
TCACTCCTTGTACACTGATGATGAATATATATATTTTTTTAGAGTGCTGCTATCCCATTAAGTCTTCTGGCACTAACAAAACAGGCTGTTTGGCTAAACAAATTAGACAAACTGGGATGAGCAAAAGAGAAAAGGATTTAGGTGCTTGCAGGACAGCAGGTGTTTGGATTCAAAACACAAGGATAACGGGAAACTATTCCAACTGTTAAAGCAAGGAAAGCGAAAGATCTACCACCCATTGGAACTTTGTGGGTATTTGGGATCTGAAGTGAGATCAAGGATGAGAATCTAAGTGTTTGTAAAGGCTGTTAAAGGTCAAATGTAGAGCGAAGATCTATAGGGTACAGACAATAAAATAATCTATGACCGAAGAGTGCCTAAAATATACAATGATTTTCAGTGTGGAGACAGTGAAGCAGCACTAAACTCTTGGAAATATGACAATGGCACAACATCCTTAGAAGAAGCCAGGCAACTGAATTCTGGACTAACTGTAGTCTGTGAACAGGATATTTGGGAAGGTCAAAATATAAAGTTTGCATAACCCATCCTTGATAAAATGACTGGCTCCAATAACTGTCTTACAGAATTGGGCATGAAGGAGATGGATAATCTCTAGTAACATTCTAAGTAAAAAAAAATATAATACATGCTCTGCTTAATTTGGGAGGTGAAAGATTACTGAGAATCAAAATTGTTTCTCGGTTTCTTTTCTGATTGAGTAGGAGCAAGAGGGGAGTCTAACTCAAATGACTACAAATTAGAGATCCAGATGTCCAGAAAATCCACACAAAAACAGTAATTTCAGTTTTATCTCGTTAGGTTGCTGGTTGAAATTCATCAAATGAGCCAGCTCGATAAGGCAGGCATAAAAATTAGAGTGGGCATGCCTGGAAGATACACAAACAATACACAAAACAAATTGCGTATCATCACACCACACCATTACCTTAAAGCCAAAAGAAGCAATATGCCTAGTTTATGGGGCAACATAGATATTGACGAAACAGGACGAAAATGATGTTGAAAAGGAGGCAAATTGACACCCTGAGACCAATGCCAGCCATTGGAGAGCTTTGCCTTGGATACCACAGTCACTATGTGAGCCAGTAGGATGATGTGAGCCTTAGTGTCGAGCGCCACCGGCAAGTCATGGAGGTCTAGAGCGACCATGCCTTCTTCCTCCACCACCATCCCAGTATTGTCTACAGTTGAGAACAAAATGGATTTGGCTACGTGGAAAGGGCTGAAGCCAGACTGAATGCAGCCAGTTAAAGTCACTGGCTTCATGAGAAGAGGACAGTTGCATAGCGATACGTTTCTCCCTCCCCCCAACCCCTTACAAAAAAAAATAGATAGTAGCAGCAACATTGAAATCAGCGACTGGTAGCAGCATACTCGCATCTCCCTTCACCCTCTCTCACCCATGCTCCTATATTCATTTGCTGGTTCTGACCCTTTGTTTTCACCTCTTGGCTCCATGTTACATTAACCTCTCATCACTCTCCTAGCCTCTTACTTTTTATCACATATTATGCCCCGCTTACATCCACTTCTCCGTTCCATGCCCTACTCTTCAATTCTCCGCTGTCCCTCAGCCTCTTACCTTTTCAAGTTTGATTCTGCTCCTCTTACACCAACCTCTTTCTTTCTCTCTTCCCCATCCTCTTAACCGTCTTTTGCTGGTCCTGCCCCTCTTACGTCCACCGCTACCCTTGATGCACTCCAATTATCTTCTCATCTCCATCTTGCTTGTTCAGCCCTCTTACATCCACCTCTGTCCTTCCACTCTCTCCCTTAGCCTCTTACAGTCTCTCACTGTTCTTCTGCTGCCACTCTCCTCATCTTTGCTCCCCCAGCCTCTTAACTTCTCTCGCTATTTCAGCCCCTTTCCTTGTATCTCTCCCTGCTATACTCTTCTCACATCTCCCCAGACTCGGATTTTTAGGTCTCGGCTAGCGCAGCGCGCATGCGCTGCTCTGCGAGACTTTTAGTAAGGGGTTTCAGAAAGCTCACCACACGCTCGTGCTTGTGTTTTTGTTTTTCTCACAGGCTATTGGGCTTTGCGTGCGTCTTTCTAAGAAAGACAGCACGCAATTGGGCAAAGGCGGGTGCATGTCCCGCCTTTGCTCCGCCCACGGCCTATTGCTTGCGGTTACCCGCACGGGCGCCATCTGTTTTGAATTATCGTGCCCAGACGCGTGCGCGATTAATTCAAAACAGATGTCTCGCTGTGCCCACTCGCATGCTTTTAGAACGTCTGTGGGGTTTTTTTTTTTTTAACTTTCAGCGCGAGGCGCGCCGTGCGGCAAAGGATTTCGACAAGCCAGCACCTTATGTCGGCACAAAATCATCCATACGCAGGTAGGCGCGCGCAGCACGTGGAGATGCGCAATTGATGTCCGCTTTGTGTGTTGTGTTTACCTGAACGTGCTCTCCTGTTTACACGAACACGCTGATCTGTTTACATGAACATTTCTCTAATCTACAGACGTGTTATGTTATAACCGTGAACGCTGTCGCCTACCTACTTGTAATTGCATTTTTTTTGTGTAGTTTTTCGCTTACACCGGCAGTTCTCTTACGTATAAGAATGCACGCGACTGTACCAATATCCTCAGTTAAATGTAAAGGCTCACATATTTACATAGACCGCTTCACTTACTACAAGAATATGGTACTTATATAAACTCACTTTAACTTGTATTGAAGTGTTATCTTCGTTACACATCGTTGCGTTGCAGAACACGCTCTTTATTTATGACAACACGTTCTCACATTTTCACAAGCAGGCGTTCTTATGTAAATCAACATATTGTCAGATTAACTTTAACAGACTCGACTGTTTACCATAAAATGCGATCCTTTTTCTGTGTTGACAAGGTTTCAATGTTTTTTGTTATCGTGACATGGTCTGATTCACTCTTTGGATGTCTTTTCAACACGCGTGTGTTCTTTTTAAAACTGACAAGCGCCTTCATTATTGAAACATTATCTAGAATTTGCAGCATGCCCTCCTATTTACATGAAAATGTCTCGCGCTCAGGAACATGCTTTTCTGTAGATACATGTGGCTTTCTCGCACGAAAATACGAGCCCATTCCAATGACCATGTCTCTTGTTTAAATGATAATGTTTTTCACTACTGTGCCCTCTTGTTGATTTGAATTCACTAATACCACGAACGCGTTCATCTGTCTATAAGAACGCGCGTTTTTATTTATATGAAAATTGTGACATTCACTTAAATATTTTAAACATTCCGTTTATAAATGAAAATGTCCTCCTATTTACTAGCGCGGACTATTACTGCGACATGTTCATTGCTCTACAAAAACATGCTTTCTTATCTACGATAACTTTTTTTAAGTTAAGTAACCATAACTTTTTGAAATTCAGTAACACTTGCTCTCATTTGTCAAAATATGTGACTAGAATAGAAATGTTACTTGTTCATACATATCATGCACCTAGGACATGTTAACTGAATAAGCATGTTACGTATTTAGGTTTGTTGCAGTCTACAAAATCATACTACAATTTACAAACTCTGCTTATATTTCCCCGCAAGCTCTTAACATAACAAGCATTGGCATAGCCAATAGGTCTCGCCTTTGGGACCTTATAAGTGTTTAGCCATGCAACAGTTGATGTTGTTGCACCAAGGATATTGTACTGCATAACTAAATACTTATAAGGTTCCAAAGGCGAGACCTATTGGCTATGCCAATGCTTGTTTTTTTCTCATTAGTTTTGTCCCACTTGCACCTACCTCTTCCCTTCTTGCTGTACCTCTGTAAGGTTGGCAACTGGCCACTGTTCTACAAGCAGGGCCAGCACGTTTAAGAAAAATGGCAGTAGAAAAACACAAACTCCGCCAAAACGTATATTTTTCCCAGTTTTAATATGAGATTAGAACACTAAATACAAGCATACATCACTTTATAAGGATTTCCGAACTATACATCTAATTTGTAAATATGATTAAAGCTAACAAAGGCTATATTGTAAAGAGGATTACTTTGGATTTTATCAAAATAAAACTATTCAGGCACAAGCTCTATGCCCATCAAGATTTTCAGGACTGGAACAAACGTCTACTATTTCAATCTAGAAAACGTAGCAACTCCATATTCACCTATCATCTGTTTCATTTACATTCAACTGTCTTTTCCATTCCACGCTTTCTAATTGTTCTCTCAACAAAAAGATGCAATGGCTATCATGATGAGAGCTCATTCCCTTTCTTTCGATGAGAGTTTTGCAAAATACCTTTGTTTATTCCTTGATATCAATGGTTTGAGTGCCCCTCTCGTTGCTGTATCTTGCAAATGTAGTGATTAGGCAGAGAAAGGGCCCGACGGAGGAACCAGCTAGAACAAGTATTGGCAAATGCATTAGGTTTCGCCTATGTGATTAATAATAAGCAGTTTTTTTGTTGTAAGTTGTAGCTTGCTGAGTAGTTGTACAATATAAGTTACAGAAAGTCTGTCAAAGTGTTATTACTTTTATTATGTACAAAAAGGCAATATATATTGTGCTCTTACTAGTTGTATAGTGTGAGTAAGTAATTGCAAAATTTTGAAAAATGAAAGAGGGAAATCATATAATTAATTGATGTAATACCAATATTATGTGTTTAGAAGAGTTCTGACAACTTTTGGGCCTGGTGCCACTGCACCTGCTGCACCAATGAAATCATGACCCTAGTACCTGCAAGGTAACTGCACTTGTGGCTTCTTATTTAGTAGTTAAATACGGCAATATTTGGTGTTAAGGAGCTCTTACAACTTTAAGCCCCGGTGTGTCTGGACCTGCAGCACGATTGAAATTGTGGCCCTTGTGCCTGCTAGATAACTGCCCTTGTGACTGCCTGTTTAGTAATAATATTTAGCAATATTCTGCGTTTAGTGGGGTACCTAAAGCCTTTGGTCACGGTGCCAGTGCACCTAGTGAACCATTCAAATCAAGCCCCTTTTAACTGCAAGATAACTGCAATGGTGTCTGCCTGTATAGTAGTAAAATATAGCAATTTTAGGTGTTTAGAGGAGTTATTACAACTTTTGGACCCAGTGCAAGTGCACCTGCTGCACCATTCAAATAATGACCCTGTTGCCTGAAAGATAACTACAATTGTGACTGCCTGTTTAGTAGTAAAATATAGCAATATTAGGCGTTTAGTTGGGTGCTTACAGGTTTTGGTCCTGGTGTCACTGCACCTGCTGCACCATTGAAATCATTACCCTGTTGTCTGCAAGGTAACTGCTTGTTTAGTTTTACATTTTAGCAATAATCTGGGTTTAGTGGGGTCCCTAGAGCTTTTTGACTCTGTGCCGCTGCACCATTCAAATCAAGTCCCTTTCAACTGCAAGGTAACTGCAATTGACACTGTCTGTTTAGTTGTAAAATATAGCAATATTAGGTGTTTAGAGGAGTTCTGACAACTTTTGGGCCTGATGCTACTGCACCTGCTCCACCATTCAAATCGTGACCCTGTTGTCTGCAGGGTAACTGCACTTGAGGCTGCCTGTTTAGTAGTTAAATATAGCATAGCTCTTGTATAGTACCTTTATTTTTAACGTGCAGTGTTTATTACAACATTTAGAATGTGATCATAATGACCAAATAGATTACATTGAAAAAATCAATCCGATAATGTCTACAAAGTGCAAAGAAAGGTACTGAGGCATGAATAGGAAATGCCACAAACGTTCTAAGGCTAAAGCATCTACTTTACGCAACTAAGTAATAAAAAGCAAGCATTCCAGCATACTGTTAGAAGCTGTCTGCCTTTTCAGTGGGAAGAGATCTTATCTTGACAGTGAATGGGGCTTAAACTGTGCCAACAGCTTAAGTAGAAGTATAGTAAATGCGTGCAGCCAGGGGAAGTTAACAAAAAAAAGTTCCACACAAAAGCGAACGGACATAGTAATTCAGCCACGGGAACTGATATTTAAATACAATAGAGTTCACAAGCACAGCGAAACCTTAAAAGGAAAAAGACATTTACCCCGAAGCTTGCTGGAGATATTGTGAGTACCACAGTACGTTGGATAGAACTGGCTTACTGGCCTGCAGCTCAAGCTCTGACCATGGCACCTGATTGGGAGGTGAGTGGAGCTGAAGCCCTTTCAGCCCAATGATCCTTGGGTGCCTGCTGATAACATCCAAGTACTGCTGGGTTGATGGGGATCTCAACATCCTTTGAAGCCACACAAAGCAATGCATTGTTGGCTTCCCTTTGAAGATAAGCTGTATACAAAATCGCCTGCATCACTCACAAGACCCCTAACGCTCCTCCATACCTGGCTGCAAAATGTAAGAAATCTGGCAGGAGTAGACCTTTATGGAAAGCTCAAGCACTGCTTTTAGAACCCTATATTTTTAAAAAGAGATGGTTTATCCTACAATCCTTTTCAGGAAGTGCTACCAGAGCCTGGGTCTCCTCCAGCTTAATGCACCACTACCTCAACGACTGTCTTTAAATCCGAACTGAAAGCCCTCATATTTGAAAGACATTTCAGTTACTTGCTTGGCTCCCACACACCTATCTGACTTAACCTTAGGTCCTGATCACTCCTGTACCTCAACATTGTGTGATAATCTCATAGCCTTGTCTCTGTTCACATCTTATACTGTATATTTATGATTGCTGTAACTTTTGGTGCTTCTGTAATGTTCTATTTTCTGTGGTAAAGCGCTTTAACAACTCTGGGGAATGTGTGCGCTATATAAAACTGCATAAATAAATCTTGTAGGAGGCACTCACTGGGCCACAGCTACTGTGGTGGATGGGACCCTTCTAGAATGAAGACTAATCGATGGTTATCAATTCACAACAAATTTTTTAAAAAGTTGTAACTTTTACACAATTGAAACAGCTTTACGGTTTAACTTGAATATTCACATTTCATATGTAAAAATAATTTGCAAATTAATATAAAAATACCAATATACTTTACACAGATCAATCCTTTTTACAGTTTGATTAGTAAGCGATTTAGACTACCAATGCATTATATGCCTTATGAGTGTCACAAAAGGCTAGAATGTGTTTGTGCTCCCGCAACTTATTTTGCATCATTCATTTGACACATTTGCCACATATTCCATCATCTGCTGATTTCACACAAAAAACGTTTCTAGCTTAAACGGTTCAAACGTTTAAAAAAAAGAAAAAGAAAAGCAGCGACATGTGTTGCCGCACAGCAGAAGTCCCTTTGCTAAGGTTAAGTGGTCACCTTTCTGTTGCTTGTTGGTATATTTGTGAGAAAACTGGCACTAATAAGGTGCAGCCAATGCCCAGACAGTGTTAACCAGTGAAACAAGCATTAGCAAAAGCCAATAGGCCTCACCTTTGTGACCTATTGGCTTTGCAAATGGTTTTTAGCCACGCTGCATTGCATCTAACTTGACTTCGATGTCAATGTGAAATAAAGTATGACACCATGACATGAGAAAGGATCAACAAGAACCCATACAATCACGGGCATGCTAAGTTGAGGTGAGCAAGCTTAACATCTATTTCAGCTATTTTTCTAAGAGCTTGGGAAGTAGAACTCTTGCACAACCCCAGTTCTCCACGGAACCGATCCAAATAGAAACTCAAGCCCAATTTAAATATAATTTCTCAATGGTGACAACTGGAGTCTAAATCCAAGAGGTGTACAACATACATGTGAGACTGGAATTCCTTTCAAATGTCAAAGCATTTAAGTATCATTTGCTGACCAGTCACAAGATGGATTCAATATAAAGAGGCCACAACATTGCACCCACGTTAAGCAGCATCGTGACATAGGCATTCCCTATTTCATGTGTTTTTAACCGTAAACGCTGCCAAGTAATGCTCAAAATACTATGGACTCGTTTTTTGGGCTTAATCACACAACATTCAAAAATGCCAATTTCATTTTTAAGGATATTAAACATGCCTAATTGTGTCCTAACATTAAAACGCGTTTTGGTTGCACATGCCCTGGCAACAGCTGCAGGAATGAGGGCACAATGGTATATCAGCCTTTATCTCCCCCCACACCCCATCTCCCCAGGATGAAAGCCAGAGCCTAACCAGGCGCCACGTGTGGTGATCATTATCTGAAGTGCCCCAAGGGATCGACTTACAGATGTGCCAAACACAGAGATAAAATGGGTGTGCCGACTCAATATCATGCTGGGTATTGTAAGAATGTGCTGTGACAATAAATGATGGACTGAATGCTGAATAAATCAAACATTCACCCCCCATTCAAGAGACTGGATTAAATCCATCTTTCCTTTGCTCACTACGCCACCCCAGTTTGGACCCAGCCATATCCAAATCCGTCTTGACCCCGTTCCTCTTGGGAACAGTTCAGCCCAAGCTGCCAAGTGTGAGTGCCTTTGTGGGTCTGTGAGTTGGTGTCTGAGTGGATATATCAGTGCTTACGGCTGTGTGAGTGGCCGTATGGATATGTGACTGGGTTTGTTATTGGCTATATGAGTGTATAAATGTGTGAGTGGTTTTCTGGGTCTCTAACTGGGTTTGTGAGCACCTGTGTGGGTCTGTGATTGGGTGTATATGTAGTTCTCAGAGTCTGAGTGGATGTATCAGTGAAAGGAATGTATGTGTGAAAGGGTGTGTGAGTGGTTGTATGACTGTGTGTGTGTTGGAGTGGGGGGTTTGTGGTTTTCTGGGTCTCTGAGTGGTTGTGTGGGTGTGTAAGTGGGTGCGCGAGTGTTATAGGTGGGTGAGAGTCGCTGTGGGTCTGAGTGGTGTGTGAGTGGCTGTGTAGTTCTCTGAGTGCATGTGTAAGCTGTATGGGTGTGTAGGTGGCTTTGAGTGAGTGTGAGTATCTGTATGGGTCTGTGAGTACTTCTCATGGTCTGAGTAGATGTGTGAGCGACTGTATAGGCGTCTGAGTGGTTGTGTGGGGGAGTGTGTGATAGTCTGAGTGGGTGTATTTTTTTTAATTGAGCGCTGGATCTGTGAATTTGTCGCAGATTCACACGAGGGCCGCTCTGAGCACCGCAGTGGAGCCACAGATCCTGATGCGCGAATAAGAAAACATTTGTTTCATAATTGTTTTGCCCTTAAGGGGTCTCTCACAGACCCCTCAATAAGTTCCATGAGGTCAAGATATCTCTATCCTGACCCCTTCTATCTTATTGTTACTTTATTCACTCCCCACTAATAACAATTCACAAAATGGCGGCAGCAACTTTTCTCTCTGGTTGTGACCAGCCAATCAAGGCATTGCTGGGGACACATGGTGGATCCATGTCTCTTGATATACATACATTTTATTTCTTTAACTCCCAAACTACTGAATAGATTTTCACCAAATTACAAACATCACTCTTTCTGGACAAGATCTAGCTTTTTGCCAAATTTGGTGTAATTACATTCCAGCGGTTTGAGCTGTAGTCATGTCTGAAATCGCTAGTGGGAAATTGCATGGGGAAAAAGCGTTTTGGGCCCCCACTTCACAGATCACCCTGAAACTTTCCGGATGCAGCTGATGTGAGTGGCCAACTAGTTTTTAAACTTTTGTTAAGATTTGTCAAACGGCGTCAAAGTTATTAGCAAAACCAAAAATGCTTTTCCTATAGAACCTAGGTCCTAACTATAATTACTCACTGGCAACCGCCAGTATGGACATTCATCACATGCCAACTGACATTTCTGTTTCAATATTCTGAGAAGTTGAAACTGCACCAAGAGGGTGTCCTGTTTAATGAATAGCAGCAAAGGCTTATTTGCAGAAGCTTGTTTTCAGATGCCTTTTGGTTGTTGCCAGACTAGATTGAGTCTGGACATAATGCGCAAAGCGTTTGTTTCACAGCTGACTGCAATGGTGCAGACTGACTTCAGGTAGTCCAAAGAACAGTGGTCCCTCATTCAAAACCATAAGAAGACATATCAGTGTAGTAAAGCTTTAATTAATAACCTAATATAAAAATCATAAACATGAGTTCAAATAATTAAATAGAAACAGTGGGAGTATCTGTGAGGTGAACTTGCGAGAAAAAATGACACAAACTCATTATGAGAAAATGTGGAAACTCAAAAAGAGGGTTCCTAAAGTGTTTCCCAAGATACAGCAAAAGGGAATGGTGGCAGCGGTTAAAGTCCATCTGGTAATTAGAATTAATACTTTAGTACACAGAAAAATGGATGGCTAGCCAAAAAAACGTAATTGTGAATGAGGATACCTCCACTATTAGGTCAGGCGAGAGGAGAACAACGGTGGCCATCTAAAACTAGGGTCCACTTGAGGAAAAAAAGCCAAAATGATGTATAGTTAGACAGCTATATATTAGCCTGGAAAGGGTGGCAGCCATCTTGGGAATTTTCTAAAAGGGTTAAAATGAGAGGACAAGAAAACAGAGTAAATCGAAGCGAGTGAGGAATATCAGTCGCGTGTGTATATGAATAAAAAATATGGATAAATTAAATGAAAGAAGGCAGAGGGATCGGCAGGGTTCCCAAAGTCCTCCCCGAATTCAGGTGTATTCGAAACCATAGGCATCGTAGAACAAGCCTTGGCAAATGCAATAGATTTTGCCTATGTAATTATTTATAACTTTTTTTTTTTTGTAGCTTTTGGCTTGGTGAGCAGTTGTGCAATATGTGTGAATGAAACCTCATAAGTGTTATTTATTTTTTCTCGGCCTCTGCAAAATCTGTAAGTTTTGTCAATGTTTTTTTTTTTTACCTGTTCTCCAGCAGGGCTAGATGTTATGCAGCATGTCTCATTGTTTATAAAAAAAAAAAGTGTTAATCCATTTTGGAAACGTGAGGCTGCAGTACCGTGGTAATAGTAAAGGTGATTGATAACAGCAACATATAATCCACTTCTGTACTTTCATGTGATAATCCAATGCATTTTATGTGATAAAGTAATGCTGTGTTTCTATTGAACTAATTAGACTAACACACCTGAAAAGAACAATTTGCATGTGAACCGTTCAGGACTGGAGGCAGTGTGTGTGTTGTGGCCTGGAGTTAGGTGGTCACGCTAGTCTGTTGCGACAGCATGCAACTACTGGTACAAACTAAACACAGCTCCTAACCACTGTTCCCTCTTCCCGCGAGCGCGCACTGCCGTGTGTGGTGCGCGCACACACAGGACATCCCGCAAGAGTGTTCGCGCTGCCGCTTTAAACAAGCGAGCGGCGTGAAAAACGGGCTTTTCCTAGATGGACGGCAGAGAAAGTCAGGAGCGGCAGGTAAGTCTGTCTCAGCTTGGGGCTGTTTGGCTGAGGGCACTTACTGTACTCTTGTGTTACTAAAAAGCGGCTGTGGGGCAGATTGTGTGCTTTTGTTTAAGTATTCATGTTAATTACAGCCCCTTCACAAGCTGTGATTAACATGAATACTTAAACAAAAGCACACAATCTGCCCCGCAGTCGCTCTTTAGTAACACAAGAATACAGCAAATTTAAAAACATAGCGTGTACTTTCAGTTTAATCTGAAAGCACACGCCCTGTTTTTAAACTTGCTGTACTCTTTTGTTAGTAAATATTGGCAGCTCTATATTGTGCGAAACTCTACAGGGGTAACAGTTACATTACACAAAAGACATTGTTCATATTATTTTTGGTAGGCATGGGGATCAGTGATTTGTCCAGAATCACGGGATGGTGACCAGATGCCGAGACTCGAACCTGCTTCCCCTCCCCAGCGCCAAAGTCAGCAGCTCTAGCCATTACGCTACAACCTCTCCCTCAAGGACTAACCATTTTCAATATTCTGTACAACAAAGTCGTAGTTGTTGCTAATTTATGCAACCAAAAACCAGTGACAAAAAAATGATTCTGGCTTGTTGTAGGTGTAATGCTACTTGTTGTAGTATATATCTGGATGGAATGATCGAAGCAGCAACATACCAGACCTAAGCACAGATTTTTAGCTTGTGTTTTTAAGCCACGCCCTTAATTACGTCAGCAACGCCCCTTTGAGAGTCCTCCCATATTTGGCGCTGCACACACATGCGGTCTGGTTCCTGGCACACACAGCCATGGGGAAGGAGGGAGGGGCGCTGGGTGGCAGGAGGAGGGAAACAGCGGGACAAGGGCAAGATACTAGCAGAAAAAAGCAAAACAGAGGGCAAGAAGAGGCAAAAGAGGACAAAAACGAGCAGAAAAAAGCAAAACAGAGGGCAAGAAACAAGCGGAGAATGCACAGAAGGCAAGAAACGAGCAGACTGGGCACAAACAGAGGGAAAGAAATGAGCTGAGAAGGCACAAACGGCAGCAATCGACAAAGCAGCAAGAGGGTAGCGGACTGTAGGCAAACTGGACAGGCAGACCTGTTGCAGGGGGATTTTGCATGAAGACCTGCTCAATGGGGTTGCTCGGCAGCCTCCATTAAGTAGGTCATGGGGGGAGGGAAGGAGGCTGGGTGGCGGTAGGAGAGAAACAGTGGGAAGAGGGCAAGAAACCTGAATCCAGAACATAGTGTCTTTGTGAGGCAAGTACAAAATTAATATAGAATGTATAGTAATGCTCTGGAGAGCTGTTTCTTAATAGAAAGAGCCATTCCCAGAGGCCCCATATTGTGAGCATAGAATAATATGAAGACGAGTTTTAAACTATAACTTGAATTTGTAGAATAAAAGAGGGAGATCTGTTTTTACAAGAAGCAGGCACAGGTATCCTTAGTTTCTGCCTGGCGCGATACTGTACATGTCTTACGGACCCAGTACCTTGGAACTTGGAATAATGTTCATAAAATACATGCCTGTGATTTCCACCCAGAACCCAGGGTCGGACTGGGCCAGAAAATAGGCATGGGCACCAAAATAAAAGTACCTCCCATTAGTGAATAAAATGGCTAAAAAAAAAAAGTGGCCCCCGTTTGCAAATCGGGGCAGTTTTGAACTTATAAAGACATGTTATCTAAGTGTTTTGCAAAGTAACTGAAACTGCATGCATTTGTGCTTGTTGCAGGCAATGTTTGTGGCAGTATTAGGGAAACCAACAGTAAAAATTGGCCACCTGACCATAAACCAGAGCCACAAGCGGGTACAAAATGGCCCACTAACTAGCCTGTCAAACCAGCCTGTCAGGCACTGTGTGATTGCCCTGTAAGCTAGTTCGACACTGAAAGGACCATATAGTAAATCCTCCTGCATAATGTGGTGCTCTGTAACAACTTTATTCCAGTGGCCCTTCAGGTAGGCAGGTTTCAAGTTTGTAAAAAAAAAAAAAAAAAATGGGTAATTGTCCATAATAAGCAGTCAAACAAATGCCTCAAAAACTGACTAAAGGAGATGCTCAAAAGCCCATGCATTGCAGATGGATCCGGTTAAAAACATTTGCAGCTGGTCAGATAAAACATGGGATCTAATGCAGGGGTTTGTACAAGCGCCTCACGTGCCTCGGTTACTCTGGTACAGTAACTCTGTTCTTCACTCACATTATGATGGGAAATGTATTCGAATATGGGCTTTTTTTTTTTTTTTTTTTACATGTGGCCTGTTTATATTCACGACAGCCGTTTTTGCAGTCTAGACACATCTGCTTTATGGTGATTTTGCCTGTGCTATCAACCTGTAAATCAGTTTTACACGGTGCCTACAATGAACTGCTTTAAAGTGCTGCAGAACACTGGCATCCTGGCAGAACACACACACTTTATAGAAATGCAGCACACTTCAAGAGACACTGGCATAGTTTTATTTGAAGAGCTTAAGGCCAACACAAAACTTCAGTTAGCATTGTTCTGCGAACTGTTAGCCTATAAACTTATTTTTTATGTGAAGAAAATACAAATTATTCCACATATATAACAAATTACGGGATAGTCGGTGCAACATAAGCTGCTGCAGGGTCTTAAGTGAAGGTTTTGTACTTTTTCTGATCGAGGCTGTTGTTTTCATGTCTCTGGTCGTGCTCTGTAACTTTACGGATTCTGCTTGAGCACTCATGCATACAGACGTGCCAAAACATGGCCTCGCGCTTCACTTTTAGGTCTCGCCTGAGCCAGTGCATGCGCTGCTCTGGCCGAGACATTTAGTAAGTGGGCGTTTAAAAGTCCGACCACACGCTTTTGCTGGCCTCAAGCTTGCGGTTACGCACGCGGGCACGCGCACAGCCGCCTTCTGAAGTTGGCCGACACTAGGTGACGTGCTTGCTTTATATTAGTACATCAAAATAAATTGCATTCTTCAGTTTTGCAGGGGTCTTCAAGCATGCAGTGTTAGTTAGATGTGAAATGACAATACCGGCAATTTTTTTTCATCTGCTGAAATCAAAAAAACATCAATCACTTCTGACTCCCCAGATCAGATGACGAACAACGCTCTGTTATTCATCTTAAAGTACACGGATGCACTTAGGTGAAACGGAAATGGGGGTAAATTGCTCTGTGGCAAATGAATTACGGGTATTTTTCACCTGCGAATTTTCAGGACCCTCTGTGCATTATCGAAGAGAAAGCTACACTTAGACTTGGGTTACCCTAATGCAATCAGCACCGCTGCATGTTGGGAATCCTGCTGAGAGGCACGTGGGTATTGATCAGCTGAGCCACATGCCTTCAGTGTGAACTGGGGCAGGATGAAAGCAAGCGCTGAAATTAGTGTTTCCCATGTACCACATTTGCATGTGAAAGGAAGCCTTTCTGGTGTCCCGGCAGCCCAGATACGAATAACAAAAGAGGCGGAGATTGTGCTCGAGAAAAACCCGAAGATAATTTGCATGTGTTTCTTTCAGTCAGAATATTATTTAAGCACGAGCAGGATTAAATTAGCTGTAAAATAAAAGTTATGCTAATGGTTGAAAGTTCTCATGATAGACTATTGAAATAGAAGATTTTTTAAGACGCTTTTGCAAACCGCTGTTGTGAAGTACACAAAGGATAATACTTGTTTACATTTTTCTGCACCTTGATTTATATGTAACTGCAGTTCTAATCGCTAATGCTTCCTATCTATTTATGTATGGATATTACCCAAGGGTGCTAAAGTGCTTTGCAGTAGAAATATTTCGTTACATGGTAATTACAGCTGTTTTAAAAATTGCCAAACACTGCCAAAATTTGTTGCAAAGGTCGACAATGTTTTCGTTGCTTGTAAACGTGTACTTTTGGATCCTTAATTAAAGTACTTTTGGATCCTTAATTAAATATTTTTAAGCCCAGTAAAAATACATGCAGTTTTTTTTCTTCTTTCGGTTAACTACTGATTATTTCTCCCCAACTCCACGCCCACCTGCACACAAACCATATATATTCACCACTCGCTTTTTTAAAACAAACTCTTATACCCCTCTACCCCTCTCCTACCCCTCTACCACCCCTCTACCACCCCTCTACCACCCCTCTACCACCCCCTTCTACCACCCCCTTCTACCCCCTTCTACCCCCTTCTACCCCTCTACACCTCTACACCTCTTCTACCCCTCTACACCCCTCTTCTACCCCTCTTCTACCCCTCTACCCCCTCTTCTACCCCTCTACCCCCTCTTCTACCCCTCTACCCCTCTTCTACCCCTCTACCCCTCTTCTACCCCCTACCCCACCACCCCTCTACTACCTCTCTACCACCCCTCTACCACCCCTCTACCACCCCTCTACTACCCCTCTACTACCCCTCTACTACCCCTCTACCACCCCTCTACCACCCCTCTACCACCCCCTTCTACCACCCCCTTCTACCACCCCCTTCTACCACCCCCTTCTACCACCCCCTTCTACCCCTCTACACCTCTACACCTCTACACCTCTACACCTCTTCTACCCCTCTACACCCCTCTTCTACCCCTCTACCCCTCTTCTACCCCTCTTCTACCCCTCTACCCCTCTTCTACCCCTCTTCTACCCCCTACCCCACCACTCCTCTACTACCTCTCTACCACCCCTCTACTACCTCTCTTCTACCCCTCTTCTACACCTCTACCCCTCTTCTACCACCCCTCTACCAGCCCTCTACCACCCCTACCCCTCTTCTACACCTCTACCCCTCTTCTACACCTCTACCCCTCTTCTACACCTCTACCCCTCTTCTACACCTCTACCCCTCTTCTACCCCTCTACCCCTCTTCTACCCCTCTACCCCTCTACCCCACCTCTACCCCTCTTCTACCCCTCTACCCCTCTTCTACCCCTCTACCCCTCTTCTACCCCCACCCCTCTTCTACCCCCTACCCCTCTTCTACCCCTCTACCACCCCTCTACACCTCTACTACCCCTCTACCACCCCTCTACCACCCCTCTACCACCCCTCTACCACCCCCTTCTACCACCCCCTTCTACCCCCTTCTACCCCCTTCTACACCTCTACACCTCTTCTACCCCTCTACACCCCTCTTCTACCCCTCTTCTACCCCTCTACCCCTCTTCTACCCCTCTACCCCTCTTCTACCCCTCTACCCCTCTTCTACCCCTCTACCCCTCTACTACCCCTCTACTACCCCTCTACTACCCCTCTACTACCCCTCTACTACCCCTCTACCACCCCCTTCTACCACCCCCTTCTACCACCCCCTTCTACCACCCCCTTCTACCCCCCTTCTACCCCTCTACACCTCTACACCTCTTCTACCCCTCTACACCCCTCTTCTACCCCTCTACCCCTCTTCTACCCCTCTACCCCTCTTCTACCCCCTACCCCACCACCCCTCTACTACCTCTCTACCACCCCTCTACTACCTCTCTACCACCCCTCTACTACCTCTCTTCTACCCCTCTTCTACACCTCTACCCCTCTTCTACCACCCCTCTACCAGCCCTCTACCACCCCTACCCCTCTTCTACCCCTCTACCCCTCTTCTACACCTCTACCCCTCTTCTACACCTCTACCCCTCTTCTACACCTCTACCCCTCTTCTACACCTCTACCCCTCTTCTACACCTCTACCCCTCTTCTACCCCTCTTCTACCCCTCTACCCCTCTACCCCACCTCTACCCCTCTTCTACCCCTCTACCCCTCTACCCCACCTCTACCCCTCTTCTACCCCTCTACCCCTCTTCTACCCCTCTACCCCTCTTCTACCCCCACCCCTCTTCTACCCCCCTACCCCTCTTCTACCCCTCTACCACCCCTCTACCACCCCTCTACACCTCTACTACCCCTCTACCACCCCTACCCCTCTTCTAACCCTCTACCCCTCTACTACCCCCCTACCCCTCTTCTAACCCTCTACCCCTCTACTAACCCTCTACTACCCCTCTTCTACCCCTCTTCTACCCCTCTACCCCTCTTCTACCCCTCTACCCCTCTTCTACCCCTCTACCCCTCTTCTACCCCTCTACCCCTCTTCTACCCCTTTACCCCTCTTCTACCCCTCTACCCCTCTTCTACCCCTTTACCCCTCTTCTACCCCTCTACCCCTCTTCTACCCCTCTACCCCTCTTCTACCCCTCTACCCCTCTTCTACCCCTCTACCCCTCTTCCCACCCCTCTACCCCTCTACCCACCCCTCTTCTAACCCTCTTCCCCTCTTCTAACCCTCTACCCCTCTTCTACCCCTCTTCCCCTCTACTACCCCTCTACTACTCCTCTACCCCTACTCTTTTGCCCCTCTCCTACCCCTCTTCCACCCCTCTACCACCCCTCTACCCCCTCTACCCCTCTTCTACCCCCTCTACCCCTCTTCTACCACCCCTCTACCCCTCTTCTACCCCCCCTCCACCCCCTCTACCCCCCTCTACCCCCTCTACCCTTCTACCCCTCTTCTACCCTTCTACCCCTCTTCTACCCTTCTACCCCTCTTCTACCCTTCTACCCCTCTCCTACCCCTCTACCTACCCCTCTACCCCCTACTCTTTTGCCCCTCTCCTACCCCTCTCCTACCCCTCTACCCCCCTACCACCCCCCTACCCCCCTCTACCCCCCTCTACCCCCCTCTACCCACCCCTCTCCCCACCCCTCTCCTCCCCCTCTCCTCCCCCTCTCCTCCCCCTCTCCTCCCACCCCTCTACCCACCCCTCTACCCACCCCTCTACCCACCCCTCTACCCACCCCTCTCCTACCCCTCTACCCCCCCCCTACCACCCCCCTACCCCCCTCTACCCCCCTTTACCCACCCCTCTACCCACCCCTCTCACCCCTACCCCTCTACCCACCCCTCTTCTACCCTGCGGTGGACTAAGTGGCAGCCGGAGCCTGATAGCACTGCTTGTCCTTTAACAAAAAAAAAAGCATTGGCATAGCCAATAGGTCTCGCCTTTGGGACCTTATAAGTGTTTAGTTATGCAGCACAATATCCTTGGTACAACATCAACTGTTGCATGGCTAAGCACTTATAAGGTCCCAAAGCGAGACCTATTGACTATGCCAATGCTTGTTTTAATTGCTGTTGTCTTGTTTGAAGTGTCTAGCCCTGGAATTTAGATAAGAGCAATGTGGATCAGTCTAGCCGGTGGCACACGCAACACAAATGTTTGCGGTTTACACGAAAAACCTCACGTTGAGATGCATGCTTTCGAATTAGCGTGTATTTGTTGAAATACCATTGCTCCTACTTCTAAACTGGTCCCTTTGTGAAGAAAAATATATCTCTCTACAATGTCGTACAAAACAAGTGATTAAACCTAATTTATGTTTGCTTCATAAAGTGAAGTTAAGCTCACTTTAGGCTTTCTACGTTCCATCCCCTTTGTACTTAACTGCGGGATGTGGACAAATGTGTGTACCTTTTGTTATGGTCATGAGCGGCGTCTCTGCAAGCGCCGGCCTCTGATGCGGCGCTGGCTGCTGGTGCTTCACGAATTGCTCGCAAACAAAAGGGAGCACTAGAGTGGGTACCTGTTTTGGCCATGGGGACTGGTCAGTGCACATTGCGATCGGAACCCTGCCTTCCTACAAAGCACATGCAGATCTGGGTTAACGAGGTCTTCATTGAGACCAGCACAGCACGCTGAGCCCACGGCACTTGGGCAGTGCTGTAGCTTCAAAGCAAGAATGTAGATCTTGCAGTGACAGCAAGGGTGCTGACATGCTTATAAGAAGTTACACCAAAACGGATGAAAACAGTACTTGGGCACTTATGAGAGCAAACACACGAGGAACAGTAAATAGTATACAACAGCCAATAGAAATGGAGGAAAGGTAAGTGGCAAGCACACAAACCAATGAAAAGTGGGGGCGGGATGTAAGCCCCTTTAAAGATTTTTATTAAATACATTAGATTTCACAAGTACAGTGCAAGCGCTGTGCAGGTGAAACCTAAAAAGGACCGGTATACTAGATTTCTAGATTTTAAGATTCAGTTGGAAGTGTGGTTAGGGAACATCTACCAGAGACAGTTGGGGCAGTTTTGAGTTTGAAGATGGTAGAGTGAATTGTGAACTTTATTCCCTGTTAACAGCAACCAGTTTGTTTCTTTCAGGGCTGGTATGATGGTTTCTTTTGATTGAAACAGAGTCTGCCTGCATTGTTTTGCCATCTGTGCAATGTCGCTTTGTACTGGATCAACAATGAAAAACATTACAGTAGTCCTCTCGCAATAATACAGAGGCCCTGGTCAGTTAAATACGATAAGGCAGCTGAAGCAGTGTAATGATCTTTCTCAGCAGCAGCATGACATGAACATTTGTTTTGGTTATCAGTGCAAGATGTTGAATAAAAGAAAGGTCTGAGAACTTTTTTTTTTTTTTTATTTAAATCTTGCTCAGACTGGGTCGCCGAAGTGCCTACTTCCAGAAGATGAAGAGGCTGACATGAGAGGTGTTTCAAGCTGCAAGGATTTTTTCTTTTTTGACACATTCAAGTAGAGAACTCTTTCCTGTAAAAATAAACTCAGCTGGTAATGTTATCGCACACTTCATTGTGGTTACGTGCACAAATATGAAACATATATGTGAAACTGTTGGTAGATTTGGAGTGCAGCTTTGCTAATGGTCTCATGAGCTGGATTAAAAAAGAAAACAATTCTGATTGGATAATTTGTCTGTCGAATACTGGAGAGCTTTTCCAGAGACTGCAATGTTTTTACCATGCTTTTCACTAAAGCATTACAATCCACAGTTTGGTATGCTGCGGAGTGGGCAAGGTAGATTTATTTCTAATTTAGCCAAGTCTCAGGATGGTAGCAGTTCCTCAATGTCCAGGCTCTGGTTTCATCCCTTTACTTATTCTAAACCTTGATTGTCTGATTTTAAGAACCAAATTGGATTCTGTTAGTAGTTCTAGTTTTTTTGTAACCTCCTCTCCCATAATCCTACTGATAAGTGGGAGGGTGGGCATGTAATTCGGGCGTTCTATGTACTCAACCCTTTGTCTCTTCAATAGAAACCTGATTGTGGGATG
The DNA here is from genome assembly GCA_963921515.1 of Calotriton arnoldi. Taxonomy (NCBI): domain Eukaryota; kingdom Metazoa; phylum Chordata; class Amphibia; order Caudata; family Salamandridae; genus Calotriton; species Calotriton arnoldi. Next base: position 1,298,484 of record CAWUFW010003062.1, on the reverse strand, counting down.
TTTGAGTGCAGATGATACTTACCTTCAAAGCATGCAAGAGAAGGCACTTGGTGTAAATTGGAACTCAACATTCTAAGCCTGTCTTTAACTCATCCCTCCAACGCTTATGCCACAGGCCTATGATGTACAGTGAGAACCAAAAGAGTTACCACGTTTTTATTACAACACACTACACCTCCCTCTTTGTTAAAAAAAGTCACAACTTTCAAAAATAGATAAATAAAAATATAAATAAATACATGACTAAATAAATAGATTCACACGTAATTACAATTCTTCAATTAAGCGTCATGGCGCCTGAATCACAGGTCCTGATCAGGTCACTGGTAATCAGGAACTGGCAGTCAAAGTGTTCATGGTCTGCACAGGTGAGGTGGAATTATCAGCAGATAGTCATCAACAGTCTGCTAGACCCATTCTCTACATTGAGGTTTGGTAATGGGCCACATTTCGAAAGTGGGAGAAATCTCTCGTAAGGGACTTCCCTGCATGCTGGGCCGTGACCATGTGTCCTTTAGTGTTAGTGATGGTAAATGGTTCAGCCTCAAAAGGAGCATCAAACTTTTTTCTTCTGTGCTGTCTGACAAGCACTCGATCTCCTCTTGGAAAGGTGACATTTTTACATGACGTCTGTCAGCAAATATTTTCATCTTCTGTTTGCGAACAAAGTCTGTAGCATGAATATCTTCCTCATTCTTGGATCTGAAGTTGGTCCATTGAGGTAGCTCAGTCATGATGGCTCTTCCAAACCTAAGAGTTGCAGGCCTTTACCCTGTCGTTGAGTGAGGGGTCGAACGGTAAGCTTGAAGAGTAGTGTTTAAAACAACTTTGTGGTCGAGTTTTTCCAGTGCAGCACGCTGAACCGCTGTCTTTAGAGTACTCATGAACCGTTCTACCAGACCTAGGCCTGGGGCCAAAGAGGAGTGCTTTTTTGATGCTTTATATGGAGGTGATTTAGAAAGTCTTTGAATTCTCGACTATTAAAAGATGGGCCGTTGTCAGATTTTAAGATTTTAGGTACACCCCATATCGCCAAGATGCCATCTAACTTTTGAAATCCTTTGACACATTCAAGGAGAGAACTCTTTCCTGTAAAAATAAACTCAGCTGGTAATGTTATCGCACACTTCATTGTGGTTACATGCAAGTCGTCACTAAATGGTTCGCTTTACGAGCATAAAAAGTAAGCCAATGTACAAAGCCAAGGGACACAAGGTGATGTCTTCACAGAAAAAAAATGCGTTACAGATGTGGACTGCCAGGGCATTTACCTTTGTGTGGAATTGGCAGTCCACATCTGTAACGCATTTTTTTTCTGTGAAGACATCACCTTGTGTCCCTTGGCTTTGTACATTGGCTTACTTTTTATGCTCGTGACTGACACACTTTGGGCGCCTCCGGCCTCCATGTCAGTCACTTGATTATCAGCATGCTCTTCGCCACAGGCTGTCAGGGGTTTCTTAGGTTCCTCGGGAGCAGTCCCCTCAAAAGGCCCACCTTCTGGCAGCTCCGACTCTGATTTAGAATAACAGCGGTTCAGAATGGCCAGATGAGGGGAAGGGAGTTAGGGAGGGTACTGCGGGGAGGGAAACCTGGAAAAGAGAATCCAGCACGTTTACAGGCAATTCAATTGTTTAACATATACATCATTACTTAGTATATGACCATATATACTCAGGTTTACCTGTAAATGAAATAAGTAACTCTTGTTTGCATGAACAAGTGAAGAATTCTATCTTTAAGACCTTTGTAATAGAATGTCTCTTATTATCACACTGGTTGAATAAGCATCAAAAGATCTGGAAGTCTCATCACTTGTGCTGTTGACTCAAATTAGCAGCACTTAGGTCAACTTGCATTGGTTGATTAAGTACCAATATTATTCACTCTTATTTTAATCCTTATCACTCTCTGAATACAATTAGTTTTTAAATTGGCTCCTCTAATGTTCTCTTTTTAATCACTCTGTCCTCTTCTTTATCACTTGTTCTGTCACTGATGAATTAAACGTTCAACTGCCAAAAATCCAGAATGCTTAACTCTTATTCAGCCAATAATGAGTTAAAAGTTCAGTGCCGACCAGGATGTATAACTCTTGCTCAGTATTTTAGCCAAGTAACCATTACCAAAGCTACACGATGCGTGATGTACTGCCCAAACATTGTTTGTTCCTCATAAATGTTGCAGCCGATGCGGGATTCCACTAAAAAGAACGCCGGAGTCTCCTACCTGCTCCGCGTTCCAACAACAACAGACACCTTCTCGATTCCACGGAGCGGCCGAAGATACTGGACGGAGCCGCCGGGACAATACTCTGGGACACAGGACTCTGAATAATCCGCGTACGGTGGATGGGCGTGGCTCCTTTTATGGACGTGGGGCGCCCGTACAGTGGCCGCGTAAGCTCATGTTCAAAATAAACATGTGCTACGCGAAAAGGGCTAAGACTGTGCCAATGAAATGAAAAGGTTAAAGGAAAGTAAATAAAGAGGTTAAAGGAAAAACAAATAAAAGGAAACAAAACAGCACGTATGCCATCCACATAGCTTAACCTGCAACAGACAGTGTTGGTGACCAATACACTTGCGTGTTTAGACAGCGTTTTCATTGTTTTGTCTGTTGCTTTTTGTTCTTTTTGCTTTTTATCCTTTTTGTCCTTTGTTGCTTTGTATGAAAGGATGTCGGGTTAGTTCAGGGAGATGTCTGATGCTACCTGGGGTTCATGACACGGGCAGCCTTGAGGACTTTCTCTAGGCTTAGAAGTTCTTTCACTATTCATCATCAAAACAGGCATCCATCAATTACTCTGAGGCGGGTAGCTTCCTCCTCACTAAATTCATTAAATTTACAGTGTTTTACCAGAACGTCCAGTCTCTCAACAGTCATTGATGGTTTCACCTGGTCTCTGCCGTTCTTGGCTGAATATGTACTTTTATAATCAACAATTGGCACTGGATTAAATATGACATTTAATCCTGTTTTAATTTGATCGTACATCACTTTACCGTCTTGTGGTATCTTTGTCATAGCTTTCACTCCTTCACCATTCATGTTCTTCAAATATGCTGTAATTTTTTTATCACGTTTTTCATCTATTGCATCTATGAAATCTTCAAGTCTCTATCTATGCAGTCGATCTATTGCCAAACTCATCTCCTCAATCCTTATGTCACAGGACTACGTTGTACAGTGGGAATCAAAATGATTTCCAGCAATATGATTGAAACATTAAGACAGGAGTGTCTCTGCATTCTTCGTGGCTCCCTGCTTCTGGCATGGAAAGTTGTGAACGGAAACAGACATCCAAGTGCTGGGGTGGCGCCTATATAGGCACCGTGCACGTCTGTTCCGGAGCAGACTGTGCCGATGCGGAGCCGTTCGGCACCACCTAAGTGTGCAGGGGTTCTGCTCAATAATTACCAGATCCAGTCTGGCACCTGGGGATTATTCTAAGGTAAGGAATCTGTGGCTAGATAGCCTCTACCAGATAAAACCTTACCAAAGGTAAGTTACTTGTTCATTATTACTTTCATAACTATGGTGCATAAAATATTAGTCTGAAATATTCAAAAATATGCCAGATTGAAGTTATCAGTTAAAATGTCTGCTCTGAGGTAATGGACATGACGCATCACTGTTGTGTGTCAGCACATCATTCATTACTTGTGTTAGACCTGGCCTCTTTGACAGGTTTATCCCCAAACTTTTTGCCTTTAGCCTCCTATTTTTCTGACCCTGTTTTTCTCAGACCTATCACTGTAGTGTCTGCGCGCGCTGTTGCGTACTGCCATGTTGTCCTGGCAAGTGCACCCACTTGCCAGGCCCAAACCTTCCCCTTCCTTACATGTAAGGCACCCCTAAGGGAGGCCCAAGGTACCCCCATGGGCAGGGTGCAGTGTATGTGAAAGGTTGGACATGTACTAGTGTGTGTGACATGTCCTGATGGTGAAATACTGCCAATTCGTTTTTCACTATTGATAGGCTATCTGGCCCATAGGAAAGCCAGGGAGTTAATTTATAACATCTTATAAATATAAGTTCCCATTGGGACCAGATAGGAAAATTAAGTTTAGTATGCCTGAACTCAGAATATAAAGCTGCATCTTTTAGTAAAGATGATTTTTACATTGTGTTCGAAAATACCACTTTTAGAAAGTATTTATTTTCTTGCTTAGCCATCCAACGTGCTTCTGCTAGGATTTGTAATGACTGTGGTTTTGGAGTGGCTGGGACTGTGCAGTGGCTCCAGAGAGTCTGATGAGTCAGGGCTGGGCTGAATAGACCTGGGCTGCATTTAGAGTAGGGAGAGGAGATTCCTTTCGCAACTGAATGGGCCTGGTCTGCCAAACACAATGCTGTCTCCGCCTCCTGCCGGACAGCTACTCTGAGGGAACAGAACTGGTTCTGGCTGGGCACAGGGCTTCTCTGCCACCAGAGAAGAAAGGTTTTTGCTGTTTAAAAGATGGGGCCCAGACCCCTGAATTTTAGATTACTTCAAAGAACAAGAGGAACCTTTGCCAAGTAGAAGAGCTGGGGAAACTGGTGTAGGAGTACTGCCCCTTTGCTGTGTGCTGTCTAGGGTTGGCCTGCAGTAGCTGTTTCTGCCAAGGAAAGGACAAGGACTTTGCTGTGTGCTGTGTCCTCCCTGCTTGTGAAGAATCTCCAAGGGCTTGTGCATGCTGGCCTCGTGTTGGAAGTCTCAGGGATACAAAAGACTTTGTGGAAAGATCCTTGCTGGATCTCAAAAAGACTTGCAGAAGGAAGTGCTGAAGAAGCTAACTAGCTCGTGATGGGTGCTTTATTTTGCTTAAATCTACTTGGGAGCGCTCCTTGTGTGTGGGGAAGCAGGAGGGGAGAGCTGTTACTAAGGAAGTGCCCCCCCCGGGGGCCAGTGCATGTGTGCGCGCGTCACCAGCCGCGCGTGAGAAGCGCTTTTGTTTGCACTACCATGCCACCCTTGCGGCTACTGAGGGACAGGAGGAGAGAGCTGAGGCTGGAGTAGCGCTCTCCCTCTCCCTGGCGGCCTGTGCACATTCCAGCAGTAAAGTGCAGCCGGGGCACTGCAATGTGGCCTCGGGCTGTGGAGGATCGCGGTCGTCCAGCTGAAACAAAGCCACCGGCCGGAGTCCAGGTTGCTAAGCAACCACCAGAAGGAGCTGAAAGGAAGCCCTCCCCTTAGCCGATGTATGCGCAAAGCAGTGATGGTGGAAAGTGATATTTTCATAAGCTTTTCATGACCTATGTAGCACCAGAGTATTTTACTGTGATATTTGAAACTGTTATGATTCTGACAATTGTCTAGTTGGCAAGGTGACATGGGTTTTATACGCATTTTTAGGACCAGTGCCTAGTGGCACAGTAATGCATGTAGTTTTTGTCTGATGTGTGTTTACAGGCTTTCTTTATGACAAGCGCCTAGTGGCGCAGTGATTTATATTATCTGGTCTAGTGTGCTTTACATGCTACGAAGCGATTTATGGTCTAATGTGGTTATGTATGAATACAAGTGTGTGTGTGTGTGTCTGTCTGTCTGTCTGTCGCTTTACACATTGCCTCTGGGATAAGCCTGACTACTCTACCAAGGGGGTGAGCAGGTGTTATCTTGGGTGTGTAACTCCCTCGCCCTGACTAGAAAGGTGGGTTCTGCCTGGCTTAGGTGCATACCCTAGCCAACTAGAAACCCCATTTCTAGCAACTTGTATTTCACATTTTTAAGTCTTACCTAGGCAGCACTTGCGCTGTCTCTTCGAGACATGCTGTATTCAGGATGTGTGCATTAAGCAACACCTATCTTTCTAATTGGCTCCTTTAACTGTCCTTTGTAAATGTCTGCTTTTCATTGGGTAATATGGTCACTAGTCCCGCCTTTTTTTCTTTTGTAGCCTCCCATGAGGACTGCCCCTTTTACATGTGATGTTACTCCTCATGTTATTTATTACTGTCTGAGCACTCTTTTTCATTTAGGCTTAGGAACTCACTCCCACCCATGCTTTCTCCCCCTCCTCGTAATTATAAACAGCTGCTCTTTATATTTGCTAACAGTCGCTTCCCCTCCGTGGCTACAGCTCCACTCCTTCACCACTCCCTGCGTGCCTGCCCCAACCACCTCTCCAAGGTCTGTTTTTTTTCTTCTAATTTTTCCGCCCCTCCGAGATCGCTGTTTTTTTTAAATTATTTACCACCGCCTCGGAACGAGCAGTCGAACACATGCTTTACTTTTAACCTCACACATGATGCGATCAGCATTGTTGTAACTATTTTAAGGCCGTTTTCTTGAGGACAGATCTCGCATACGAGGTTATAACTATGCTGCGAGGTATGTCTTGTTTCCTTGCTGTCCCTCGGGCAGTGTTTGGTGCTGTTTAGTAAGCTGAATAGCAAAGAATGTCAGAATCTGCATCTCGCCTGTCTAAACAGACTGGGGTAAAAATATCCCCTGCTTTTTTACTTTAACAAAATCCATAAATCCCAACATGCTTTCATTCTGCCCGCAACAATAAAGACGGTTAAAAGCAGCTGCCTGCTCTCCTTGCAGTTTCCTCACATTGAACAGTTCACATTTGCTGTAATCAGATTCCAGGACCGGACCAAAGCTGGATCGAAATTTTGAAATGGGGAGAGATAGATGAGTGGGTTGTTAAGAAGGGCCTGCTAATTCAGTTTAGTTTATTAGGCCATTTTCTGACACTTCGTCACTTTAATTTCCACTTAATCAGACATACTTGACATGGATTAAAATGCTTCATCAGTACTGCCAGCCCCTGTATGAATTGCATGTTTAGGTAGTTGTGGTGGTTTTTAGATCTCGCCTAGCGATGCAGCGCCATGCGCTGCTCGCGTAGGCGAGATCTATTGTTGTCGAGTTGCTTAGCGATGCGGGACAGGAGATGTGCACGCGTATGGTGCGAGCAGGAGTTGTAATAACGCCGCAAGCCGAACGCGTGCACATCAACTGTCTGTGCCGAAGCTTAACAGACAGGAGATGTGCACGCGTACGGCTCGCGGCGTTATCACAACTCCTGCTCGCACCATACGCGTGCACATCTCCTGTCCAGGCGCGGCAGGGCCGCGTCCTCCCGGTGAGTCAGGCGTCCTGGCACACACCGGCCGGCTCTGGAGTGCTCGAGTCGGGCGCTGTCCTGGTCTGCGGAGCCCAGCCCACAGGAAGGTGACGGGGCATCTCCATGACGACAGCGAGCTCCGTGTGCGGCGCAGCCCCCCAGGCCTTCAGCGTCTGCGGCCCTGGGCTCCGAGGCGCGCGCTCTCTCTCTCTGAGTAGACCTCCCGCCCGGCGAGAGAGCAGCACTGTGTGCACTTTCCGGCCCGAAGCAGGTGCTTCGCCGCCGCGCCGAGGGCTTTTCAGAGACGCACCTGTGCAACCTGTTTCTCCGGTGGAAGTTTTTCTTCGTCCAAGGAGGTCCCCGTGCTTACGAGTCGCTGCGGACCGGCCAGTAGGGTGCCCGGGTCAGGACGGACGGTGCGCGATCCCCTTGCAGGCTGTGGATCGCCGCAGACAGCGCGCTAAGTTACTGAGGGGAGCCCTGTGCCCCATTGACCCCTCTGCTTGCTGTTTGAGGTGGGCAGGTTGATTCATAGGAAGTTTTGGACCACAGGCTCACCTTGGACCGAGTCCGCGGCGAGTGAATAGAAGAAGCTGGTCTGCTCGGCACTGGGACGCCGGCACGGAAGGCTTAACTCGGAGCATTAATGGAGGCCACCATGGAGGAAATGGAGAACTGCCTGAGCCCCGGGGCCCAGGACCTGGTAAGGAGGGAAGCGGAGCACATTTGCGGTCACCCGGGGGAATGCAAGGGGCCTGCGAGCAGACTGCGCTCTTACATTATTATCAAGAGTGCCGAGGGCTTCTCTGCAGAGGCCGCAGCCCCTGGGCAGGCCCTCCACTACGGGTAAGGGCACCCCTTCTGCAGTGTTAAAAGTGCCCTCCTAGGTGGTGTTGTAGAGGCTGTCTCCCTGCTGGTTGTCTCTCTTGGAGTGTTAGTGAGACTGTCCTTCCAGTAGTGCTGCGGGTCCATATTGTCTAGTGTTGCGGGTCTGTTTTGTGTAGTGTTGAGTGTGCACTTCCTGTAGTGCGGAGGCTGTCTGTCCTGCAGTGCCATGGATGTCTGTCCTGTAGTGGTACTGAAGCTGTGTCTCCTGTCGTGGCGCTCAGGATGTCTCGTCTGTAGTATTGCAGAGGCCTGAGTGTCTCTCTTCCTTAGTGAGGCCGACTCTCCTTTAGTGTTAAGAGTTCCCCTCCCTGTTGCCCCTGCCTTGCCAGGGTGCATTGGGGCTTCTTCAGTTGTGCTGAGGACACACTCCTGCAGTGCTAAGGGGGCGCTTCTTTTATCGCTGCTGAGACTGTCTCACCTAGTGCTGCGAGCCCACTCCTAATACATCCAAGAAAGGTTAATGGAGGGTAGACAGGCGCTACTCTGGGCCCTTCGTTGATACAAAGCTGATGCTGTCATTAGGGGTATAACAAGGTAAGGCCTTCCTCCACTGCTGTGTCCTCGAGTGTGAGTCTGTGACAGTGTGAATTGAGAGCACAGAGAACAAGAATTTGCAATGCAATAGGTCTCGCATTTACGCAAGCTTGAGCTCTTGGCATTGTAAATGACAATGCCTTCTATGTATGATTTAAATAACAAAACATAAATAAAAGGTATTGTCATTCACAATGCCACTAACTCAAACTCGTGTAAATGCGAGACCTATTGCATTGCAAATGCTAGTTTTGTTTGCCTTTACCAATTAACTGTGTGATCCTAAAAATGGAGATCTGATGTCACACCTTCTTGCTTCTACTCCCCGTTTGGGAAGCCGAGGCCTTCCTAGGCCTCCAAAGCGCCATCAGAAGTCAGGACATCAGCAGAGATAAAGTAGTACAGCTAGCAGAATTCATAGCATTAGCAGAGAGATGGAATTCAGTAAAAATTACATTTCCTTCTGCTCTCTCTCATGAGCATGCATGTTTGTTTGATATAGACGTCCTCATGTGCCCAGCACCATTGCTGCCCTTATTACCCAGCATAGAACATATTGAGTTGCTGGAATGTTCCTCATATTATCTTAGCTTTTGAATGATATGTGAGCTTGGCTGTAATACCTTTCTAAAAATGGTGTCAAAGTGCAGTTCTAGTAGCTTTGGGTAAAAGGGCTAGCGAGCTTGCATGATTTTCAACAGGTAGATTGGCTTGGATATTGACAATTACAATCTCTGTGCCTGTCTTAGGAACTGTGTCTCTAGCCTGGTTTCCCTCACTTAGCTCTTCTAATTCTGATTCCATGTTAGGAAGCATGATGGGAGTCTAGGGGTAGTGTCTGCATCAACTTGAGCGAGAGGTGCAAATATGGTAGCGAAAGACCCACATTCTGGCACTGTTGTAGATGTGGAATCCACAATCCTCAGACCTTTCCTGTTGCCTCCGGAGACAGAGCTGAAATGCTGGTTCACAGATGTCTTTGTCCTGGTCTATAGTACTTGCATTTCCTAGCTTGCCTGGGGAATTTCTGGAAAAAATCCATAATCCGCTTCGGTCCTGAGGAGCGATACGGCTCCTGAAGCTGCAGTGTTCATTTAGTGTTTTTTTCCGGAATAATGCCACCATTGACCTCTTGTTCCATCTTATAATACATTTCTCGTTCCAATACACACGCAAAATACATTACCCAGAAGTATACTTGGAATACCAAGGAACTGAAGAGGGGGAGGTTAATTGCGGGAAACACAAAGTGGTCGAAGTCAATGGGATGTCTGGGGCACCTCGGCATTTATACTGGCCACCTGAAAGCAGTGAAGCATACCATATGGATCTGAAGCTGTTTCTAGTCCAAGTTCAGGGATGTAATAGAATGTTATCTCTTAGTATACTTTCATGGCTGTTTATAATTTTTAAATGCACATGTCTTATAAATGACCACTTGATCTCAAGAGCATCCATCCTTGTGTCCTGTGAGAAGTGTCCTAACCTGAGTGCAGCACAGGGCACCATCAACCATGTGGTTTCTAGCCTGCAAAACCAACTGAAGCCCATACTTGGCACCCCAGAGTTTTTAAGTGCCACCCCACTTCCAAAGTATTTTGGCTGCAAGTATTGCAGCCCCATGCTTGTGCTGAACCCAGGCTTTTACTGCGCTCGGTTACTGCACTGCCTGTTGCCAATTCCCATTCCTGCAACCTGGTGCCTGTCTTAAACCCCGCCAAGTCCTTTTTCACACAGCAGGAGCACAGTGTAACCCTCAGTTCTTTGGACAACAGCCTCCCTCTGCAATTTGCCTGCCAGTTGTTTCCTATAACAAACGTTTGCTGATTGTCCTACTCGCAAGATGACATCAGTTATCCATGCACAGTCCTGTAGCTATAACTTTCACCATCCTGCCTCCCCTTACCCGCAATCAACATTGTTTGAGCAGTGTTATCCTGTTGGGAAAAAATATGGCTTTTCTTTTAAGATGAATTGCTCAGTAAATTTAATATGTTCCATGGCATTGCTAATACTTCTGCCTAACGTGGAAATTATCCTGCAATTCTGTTGTGTGCAGCAGTAGATACATGCACATTAAAACAGGGATTCAACAATCACATGGACCTGTAACCAAGTGCAGGATTTATTCCTTGAAGCCAGGATTGTAAGTTGTACAGTTATCCTGCGGGTGGCGGTTTTGGCATGAAGGGCATGCACTTCTCGATGCTCACTCTGCCGAGGAAACCGATTATATCTAAAACTGAAGCTTATCTTGCCGCATTTCATATTCTGATAACATATACTGATATGGTCAATTGTGAAAGACTTTCAAATAATAGAAATTGCCCAAAACAATTAATGATCTCCTGTTAATCAAAGCAGATGATCAAAGATACATTGTTGCATAATTATTCACATATTTAGACCAAAATAGTATTTTCACAGTGTAAACACTGTATGTCAGTCCCATGATTTGGGTGCTGGTGGGGATATATTAGTGAACAATAAAGAATAGTTACTAAAAGAAATAAATGCTGAAGGGGAAATTATAGCTAAAGGGAAAACATTTTTTTGGGACACGTATGGCAGTGATTGGACGCTATCTCATTTCTCCAGTTGAGCAAGTCGATATTTCAACAGTTATGGAAAGAACTCCCCGAGTCATCACCAGGGCTAGAAAAACTGGATTCAGAGTATCTGCAAACGATTCTGTAGAAGATGGGCTAAAAGACCCCAAGTAGATATATGTATGGCCAAATTCAGCAGAATCCATCCTGCAGAGCAATGCCCGGCAAGGTATAAACACTGTTTTGAAATGTAAAGGATTGAATCGCTCCTTTATCTGGCATGCAATTTTGGAGTGTTGGGAAGCAGTAGTATATAGTTCTACACTGCAGCACACGCTTTGGCAGTTTGGGAGTTATCGCGGCAGCTCTGCAGGCATGTAATGCCTTCTCTCGATTCTTGCAATCATCTCGCACTGGTACACAGCGATGTGGCTCAGGTGTGGAGCTCACAGAGTGGCCCATGGGCCATAGTGCTGCAGCAAGGTCATGTCACGCTCGAGCTGTAAGGACTCCCAAAAGGCAACGTCCCATCAAACCACAGTCACGTGGCCGGGTCAGACATGTCGGCTACATGCCTTTTATTTCTCAGGAGCTGGGCTGTGAAAAATCCGCTTCCTTGTGTTTTGGTCGACTCTGATACACAACTGGCAATCTCTGCATAACATAACTGAGTACCTCACAGCAGTGCAGAGCACAACTGGGTCTCAGACTCCGTGGGTGCATGGCAGATTTTGAGTACTCCAGGTAGTCTACCTCTATCCACAACCCAAGCTCAACGGCATAGACATTGTCTCAAGTTCTAGGATTATAGTTCTTATTCCTTCAAAGGAAGAAAGCTGAGTATTCTGCCTCTGGACTTCACCTTCCTCTACACCCGTGTGCAGACCTTCATCAAGTGAAAGATTAGCAATGAATAGGTTCCGGTGGCAACTTGAATCCAGTCGTTGGGCAGTCCCCGAGTGGGGTTGAACTCAGTAGGCCTCTACCCCACTATTGCATTCAACTGCTGCCCACTAGTAATCGTGGTCTAGTCATGAGGGCAGTAGCCCCAATTGTCAAAGGAATACCACTTTGGCATGACCCCTAGCCCAAGAGAGCCCGTCACTCTGTTGCTGAACAACATACTTGAGTGATTTAGAGCAGAGCCAGGAGACTTGTGATACAGGCCCGTTGCACTAGAAAACAGACCACACAGCTTTCAGAGCAATAAAATAAAGAGTAGATTGCAACATGTACACAGCACCATGGACATTTGACACTACGCTGTCAGCTCTACTTATGTTCTCTTCTACCTTGCTCCATTGGCTATCTTGGGAAGATATTGCGTTTTATAAAAGCTTGTGATTAATGAAAGCAGGCCAGCAGCTTCTCTGCCTTAGAGTGATTAAAGATTAACTATATCCAGCACTTTAGGAGGCTTAGTAACACTTTCTAGTGATAACAACACTATCCATTTACGTAATAACCCAGTAGCTTCACTTGACCAATAATCCTAACATACTTGCTTAACTTTTTCCTTAGGCAACAGCATCGTGGGCACGCAGCCCAACTTCATAAATCGCTGATGCAACTCTTGCTTATGTCGATAACTGTGAGTAGGTGCACCTAGTGTTACCAATAGCACTTCTTACTGTTTCAAGGCCCAAAGTCCCATGGCTAATCAGAAATATGCCACAAAGCATACCTGAGCAAAAACACATTGTCATATGAATGCACAGAAACTAGATACCATCATAGATAATCAACGAATTGCATTTTAAATTAAAAGACCTTATTGTAACTCACGTTTTAAATGACCAATATGATACCATCCTATCATTGCTTCTGTGCTCTATCTACATTAATGGCGAAGATGAATTTAAAGGAATTACTTTGAAGGGAAACACCCGCAGCATAATCAAGTGTTCTTTTATATGCAGAAGTATCAAAACCGCATCACAGATGGGCACCAATCTAAAGTCTGAAGAGAAGAAAATATCCCCATAAATATCAGCTGAAAAAAATGTTTTGTAATTTATTTACAGTGGTATTTATATGATGTTAACAAACCTCCAGAGGAAATTAAAATGCACTAGTTAATGATGCATGATTGATATTTAGAAATGTCAGCATTTAAAAAAACATTATAGCGTTATCATCAGCAGAGTAGTCCTACAAGTGGCAGCTTAGGAGGGGATTTGGAGCAATAAGGGACTGCTTCATCCTTTTACCTGCTTACTGCTCCAAAAGAAGCAATGTCTGGCAAACACTCATTGATTTCTGAATAATAAGTGTAAAAACGTTAAGATAACCATGTTGTTCCTGCTTACATTTCACATGCTTTACTTAGTCTTGCATTCTCTATGAGTGTTTGCTTTTTCCAGGATGTTGTTGCTTTTTTTCTTTTAATCAGGCCGCATATTACTCTTGCCGCCCTCATATTTTCTGGTTCTCCAGCGCCGGCCAGGTCATACAAATGGCAATAACACTATGCAAATATGATCACTTCACTGCAAATAAAAAAACAAAAGTAAAAATCATCGTCATTTTCTATGCCAAGAGCTCGAACTTTCACAGATGCGAGACCGATTGCATGGCACATGCTTGTTTAATTTAGGCACTGATCTGATATTGCTGGTTATTGTGCTTGACATTCGTATGTTCAAGGTATCTTTTGAAGTGCGTTTCATACCCAGAGCTCTCAGGTTTCCGATTTAATGTATGTGAAGGTCATCGGTGCAGTTTTTTTCTTTTCATTCCGATACGTGTATCCCTGAACGTATAATGAAATAAAATGGACTAGGAGTACAAGGCGGCTTAGTAAAAACATAGACTGGATAAGCTACATACACGTTCTTGAAACTGTGAGCTTTTCATTTTTCCTGTTTTATCTCACCCTTGGCCCATGTTTGCTAGTAGAAACAAGCGTTTTGAAGTCCCCAGAACATTTTGGCTCAGTAAAAGGCGTGATGTACATCAGTCAATGTATGACAAGTGCGGTAGACAATAACGCTGATAACCTGGTGCACATTTATTCATATGATATTTCTAAATTGAATGTTGGTCTCCTAATTTGAAGATAAACTGTTTTATTAAAGACAACTTTATTTTTCTCATTTTACCAAAATGTTTTAACATTTCATGGAGTAACATGTTAATGTTTTACTTTTTTTTCCCAATCAGATTATTGACAAGGAGATTAACCCTTTCGTTGAAGCATGGGAAGAACAGGGACAGTTCCCAGCGCACTCTTTATTCAAAATCCTTGGCAAGGCTGGTTTCCTTGGAGTCAGCAAGCCAACAGGTAGGAAAACCTTCATTCTTAATGTGTTTAACCAATTCCTTAACACTGCATTTGAACACAAACCGATCTGTCTTTCGGGAGCTAGTTTATGGGGTTCGTAGTGTGTGAGGATACTGCTTTTGGACAGATAAGAATGACTTGTTAAGTTAACATGCCTGAGTTCATGCTGCCTTAAATCTGACTTAAAGATTTTAAAAACAAAAAACTGTTAACTACTTTGACGCAAACGAACATTTTTGGCATCTGGTCTAAAGCTATTTGCAAAAACATCTGCAAACCACTTAAGTTAATAACGTAAAATAAAATATTTCTTTGGTCCGTAGAATACTCTGTGCATTTGAAAATATCCCTTTAAAACCCATGTATCTATTGAATATGAGCTGGTTATGCTTGTGTGAAATAAGAAAGTGAGTTATTAGTTACGAAGGATGTGGGTCCTTCACAAGTAATGAGTCAACAACCTTTCCTCAGCCCTGAACCAGGTACCCAGTTTTAGAACTTGACTCTCTCAGGGGAGTGAGGAAGAGCAGTCTATGGCTGACTCTGGGAGGCGGTGTGGGCTAGTATCGCAGTCTACAGGCATGCAACAACACCCAATAAATCATTGTCCAGTCTGTGCTGTTACTTATAAAAAGGAAAAAGTATTTTATTATGCACACACTAGTAAATACTAGTGTGGTAAATAAAGATTATGGGTAGACAGTAGTACAGGTGAAACAGAATAAGGTTTTCTCAAGGTAGGAGTCTCAAGTTACATCCTTGCTGCTCAGTCGTGCCCTTCAACTGACATTCACTCCACCAGGCACACATCAGCATTCTGTAACCTCACACTCATTCTGGCTGAGCAGCAGGGGACATAAAACTAAGGGGAGAATGCATGGCATAGAAATGAAATACCACACCTAGTCATTAATTTATTATAAATATATACATGATGGCAGGTGGAAATACCTATGATGATATCCTCCTAACAGTTTACATCCCTAGCCAGCCCTGAACCCTATAACCTCAATACCTCCCACATACGTTAGACACACTGACATGGGCTGTAGTTATCACAAGGCAGCAGGCCTACTGACTTAGTGTCACCACATTATTAAAAACAAAAATGTGTCGTAATAAACGTAACACTATTAATCACTAGGATTGGTAACAGCATTTCACTTTTCCATAAACTGTCTTCATGAGTCTTTCTTCTGCCATTAACTTGCTGCAGGCCAGCCTAAGATTCCACAGCATTTCAGGAAACGCTGTGGCTGCTCCTGTGTGGACTACTGCTCTCCTGGCAGCCCCACAAATACCCTTTCTGACATTGATGGCCGTGTACCATTACTAGGGCACCCCCAGAGACCATATGCAAATTTGTGAGCGTCCCAGAGGCATCCCTTTTGCCAGAGTCATGGGGACTTATTGGGCAATTCCCTGCCCCACGGCTATTTTCCTTTATTTAACTTATTTTTTAAAATTGCAGCTGCACTGCGTAACAATCCTGTTTGTTTTGATTGTGGCCTTGCGCTGCACTTTTTTTCTTTAGAGGCATTTATCCATACCCCTAGTATGAGCACCAAGAATTGCCTCATTTGGGTGCCGTATGGGCACCCAAACCAGAGTGACCTTGGCCAGCTCACCGTTGATACTGTCCTGTCCCAGTACCGATGCCGACATTTCTCTTTCCTCCACACAATTAGCGCGGTCATGTTCCTGATGGGCTGTGCCTCCTTGACCCTTCCAGACTTTGAATGGGGAGCAGGAGGTGGTACAGTGAGGTGCTGCCAAGGCTTGGGATCCTCTAGGAGTGAATGCCTTAGCAGCGTAATGGTGCTCACTATCCTGCATCAGTCCTGGTGGAGATGGGCGCCCCCAGGCACATCTTAATCCCCCGAGTATGGTGGAGCTCACTTGTTTTTTTTTTTCTTTCTATTTTTCTCAGTGTCGGTCTCTGGGAACTTTGGGCACCTGGGTACAAAAGCCGCACTCGGGAGGGGGTGCCATGCATGACTTCTCTCCTTTTCCACTTGGCTTGCCCTGACACCCTGAGCCTTTAGTCCTCCAGTGGCACTCCACAGTCCTCAAAGACGAATGCTCTCCACAACTGCACACTTCGTGTCCCATAGCCATTGTGGCCACTTTAAGGACACCCATGTGGTAGCAGAAGTCAGGTTGCTGATGTCTGATGGTTACCCCTTTGTGGGCCTAGTCCTCAGGCATTCCAGGGGAATCTTTCTTCTCCTGGGTCCCTCAGCAGGACCATTCCTCTACCGTACATCAGAGGGTGTAAGGGTGCAAACGCCATTGGCCCTGAAGAGGTGAATCCACAAAGTCCCATCCAGGCGAAGTCCATGGAGTTTCAGCACCATAGATGTGGGTCTGGTCTTCTCCAGGGCCTGCAAAATCCATCTTCTCTCTCTTTCTATCTCCTGTGCAGACTTTATCTGATAGAGACTTCTAGCCACAGATTCCTTACTTTAGAATTATCCCCAAGCATCAGACTTGATCCAGAATTTTTTTTATGAGCAGTACCCCTTTGCGCTGGTAAGTGGCGTCGACATCGTCCGTGCCAGATGTGATGTGCCCAGAGCCTATATAGTTGCTACCCCAGCGCGCTGACATCAGTTCTTTTCATTCTGCGCCAGTCAGCGTAGATCTGGAGAGAGCTACCCCTTAGTCATTTTTTAACTAACTTTTTTCGACTTTCTGTCGAGTCTTTTTGAGGTTTTCCTCCTGGTGTGGCCGGGATGCCCTCTCAGAAGGCTGGCTTCAAGCCGTGCGGCGCCTGTCACTGCTCGATGTCCGTGACGGACCCGCATCTTGTATGCTTTTGGTGCCTCGAGTTACCACGACTGCTATGACTGCCGCGCCATGAACCCGAAGACCTTGAGGGAGAGATACCTCAAGCTCCTGGTGGCTCGACTTGCGAGAATACAGATTCCTATCGAGAGGAAGGTCCCGGGCAGTCGTGGAGTTTGAGATCCTTGTCGCACTTGTAGTTGTCGGATCATTTGGGTAAGTCCTGCAAGAAGAGGTCTTTTTGACTTCTTCTCGCCCATGGAGTGATGAGGGAACAACGACATACGAGGCCTGGCTCTGTGGTTGAGTCAGCACCTCGGCTGTCTCTGCGTCTCCCTGAATTTCGGGAGCTGGAGCGACACACTCCCAAATAAAGGAATTGTATGAGACTATACACCTCATATTAGGCTGCCCGTCACCTCAGGAGTGCCTTCAGGCCCGCGGGTTCAGGTCTGGCCCCTTGGCTCCACAAATGGAACTGGACCAATGCCAGTTGTGCCATCTCAATCTTCCCCGATGCTGGTCCCGGAGCTGATTTTCCTATTCTAATCTGTGACATGGTGCTGGATAGGTGACGCCAACTGGAGCCATGCCTTCATGGCCTGAGCCCTATTCTTATGGGCTAGAACTAGGGGAGGAGTGGGAGGGGACGCTGGATCCTGAAGAATACCAGCATTTTGACCCTAAGATGGACTGGTGTGAAGATTTGACTGGATACTTCTCCAGATACTGGCATGCTTTCTCCCCCTAATGTGGCTATGGAGGAGGGAGCGTCATTTGCAATGGTGTTGAGGAGGGCGACAGGTCTTGGACCTTAGTTTGCCCTCGGATGCAGTCAAGACGAACGTTGTGACATGACAGAGGTCTTGGACCTTAGTTTGCCCTTGGTGGCAGTCGAGACGAACGTCGTGACAGAAGTGCTTCAACTGGGAGTGTCCCCTCCTGAACGCTCCTCCTGTTTAATGAGGCTCTTACTGACCTCCTTCTTGGGACTTGGTCCAAGCCCAGCACAGGGGCTCCTGCGAATGGGACTAGTGCCCACCGCCCCGCCCCAGGGGACCCCAACTTCCTCACACAACACCCTAACCCGGAGAGCTTGGTGGTCCAAGCCTCCACTTCCCACATACGTCCTGCCACTTTCCCAACCGCACCACTGGATCGGGAATCCAAGAGGCTGGACAACTTAGGCAAGAATATGTTTTCTTTCACCAGCCTGGCACTGTGGTCC
Organism: Calotriton arnoldi; assembly: GCA_963921515.1. Classification (NCBI taxonomy): domain Eukaryota; kingdom Metazoa; phylum Chordata; class Amphibia; order Caudata; family Salamandridae; genus Calotriton; species Calotriton arnoldi. The sequence continues at coordinate 1,280,154 of CAWUFW010003062.1, read as the reverse complement.
ATGAGCACTGCATGTCTTTTGGGCTGCTTTTCCTACACTCCGTGAGATGCGGTTGCACAGGTGCTGCCAATGGTCCAGGAGGACTCACCAGCCATACTCTCCTAGGCAGTTGCCGACGGGAGAGACTCAGCTAAGTTCACAATCCAATGTGGACTGGACACCACCGACTCACTGGTTAGAGCTATTATTTCAACAGTGGCCTTGGAGTGCCACGTCTGGTTAAGGACGGCTGGCTTTTCTGGGGATGTCCAAGCAATGCTTATGGATATGCCTTTTGATGGCTCCCGTCTCTTCAGAGACCAGACGGATTTAGCCCAGGAATGCTTTAAGGGCAGCAGGGCTACGACCAGGTCCATGGGGCCTCACCACCCCCAATCCACCTTTCGTGGCCACGCATCCAGCTGCATCGGTACCCGCCCAGCCACCGTGCGCGCAAGCTTCACAGCCTCTGCTTGGGTGAGGATGCAGTTCCCCCAGACCTTGTGGGTTGGGCAGCCAGCGGTCGGGCAAGTCCACCACCCCCGGGAGCCGCAGCCTCCAAGACCTTATAGTCTGCCCACTTATCATGGGCACCCAGGGTGCAGCAGGCTCCACCATCACCTGCACCACTGGCGGTCCATCACATCGGACCAATGGGTTCTGCAGATGGTCCACAGGGGCTACTCCTTCTCCTTAGAGACTTCCCCCTCTACCCACCACCTGCTTGCGAAAGGTTGAGGGAGGACTATCTATCTTTGCTCTGCCAGGAAGTGGCGGCTCTCTTGGCCAAGGAAGCCATAGAGACGGTGCTGACGGCAAAAGTAGGTCGTGGTTGCTACTCCCGCTACCTTCTGGTACCCAAGAAGGACAGAGTCCTTCGTCCTTTCCTAGACCTGTGCCCTCTCAATTTCTTCCTCGGGAAGGAGATGTTCAAAATACTCGCACTCTCTCAAGTCTGGTCTGTCCTGGACCCAGGCGACAGGATGGTAGCGTTGTACTTGCAGGATTCATATTTCCACATTCCCGCCCTTCCTTTCCACAGGCATTTCCTGCAGTTCATGGTGGGCTGTGAGCACTTTCTGTTCACTGTGCTCCCTTTTGGCCTTACCAGCGCCCCGTGTGTTTCCACCAAGGTGATGGCGGTAGTTGCAGTGCATCTGCGGAGATCATGGGTGCCAGTCTTCCCGTGTCGACAACTGGCTGTTGATGGTGGGCTTGCCCCAGGCTGTCGTCTCCCACCTTCAGTCTATGAAAGACCTGCTTTCGCTCGTGTTCACTATCAAAGTGCCGAAGTCACCCCTAACTCTTTTGGATGCTCCCTTTCATCGGAGCTGTTCTGGACAAGGTGCAGTTTCGGGTACATCCAACCGAACGGCGAGTTTAGGATATTCAGGCTATGATACCGATGTTTACGCCTCTATCCTGGGTTTCGGTGAGACTTACACGAGGCTGCTGTGCCTTATGGCCTCCTGCATCCTGCTTGTGACACATGCCCACTAGCATATGCTGGCTCTGCAGTGGGACCTGAAGATTCAGTAGTTGCAGCATCAGGGAATCTCTCCGGCATGGTCCAGATCTTGGAGGGAACTGCGCAAGATCTGCAGTGGTGGTTAACAAACTCAATTGGATCAGCGGCAGACCCCTCTCCCTTTCCCAACCAGATCTGACAGTAGTGACAGATGTGTCACTCCTGGAATGGGGCAGCCATCTGGGAGAAGTGGAGATCAGAGGCCTCTGGCAGAATCCGGACTCCACATCAACCTTCTGGAGCTCCGGGCAATCAGGCTGGCATTAAAAGCCTTTCTACCCTCCATCAAGGGGAGCCAAGTGCAGGTGTTTACAGACAGCACGACTGCCATGTGATACTGCAACAGGGCAGGGTGAGGTCGTGGGCCCTTTGTCAAAAGGCCCTGCATCTTTGGAAATGGCTGGAACAGTAGGGCATATGCCTGGTGGTTCAACACTTGGCGTGCTTTGTGAACCCCAGGGCAGACCAGCTCAGCCGATGTGCCTAGCGGATCAAGATTGGCATCTCCATCTAGAGGTGGTGCAAGGTCTCCTTCAGCAATGGGGGTAACCTTGGTTAGATGTGTTCACCACTGCCAAGAGTTTTAAGATCAGGAACGGCCGTACAAGTTATTCTTGTGTCTCCGGACTGGGCTCGGAGAGTTTGGTATCCCAAACTGTTGAGCATGGCCATCGGTCCTCTGATCAGACTGCCCTTTTGGGAGTATCTTTTCTCGACGCAGCAAGGGAGGGTTCTGCCTTCTTATGTGGAGATTAAGCGGTGACAGTTGACAACCTTCCGCCAGAAGTATGTAATGTTATCCTATCCTAGCAGCCAGGAGTCCCTCCACCAAAACGGTATACGCCTGCCGTTAGGGCAAGTTTGTGGCATGGTGTGCAGAAAAGCAGGTCGACCCACCTTCTGCTCCGCTTTCTCAGGTTCCTCTTTTTATTCTTTGCCTTGTGCAGCAGGGCTCTGCTCTGGGCGCCTCAAAGAGTTATCTTTCTGCTATTTCGGCCTTTGTGCGGTTGCCTGACCAGCCATCTCTCTTCAAATCTCTTATTGTATATAGGTTCTTGAAAGGTTTGTGACGTAGGTTTCCTTCTCCCTCAGTGGGACCTTTAATTTCGTCCTGACATTCCTGATGTGTGCTTCCTTTGCCCCCTTGCACAACTGTCCCCCCCCCTCGGGCACCTTACCATCGAGACGGCCTTCTTGGTGGCAATAACATTTGGCCGGAGGGTCAATGAGCTTCAGGCCTTGTCATCCAAGCCTCCATACCTGAACATCTACCCAGATAAGCTGGTACCGCAAATTAGACGTTCCTTTCTGCCGAAAGTCATCACTCCCTTTCATCCAGGCCAGACCATCACCCTGCCTACTTTTTACGCTGCGCCTCATCCCTCTAAAGAAGAGGAGCGACGACACTGTCTGGACCCAAAACAACATTGTTGTTCTATCTTGACTGCACAAAAGAGTTTTGGGTGGACAACCAACTCTTCGTTGTTTGTCTGAGCGTAGAAAGCAAAGGCTGTGCAGAACCGGACTCTTCCGATGGATTTTGCTCTGCATTAAAACCTGCTACGCACTGGCCATGAAGCAACCCCCTGAGGGTTTGGGTGCTCATTCCACCAGATCCAAGGCTGTGACCACTGCGTTATCACGTGGAGTCCCAGTCTTGGATCTCTGCCAGGGAGCAGCATGGGCTTCCTTGTACATGTTCACATAACACTACTGCCTAGACAGTCAGGTTCGTCGGCATGGGCACTTTGCCCATTTGGTCCTGCAGGATTTTTTGGTATAAAATTGTTTCGCAGACACACCGTCGGGGAGGTACTGCTTGCGTATCTATTCTAAGGTAAGGAATCTGTGGCTAGAAGTTTCTATCAGATGGACAAGTTACTTACCTTTGGTGAGACTTTATCGAGCTGCAGATTCCTTACCAACCCACCCAATCTCCTTGCACTGCGAATGAATTTCTAGATACAGGGATTTCCCCTTTCTGGGCCCTAGTTTTCCACACCAGTTGACAGTGTTCTTCATGGCTCCGCCCTCCTGGCGTGGTAAGCGCGAAGAGTAACTGAAGTCAGCGTGCTGGGATGGCACCTATATAGGCACTACATAGGTCCCATTCGGCGCAGACCACGCCACGCAGAGCCTATTAATGCCACCTACTGGCATGCAGGAGTACTGCTCACTAAAAATCTTCTGGATCCAGGCTGATGCCTGGGGATAATTCTAAGGTAAGGAATCTGTGGCTAGATAGTATCAATAAGATAAGGCGTTACCGAAGGTTAGTAACTTGTCCTTTAAGTGGGGATGGAAAGTTCCAGAAAGTAGATACTTCTTTCCAGTCCTGTATTGACACATCACTCCATCCCGTCCCAACCCTCCTGCACAGCATCTTAGGACATTTTTCAAATGGTGGCTTGAAGTGGTCTGTTGCAAGTCCTCACAGAAAGCCTATAACCATGCCCATAACTGCTCGGTCCCTTTCCTCAAAAACGTCAACTCCTGTGGTTGGCCCTAGCGGTCCGGCTACCCTCCGTGGCTCGACTTTGCATGAGCCCTCACAGGCCTGGTGCAGTGAGAGACTCATCAGCACATTCCAGTTCTACACTCAGTCCTGCCCGTACCAGGGCCAAGCCTAATCCTGATGGCCCCTTATGTGTGGGGAATGCTTGTGATCCTCTAGCTGGTCTGCAGAGTCATGAACTTGGCCTAGCAGGGGAATTCAGAACCAGAAATGTAATTGGACAGGTGTCTGAGAGAGTTATGAAAAATATGAAGTGTCGGAAGGAGTGCAGATTTGAGCAAACCCATATCATATTTGCCTTTGTGATCCTTGTTTATCCTAAAATTGGTACATCACATTAATCTCTAGGTGTGACTCTGGTGAAACTGTACTTTGGTGCTGATTTCGCCCATAATGTATAATACATGAGGCACACACTATTTTCAGTTAAGCACTTCTGACTTACACTAGAAATTCCCACTCACGTGATAAAACCTAGACCAAGTAAGCACCACTCCCTTAAGAGTCTCTTCAGGCTACCTGTGCGCAGTAGTCCCACATACTCATGCGTGCGCCTACACGTGTTCTTGTGCAGCCAGCCCAGAGCATTTTACCCCAACTGCATAGCAGCAGATCTTGTTTTTAAAGCTGGACACTGGCAGCTAGTACTCTGTCTATTTTGAGAGTTTACAATGAGTGAGACTCTTTCTAAGTAAAAGTTAAAAAAAAACAAAAAAACAGGTAGGTCAAAAGCAAAGTATCCAGTAGGTTAAATTGGTTGAGGCTCATTTTACTACAACCAACTATCCAAACTAATTTTGCAAGATAATCTATATTTAATTGCAATACCATACATCACAAACATTTTTAGTACTCTATAAGTCGTTTGATATGTTTTCTCACAAGGTGTTTGTGCATGTTTTTGTTACCACTCAAGTAAGGGTATAAAGTGGAGCTGTTGCCCCCTTTAGGGTCTGTTGCCATGTTTAAATACTGCGATTTACTTACCAGGAATAGCATTACTCTGAGTCCTTCTCTCGATGTGATGAATCACATAGTGAGGCCCCTGTGCCTCCAATCATAAACCTTTCCCACGTATGAAAGTCCCCCCCACATACTTTGTTTCGTACCAAGCCCAAACACTGCACAGTTGGACTGGCCGACAGGGCGGGCGGGAGGGCCTGATTCATCATGGTGAGTGAAGGACTCCGAGTAATGCTATTACCGGTAAGTAATCGTAGCATTACCTCCTCATCCCTCTCGTCGTAATGATTCACATAGTGAGATGTACCAAAGCCACCAAAAGGACCACGCCAACTGCACAGAAAATGCGACACAAGGCCAAGCCACTGGCAAAACCAAAGACAAGACGTAAGCCAGCACCGCGGACACCACAAACCGCACCAGCCGGACGCAAAACCCTTCCCAGAAGGGGAGCCAAAAGGAGAACAACCGACCCCCAAAAGGCAACCAACAGAGGACCAGCAAGAAGTAGAAGAGGACGTAAGAGAGGGAGACCTGCCAGCACCAAGCACGGATCCTACCAAAGAACAAACCGGTCACAAACGCAAGCAGCAGGTAGACCGAAAAGGCGAGCAGCCAAAAACAGCCAACTGGCAAGCAAACTGCAATCCAAACAGCACCAGCAGGGCGCTTAGACAATACCCACCGATGCCAAAGTTCCAGGAGACCAACAGACCCACACAAGGGAACCGGAAACCAGAGGAAACCAGCACTGGAGGCAGAGAAACCAAAAGCGGAACCCAAGGCAATGGCGCACACCAAGCCAAGCCATGGCAAAAACCCCAGCCCAGATCGCACATGAAATGGAGCAGAGGAGAAAAAGGCCCTGGGACCTACAGGCGGACAAAATGTCAGAAGGAAACCACGACAAAATAACAGCCAGTAGAGAGGCCAACAACCAGGCACCAACCTGAAGACCTGGACAAAGGCCTTACGGCCGGACTAGGATGCAGCTAAACAGGATGCCATCGCAAACTCACAGAATCACAGGATGCCCAGGAGCAGAAACGCCAACGAAAACGCCCAGGCACAAAGGGACCCACCGGACAGGCCAATCCCACCCAGGAACGAGCAGGGAAGGCCCCAGCAAGGCAGCTCAGGCACCAGAGAAGACAGGGGTACAGATGGCCGCAGACTACAATCCACCAGGCGAACAACAGGAGTCGAAGGCAAATAACCCCAAGGAAACACGAGGGGCAGCAAACAAGAGGAGCCAAAAGAAAACACCCCAAGAGAAGGGGACCACAATCCAACTGCCAACGCAGAGGAGAGTCGAAGAAAACGGGAACCACGAAGGCCACCGAACAGCACAGCAAAGGCAACCAAAGACAGAGAGCCGGAGCCAGCCAGCAGAACAAAGGAGGAAGTCACAAACAACCCCAACAAGAACTGCAGACACAGCATCCAGGAATACCAACGGTCGAGGCAATCGCACAGGGGACAGCCGACACATGCCCCACCAGCACAGCCAAAGGCGGAAAACCACACCCCAAGAGGGAAACCGGCAACACCCATATGAAGCAGAGTGGGCACAAAAACCAAAGGCATGGAAACAGACTGACAGGCCACCACCCACAGATAAGCCACCGGATCTGAAGGCAAAAAGCTTCAGGAGAACAAGGAGCAGCCAACAGGCGGGCCTAGGAAGGAAAATCCAGGCCAGACGGTGGCTACAATGGCACCCTGTCAACTAGCGCACAGGGGAAGCTGAAGACCGATCAAGGGCATACCTAAGGGCGAGAAACCCCACAACGGAGAAGCCACCATAGCGACGTGCAACAGCTGAGACACCAATGCAACAAAAAAGGGACCCTGGCAGGAGCGCAGCAGCCCCCGGAGACACCCATCGCCACAGCCTCTGGCAAGCCGAGAACAGCAGAAGCCCAACGCAAGTGAAGGGCAAACACGAAACCCCTCCTGGCAGCCACAAAGTGGCCAGCATCCCGGGGATGCCGAAAGCCAGCCAACAGCAACCCGCCACACTGCAAGCAGGAAAAGAGAAGCACCACAGCACCAGGCCAAATGGAAACAGCGATGTTGCACAGGCCCCGTGACGCAGAGGAAGAGGTGCAAACCTCCCTAACAGGCAGCCCCAGCACCAGGAAAGACAGCCCAGTAGCATGCACAAGCAGCACGTAGACCAGCCAGTGCGACACAGGGCAGAAGTGAAAACAGACTGTGCAGCACACACACCCCAGAGGGTGGGGGGCAAGGCACCTAAACAGGAAGGGTGGACCGTGCAGCGGGCCACCAGGAACGCCCAAGTAAATCCACAGAGAACACATTGAACGGAGCCGCAAGGCCAGCAGGGAAAGCCATCAAACAGCCGAAGAGCAGCAGAGACAACACAGTCGAACCCCTGAAGGCCTGAAATCTATCAAGCAGGACCGGACCCAACCAGAAGAAGGGGCATATGGTGTAGGAGAGTAGGATCTGCCTCTTATGTTGCCCCCACTTTTTTTCTGATGTTTACACTGGTTTCTGGCTATAGTCTGGCTGGGTCCCTGCCAATCAGGGCCCCAGCCTCTCTGTTCTCTCTAAATGACTTGGAGTGATTGGATACTGTGGTACCTTATGAGTCCCTAGTATATGGTACCTTAGGTACCAAGGGCATAGGTACTTCACAGGCCTACCAGGGGCTGAAGCATGTATTATGCCACCCCTGGGAAGCAGACTAAATCTGACACCACACGCCTGCTACTGCAGCCTGGGTGAGGTGGTGCTAGCACCCCTCACTGAGATATAGGTTTCCTATATCTCTCCTGCACACACATTTAAACCTATCAGTCACCCCTAAGGCAGGCCCTATCAATCCTGAGGGCAGGGTGCTTGGTTCCTATGTGAGAGGGTGCCTCTGCCTGAGCAGGGCCCCTCTGCAGCTCTCAGAGTCCATTCTCTGGGGCTGTTTGTGAATGCGGTTAAACCATATACTTTTAAGTGCATTATATCCTCGCGGTAGAATGCTAACTTTGGAATGGCTGCATCAAAACATGTCGTGTTTGGTGTCAAACATCTTGGAATACTACCCCCCGCCAGTTCTGGCGGCGGGGGTAGCATTCCACCCTTCCAGAGGGATAGACCTGTACCTACTGTGGAAACGCTGTAGAATCCTGCAGAGCCCTGGCATCACAAAATGGATGCCACCAGTCACAGACACTGGGCTGCCCTCCTGCTGATGACCAACACTCGCAGTGGAGGAAGCCCAACAATAGATATCCTGTCCCAAGGGGTGTGACCACCTTCCAGACAGGGTTTAGTGTATTGGGGCTGGGTGGGTGCACTCCTAGAGTGCTTTGAAGTCCTGCACTGGGGGAGCAGAAGGCTCCTCTGTGCATATGCCAGTTCAAACCAGCTCAGGGGCTACCTGCCCCTGCTCTGGCGCGAAACTGGACAAAGGGAAGTGGGTGTAGCCACCCACTCCCCTGACCCTCCCATAGGTGGGGTCATAGAGCTAGTCCCTCCCTTTCTTTTAGTATAAGAGGGGGAACCTGTGCATTGCAAACTAGATACCCCTGGACGACGCTCTACAAGAAGAATCCCGGACCTTCGACTTTCCACTACCTTTGGAAGACGGAAGAATCTCCCTTGGAGTCAAGGAGTGACTCCCCTGCTTGGCAGGCACCAAAAACGACAACGACGGTCGCAGACTACGCCGCACCCGCCGGAGCCCGAAGTCCCTGCAGCCCAGGAAGAGGATTTCCTGACCCCTCCAAGGCCATCGTGAGTCCCCAGCGAAGCTGAGGCAAGTGGACCCCACGAGCAATGAGGAACCGCAGACCCTGGGTACCGTGCACTATTGTCGAGTGCAACCCCTTCACGACGTTCTACGAACTTGTGCTTTGGACCACGTGTGGTCCCAGCCTCCAGCAGAGATCCCTCCCAAAATCAGAGGCCTACACCGTCCCGAGTGACCGTGGGCCCCTGTTGAGTGAATCCTCCTGAGGCGTCTTCGCGATCCCTTGCCAGCCGGCTTGTGGGTCCCCAGAAGACTTTCCAAAGAAACCAAAGGGCTCCCCTGGTTGCTCCAGGCCTGCCCTGACCTACCCTCGCTGGGTAAGTCCCCCAGACCTTGCTGGTCTGCACCATTGACTTTTCCTTTCCACCACGAGACTTGCGGCTACCAAGGCTTGTTGGCTCCAATCGAGTCGCCGACACCTTAGTAAGCTGCAGACGTCGTGGGACACACCGAATCCAGCTCCTGGTCATCATCGACGCTGCCTGGACCACGTGGTCGAAGAGTCAAGACACCCGTGAACGACCCGAAGCTGTCGACGACGGTGGGCATTCATCTGCCTTGCCCAGAGTCACTGCCAAGTGACTGTGAACACTGTCCCCTCTGCTTTCAGGTCTTCCTCCCTCTGAATCCAGGCTTGGATTCCCACGGACACTTCTTCTGTCGCCGCAAGCAGCAAGTCTTCACTGGCTCCCATTGAAAACGACGCCGCGACCCGACACCAAAGGACACCTATGCACTCTGCTCACCTGGGTGAGGTAACTTCAGCACTACGGTGCTCCTGTGGGTGTGGGCCCTAGAACTACTTACCCTGTAAGTGGCTTGCTTGTAGCTACCCTAGAAGTGCCCTAAAACTCTTATTTTCCCCGTGCGATTCTCGCACTGGTTCGTACAGGGTTCGCGTCTGTGTTAGACACATCGCGTCCAACTCCCTTGTAACTCTATCAGTATCCGCGTCCTTCGACTCGTACTGACCGATCGGTGTGTTCGCCTCGAACACGCCAAGGACCTTTAACACTGAACTCTCAATCGCGTCTGTTCGCATAGACTCGTACAGGACTCGCACCGGTGCCAGGACACCGCGTCCGTCCCCTGTGGGTCTCCTACAACTACCTGGGGTGGTTCTTGGGGTCCCTCGATTCTAACTGCTCTAGACCTAGGTCTAGCCAAACTAAGATTGTGATATTTGATTGTGCTAACTTATTTTGATAACATTTGATTTGTACATATGTTCCTGACTTCTAATCTCATAAAGAGATTAGTAGAGAGTTGTTTATTAATAAATACATATATATTTGATATATATACCTGTGTGGTGTCTTCATTTGGTGATTCAGAGATTGTGTGGTAAAACAAGCTGCTTTACATTCCTCCAAGACTTAGCCTGAAGGCTGATCTCCACAGCTACCACTAGGATAGCTTTCTATAAAGGTTGTCTTAAACCTACCAACCATAAGAGTCGAATTGTTCTGGTGCAAGGTGTCCACTTTAATTAGTGAACAGCATGTACCAGGCCAACTTCTCACACATGGAACAACAGAGCCCGAAGGCCCCAACCCGCACAGACCGAGCACGCAAGGCCAAAAAGCGCCAGGCCCAAAAAAGAAAACACCCAGTACACCAAACACGGTAAAGGGCTGTAGCAGGCCAAAACCGCACAGGCAGGAAATGTGGTAAAGGGCACAACCGCACCCTCAGAGGTGCCAGAAAATGCATGAACACCCAACAATAAGCCACACTCCAAAAAGGCAGAGGATGTTGGAACCAAGACACGACCCAACCCCAAAACAAGGCCGCACGCCGGCCACAGAGGGGAGCCAGTAATCCAAGAAGAAGCAGGAGCGAAACTCAACAGCAAGGCAGTCACCAAACCAGCGCCTCAGCAACCAGACACGCCCCCAGGCAGCCGGAGGGAGGCACCGAACCCCCAGACCAAGATGAGAAGACAAGAGGAGAAAAGCACAAGCTCATGGCACGGCCAACAGGTGGCCGCGTAGGAAACCGGGCCCGTTGACCAACAGACAGACCCCCACACACTGAGGCCACACAAGGGCGCCCAGCCAGAGACGGGGCCTGGCAGGCCCAAGGCCCACGTAAAACAGCAGCCAGAGAGCCCAAGAAAAAGGCAGAAAATGGAACAAACCCCCCCCCATAACAAAGGAAGCAGCCTGCGTTGAAAAGCCCAAGCCCGTCGCACAGCAAACCGGCGGCCATGTACGGAACCGGTTACGGAGCCAGCAGCGACCTGAGGGAAACGCAGCAAACCACAGCAGGGGAGAATGCATGGGAGACCATCGGCCGGGTAAGCCACAGAACAGAGCCATGCCAACCCCAGCTAGAAGCAAGCCTAGCAGGAAGCCAACCGAGCAGCCCAACCCCGAAAACAACACACCAACCCGGGCCAGAGGAAGGCACCGCAGACCTCCAACTGGGTAGCCCTGCAGAACAAAGCCATCGGCAAGCCCACCGCACCGCATGTAGGCCCCGACACAACACGGGCACCGGGGAAAAGAAAAGCAAACGACAGCCCCAAAGTAGTGCCATAATGCACAACCCCAAGGGAAGAGCCAAGGCAACGGGCCCAAAACCAACCAGAAAGCCGTACAGACACACTGCCACAAAGGCCCAAGATCGAGCCACAGAGCAACAGCTCCTGGCCTAACAGAGCAAACAAGGCAGCCAATCAGCGCCCAAAACCAGCAGAGCCCCCGCCCCCTCTACTGGAGGCAGACCAAGGCAAGAGGAAGCACACAGGTGAGCCCAACCCCATCAGGAACCAGGACATGCTGACAAAATCGGCCGCGCAGTGACGAGGGGCACCAGAAGCCTGCTGCACAGGGTGGCTGACAAATAAATAAACCACCAAAAACAACACAACGATGACAACACAACCCCATGGCCGCAGCACAGCGGGGAGCACCCCGGAAGGCCAATACATGGGGCAGCTGCAGGGCATGGGCAGCCCAGGAAAAAGGGGCACAGAGGACCCACACTAACCAATCCGCTAGACACGACAGAAAACAGAGCAAGGGAGCAAACCAAAGCGCAGACAGAAAAAACTAAGGAAGTACGGGAAGACTGCACAGCACTGCACTCCGACAATCAATCAGAACATTTGTAAAGCGCACTACTCACCCGTGAGGCTCTCAAGGCGCTGGGGGAGGGGGGGAGGGGGGTGCTGCTACTGCTCGAACAGCCAGGTCTTGAGTAGCCTCCTGAAGGTTAGTAGGTCCTGGGTCTGCCGTAGGAGGATGGGGAGGGAGTTCCAGGTCTTGGCGGCGAGGTAGGAGAACGATCTTCCGCCAGTGGTCGCTCTTCGGATGCGGGGGACTATGGCGAGGGCGAGGTCGGCGGAGCGGAGCTGGCGGTTCGGGGTGTAGAGGGTGAGTCGACTGAGGAATGCCGGTCTGGCGTTGAGTGCTTTGTGTGCGTGGGTGAGGAGCTTGAAGGTGATCCTCTTGTTGACGGGGAGCCAGTGCAGGTCTCTCAGGTGGGGTGAGATGTGGCGAGGGATGTCGAGGATGAGGCGTGCAGAGGCGTTCTGTATGCGTTGCAGTCGTTTCAGGAGTTTGGCCGAGGCTCCTGCGTAGAGGGCGTTTCCGTAGTCCAGCCTGCTGCTGACGAGGGCCTGGGTGACCATTCTTCTTGTTTCGGTGGGGATCCACCTGTAGATCTTGCGGAGCATGCGTAGGGTGTTGAAGCAGGAGGACGAAACGGTGTTGACCTGCTTGGTCATGGAGAGTGTCGAATCGAGGATGACCCCCAGGTTGCGTGCGTGGTCGGTGGGTGTTGGTGCTGCTCCCAGTGTGGTCGGCCACCAGGAGTCGTCCCAGGCTGAGGGGGTGGAGCCGAGGATGAGAGCCTCCGTCTTGTCTGAGTTCAGCTTCGGTCGGCTGTTCTTCATCCACTCGGCGACGGCCTTCATTCCTTCGTGGAGGTTGGCTTTGGCGGTGAGGGGGTCCTTGGTGAGGGAGAGGATCAGCTGGGTGTCGTCGGCGTAGGAGATGATGTTGAGGTCGGGCGATGTGGGCAAGAGGTGCCATGTAGATGTTGAACAATGTTGGGCTGAGGGATGATCCTTGTGGTACGCCGCAGATGATCTCGGAGGCTTCGGAACGGAAAGGGGGGAGGCAGACGCTCTGGGTTCTGCCGGTGAGGAAGGAGGTAGTCCATTCCAGGGCCAAGAGAAAGTGGGGAAACAAGCAAACAAAATACACCGCGATGGGCGCTGGGGCAGCCAACAAGAAGATGCCGAGGCCCCCCTCCCCGATGCGCCCAGCAGAAAGACCAAAGCAGCGAAGACACCGTCTCCCCACAACAAGAACATGACCACAAGCCGGCCGGAGGCAAGCATCTCAGACCCCAGCCCGACAGCAAATAACGGGGGCCGGAAAGTATACCAACTGGCAGGAAACAGCCGAGGAGGCACAGCCTCCCCGGTTACCAGGACATGCCCCCTAGATAGTCGGAGGCAAGCACTGCAGCTGGAGTGTAGTACCACAGGAGCGAGGGAAAGCTAGCGAACACCACAGACCCCACCCCCAGAGGCAGACCGTGCCCAAAAAGCATCACCCTGAGGAGACACACCGCCTCCCCGTCCACGAGCACAGCGTGCCCCCTCAGCCACCACAGGAACCGTGGCAAGGAAGCGCGAGACATGCCTGCAGAGCACAGCGGAGAAGGCACATCATCCCCAGCAACCAAACCACGCCACCCCAGCTGACCGGAGGCAAGGACCACGGACCTCCAGCCCAGTTAAACTAATGGTGTACTAGGCACAGTCTCGTCTCACAGCAGGCAGCTCACCGGCCGCACTCACCTGAAGCGCTGCTGCACGCGGTCCACTCCAGTGCATGAAATGGTTGCAGGGAAGAGCACCGACCTGCAGCACGGCAGGCCAACAAGCGCCGTGCGCCCTCACCTGAAGGGCATGCCGAAACGGGAGGAACTGGACCATCTGTACCAAGCGAGTTCTCCAACCATGCCGGCACCTCGCAGTCAGGAACAGAGCCACAGGAAACGATGGAGCACACGCACCGCGCGTGCCCTTTGATCGGAAGCACAAAACAAGCATTTGCAATGTAATAGGTCTCGCATTTACGCTGAGTTTGAGCTATTGACATTGGAAATGACAATGCCTTTATTTTTGTTTTCGTTTTTAAAACATAAATAAAAGGCATTGTCAATTACAATGCCAATAGCTTAAACTCGCGTAAATGCGAGACCTATTGCATTGCAAATGCTTGTTACCAGGAGAAATTGAAGTATTATGGAGCCATTCGGTGTACAGATTTATTTAAAAGTGCGTTTTCGGTTATTTTTTAAAGCAGGGTGGGTGGTTCAACTGCCTGGTGAAAGGAGCATCTTGGTAGCGCCCGTAATATCGCGTATCCTAAGGGAGACGTACCACTTGGTGGCACCAAAAAGTTGCGAGGAAAACTTGGCCCATTGCTAGTGCAAAGGATCCCCCACCGGAGGGGATCTGTCCTGGCATCTAGAGGGCCGCGCAGTCTACAGAGGGCGCAGAAACTTGAGTGACGGTAGCTGGTGGGTAAACGCACTAAGGTTTCAGAAATGCAGTCGCCTTCATGGCGAGGGATCGAGCAGAGCGGGTAAGTAGGGGTCGGGTGCCCAATCCAGTTCAGGGCCTGCAGCTGATATTTGAGTGACCTGCGGTGGAGGCTGTTTAGTGAGGGTAGCTCCTATTAAGTTAGCGTTTAGAAAAGCCAAAACTGCAGTTCTCGATTACAAGAAGCCTCGCAGAGCGAGCAGCGCATGCGCGCTGCAATGCAGGTCTGCGAGACCTAAAAAGCAGGTGCTGAGACGGGTCTCTATCGGACGCTCCCTTTTTGCCCTCCCCATCGGGGTGAAAAACAAATCTTAAATCTGCAGCAGTGCCACCCTTCACTGGCTCTGATGTCATTTCAAAGAGACTCGTTATAGTACTTTCACAGTCTCATCCTTTCAGAACGGAAGCATTTTCAATATTCTGAGCAACTAAGCCACAGTTGTTGCTTATTCATCTTATGCAACTAACAACCACTGACACAGCCAATAGTGCTGGCTTGTTGTGGGTGTAATGTTACTTGTTGTATTATATGTCTGGATGCAATGACAGTAGCAGCAAAATATCAGTGGGGGCACACTATGGCAAACACAGATTTTTAGCTTACGTGTTTTAAAGCCACGCCCACAATTACATAGGCCGCGCCCCGTTGAGGGTTTTCTTCCCACTTGAAGTCCTGGGTGAGACAGCATAAAAAGCGCAGGAATTAAAGCACATTCATAAGGAGCAGCAAAGTACGCACAAGTGCACCACACGTGCACGCACAAACACACACGTGAGCCAACAGAGAACACACACGAACATGAACGCACTGGGAGTGCATGCACCACGGAAACGATCAGGCAGGGCTCGGTCGTGGTATGCCGGTGGTTGCTGGGTGAGCTCCTGGACTGTAGGACAGAGCTGCCGGCCTATGAGCACTTAAAACAGGCGGGCCTCTCGGAAGGGTCCTTTAGATACCGACCTGCTCAATTATTCTCTGCGTTTTTACTCTGTTCAACTCGACGCCAAGAAAACGAGTACCGGTGGCGTTGACCGAATGGCTGACTGCACTTGTAAAGCGCGCAGTACCCCACTGGGCCTCTTGGCGCTAGCATTTCAAAACCAGCCTATGGTGTTTGGCTAGGTAGGACTTGTGACACCTGCGCCAAGCAGCACAAACTGAATGTGAGCGATTTACAAGTGCTGTTAGTCAAAGGTACTCATTTTCTTGGCTTGATGCTAAGACGCCTTGATGAGTGACTGATTCCACCCCAGCCCCAATAGCGATGTACAGGCATTTGTAAGTAAGGCCAGTAGCGACATTTCCTCGTGGACCAGTGAGCCTCTTTTACACCACCCTCACACTGCTTTATGTGCAGAGAATGCGTTTTACTTGGTTCTCCGGGCGTCTGCATGGTGCCAGGTTTCACCAAGGTGTCTCTGGTTCGTAAAAGGGTTTATAACGCAAGGCACTCCGAAGATACAGAAGGGACATCAAGGTAACCACTGGTCAAGGAGGGGATAACAAATGCGCCTGTGGAGTAACCAAGGTACCGTCAGATCACAGATGAAAATCCAAAGTGCACGTGGCACTGAGAAGAGGCAGCAAGACGCCTTCAAGGCCCAGGAGAAGCGCCAATGTGCCCTGCTGATAAATATGCCTTTAGAAGGCAATCGTGACATAATGCATCATGATGTTATCACGATGCCTCGGCAGAATAGATACCCTAAGGTGCCTCAGGGACAAGGAAAGCCCATTAAAGAGCCCGCAGCGTGCCTCGCGGGATCTGAGGAGATCCCAGCACACAGTAGGGGTTCCAATGAGATCCCACAATGTAACAGGAACCCTCGGGGCGTAGCGGGGACCCCAAGGTCGCTCGGGATGCAGTAACCACGATAAAACGCCCCAAGGGTGCACCCGAAAGCCGCTGACCCCGCAGGTGAGGTATGGTTCAGCCACATGGGACGGGTGTAAGTCCGGCACTCTTCTCACCTGGAACGTGCATGGCGGGGCCTGGTCGCCCCGGGCTCCAAGCTGCAGCCTTCTCGCTCCCCAGCAGCCGCTGTCTGCGCACAGAGGCCCTCTCCGCCGGCGAGGAGGCAGCTCACGGGACGGAATGCAGCAAAGCCGGCACCGGGAGCCAGGCCAACCCAGGCCGCAAGCCAACCAGGGGCTGCCAGGAACGGCGGGTGTCTCAACAATAGGGCCCAGGGCGGCATATCCACCGAGGGAGAGGGCCTGAGAACTGCAGACGTCCGGGGGGGCCTCGCTTATCAAGAGATCATTGGCGAGCTGTGCGAAGGAAGGAGAGCGGTGTGGGTAGAGGGCGCTGTGCCGCCTGGGGTCCGAGGACGAGGTAAGAGAGTCCGCCCGAGGCGCATTTTAAACAAGCTGTCGGCATTGTGACAAAAATATAGTGCGTCCCGACTAATGAAGGAGACTGTGTAATGCCGCAAGTGAAAGATCCAGTCCGGATGGGCCGTCCGAGAAGGAGACAGGGCGGTAACAAAGAAGCCTCATTTTGAATCGGAAGCCAGCGTTTAGCATAAACGATGACGCCAGCCAATAGGAATGATGGGCGGGGCTTCAAGTCCACTTCTGAAATCTACTTGATTACAAGAAGCCTCGCAGAGCGAGCAGCGCATGCGCGCTGCAACGCAGGTCTGCGAGACCTAAAAAGGAACATGAAGTATGGGGGGGAGGGACTTTTATGCGTGGGAAAGGATTGTGATTGGAGGCACATGGGCCTGCACTATGTGATTCATCACGGCAAGAGGGACGAGGAGGTAATAGTAACAATTACATTCAGCTAACATCTGAATATAGCAGCTAAGAAATACCCTGGTTTATCAGTCATTGTTTTCTCTGTATAATTAAACATTGCATAACCAAAAAAGCTATGTATACATAGATGTATCGAAATATATGAATGAGATCAAAGGACTGCTCCCCTCTTTTAAAATGGTGCTTCTGCTTCTAAAAAGAAAAAAGTGTATACTCAATATGCAAGATTTTGGTCAACGGTTCTCTTGGTAACATTGACAGGCTGAAGAGAAGATGGCAGATGTTATGGGATCTCTGGAGAATAAAGTGTGGCAAGCTGGGCAAGATTCAGAGAAGTTCTCCTGGAGACATGCCACAGGATTTATTACACTTGAGTGTAGCTGTTTGGAAGCATCTCCACAGCAGTGTCAGATGAGGGCTTGTGTTATCAGACACATTTCACACGAATACTGTGGACTTGCCCAACCAACAGATATGTTTATGTGTCTAATGTGTTAATGATTATAGGCATACTGATTTAATTCATTCTGTGCTTCTAGTGGTCTCAGGGAAACAAGATTTGATAATGATATCAAAAGAAGTTTGCTAATGTTGGGATGATGGTAACCTGTATGCATGTTGCTAAAAAGTGGGGAACTGAAGCTGTGCCTACGATAGATTAGCCTTTCTGCCATAATGCACTAGGCTGTATTTACGCTCCATGCTTCTAAGCTAGTAAAGTTTGCCTCATAAAGTTTAAAGATAGTTCTCTAACCCTCTCTGTTACATGTATAGGAATTCCTTTATTGGCTAAATCAATGGATTATCATTCTCAGGGAAGGGAGGTAGTCTATCATTTTTTCAATTGTTTTAATTGCTTCACCTTAATAAATGTTATCCTGCAATGGTGATATTGTTCCGCTCAATGGGATATGTTTAAAACCTGATAAAGTTTTTTTTTTTTTTCTTAATGGTTTCCATTTTCGTCTTTTTTTAAATCAGAAACAGTCTATTATGAAAATTACATTGATAAAAATAATACGGATAATTTTTATACGTTAATGGTATAATATTTAACATATCTAGAAAGAACCATAATAAATAAATAAGCGATTAAAATGTCTTATGTAACAGCATATGTAGTGTGAAAAACTAAATGTGAAACCAATAAATCTGACTGTGTTGTGTTAGACATTTTTCCACAAAAGATATAAAATAAAGGTAGAAATTAATGAAAAAATGTGAAGTGAATGACTAATACAAAAAACAATCTTACGGATAGGAATAAGACAAAAAAACACAGAAGTACAGGATACAGTTCTAAAATTACGATTAGTGACTCATACAATACATATTTTTAGGTAATAAAAACTACAACTTGTAAAGTTCTGCTAGACTATAGTCCATCTTAAAATATTTTCTCTAAGCATTTTTCAGTAAAATGTTTGTTGCATGCCAATATTTAAAATAAATCGATTGATAATGGAGAATCAATGTAAAGCCTTTGTGGGAAACATTAAGTCCCAAATGAAAATAAATGAGCCCTTTTAAAGAAATAACAAAAGTGCTCTCACAGGTTGTTATATCTATTTGTATAGCGCGTTCTCACCTGTGAAGGTATCCTTGTATTTAGCAGGGTGAGAGGCTAGCACCAGTCGGGGTGACTTACTGGAAGTCTTCAGCTTCTTGCAGAATTCATAGAGAGAGAAGGAGGCTCTAATGTGGAGTGGGAGGTCATTCCATGCTTTAAGAGTGAGGCATGAGAAGGCTTGACCCGCTTCTGTGGATGCGTAGGGCTTGTGATATCAAGAGTCCAGCTCAGCGGAGGTACCTGGCAGGGTAGGCAGAATTGTATGTGGCTTCTGAGGTCGGCTGGGCTGGAGTTGTGTAGTGCTTTGTATTTGTGGGTGAGAAGCGTGTATTGTTCGTGACTGTGTATCTGGGACCAGTGGAGCTCAAGCAGATGTCGTGTGATAAGGGAAGTTTAGGACCAGTCTGGCTGCTGTGTTGTGGTGGTTTGTCGTCTTTCTGAGTTGCTTGGTGGTCCCTACATAGAGGGAGTTACCATAGTCCAACCTGCTGGTAATGAGGGCTTAGGTGATGGTTTTCAGGTGCTGTTCGGTATCCACCTGTAGATGTTTCTCAGCATCCTCCTGGGTGTGAAAACAAGTCATGTTATCTGTGTTGACGTAGGGGGACATTTCCAGGTTGTTGTGAGTGATGATCCTGATGTTCCTTGCTTGTAGGCTGTGGTTGGGAGTGGGTCCAAGGTCTGTGGTCCACCAGGTGGTGTCCCACGGCGAGGCATATTTTCCGAACATCACCACTTCTTTCTTGTCTGTGTTCAACTTGAATTTCACAGTAGAAGATATGCATGAGTACATGTGAACATCTCGGCGATTGCAAATTTACTTACCCACACTGCCGTTTTCTACCTTGAAAAAGTTTTATTCCTGCCCTTTGTCTAGTACGTTTTCCTACCTTTTCCAATGTGGGAAGCGACTGAGGAGTTAGTGAATACCCATAAACATGAGTTTGTGGCTGTGTACAGACTTAGCAATCCTGGAACTACCTCTTCCCACCTACTTCCAGCCACTGTATATAGGTTTGCGGAAAAAAGTGGCAAAATCAGTATCTTACTGGAATACAACCTTGATCTAAAATGAGCCATAGCACATTGGTGAGACTATGATCAGAGCTCAGAAATGAGAGCACTGACCTAATTTATCATCTCAATACACCACTAAAAGTGACAAGTTTTTTTTTACAGAGCAAGTAGGTTTATGAAACATCCTGTCCCTCCCATGGGAGGACAGTCTTGGTGTTCATGCTCAATTGGCCCATTCAGGGTAGGACAAAGTCTCACCTTTGGCCATCACTATATCTTTGGGCCTGACTCCCTTTACAACAGTAATAGCCTTTTCCCTTCTCCTGCCCAGGTCAGGGGTTTTGCCACTGATATGCTCCCAAGATGAGGGAAAGCCTTCTAGATGTCATGGATGAAACAAGTGTGGAAGTGCTCCTAACACATAGGCCAAATGCCTCCACTTTGTCATAATATCCGCCATACCCTCGGGGCACAATCAGGGTGCATACCTGAGATTTGACCCTAGGGAAACATCTGAATTGCAATGCAATTTCAACTGCTAGACATTTCTACAGCAAACCCTGACCACCGGCTTGCCTCCTATCAAGAGAAGACCAGGGAAAGCCTGGAGCTGAGCCATAGTAGTAGATGAGTGTCTCTTCCAGACTGGGATCTTAAAGGAGACACTGGTAAGCGCTTTTGGTGAAAGAGGTTGAGTGGTGGGGGAGACCTCATGAGAAACAAATTGCACTGTCGTGCTGTCATTCAGAGAGACTGGACCTTTTGGAGATCTCTGCCCTTTATGGCAAGAGAGGTGGAGGTGACTCACCAGAGCCTGCATGAAGAGCAAGTAGCGTGCTTGTGCCTTTTTGCCTTTGTGAAGGGGGTTGGCGGCAAGGTGTTGTAGCCTGCATGAAGAACTGGTTTCCCGTCCGGTGCGGTGTGTCATCCCAGTTAGGACCGGTGCAAGGAGCAGGACATCTGTTGGCAGCCATTCAGAGAACATTCCTATGCTGGGCATGACTGCAGCTGCCGACCGGAATGAGTAGGAAAGTGTCAGAACCGTGGGTCCGTTTTCGAGATGTTGGCATTTCTGACACGTCTGTATCTCCAGTCGCAACTACCTCAGAGTGTAGTACTGGGCCTCAGCATTGAGGCGCTCCTCAGGCTGGCTTCCACAGGTGGCCTGACTGTTAAAGTTACAATAAACTAATGAGGCTAGGAGATCTGCCCATCTCCCTTCTCCCCATGAAGTTTGCATCCGGGTCCTCCGCTTAAGCTGATGGTGGTCTTAATTTTACTTTGTTCATAGATGTCCTCCTCCAAGTGATTTAGTTGTCCAGGTCATCGTTGGCAGTGATAATGAGGGAGCACCCTGATTGCATCTCTCCTGTATCGGGATATCCAAAATGTGGTGAACAGAATCACTGCGGCAGAGTGCCACTTCTCAGAACTGGTAGACTCCATCAGATCTCTGTTAAACTCAGTGACTCATTTGAAGCCATTATCCATGACCTTCGAGGACCTGATGGAAGACAGAAAGAAGTGTAAGGGAAACAACCTCTGATTCTTGGAGTTCCCAGAAAGCTTTGAGGGGAACCAACCCAAGAAATTTCTGGAGTTCTGGCTGTGTTGCATTATTGCTGCAGACCAACTTACCTCTTGCAATATTGTGGAACTTGCCCATAGAGATTTGGCATACAAACCTGATCGTAGTGCAGCGCTGAAACCAATCGTTGCTCGGGTATTAAATTACAAAGGCTGGCTTGAAATATAGAAAATTAGACTGGAGCCTGTACACTGTAACACACATCAAATCATGATATTCCCTGACTACACTTGTCAGGTGCACCAGCAGAGGACATTCTCCGAAGGGAGTGAAACAAAGAATTAATGCTATGAGGCGTCACCATATGCTTATCTGCCCAGCCCGGATTAAGGTGATCCTTCAGTCTAAAGCCATCGCCTTTGGCATTCCAGGGAGGCATTGGAATGGCTAGAAGAACCACCCCATCCATCTCTGACATGCAATGTATGAACAAACCTCTAATGGAATGTTAACATGCTAACACACTAATGTTTATCACTGTCATATATTAAGAACATTTATAAATTTATGTTCGAGGCATGTGAGCTGTAGATCACATGCTGTGCATAGCTCGCCATCTAGTGTTGGGATGTTTGCACTTAGTTTTTCTTCGAAGAAGTCTTTCCAGTCACGAGGTAGGTGACTCCTCCTTTCGGTGATAGTGCGCATGGGCATCGATTCCATTGTTAAATTGTTTTTTTCCGCCATCGGGTTCGGATGTCTTTTACTGTGCTCCGGTTCGACACCGTTCCTTCGGTTTCCCTTGGTGCACAAGATACTCACCCTCGACGGTATTGTTTTCGATCGCGTCTCCCTTTCTATCGCGTATCGTATTTACTTAGTAAAACTAATCTTTCGATCTGAAAGCTCGTGGAAGGCCATCGGGCCGACCCGCAGTCGATGGAACTAACTCCCTTCAAATTCTGCCCTCGGTGTCACGCGAAATACCCGCGCACCGACTCGCACGAAGTGTGAAATGTGTGTTTGTCCCCCGAACACAGAGAACAAGACTTCGACGCATGCCAGGCTTTCCGCTCCAAGAAAACACTTTGCGACCGTCGGGCTTGACGTCGCGACATGCAGAGCCAGCACACAAGCTCCATTCCGGACATCTTCGGGCACCAATCGGACGAAGAGGCCGGGGAGGCCATGGGCACCGAGGAGGAGCAGGAGCTGGTCGCCCACATGGACAACATACCGTGAGTACAGCTCCCCCCTCGTCCCAAGACACAACTTCACATAAAAAGAAGGCTCCAGTCCAACCTGTGCCCTCGGGCTCTGGTCGGCACCGAGACCACGCTTCTGACGCCCCGCCTTCTGGCTTGGCACTGAAGCCTACCAAAAAGCCTCCCGGCTCCGAAAAGACTCCCTCCAAATCGAGCTCCGAGCCGAGACCTTCGGGTTCGAAACACAAGTCCGGCACCGACCCCCACCATTCGGCCTCGAAACACACTTCGGATCCGAAGACGCCAACAACTCCGGCACCGAAAATGTTGGCGCCAAAACAGTCAGATGTGCTGAAAACACAGAAAAAGCACAGTTTCGACGCTCCGATCGACAAACCGGATCCAAAACAGAAAGTGTTGTATATTCATCCATAGACTGGACATATAAAAAAGAAGGGCTGATACAGAAGAGGAGTATCGCATTCCTTTGAAGAAAAGGACTGTTGGAACTAACCTTTCCCCTCCTCCTCTTCCTCTGCCTCTTCCTCTTCCATCACCTCCTTCCCCTCAGTTTACGCCAATTTCACCTGAACATTCCCCACCACATACACCTGACAACCAGGATGATGGGGATGACAATGGGGATGATAAACAGCCACTATAAGACCCATGGGACGATTACAACACCAATTCGCCCACAGGCAATGATCCCGACTTGTACCCTAACAATCCCTCTCCACCAGATGACAGTGTAGGCTACATTGAATTACTGGGTAGAGCTGCCAACTACCATGGGGTGCAGGTACATAAAGAATCCTTAGAAGAGGATTTCCTCTTACCATGCAGAAGTCATCACACATACTACCCATGCTCAAAGGGATGACCAGGCATGTAGATGACCTCTTTAATGACCCGGTCAGAGCTCGTATTCTTACCCCTAGAGTAGAAAAGAAGTACAAGCCAGCACCATCGAACCCAGTATATATAAGGGGACAGTTACCACTAGACTCCCTGGTTGTGTCCAATGCAAGAAAAATAGCCAACTCCAAACAGGTGATGCTCCACCCCCTGATAAAGAATCCAAACTTATTTATGCTTCGGGGAAAAGGGTGACCTCTCAGGCAGCGAACTTCTGGCGTGTCTCCAACACTCAGGCATTGCTAGCACAAAACGACCGTGTGCACTGGGACGAGATGGAGCAATTGATCCAATATCTGCCCCAGGAACACAGATCTAAAGCACAAGACCTGGTGCGTGAAGGACAACTTATTTCTAACATCGCAATAAGATGTTCCCTAGATGCTGCAGACACTGCTGCTAGAGCTATAAACACCAGTATCCTCTTAAGGAAGCATGCCTGGCTTTGCATATCTGGGTTCAAACCCCCAATTAAATAACCCCTTTGATAAGGAACATCTATTTGACCCAGTGGTAGATTCTTCTCTAGAGAAAATGAAGAAAGACACTGAAGTGGCCAAATCCATGGGAGCACTTCAGTCAACACAAAGCAGTGGTTCCTTTCGGCGCTCTTTTTACCGCGGAGCTTCTAAAAATACCTCCTCGGAGACCACCTCCACCTATAAGGGCAATAACCAACCCTCTCCATCTAGGGGTTACTTCAGAGGGGGTTACAGAGGTAACAACTGCAAAGGCAGGGGCAGGGGTTCAAACTCACGCGCCTCCCCCTCCAATACAAAGCAGTGACTTGCCTCCACTTCCCCCCCGACCACTTAATACCTGTCGGGGGAAGACTGTGAGATTTCCTACCAAGTCCGGCAGTCAATAACAGACAATTGGGTACTACAAATTATCCGTTCTGGTTACTGCCTGGACTTCATCAAC
Source organism: Calotriton arnoldi (assembly GCA_963921515.1). Lineage (NCBI taxonomy): Eukaryota > Metazoa > Chordata > Amphibia > Caudata > Salamandridae > Calotriton > Calotriton arnoldi. Next base: position 1,255,902 of record CAWUFW010003062.1, on the reverse strand, counting down.
ACTCCTCCAAACATTCCACCAAAGTCACACAAACTTTCACCAGATCACCTACACCTCCTCAAACAAGAGGTTCAGTCTCTACTTCTAAAAGGGGCTATAGAGCCCGTACCACCCCAATATCACAGGTCAGGCGTGTACTCCTTTTACTTCCTAATACCCAAAAAAGATTGTTCTCTCAGACCAATATTAGATCTCAGAGAACTCAATCTTTACATTGTCAGTTCATTTCCACATGGTAACACTTCAACAAGTACTTCCTCTGCTGAAGAAAGGCGACTTTCTGTCTAATCTAGATTTAAAAGATGCCTATTTTCATATTCCAATCCACCCTGCTCATTGCAAATTCCTCAGGTTTGTGGTAGCGGGTCAACACTTACAGTTCAAGGTACTCCCATTTGGAGTCACCACGGCCCCCAGAGTCTTCACAAGGTGTCTGGTGGTAGTAGTTACTCACCTAAGAAGACAAAGCATCCATGTCTTCCCATACTTGGACGACTGGCTCATCAAAGCCAGCACGTACCAGCAATGTCTTCAGCATACTTTCAGAACGATTCAGTTACTACATCAACTAGGGTTCACAATCAATGTGACAAAATCACATCTCCAACCAACCAATACTCGGGACTACCTAGGAGCCACAATAGATACTCAAAAAGCTCTGGCCTTCCCCAGCCCAGCCAGAATTCAAAATATTCAGGCTTTAGTTCTCCAGTTTCAACCCAATTACTGGATTCCAGCTCGGGTTTATATGCAACTGCTGGGAATGATGCATCATAATCGTCCCCCATGCCAGGCTGCACATGCGTCCTCTTCAAGAATGCTTAGCCAGTCAGTGGAACCAGTCACCGGGTCTATTGACCGATCTAGTGTTGGTAAGCGGCCGTACTCATCGCTCTCTGCAGTGGTGGAACACACAAAATTTGTCAAAAGGACTGCCGTTCATAGACCCGGTTCCACAGATAGTACTGACAGCGGACGTGTCCCTCACTGGCTGGGGAGCTCATCTACAACATCACACAGTTCAAGGCCTGTGGAGTCAACAGCAGAAGTTGCTCCACATCAATCATCTAGAGCTGCTTGTAATCTTTCTAGCCCTCAAGGCATTTCAGCCTCACCTGGAGGGCAAAGCTGCCTTGGTTCGTACAGACAACATGACCGCTATGTATTACATACAAAAACAGGGGGGGGGACACACTCTCCAACTGTCCCACTTAGCACACGACATCTGGAGGTCGGCCATTCACCACAAACTTTATCTCCTAGCGGAACACCTCCCAGGAGTGAACAACCAGATTGCAGATCTCTTCAGCAGGCAGAGGCAGCAAATACACGAATGGGAACTCCACCCTCAGGTTCTCCTCCCATACTTTCAAAGTTGGGGAGTCCCTCACATAGACCGGTTCGCCACATACAAAATGCCGAAGCTTCGCCTCCAGGTAACCACACCCGCAATCCAAGTGCAATGCACTATGGATGAACTGGTCAGGGATATTTGCCTACGCTTTTCCGCCTCTCCCACTCATTCCATTAGTTTTTCACAAGCTCAGGCAAACGTCTCTCACACTAATCCTAGTAGCCCCCACATGCGCATGTCAACCTTGGTTCACAACCCTGTTGGAGCTATCTCTAGTTCTGCATCAAAAGCTGCATTTAACCTCCAGTCTCCTCACACAGAGCCATGGAGAAATCAGACACCCAGGTCCAAAACAGCTGAACCTCGCGATCTGGCTCCTGAAATCTGTTTGGTTACTTGAACCTTCCACCAGAATGTATGACTATCATTAGGAGGCTAGAAGACCTACTACAAGGGCCTGCTACGCAGCTAAATGGAAGCGATTTGTTGTTTATTGTGGTAACAATCATATCAACCCTCTTGATGTTTCCATACAAAACATCATCTGCTATCTATTACACTTGCAAGTCAGCGTTGGCTTACACCTCCATCAGACTACACCTAGCGGCAATAGCTGCATTTCTACAAAATAGACAGCATTTGTCGTTGTTGAGTACCAGTGATCAAAGCCTTCGTGGAAGGACTAAAAAGAGTCATACCACCTAAACTTCCACCTGCTCCAGTTTGGAATCTTAACATAGTGCTCACAAGATTAATGGGCCCACCTTTTGAGCCCATGCACAAATGCGAACCACAGTTCCTCTCCTGGAAAACCACTTTCCTCATTGCAATCACTTCTTTAAGGAGAGTGAGTGAATTACAGGCATTAACCATACAAGAACCATTTTTCTAACTACACAGAGACAAAGTGGTTCTTCGTACCAATCCTAAATTTTTACCTAAGGTAGTTATCTGCATTTCACATAAATCAGTCGGTAGAATTACCCGTATTCTTCCCTCAACCCGATTCAGTGGCAGAACGAGCTTTACACACCTTAGATGTTAGAAGAGCACTCTTGTACTACATTGAAAGGACAAAATCTTTTCGTAAAACAAAACAACTTTGTTGCTTTTGCACCACCACACAAGGGCAATCCTATTTCCAAATCAGGTATTGCAAGGTGGATTGTTAAGTGCATTCAAACCTGCTATGCGAAAGCAAAGAGAACTCTAACTGTACCCCCTAGGGCACATTCCACTCGCAAGCTAGGGGCCACTATGGCTTTTTTGGGAAACATTCCCATAGTTGACATTTGCAAAGCTGCAACATGGTCTACACCACACACATTCACTAAACACTATTGTGTAGATGTGTTAGCGAGACAACAAGCCATGTGGGTCAAGCAGTACTTAAGACACTATTTCAGACAACTCCAACAGCTACAGGTTAGCCACCGCTTTGGGAGGATACTGCTATATAGTCTATGCACAGCATGTGATCTACTGCTCACATGCCTCGAACGGATAATGTTACTTACACAGTAAGCATCTCTTCTTGGCGTGTAGAGCTGTAGATTCCCGAATATTTCTTTCTTCAGAGGCCCACTGGAGGGCTAGAAAAACGAAGTGAACAGCTTGGGAATGCACAGAACCTACTAAAGGGAATAATTTTACTGAAAGGCACGGCAAAACTTACTGAAGGGAAACAAACTTAGACTACACCTCCCAGCATGCAACTCTTGTACTCACCTGTGAAGCCCACTAATTGGAAAAAAATCACATGCTGGGAGTGGGCCTTTAAAGCAACACTGCGCAGCCTAAAGAAAATGCCTGTGACCAAGGTGCTGCTGCCCCGAAACGCGTAAGGCTTTTGAACATTTTTCTGAAATAAAGAATGGTGGTTTGCCTGAATTAATCTGCTTCAGAGTGAATCTTTAAACCGAGGAAACATTGCGCGTATATATGTATATATATATATTCACTGAAAAAACCATAGGTTTCAGGCACGTTATAGTTAGAAATTAGCATTTAAAAAACCATAGAAATTCACTGAAAAAACCATAGGTTTTAGGGACGTTATAGTTGGACATTTCACTCGTACAAAACCATAGAAATTCCCCCGTTATCGTTAGTTCAGCTAACTATAACTCGCGCCCCCGCAATGCACTGCTGATGACGTCACATATTACATCACTCATGACCTGGTCAGTGACATCACTGATGACATCACTGATGACATCTCAAATAACATCACTGATGGCATCATCCAGTGACTGTGTGTTTCTCTAAAGTTTAAATATGTTTAATATATATAGGCCAAGGCGTATTAAAGAATGAGTGGGTGTATAAGTGTCTGAATGGATGATTTAGTAGGTGCGTGACTGACTCTATAAGTGAGTGATTAAACGTATCTTACTGAATGCATGGGTTAGTGACTAAGCTGTGTGAATGTCTGTATCTGTCTGTTGCTGTGTAAGCGGCTGCATGGGTTTGTGAATAGCTACATGAGTGTCTATATGGGTTATTGATTGGTTGTCTGAGTATCTGTATGGGTGCCTGAGTGTTTGTGTGGGTGGTGTGTGTGTGACTCTGTGCATAGATGTGTGAGTGGGTGATTCACTGGGTGCATGGTTTCAAGAGTGCATCTGTGATGGACTGTATGGGTGGGTGAGTGTGTGTATGGGTGTGTTAGTGAGTGAATGTATATCTCAGTGGTACATGTGTGAGTAACTACATATGTGAAAGGCAGTATATATGTGTGTTAGAGTATATAAATGGCTATAAGTGAGAGTGTGTGATTGTGAGTGGCTGTATGGATGAGTGTGTGCTTGTATCAGTGATTTGTATAAGAGCGTAAGAATGTGCTAGTATCTGTATGAGTAAGTGAGCTGGTGTGTGTATAACTGTATAGGTGAGTAAATGGGAGTGTGATTAATTATTTGCATGACTGACTAGGTGTGTGAGTAACTCTATGGATGAGTGGCGGTGTGTGAGTGTCTATATAGGTGTATGAGTGCATATGATAGTCCTGTACTGAGTGACCGTAAGTACGAGTGACTGTACGGGTGAGTGAGTGGATGTGTGTGTAGACCTAAGAATCAGTGAGTGGGTATGTAGTTATTGGTGTTGGAGTGTCTATGGTTTTGAGAATGACAGTCTGTAATTTAGAGTGGGTGTATCAAAGGTTATATTAGGGTGTGAGAAGATGCATCAAATTATCACATGGATGATGTCATCAGTGATGTCATTTGAGATGTCATCAGTGATGTCATCAGTGATGTCACTGACCATGTCATGAGTGATGTAATATGTGACGTCATCAGCAGTGCATTGCAGGCGCGAGTTATAGTTAGCTGAACTAACTATAACGGGGGAATTTCTATGGTTTTGTACGAGTGAATTGTCCAACTAACTATAACGTCCCTAAAACCAATGGTTTTTTCAGTGAATTTCAAAGGTTTTTTAAATGCTAATTTCTAACTATAACGTGCCTGAAACCTATGGTTTTTTCAGTGAATTTCAAAGGTTTTTTAAATGCTAATTTCTAACTATAACGTGCCTGAAACCTATGGTTTTTAAGTGAATTTCAAAGGTTTTTTAAATGCTAGTTTCTAACTATGCCCTCAGAGGTAGGACATGTGAAGAAAGAGGAACAAACGCACAGAAAGAAGCAAAAGAAATGCAGAAAGAAGCAACAGAAGTCCACAAAGTAGAAGAAAGGTGCAGGAAGAAGCAAGACATGTGCAGAAAGAAGCAACCGAGGAGCAGAAAGAGGCCTTGTTGCAAAATCATCCTGTGCCCCCAACTTTTTCTGACGGGTACTGGTGGTAACTGACTCTGACTAACCAGGCCTAGAGCCAGTGCTATGCTAAAAGACACTTAGAATACAGTGAAAACACCTACATACACTAGGGAACACTATGCGTTGGGGTACCCCTGTGATTAGCATGACCTCCTCTGTAAGGCCCTAGTACATAATAGGGCAGGGGGATTAAAACTACCTCTAAGTCAGAGGTGCAGAAAGATGCTTCTTTAAGTAGTAGTCACGTTTGCAGAGTGGTGGCGAAAGGGTGCTGGGCGTCCGACCAGCGCTCAGGAATTCCGCTGCGTAGGACTTGCAGGAGGTACCAGGAGGGATTCTTGGCCCCCAAACTCCTCAGGACTAAATTGGACTTCATCCCCCATCCCGTAGTCTGCCACGAGGCGCGTTTGCAGAGTGGTAGAGAAAGGGGGCCATGGGCTCCGAAGACGTCTTAGCAATCCACTGTGTGGGACTTACTGGAGGTAACAAGAGGGTAGCTGGCCCCCAAGGACATCCTTGGGGGCCAACTTCCCCTCCTATTACCTCCAGTCAGTCCCACACAGCAGCACTGGTAAGTACTCGTACCAGGCCATGCCACTTTGCCCACCACTCTACAAACGCGCTCCCTGGCGCGCTCTTGGATGGGGATTGAAGTCCCCTTCACTGCTGGGGGTCCTTTAGGGGCCAACTAGCCTACCTTTTACCTCAAGTAAGCCCCACGCAGTGGGATTGGTGAGAGGTAGACAAAGGCCATGCCCCCTTTCTCCACCACTCTGCAAACGCGCCCCCTGGCGCGTTGTTAGTTGGGGAATTAATTCCCCTTGAATACGGAGGGTCCCTTGGGGCCAACTAGCCCACCAAGTACCTCCAATATTGGCCACAGAGCTGCGTTGCAGAGAGGTGGTTTGAGGCCACGCCCCTTTTTACACCACTCTGCAACGCAGCTCTGTGGCGCTTACTGGAGTTAACTGGTGGGCTAGTTGGCCCCCAGGGGCCCTCAGGATTCAAAGGCAATTAATCCCCCAATTTACAATGAGCCAGGGGGCGTCTTTGCACACTTGTCATATCAGGCCCCGTCCCTGCACCACTGTGCAAACACTCCCCCTTGCGCGTTGTAAGTTGGGGGATTAAGTCCCCTGGGATCCTAGCGGTCCCTGGGGGTCAACTAGCCCACCAGGTACCTACAGTAAGCACCACAGACCTGCGTTGCAGAGTGGTGTAAAAAGGGCCGTGGCCTCAGACTACCTCTCTGCAACGCAGCTCTGTGGCACAAACTGGAGGTACCTGGTGGGCTAGTTGGCCCCAGGGACCTCAGTATTCAAGGGACTAAATTCCCCAACATAGATTGAGCCACAGAGCTCCGTTGCAGAGAGGTGGACACAGGCCACGCCCCTTTCTCCACCACTCTGCAAGCGAGCCTCCTGGCACGTTCTAAGCTGGGGAATTAAGTCCCTTGAATCTAAGGGTCCCTGGGGGCCAACTAGCCCACCAGGTACCTCCAGAAATCGCCACAGAGCTGCGTTGCAGAGTGGTGTAAAAGGGGCGTGGCCTCAGACCACCTCTCTGCAACGCAGCTCTGTGGCGCAAACAGAAGGTACCTGGTGGGCTAGTTGGCCCCCAGGGACCCTCAGGATTGAAAGGGAATTAATTCCCCAACTTACAACGCGCCAGGGGGTGCGTTTACTGAGTGCTGCTGCGAGGGGGCGGGGCCTTGGCACGATGCCGGCTTTTAAAAAAAATTGTTTTGTTGAAGGGGGGCTGTGTGGCCCCCCTTCTTTTACAATATTTAGGGACCCCAGGGCCTGACCTGTTTTTTTTTTTAAACGGGAAGGGGGCTGCACGGCCCCCCTCTCGAGGCCAATTTTGGCCCCAGGGACCCCATCCCCCGGGGCATGGCCACATGTTTCTTTTTAAAAAAAATATATATTTAAGGAGGGGGGCTGCATGACCCCCTCCTGAGGCCTCTAATTGCCCCGGGGACCCCAGCCTCGTTTTTTAAATTTTTTTTTTTTTTTTATTACGGGGGAGGGGGGCTGCGTGGCCCCCCTCCCGGGCCACTTCTGGCCCCGGGGACCCCATCCCCCGGGTCCTGGCCTCTTAGTTGGGGACCGTGGGGGGAGTCCCAATGCCCCCACGGTCCCGCCGGCTCCCTGCCTCCTGCGGGAGCCGGCATTGCTTTTCCACACGGGGAACTGCTAACATGCAGCTCCCCGTGTGGAAAAGCAATCTGGTTTGGATTTTGGAAGAGAGAGCAGGTTTCCTGCTCTCTCTTCCAAAACCCAAACCACAGTTTGCTATGACAGGGCGGGAGCCACGAGGCTCCCGCCCTGCCATAGCAAACAGCAGTGTCCCGTGGGTGGGCACCCCGGGACACTGCAGGAGCCAGCCCTGGGGGGTGGCGGTCCCCAGGGCCATCACGGGCTCCAGGAGAGGGGCCGCGCGGCCCCCTTCCCATTGTGTGCACAGCCCCGGGGAGGTGGTGGTCCCCGGGGCTCCGTAACGGACCCCCGCATTTACATACTTAGTGCCCCGGGGAGGTGGCGGTGCCCGGGGCGTGTGGAGGGGCTCAAGCCCCCCACACCCCCCCCCACACAGGTTCATTTAAAAAAAAAAAAAAAGCCCGGTGGGGGGGAGTGTGGTGGCGGTCCCCGGGGCTTGGAAGGACCTTGGAGGCCCCCCACACATTTAAAAAAACAAGCCCCGGGGGGGTGGCGGGCTGCGGGGGGGCCGTGTGCCCCCCGCAAATATTTAAGAAAAGATCCGGGGCTGCGGGCCCCCCTGGGCCCCCGCAATTACATTATGGCATGCCCCCGGGACTTGGCCCACCCGGGGGCTAAATAACAACGAAGCCCGCGCTTCACTTTTTAAAAAATTTCGGCAGGATTCGCGGACCCAGCGTTTATTTCGGCGATTTTTTTTTAAAAAAATGCTTTTTTTGGCCCTGGGGGTCCTTGTGGCACCCCCTGAGGAGGCCTAGGGGGTCAGGGTGTTTCTACCCTGCCCCCTTTTCTTGTTTTTCGCGTTTGTTTCCCTGTTTTCTTGTGACTCGGTTCTACCGAGTCACAAGATGGCTCCCAACACTTCCTGGTTTGGAGTGTTGACAGCCAATTAGAATAAAGCTCGTGGTCGGGAGGGTCCGCGGATGCACCACGCCTCTAAATATCGAAACTTTTATTTTTTTATTTTCTCAGCAACTACTGAACGGATTTACACCATTTAAAAAAAAAAAAAGGGCGCTTTCTGAACCAAGCACTACCTTTTTGCCAAATTTGGTGTAATTCCGTTCAGCAGTTCGAGCTGTAGCCGTGTCTAAAGTTTCCTATGGAAAATAACATGGAGAAAACACGTTTTGGGACCCCCCTTTTTTCTCGGCCCCCGCTTTGCGAATCACCCCGAAACTTTCAGGATAGGAGCTGACCGTAGCGGGCCACAAGTTTTGAAAATTTCGCGAAGATTCGTCAACCGGCGCCAAAGTTATTGGGGGAAAAACGCTTTTCCTATGGAAACTAGGTCCTAACTATGACTATCTACTGGCGACCGCCAGTAGAGAGATATATATATATAATATATATATATATATATAATATATATATATATATATATATATATATATATATATATATATATATACCTCGCTCTTCAACAAAATCCCATCCGTAGGAGACAAACGAGAGTGGACCCAAAGTAAGTGCTATTTTATTTTTATTGCTTTGAAAATAGCTCCGCCATGACGCGTTTCGGCAGTTCACCTGCCTTGATCACATGACAGCGTTACCCACTGTGATTAACCCTTTTAAAGTGACAGTGTCCAATCATGAGTTAATAGACATAGAAGAAATTACTTTTCGACATATAAATAGTACAAAAAACATTATTAGTATAAATACACAGTATAAAAAGAATTTCAAAGGTTTTTTTCAATAAAATGTTGTCACCTTTATACTTTTATACATAATTTTGTACAATATCGTCAGAATAGATTTTAAATGCTGTATAGTTCCATGATCTAATGATCCTTGAAAATTCATTGCTTGAATGCAAAAACTGCATTGGTCTATCTATCCACCCTGTGTCTCATCCTTAGATTGAAACACTCCGAAAAAGTGCCTTATTTTTGATACTACATAAAGTGCTACATAAATAACCCCTAAAAGTGCTAAAATATAAAGTGCTAGTGCAAAAAACTTTTAAAATCATGTCATTATTGTCTTGTCCGAAACATCTATTTATGACTAATGTTTTATTCCATGATGTCTTGGTAATTCAAAACAAAGGGATTGTGATGAAGACATGCGCAGACATAGGGGCAAAAGAGAGAATTTTTACTGACTAATTTCAATTAATTTCCTAACTGTCGGTTCCATTTCATAAGTAATTGATTCTCACTATTGCATTAAAACCAATATAAATACGTATATAAATATTAAATACATATAAATATCAATAAATACAATTCAATTACTAAAAATCACAATAAAAACTCTTTCTAAAATATGTTTCATTGAGGTGATGTGCAATACATATTAGGTTTTCCAGAAAATAAATTATCTAAAAACTCTAATAGTATAAAAGAAGTAATTCAGATTCAAATTCATATTTGCAGCTTAGCTCGTAGTTGGATTACAGTTTTTTAGTTATATTTACACTGTTGTTAAAACCATATAAACTTATTAACACATCAATCCAAATAGGTATACAAGTCCTCACTTGTGTTCAGACCCCAGGATATTTTGTGTCAAGCTCCAGTATGTATCTGGTCTCCAGGCGCCTCAATTTCAGTTCCCGATCCCCACCTCTCTTTTGAGGCGGGACAGCATCAATAACAAAGTATTTTAGATGTTGCAAGCTGCTGTTATGATGCGTCTTAAAATGCCTTGCTACGGGGTAACTAGGGTCATTGTTGTTAATTGCCCGTATATGTTGTAATATTCGCTTATGAACAGATAATTTAGTGCTACCTATGTATGCCAGATTGCAACTACATTGCAAAACATAGATAGCATACTCTGTCCTACATGTAAGATGCTGTTTTATATCATGTACCCCGTCATTAAAGGCGGTATGATATGTAGTCCTGTTGGAGCAATATTGGCATGCTTTGCAACTGGAGCATTTAAAGAAGCCTTTTCTTGCTACCAGCCATCGTCCCTGTTCTTGCTCCTCTGGGCTTCTCTTAACTAGTGCATTGGCCATTGATGCCGTTTTCCTATAGGTTATAGCTGGATGTTTAGGGAGTAAATCCCCAATTATCGGATCATCGCTAACTATTGGCCAATTGCGTCTTATAATGGCTCTCAACTGTTGCTCCTGTTTTGAATAGGTCAGGATAAACCTAGTGGGCTCCTTAGATGCCTCTACTATTTCACTATATATATATATAAAAACAGATGCTCGGCGCTGCATATGATTAAGACCGTCATTAGTTGAAACGCGTTATGCTGTATTACAAGGCTTGCCTGCTGTGATTAAAATCTAATTTACCTATTTTCCGAATGGAGGGCTTTTATTGTGCTGGAAGTCTGGCACGATTCTTCATGTGGAATATTTAGGCGGTGACGTCGCCAAAAAGCCCCGACCCGCTTGGAAGGGCGTTCTCCTCCTCGAAAATTCATATGGATGTGTAGTTAAGAGAACGCCCGCCGGCTGCCTTCACAATGAACTTGATAAGTTGGTTTTGCAGAGCCACCACTGAAACGGGAGGCCCTGCCACTGAATCGAAGGGAGGCCTGCTGGCTGAGGATTCACAGAACATTCCTTGGCAGCCAGGGTTTGCGGAGGAAGTTAACCTCTGCACTTCGGAGAAGGAAAAGGACAAAGCAGGCAGCCGTGCTGTTTTTAAACACCAGACACTCGTAAACACGATGCCGAGCATGCTTGGGATGTGAATATGATTCATTGCCATCAGCCCAAATGGAACTATTCCGAGACGCACGTAAGGATGAGCAATGCTTTTTTCATTTTCATTGACTGAAATATGAACTTTAAACTGTTGCAACTTTGGAGGACACAAAAGAGTACTTTCCAACAGGATTACAATGCATTATGGAGGTTGCAGTCCGAGTACGGACATTATTATGATTGGAGCAGCATTAACTTGAACACTATTTCAAAATGGTTGCACTATGCAAAAAAAAGTATTATGAAATAGAAGCTCCAACTGCAAGATGTATTTTATAAGGAACACATTAGTGTTAAGGTTTCACTTTAAACCGAGCTTCTGTGTATTGTGTCCTCCTTTGCTGTTTACTACTCCAGCATATATAAGTTGAAAAAACAGATGCTCGGGCGCTGCATATGATTAAGACCGTCATTAGGTTGAAACGCGTTATGCTGTATTACAAGGCTTGCCTGCTATGATTAAAATCTAATTTACCTATTTTCTGAATGGAGGGCTTTTATTGTGCTGGAAGTCTGGCACGATTCTTCATGTGGAATATATATATATATATGTATATGTATATGTATATATGTATATGTATGTATATGTATATGTATATGTATATGTATATATATATATATATATATGTATATGTATATGTATGTATATATATATATATATATGTATATATGTATATATATATATTTTCAACTCGATTATTTTGCCGTCCTCAACCTCATGTGTGTGTGTATATACGTGTGTGTGTATATACGTGTGTGTGTATATATGTGTGTGTATATATGTGTGTGTGTATATATATATATATATATATATATGTGTGTGTGTGTGGGGACATACATACATACATACATACATACATATACATACACACCCCCTGCGGCCAACTGCCATTTTGCAGGCCATGTGCAGTGGGGTTGGCCGCCAACCCCCAGCCGTACGCAACGTGGATTGACTGCCCATGGGGTGTTGGGCCAGGCCCGACATTAGCCATAAACAGAGGTCGGAAAAGAAAAATCTATTTAGAGTATGATCAAAAAAGCACAGAAATGACATGTTTGGGAACATCATTTTAATTTTTTTTTAAATGGGAAATTAGCTGAAAAAGCCAAAAGTTGAAGTGATCTACTTGGGTATGGTATTAACATCTTAACACACATTAAAAAACAGGACTCAAACTAATAGTAATTTAAAGTCCAATTTAATGTCAACTATAATTCATAATTATCCTTTTGAAAATGTCACTTTAGGAAGTTGGGATTTTCCTGCATAAGACAAATGTACATTTCTGCTAGTGTTCAGAGCCACCTCACTGTTAATGGCTTTCCTGTGGTAAGATGTGTATTGCTCCAAGGCAGTGGACAAACTGCTTGGGTGTGGGGAGATGCTTTCTCCCATGACGGGGTGGCCAACTTAGATGTGCCTGGAAACTTAATGACACCTCAGAAGGTGCCTACCATGTCACAAACAGATGTAACTTGCACCTAGGCCTGCCCTATTCATTGTCTGACTAGCAAGCCAGGCACCAGTCCCAGTGAGAGAGGGGTTGCCCTCAGAATCTGTTTTGAGTGACCAGAATGGAGGGTTTGCCCATGATTATAGCCACAGGAAGCTCTGCACAAGAGAAGAAAGCTTCTGCCATGTTAGTTTTAGGTAGAGATGGGCACTGTGTAATAACTTACTGTAAAACACACAGGAAGTGCTGCAAAGTTGGTAGATGCACCCCTAGGAACATTTACTCACTTGGTTAGGGTGTGGCCAGAAGTCCCCCAAACAGCCTGGCACTGGCATAAACTTGGCACCCTCAGTACCCCCTTCAGAAGACATAAGGAGGGTCACAACTGCTGTTGGACCTGTGGAGAGAGACTGTAAGGGCTGGACCTGCTCCCTCTTTTACCCAGGAATGAGGTGGACTCCAATTTGGCTGACTGCCTGTTAAGCTGCAGGGACACAAAAGCTGCAAGAAGCCCACCTTCCTGAAGAGACAAGATGACTAGTTCCAACTGGACTGGCAGTGAGTACTGATCCTCAAGTGGTGGCCCTAAGGTCCTGGGGTCCTTGGATAAATGTCAGTGTACTCTTCCTGCCTAACCCTAAAAGCTGGGACTTGAAAACTTTCTCTAGACTATTTGCCTGGAGAACTTACAAGACAGAGGCACACCTGACAATTCAATCTTACGAAGGTGCATTGCTGCTGGGCCAAAGATTCAGGTTGCTTCTGCACTGAGATTTTAGGCAGCAGCAAATCCATTTCAGCAGGACATCGCAGAGATGGTATCCGGCCTGTTGGAGCCCCGTTCAGCTACAACTTGCTGCCTTGCCTCGCTGGAGGAATCTGAGCTCCAAAAAAGTGATTAAGTCCTTAGGTAGAAATCTTCACCGGGCAAAGGCACCAAAAGTATCCGGCTAGTGAGGGGGCCTTCCTTTGGTGCAAGTTTTGAAATTTTCCTGCTTGGGGCTTTCTCAACAAAAGACAATGGAACCCATCCTTGCCACAGCCTGCTTCCTTGCCCAACAATGGCAGTTTCTCCATGAGTGCAGGGGAGCATTGCCCCCCCCCGGCCCTCTGCGAGCTGCCAGCAAAAAAATAAAATGGCAAATGAAATTAATGATTTCATTGCAGTTTTATTTTTCCAATGTGCACGCCGTACACAGTGCCCCGAGCCAAGAAAGGGCCGTGTTCTCAGCTGCCATTTGGCAACATAGAAGATTGAGTGCTGGCCAGACGCTCCAAAGTGCACATGTCATTTTGGCCAGCCGTTATGAGACGGCCAGTCTGACATGCGCGCTATGCAGCTCTCCACTCATCTGTAGACAGCTGGGAGGAGAGCAAGCATAGACCTCCAGGGCCTAAAGGAGCGTGCAACCAATCCTGGCGCTTCTCTCAACCACATGAGTAGTTCCAGGACTGTTTAGGGGAGCTCCACAGCAGACTGCTGTTTTTCACCGAGGAGGACCAGATGACATGTGGCTGTTGATAAGTACCTTTTAACTTTTATTTATTTAAAATGTTAGTGTTTTGGGTGGAGAGAGGGGTTGCTTTATTATAGGTGTAGGAGAGTAGGATCTGCCTCTTATGGTTACCCCCACTTTTTTTGCTGGTGTATCACTGTTTTTCGACTTTAGTCTGGCTGGGGCCCTGCTATTCAGGACCCCAGCGTAGCTGCTTCCTCTCTAAATTGATTCCATGTACTTTAGGTACATCCCAGATTGGATTCTGGGGTGCCCTTATAAGTCCCTAGTATATGGTATACTATGTACCAAGGGCATAGACACCCCAGAGGCCTACCAGTGGCTGAAGCATGTATTGTGCCACCCCTGGAAGGCCCTCCAAAATGACACCACAGGACTGATACTGCAGCCTGGGTAAGGTGGTGCATGCACCCCTTGCTGTGGTATAGGCTACCTATATCACTACCATTGCACACACATATAAACCTATAAGTCACTCCTATGGCAGGCCTTAACAATCCTAAAGGCAGAGTGCTTGGTTTTTATGTGAGAGGGTGCCCCTGCATGAGCAGAGCCCCTCTGCAGCGTTCGGAGTCAATCCTCTGGTGCTGTTTGTGGTGCAGCCTGACCATATACTCTTAAGTGCATTATAACCTCGCGTTAAATGCTAACTTTGGGATGGCTGCACGGAAACATGTTGTGTTGGGTGTCAAACATCTTGGAATACTACCCCTCCGCCAGTTCTGGCGGCGGGGGTAGCATTCCACCCTTCTAGAGGGAGAGACATGTACACACCGGCATACCCGGTATTAACTTTTCAGAGCCCTGGCATCACAACATGGATGCCGCTGCCACAGACACAGGTCTGGCCTCCTGCTGCTGACCGAAACTCCGGCAGGGGAGGCCTGGACAATAGGTTTCCTGTCGAAGGGAGGTGTAACCACCTCCCCAGACAGGATAGTGTGTATTGGGGCTGGGCGGGAGCACTCTCTGGTGCTTTGAAGTCCTGCACTGGGGGCACATTTGGTGTCCCTGTGCATAGTCCAGTTCAAACCGGTTGCAGGGGCTACCTGCCCCTGCTCTGGTGCGAAACTGGACAAAGGGAATGGGTGTAACCACCCCTCTTCCCTGACCCTCCCATAGGTGGGTCCCCAGAGTATGTCCAACCCCTAACTTAGTATAAGTATGGGACCCCAGTCCTTAGGACTTTAGATATCCCTGGACGAAACTCTGAAACTGAATCCTGGACCTTCGACGCTCTACATCAAGATTAGAGGACTGAAGAATCTCCCTTGGGGTCAAGGAGTGACTCCCTGCTTGGCAGGCACCAACTAAGCATCTGTCCGGTCTGCATCGCTGAAGCTCCTGACTGGACGCCGAAGTCTTTGCATCACCAGAGGTAGATTTCCAGACTTCACCGAGGCTGCCCTGAGTCCCCAGCGAAGCTGAGGCCCGTAGCTGTCGTGGGTAATGTGGAACCGTGACCCCTGGACACCAACAACTTTTGCAAGTGCATCCTTTTCCTGGTCTTCCACGAAGTTGTGCTTTGGGCTCCGAGTAGCCCCCGCCTCCAGCACCAACTGCAAAGAAGATCATTGGCCTCCACTTCACGAGTGTCCTGTGAGCCAGCTCCAAGTGCCCACTGAGGCTCATTGGTCGCTAGTCTGTTGGCTAGCTGGGCCCTCCCGAAGGCAACTCTTCTTCTACTTGGGCTTTCCTGGTTGCTCCAGATGCGCCCTGACTTACTCTTGCTGGGTGAGTCCCCCAGACCTTGCTGGTCTGCATCAACGTCCTTTCTTTGTTTCCACATGACTTGCCGTTGCCAAGGCTTGTTGGGTCCAATTTGGTCACCGACACTGCAGCAATCGACAGACATTGTGGGACAGCTCGAATCCAGCTCCTGGTTGTTGTAGACGCCTCCTGGACCTCGTGGCTGAAGAGTCAAGACGACCGTCAACCTACCTGAAGCACCCGACATCGGTGGGCATCTGCTCATCGCCTTCCTAGTCACTGGCTAGTGACCCAGACTCTGTCCCCTCTGCTTTCAGGTCTTCCTTTCCCTCGATCCAGGCTTGGATCGCTCCGGGCACTTTTGTTCTCCACGGCAGCAGCACTTTTCCAGCGGTCGCCATTGAAAATGACGACGATTCCCGACACCTTTTAACACGTATGCACCCGGCTTCCTGGGTGAGGTAACTCGAGTATTTCGGTACTCACGTGGGTGTGGGCCCTAGAAACTCTTAAGTTTTAAGGGGTTAACTGGAAGTCCTCTCCGAAGTGTCCCTTTTCTTTAAAAATCGAACCGCGACTTTCCCCATAGAAGTCAACGGTGGCTCGCGGCTGTGTTCTCACACTGCACGCGTCCCCCGTGGGTCCCCTGTGTCACTACCTTGGGTGGTTCCTTGGGGTCCAAGCACTTCTACAGGCTCTAGGCCTTGTGTCTAGTTCAGTCGTGGTTCTTATACCACTATTTTAGTATATGGTTTGGCACGCCCCTAGGGCTCAAACGTGTATTGTGCTAAATACTGCTGATATTTGACTTGTAACTTATGTACTTCGAACTCTAGCCTCATAAAGAGACTAGAGGGGTGTGTTTAAGACTAAATACATATATTTATATATATATATATATATACCTGGTGTGGTCCTCTTTCATTTGGTCACTCAAGAGATTATAGACTGGTAAAACAAGCTGCTTTACATTCCTTCAAAACTTAGCCTGAAGGCTGCTCTCCATAGCTACCACTAGCATAGCTTTCACTAAAGGTTGTCTTTAACCTATCTCCATAAGGGGTTGTTTGGACTGGTGCAAGGTGCCCACTAGAACTAGTGGACAGCATATGCCAGGCCAACTTCTCACATTGGTGTGCAGCGTGTGGGATTCCAGCTTGCTATTGTTTTACCAGATAATCTCAATTGAATTGATCAACTGAAAACCACTAAGGGTACCTAAGGTACATATAAATTCAAGCTTAGCAATACAGTAAGTTCTACTGAACTTAGAGTTGTGTGTCAAGGGCTTAGCACACCCTTTCTACAACTCAAGAGAGTTTAGTAGGCCACTCTAGAGTAGGGAGTGCATACACCACACATCACTAGTAATGTCTTCACTGCCAGGAACCAGTGGGCTCCTGCCATCCAAATATGACAACCTCCCATTCTTGGAATTGAGAGAGTTGTGCAAGATTAGGAAGCTGAAGACAGGCGAAAGTGCCAACACCCAACGTCTCATGGAGATGCTCCTGCTAGATGATCTCAGAAGACCTATAGGGTCTGCAAGGGTAGGCAGAGAGGGTGGGGCAGAAGATGAGGAAGGGACCAGGGGTGAAAATACCCAGGACCTGACCTCTGAAACTGGCCAGGAAGGTGACAATGACCTTGCCCTGGAAAATGCAGCTCCTCCTGCAGATGAGGAGGAGGATCAGAATGACCTCCCTTTGTCCCACCAGGAAGAGTTGTGGAGTGTGCCTAGAAGGTCCAGATCTCCTTCTCAGGAGTCTAACCATTCTGACACCTCAGTAGGGACCTCTGTTTCTTCTCATAGGAGGGAATCCTCTCATGAGAGGAAAGAGAGACTGCTCAAGTATGAGGAAGCTCAGTTGAGAATCAGAAGAGAGCAGTTGGCTATAGACGGAGTCCCTAGAGCTTCATAGACAAAGAAGAAAGTTGGGACTAGAGTCCCATGGTGGCAGCAACTTCCCTAGTGGTAGGGAAAGGTCTTATGACCATAGAAACCTGAGCAAGATTGTCTCTCCCTACCAGAGTGGGGATGACCTCCACAAATGGATTACTGCACTGGAGAGGGCCTGTAAAGTACAGAGGGTCCCTCAGGAGCAGTGGGCAGCAATCTTGTGGATCTCCTTTGCAGACAAAGGTAGAGACAAGCTCCTCACTGTAAGAGAAGAGGATGCTGATGATTATCAAGTCCTGAAGAGTGCCCTAATAGATGGGTTTGGCCTAACCACTGAGCAATACAGGTTAAAGTTCAGAGATACCCGAAAGGCACAGACACAGGACTGGGTGGACTTTGTACATTGTGCTACCAAGGCTCTGGAAGGCTGGTTACTGGGCAGTAAGGTGTGTGACTTCAAAGGATTTTATAATTTAATCATGAGGAAGCAGATTCTTAATAACTGTCAATCAGTTGCTACATCAGTACCTGGTTGACTCTGATCTGACCTCTCCCCAAGAATTGGGAAAGAAGGCAGACAAATGGGTCAGAACCAGGGTGAAGCAGAAAGTACAGAACCAAGGTGGTGACCAGAAGAAGCAAGATTCCAAAAACTCTGATAAGGGTGGGGAGAAGGGTAAAGACCAGAAGTCTTCACAAGGTCCCCAAAAATCTGCATCTGGGGGGGAATCCCGATCTAATAAAGGAAAAGGCCAAAGGAAACCATGGTGCAAAGTCTGTAAGCAAAAGACTCCCTGGACCAGTGATTGCACCAAGTCCAAAGACTCCACTCCAGCCACCATTGCCCCTAAGGCAACGGTTCCCCCTAGTCCAGCTACAAGTGGTGGTGGAAACACTCAGAATAAGGGTTTAGTAGGGTTGACCCTGGGTACTGAGATGGACTCTGGCCTAGTCAGAGTGCCAACTCAGGCTGTCCTAGTTTGTGATGGCGGCATGGATATGTCCCCCTTTGTGAGTCCCAATAATTTGGGCAAATACAGACAGCAGCCTCTAATTAATGGAAGGGAGGCTTTGGCATTCAGGGACACAGGAGCAAGTGTCACCATGGTGACACAAGATCTTGTGGATCCTGGGCAGATTATACTTGGTGAAATGTACCAAGTTACCAATGCTAGCAATGTCAGAACAGACCATTCTCTGGCAGTTGTTAACTTCTCCTGGGGAGGGGTAACTGGCCTTAAGAAGGTTGTGGTGAGTGCAGACCTACCAGTTGAATGCTTGCTTGGCAATGATCTTGAAACCTCAGCTTGGGCTGAGGTGGAGCTCAGGAAACATGCAGAAATGCTAGGGATCCCTGCACATGTCTTTGCTGTGACTAGGTCACAGGCAAAAATGTCAAAAGCTGAACAGGCCCTGGATTCTTGAATAATGGACCAGGTGCCTCCCAAGAAAAGGAGCAGTAGGGTTAAGGCAGTGCCTTCCCCCTTGGCTCAGGAGGTGGATCAGTCTTTTGAGGAAGCTGATCTCAGGCCTGAAGAAGGAACTGTCCCAGAGGAGCTTGAACCTGATCAGGTTGAGTTCTTGGGGACAGGGGGGCCTTCCAGGGCAGATCTGAGCCAGGAGCAGCTGAACTGCCCCTCTCTTGAACCCCTCAGACAGCAGGCTGCTGCTGAGGCTGCTGGGAATGCTAGTGGCACCCATAAGATATATTGGGATGATGGACTCCTGTACTCAGAGAGTAGAGACCCCAAGCCTGGAGCAGCCAGGAGGTTGGTTACACCTCTGAAGTACAGGGGCTTCCTATTGACACTAGCCCATGATATTCCCTTATCAGGTCACCTGGGCCAGAACAAAACTTGGGCCAGAATTGTCCCTCACTTTCACTGGCCCCACATGTCTGAAGACACCAAGGAGTTTTGTTGCTCCTGTGTAACCTGCCAAGCCAGTGGGAAGGCAGGTGGCACCACAAAGGCCCCCCTGATACCACTACCTGTGGTGGGGGTTCCCTTTGAGAGGGTGGGGATTGACATAATTGGTCCCATGGATCCCCAAACAGCATCTGGGCACAGGTTTATCCTGGTGGTGGTGGACCATGCCACCAGGTACCCAGAAGCCATTCCCCTTAGGACGACTACAGCTCCTGTGGTGGCAAGGGCCCTCCTGGGAATTTTCTCAAGAGTGGCCTTTCCTAAGGAGGTAGTATCTGACAGAGGTGTAAACTTTATGTCCAGTTACTTGACTGCAATGTAGAAGGAGTATGGAGTGACTTACAAGTTCACCACACCCTATCACCCACAATGCAATGGTTTAGTTGAGAGATTCAACAAAACCTTAAAGGAGCATGATTAAAGGGCTCCCAGAGAAGCTTAGGCGAAGATGGGACATACTCTTGCCCTGCCTTTTATTTGCATACAGGAGGTGCCTCAGAAGGGGTTTGCTACAGCCCTTTTGAACTTTTGTTTGGCCATCCTGTTAGGGGTCCATTGTGTCTGGTGAAGGAAGGTTGGGAGTTACCTCTCAAACCCCTAAACAGGACATAGTGGACTATGTACTTGGTCTCCCGCTTCCCGGATGGCTGAGTATATGAAAAAGGCAACCAAAAACCTTGAGGCTAGCCAGGAATTACAGAAAGCCTGGCATGACCAAAAGGCTGTGCTGACTGTTTACCAGCCAGGACAGAAGGTGTGGGTGCTGGAGCCAGTGGCCCCAGCAGCCCTCCAAGACAAGTGGAGTGGCCCCCATACAATAGTTGAACAGAAGGGAGAGGTTACCTATCTGGTAGACCTGGGAACTCCCAGGAGCCCCCACAGGGGGCTCCATGTCAACATGCTGAAGCCATATGTGGACAGGGCTGACATGGGCTTGCTCATGGCAACTGATGAGGGCCAGGAGGAGGAGAGTGACCCTCTCCCTGACCTGCTCTCTCAGAACCCTGATGATGGGTCAGTGGATGGTGTAGCCTTGGCAGGCAGCCTCACTGCCCAGCAGCAAACTTATTGTAGACAGGTACTCAATCAGTTCAGACACATGTTTTCTCTGACTCCAAGTCAGACCACCTTGTGCACTCATGAAGTGGACACTGGCGACAGTCTGCCTGTTAAAAGTGAGATTTACAGGCAACCTGACCATGTCAGGGACTGTATCAGGACAGAAGTCCAGAAAATGTTGGACCTGGGTGTCATTGAACCTTCAGATAGCCCTTGGGCTAGTCCAGTGGTCCTGGTGCCAAAACCTCACACAAAAGATGGTAAGAGAGAGATGAGGTTTTGTGTGGACTACAGACTCCTCAATGCAGTCACTAGGGCTGATGCCCATCCAATCCCCAGGGCAGATGAGCTAATAGACACTTTGGCCTCAGCCAAGTATCTAAGCACATTTGACCTAACAGCTGGCTACTGGCAGATCAGACTAGCTGAGGATGCAAAGCCAAAAACGGCATTTTCTACCCCTGGTGGGCTTTACCAATTTGTGGTGATGCCCTTTGGTTTGAAAAATGCACCTGCCACTTTTCAGAGGTTGGTGAACACAGTCCTTACAGGTCTGGAAGCCTATAGTGCAGCATATCTAGATGATATTGCTGTCTTTAGCTCCACCTGGGAGGATCACCTGGTCCACCTCAGAAATGTTTTGGAGGCCCTGCAGAAGGCAGGCCTAACTATGAAGGCCACCAAGTGCCAGACAGGGCAGAGTCAGGTTGTGTACCTGGGCCACCTTGTGGGTGGAGGCCAGGTTCAACCCTTGCAGGGCAAGATCCAGACCATCATGGACTGGGTTGCTCCAACTACCCAGACTCAGGTGAGAGCATTTCTAGGCCTGACTGGGTACTACAGAAGATTTGTCAAGGGGTATGGATCAATAGTGACACCCCTGAATGACTTAACCTCTAAGAAAATGCCCAAAAAGGTTCAGTGGACAGTTAGCTGTCAAAAGGCATTTGATGACCTGAAGCAGGCCATGTGCACTGCTCCCATTCTGCAAAGTCCTGATTACTCCAAAAAGTTAATTGTGCAAACAGATGCATCTGAGTTGGGGGTAGGGGCTGTACTGTCACAGTTGAATGATGGTCAGGATCAGCCAGTAGCTTTTATTAGCAGAAGGCTGACCCCCAGAGAGAAACGTTGGTCAGCCATAGAGAGGGAGGCCTTTGCTGTGGTCTGGGCTCTGAAGAAGCTGAGGCCACACTTGTTTGGCACTCACTTCCTTGTTCAAACAGACCACAAGCCCCTCTTATGGCTAAAACAGATGAAGGGTGAAAACCTCAAACTTTGGTGTGGTACATTTCCCTACAGGGGATAGACTATACAGTGGAACATAGACCTGGGAGTAGCCATGCCAATGCAGATGGACTCTCCAGATATTTCCACTTAGAACATGAAGACTTAACTGGTCAAGGTTAGTTTTAATGTCCCTGTGTTTGGGGGTTGTGTAGGAGAGTAGGATCTGCCTCTTATGGTTACCCCCACTTTTTTTGCTGGTGTATCACTGTTTTTCGACTTTAGTCTGGCTGGGGCCCTGCTATTTAGAATCCCAGCCTAGCTGCTTCCTCTCTAAATTGATTCCTTGTGCTTTAGGTACATCCCAGATTGGATTCTGGGGTGCCCTTATAAGTCCCTAGTATATGGTATACTATGTACCAAGGGCATAGACACCCCAGAGGCCTACCAGTGGCTGAAGCATGTATTGTGCCACCCCTGGAAGGCCCTCCAAAATGACACCACAGGACTGATACTGCAGCCTGGGTAAGGTGGTGCATGCACCCCTTGCTGTGGTATAGGCTACCTATATCACTACCATTGCACACACATATAAACCTATAAGTCACTCCTATGGCAGGCCTTAACAATCCTAGAGGCAGAGTGCTTGGTTTTTATGTGAGAGGGTGCCCCTGCATGAGCAGAGCCCCTCTGCAGCGTTCGGAGTCAATCCTCTGGTGCTGTTTGTGGTGCAGCCTGACCATATACTCTTAAGTGCATTATAACCTCGCGTTAAATGCTAACTTTGGGATGGCTGCACGGAAACATGTTGTGTTGGGTGTCAAACATCTTGGAATACTACCCCTCCGCCAGTTCTGGCGGCGGGGGTAGCATTCCACCCTTCTAGAGGGAGAGACATGTACACACCGGCATACCCGGTATTTACTTTTCAGAGCCCTGGCATCACAAAATGGATGCCGCTGCCACAGACACAGGTCTGGCCTCCTGCTGCTGACCGAAACTCCGGCAGGGGAGGCCTGGACAATAGGTTTCCTGTCGAAGGGAGGTGTAACCACCTCCCCAGACAGGATAGTGTGTATTGGGGCTGGGCGGGAGCACTCTCTGGTGCTTTGAAGTCCTGCACTGGGGGCACATTTGGTGTCCTTGTGCATAGTCCAGTTCAAACCGGTTGCAGGGGCTACCTGCCCCTGCTCTGGTGCGAAACTGGACAAAGGGAATGGGTGTAACCACCCCTCTTCCCTGACCCTCCCATAGGTGGGTCCCCAGAGTATGTCCAACCCCCTAACTTAGTATAAGTATGGGACCCCAGTCCTTAGGACTTTAGATATCCCTGGACGAAACTCTGAAACTGAATCCTGGACCTTCGACGCTCTACATCAAGATTAGAGGACTGAAGAATCTCCCTTGGGGTCAAGGAGTGACTCCCCTCCTTGGCAGGCACCAACTAAGCATCTGTCCGGTCTGCATCGCTGAAGCTCCTGACGGACGCCGAAGTCTTTGCATTACCAGAGGTAGATTTCCAGACTTCACCGAGGCTGCCCTGAGTCCCCAGCGAAGCTGAGGCCCGTAGCTGTCGTGGGTAATGTGGAACCGTGACCCCTGGACACCAACAACTTTTGCAAGTGCATCCTTTTCCTGGTCTTCCACGAAGTTGTGCTTTGGGCTCCGAGTAGCCCCCGCCTCCAGCACCAACTGCAAAGAAGATCATTGGCCTCCACTTCACGAGTGTTCTGTGAGCCAGCTCCAAGTGCGGTCACTAGTCTGTTGGCTAGTGGGCCCTCCTGAAGGCAACTCTTCTTCTACTTGGGCTTTCCTGGTTGCTCCAGATGCGCCCTGATTTACTCTTGCTGGGTGAGTCCCCCAGACCTTGCTGGTCTGCATCAACGTCCTTTCTTTGTTTCCACATGACTTGCCGTTGCCAAGGCTTGTTGGGTCCAATTTGGTCACCGACACTGCAGCAATCGACAGACATTGTGGGACAGCTCAAATCCAGCTCCTGGTTGTTGTAGACGCCTCCTGGACCTCGTGTCTGAAGAGTCAAGACGACCATCAACCTACCTGAAGCACCCGACATCGGTGGGCATCTGCTCATCGCCTTCCTAGTCACTGGCTAGTGACCCAGACTCTGTCCCCTCTGCTTTCAGGTCTTCCTTTCCCTCGATCCAGGCTTGGATCGCTCCGGGCACTTTTGTTCTCCACGACAGCAGCACTTTTCCAGCGGTCGCCATTGAAAACGACGACGATTCCCGACACCTTTTAACACGTATGCACCCGGCTTCCTGGGTGAGGTAACTCGAGTATTTCGGTACTCACGTGGGTGTGGGCCCTAGAAACTCTTAAGTTTTAAGGGGTTAACTGGAAGTCCTCTCCGAAGTGTCCCTTTTCTTTAAAAATCGAACCGCGACTTTCCCCATAGAAGTCAACGGTGGCTCGCGGCTGTGTTCTCACACTGCACGCGTCCCCCGTGGGTCCCCTGTGTCACTACCTTGGGTGGTTCCTTGGGGTCCAAGCACTTCTACAGGCTCTAGGCCTTGTGTCTAGTTCAGTCGTGGTTCTTATACCACTATTTTAGTATATGGTTTGGCACGCCCCTAGGGCTCAAACGTGTATTGTGCTAAATACTGCTGATATTTGACTTGTAACTTATGTATTTCGAACTCTAGCCTCATAAAGAGACTAGAGGGGTGTGTTTAAGACTAAATACATATATTTTATATATATACCTGGTGTGGTCCTCTTTCATTTGGTCACTCAAGAGATTATAGACTGGTAAAACAAGCTGCTTTACATTCCTTCAAGACTTAGACTGAAGGCTGCTCTCCATAGCTACCACTAGGATAGCTTTCACTAAAGGTTGTCTTTAACCTATCTCCATAAGGGGTTGTTTGGACTGGTGCAAGGTGCCCACTAGAACTAGTGGACAGCATATGCCAGGCCAACTTCTCACAATAGGCTTTTGGAAGGAGGGAGTGTTTTACTTTGGACTTTTGAGAGGGGGTGTTATATTATGGGCTTTTGGAGGGAGGGGTGCCCTATTTATTTTTTGGGAAGTGGTGGGGCACTTTAATGACCCCACAACTTTCAAAGGTTGCCAGCCGCCACTGTTGCCCGCTGAGAATTTTTGACTTCCACTTCAGAGACTTGGTCTGGAGATAAAACTTACGACCTGGTTGAACCTGGTCTCTGTATATTAACCTGGTTTCTGTATATGACACTCGCTGCATTGCAGACGGTCTTACCTTTTGATGATGGCCCAGTCTAGCGCGTCTAGTTGCCCATGGTTGGGCCTTGTAGTGGGCAGTTTGTCGTGCCAATTGTCCTCGTTTAAGTTTCCTGTTGTGTTACAGTTTATTAAATGTTTGACACACGTTCCTGTTCCCAACCTCCTATCGTTTGTGGTACCACAGTGGGAGCTTAACTTTGTCTTGACATTCCTCATGTGTATGCCTTTCAAGCCTATGCGTAACTGCTCGCTGCGTCTTTGTCGTTGTGATTGTCAGCTTGTCGTGTGACTGAACTGTAGATGCTTTCAGTGTATCTGCCCTACACCAACTTTTTTCCTGACAAATTGGAGGAATTGGACAGCCTTGTTGCATGACTCTTTTCCACACTGAGTAATCAATCACTCTACCGGCGTTCTTTGCTCCCCCTTGAAAGAGAACGAGAGGCTTCATTGCTTTGAACTCAAAGGGGCTTTAAGGTTTTACACAGATCATACCAAGGACCATTGAGTGACCGATGATTTTTAATTTTTTTTGGAGGTGTTTTCCAGAACAAATTAAGACCTGCAGGAGACCCTTTTGAGTTCTCTGCATTAAGATCTACTCGCACTGGCCAAAAAGAATCCCCCGAACACCTCAGTCACTGCACTACAGACCAGGCCACTACCACTGCACTGGGGCGATGGGTGCCTGTGCTTGATATCTGCCAGACTGCGATGTGGGCATTGGTGCATTTGTCTGTAAAGCACTACTGCCTTGACAGCCAGGTCCTGCTGGAAGGATGCTTTGCCCATTCAGTTCTGCAGAACTTTTGTCTGAGCCCACTCCATAGACCCTCCACCATTGGACGGTATTGGTTTGATATCAATGCGAAGGTGAAGACTCTGGTTAGAAGTATATATCAGAAGAACAAGTTACTTACCTTTAGTAAAGCTCTTTCTGTTGGATACTCTACCGGCAGCACTACCCTCCCATCTGCCCATTCTGTGCAGAGTCCTCTTTTCGACGTCTAAAACAGTTCCAAGTTAGTATTTAGCACAGTGATACCCACAATTGTTCATGCTTCACGTCTGAGTGTGCTGAAAAGGAAAAGGCAAGAAACAGACCTCAGAGTATGGATGGCACTTACATGTGGCTCCCTTGCGTCACTTCTGAGGCAGTATGGAGTCCATGTGGAGGCGCACCCTGCCACCTGCCGGTGCGCAGAACACTGCTACAAAATTCCCAGGATCCATTCTGCTGCTTGGGTGTTATTGTAAGATGAGGAATCTGTTGTTACATAGAGTATCCTCTAGAAAGAGTGTTTTACACCTACTAAAATCTTTGAGTTTACTAGGGTCATGAACAGATATGGTTTTACCATGTGAGTGATTACAGAAAAATTATATAGGGATGAACGACACCACATCTTTTGTTTATCGGTTTTACAAAGGATCTTGAGGCCAAAAATTCTTTCTTGCTATCACTTTGAAAGTTACATTCTGAAATACCTAAACGGTTAAACAGACAAGAAATGAAGTTCTTCAAATTCCCTGCAGTGGTTTGTTAGTGGTGTCCATTTGATTCAGTTTTTTATTCAAGAAGGGATTGGTAAAGATTCAGTTGGAGAAAGATTTTTTTTATACACGTTTGGACTTGACCTCGCTAGGATTAGCAGAATCTTTAGACAGGGGATACTTTCTGGAGAAATTCAGAGCAGCTAATGTTCTCTCCTCCCCAATGATCAAGCCTACTGAGCTGAAGAATTATACTATTAGTGCCATAGAAACACAGTACACAGGCAAGAATATGAGATCTGTTGGCAGAGGCAGCCTCATATTAAAACTGAACATCACATCAGTTCTAAGTGATTTTCTTTAGTACATTTTTAGGTCTCGCCTGAGCCAGCGCATGCGCTGCTCTGGCGAGACATTTAGTGAGTGGGCTTTAAAAAGCCGACCACAGCTTTTTGTCTGGCCTAGAGCGTGCGGTTACGCGCACAGTAACGCGCATTCCTCGCATCGCTCGCGGGCACCCTTACAGAGCGCGATCAGGCGCCATCTGGCTTTCCTCTCGCTTGATCTCACAAGCGCGCGCTTCAACGCTCCTCCCCCACCACAGAGCGCGTCTCGCGGCCGCGCGTCTTTTAAGCTTCTTATATGCCGTAGCTGGAAAAGACCAGCTGTTGTGCTTCGATCGAAGCTGCTGCGACCGGGGAGCTCTGCTGCTCCGTTTGAGTTTCGTTTCTAACAGACCATTTACATTTGTATGAACCCTTTTAAGAGATTAAAAAGTGTGTTTTAATTTCAAACAATTTAAGGATTTGACAACAAAATATTCCAATGCAAAAAAACGACAATCTCATCAAGCCCTCAATTTCCATTTGCGTCGGTTTGCTCTCACCCTTCTTTCATCTGTTAGAACACACGTTTCTCCCTGCCCACTTCCCTTACAACTTCACTGTCTTGTTTCTATAAGCCGTGCATGGATACTTTGTTTGCTTGCTACTAGTTCGCAACCACAAACAGTGCATGGACAGAAGCACAGGACCCCTTTTATGCACCGGGGTACAACGATAGCGCCTTACCCATTTCTTCTTGTATTTGTATCGGCAGAATGTCAATACTGGGCCGCGCGCCCTCAGAATGCACCGACACCCAGCCAGCGCCGCCATTTAAAAGCACCGCCCCCTTTGGCCAAGACGCAACTTTCCCGATAAATGTACCTGGTGTGAACCGTAGCGTCACCAAAGAGGCGGCCATCTTGGAACTGTATTATTTCACCGCTAACATTTGGAGCATATATTTTTAGGTCTAGCGATAACTATGTTTTTAATTTAAAAAAACATACTTACGGGTTTTCAGTCAGTTTTTGGTCTGATTAACTTTAAATAGCTAAATTCCAAGATGGCTAGATTGTGCTTTTGTGTCTTGGTATGGAATATATCAACTCTGTTGGTTTAACAAGCCTGTCAAACATGGCAGCTTCCACCATGCCTGAAATGACATCTTCAGTAGTTGAGAATACGTCTGCTTCACACACGAGAGCCATTAGAAACATTGACACCTGGTATTGTGTATATCTGCAGGAATAATGTAGGTATTATTTGCTCTCGTTGGCGGGGAAGAGTTCTATTTTAGGAGTGCTGTACTCAGAAGAAAGTTAACATCACTACCCCCTTGCACGTCTCTTGATGATCCGTACTTCATAAAACTGCAAAATTATTGGCCACTTAAGAGGAGTTCTCCACCAACAGATGGATTTGACAATATTAAGCCAAATACTGTGCCATCATTGGGTACTGTAAGTGTAGTGGGTTTCACTGCGTTTCTATTTAGTGCGCTATCAATGTCGCCTCCCTGAACTAATATGGTCTTGTATTTCAATATTTTAAAGGTTTTTTTAGAGCTAAACTGCTCTCAAGTGCAAAACGTTCTCATGCTACTGAACCTCATATGGAGACACATCCCTTGAATCAATAAGCCGAACATGTGTGAACCATCCTGTTTGTGAGGCGTTGGTGGTCACTAGCATCATTGGTTGTGCATTGCTAAACGTGCTGCCAAGCATTAGAGATTTCTAATTCAAAAATATCAACCTGTGCTTTACCTTGGGTGATACCAACACTAGATTCTCCCAGTGACTGTTGACCTTTGTCATAATGATTCCTGCTTTGGTCGGCTTGATAGCCAGGCAAGAAGCCATCATCCTGCTACTAAAATAAATAACGGCATCACTCAGCACCACCACAGCATCACTCAGCACCACCACAGCATCACTCAGCACCACCACAGCATCACTCAGCACCACCACAGCATCACTCAGCACCACCACAGCATCACTTAGCACCACCACAGCATCACTCGGCGCAACCACAGCATCACTCGGCGCCACCACAGCATCACTCGGCGCCACCACAGCATCACTCGGCGCCACCACAGCATCACTCGGCGCCACCACAGCATCACTCGGCGCCACCACAGCATCACTCGGCGCCACCACAGCATCACTCTGCGCCACCACAGCATCACTCGGCGCCACCACAGCATCACTCGGCGCCACCACAGCATCACTGGGCGCCACCACAGCATCACTCGGGGCCACCACAGCATCACTGGGCGCCACCACAGCATCACTCGGGGCCACCACAGCATCACTCGGGGCCACCACAGCATCACTCGGGGCCACCACAGCATCACTCGGGGCCACCACAGCATCACTCGGGGCCACCACAGCATCACTCGGGGCCACCACAGCATCACTCGGGGCCACCACAGCATCACTCGGGGCCACCACAGCATCACTCAGCATCGCCTTTGCACTGGTACACCACCACATCATCATCATCACTCAATAAGACCTGAGTATCATTCAGCATCACTTCAGCATCGTCTCCGCACCAGTCACCAACACCACCACCACCACCACCACCTCCGCATCACTCAGCACCACCTCAGCCTGCTCTTGGAATCTGGCAACTGTTGATTCTCCCCTAGCGTCTGGCAGCTGCTAGTGTTATAATACAGGTACTAGTTCCCAACCTTCACCCTCAGATTGTTTATACCCCCTCAAAAAAAAGCTTTAACAAACAACCATTGGAATAGGCAGAAACAAGTTACCAGCATTGCAAGAACACAAGAAAACTGAGGACATTTTTTATTGTAAATACTTTTTTAATATGGTCGTTCAGTTGTACATAATGCCTTCTTGGTCATGTATAAGGTAACAAAAATGCTTCTGACACTTTTTTATTATAACTTTTCAGCATGCTGCACAGCAGCCACACTTCTCTACAGCACAGCTTGAAGACATTGGCAAAGTCAATAGCTCTGGCTAAACACTTATAAGGCCCCAAAGGCGAGACCTATTGGCTATGCCAATGCTTGTTATATATAACATTTCATTAAAATGGTAGTAGAACTCGCACTTCATTGAATGTAATGCTTCAGTCACAAAACAGCATAAATGACGATCCGCAAAGTAACATTAGACAGAAATGCTTCAAAAAACTCCTACCATGTATAGAACTGGAGCAAGGCTGGTCAACAGCAAGTGCAGTAATAGTTATGCGCCCTGTTAGTATCTACCTTACCAAATCGAAATGAGTCCCAGCAGCAATCTTCCAACGACTCCAAGCAACACCGCCCTGAAGGGGAGAATTTGTAATGCCTTGAACAGGCATCGAAAATGGTGTGCCTCTGTTGTGTACATGATCAAGAGAGAAAATGTGCGAATTTATTAAAATGAAAATCCTCGTGTAAATTTCAGCTTTGAAATGATTCTGAATGCTCAAAATACTCATTCTATTTAAATACGAGGAGTAAGTGGTAAGCTTAAAGAATAATAAAATTAGTTGTACATAGCGCTTCATACCACACTTCTGTTTATAATCCTTGTAAACAGCACGTTGCTGTTACTAGTTTAATGGTACTTCTTTCATGACCTTGGCAGGATTATGAAAGGCTGCGTCAGCGCTGCTGGGATTCAAAGTCCCACCTGAAGACCAGGGCATGTTTCACCGGCGCACATTCTACTCACTGGTCCATCCGACCAGCTGTGGTTGGCGTTTTTCAGCCTATGAAATTGATCGTTGCATATGTAAAACAAACTGCTTTCATCTACAACCGTGAATGTGAATCCGCTACAATGTGTAGCCGCAGCAGCAATCTCTTTTAACGGTGTGCCATTAAACTGATCTCAACAGCCAAGTACAGTGGCACGTATTCTAAAGGGTTATTTATAAATCTTCATATCCTGTATCCTCTGGAAATGACCTCGGCGGGAAGCAGGGCTGTTCCTTCAAAGGCAGGACTGTATCACAAAAAAATGGTTATTTGAGTGTAGTGTTTAACGGGTTGAAAGTCAGCAGATAACCAATGAAACAAGCATTTGCAATGCAATCGGTCTCGCCTTTGGGGCCTTATAAGTATTTAGCTATGCACCATATTATCCATGGGACCACCTGCACTCACTTTTTAGTTAAAGCCCATTGCCATGTAATCAATCAATCAATCAATCAAGCATTTGTATAGCGCGCTACTCACCCGGAGGGTCTCAAGGCGCTTGGGGGAGGGGGGTCCGCTACTGTTCGAACAGCCAGGTCTTGAGTTGCTTCCTGAAGGAGAGGTGGTCTTGGGTAAGGCGGAGGTGGATGGGTAGGGAGTTCCACGTCTTGGCAGCCAGGTAGGAGAAGGATCTTCCTCCCGTTGTGGCTCTTCGGATGCGGGGGACGGCGGCGAGGGCGTGGTTGGTCGATCGTAGCTGGCGGGTGGGAGTGTAGAAGGTCAGACGGTCGTTGAGGTATCTGGGGCCTTGGTTGTGGAGAGCTTTGTGTGCGTGGGTGAGGAGTCGGAACGTGATTCTCTTGCTGACTGGGAGCCAGTGCAGGTCTCTCAGGTGTCCGGCGATGTGGCTGTGTCGGGGGATGTCCAGGATGAGTCGAGCTGAGGCGTTCTGGATGCGTTGGAGTCTTTTTTGAAGTTTGGCTGTGGTTCCGGCGTAGAGGAGTTGCCGTAGTCCAGTCGGCTGGTGACGAGGGCCTGGGTGACCGTCTTCCTGGTTTCGGTGGGGATCCACCGGAAGATCTTGCGCAGCATGCGTAGGATGTTGAAGCAAGACGAGGAGACGGCGTTGATTTGTCGGGTCATTGAGAGGGAGGAGTCCAGGATGAAGCCCAGGTTGCGTGCGTGGTCCGTTGGTTTGGGTGCGTTGCCCAGGGCAGGGGGCCACCAGGAGTCGTCCCAGGCGGAGGGTGATGATCCTAGGATGAGGACTTCCGTTTTATCTGAGTTCAGTTTCAGGCGGCTGTTCCTCATCCACTCGGCTACGTCCTTCATCCCTTCATGTAGGTTGGTTCTGGCGGTTGTGGGGTCGTTGGTGAGGGAGAGGATCAGCTGGGTGTCGTCGGCGTAGGAGATGATGTTGAGGTTGTGTTGGCGTGCGATGGCTGCGAGGGGGCTCATGTAGACGTTGAAGAGGGTGGGGCTGAGTGATGATCCTTGTGGTACGCCGCAGATGACTTCGGTGGCCTCGGAACTGAACGGGGGGAGGCGGACTCTCTGGGTTCTTCCGGCGAGGAAGGAGGATGATCCACTCCAGTGCCTTCTCTTGGATTCCGCCGTTGTTCAGGCGTTGCACTAGGGTGCGGTGGCAGACTGTGTCGAACGCTGCGGAGAGGTCCAGGAGGATGAGGGCCGCTGTTTCCCCGTTGTCGAGCAGGGCTCGGATGTCGTCGGTAGCTGCGATGAGGGCGGTCTCGGTGCTGTGGTTGGCCCGGAAGCCGGACTGCGAGTGGTCGAGGGATCCATTCGTCTCGAGGAAGGCGGCCAGTTGTCTGTTGACGGTCTTCTCGATGACTTTGGCAGGAAAAGGAAGGAGCGAGATGGGGCGGTAGTTTTTGAGGTCGGTGGGGTCTGCTGACGGTTTCTTCAGTAGGGCGCTGAGTTCGGCGTGCTTCCAGCTCTCTGGGAAGGTGGCGGTGACGAAGGAGGTGTTGATGATGTCCCGGAGGTGGGGTGCGATGACGGCGTCGGCCTTGTTGAAGACGTGGTGAGGGCAGGGGTCGGTTGGTGATCCGGAGTGGATGGAGTTCATCGTGCGGATAGTGTCTTCGGTGTTGATAGGGGTCCAGGCTCGGAGGGTGGAGGTGGGGGCGTTGGAACGGTCGTAGGGTACGTCGGCTGTGTGCTGAAACTGTAGTGTATGTCTGCGATCTTGCTGTGGAAGAACGAGGCGAGCGAGTTGCAGAGGTCTTGCGAGGGAGTGATGTCGTTGTTTCCGGCGCTGGGGTTCGAGAGTTCTTTGACGATGATGAAGAGTTCCTTGCTGTTGTGGGCGTTGTTGTCCAGTCGTTCCTTGAATGCGGTTTTCTTGGTGGTGTGGATCAGCTGGTGGTGTTTTCGGGTGGCGTGCTTGAGGGTGGTCATGTTGTCTGCAGTCGGGTCTCTGCGCCATGCTTTCTCGAGGGCCCGGCAGTTCTTCTTGGATATCTTGAGTTCGTCGGTGAACCAGGATGCTTTCTTGTTGCCGGGTCTGACTGGGGGGTCTTCAATGGGGCGAGGTCGTCTGCGCAGTTGGTGATCCATCTTGTGAGGTTGCTGGCGGCTTGGTTGGGGTTCGTTGAGCTGGCGGGAGGGTTCTGGCTCAGGGATGTGGTGAGTTGGTCGGTGGTGATCTTGTTCCAGCTTCTGCGCGGAAACTGTTGCCGGTGGTGGTGCGTGGTGATCCTGCTGAAGCTGAAGTGGACGCAGCTGTGGTCTGTCCAGTGGAGTCCGGTGGTGTGGCTGAAGGAGATGTCCTTGCTGGAGGAGAAGACGGGGTCAAGCGTGTGGCCGGCGAGGTGTGTGGGGGTGGTCACCAGTTGCTTGAGTCCGAGGTTGGCGAGGTTGTCCAGCAGGGTGGTGGTGTTGCGATCGTTGTTGTTCTCTAGGTGGAAGTTGAGGTCCCCAAGGAGGATGTAGTCAGCCGAGGGGAGGGCGTGCGGGCTGATGAGGTCGGCGATGTCTTCGCTGAATTGTGTGCGTGGTCCTGGGGGTCTGTAGATGAGGGTGCCTCTGAGGGTGGTCTTGGGGTCGGTGTGTATCTGGAAGTGCAGGTGTTCGCCGGCTGTGAAGGTGTCGTCGGAGTTGGTCGTGATGCGGATGGTGTTCTTGTGGACGATGGCGATGCCTCCTCCTGTCTGGTTTGCGCGGTCCCTTCGGGTGATCTTGTATCCGTCCGGGATGGCGATGGCGATGTCGGGCGCTGAGGAGGCGTTCATCCATGTTTCCGTGAGGAAAGCGACGTCTGGTGATGTGGAGTCGAGCAGGTTCCAAAGTTCCACGGCGTGTCTGTGGACGGAGCGGGTGTTGAGCAGGAAGCACTTCAGGTGGTTGCTGCTGGTGCTCGGCTTGGCGGGTGTGGTGCAGGTCCGGAGGCAGGAGAACTTGCAGGATTGGCAGGCGAAGGGTCCGTGGGTGCGTCCTGGGGTGGCACGGTGGCAGCCGGGGATGCGGCCGGTGTTGAGTGCGTTGAGGGTGGCGGTGTCGTAAGTCCGGTGGGTGGGTTGGCTGCTGCGGGGGCCAGGGGTTTGGCGCTGGGCGCGGTCCAGGCGCGGACGGGCGCAGACGGGCTTGCCTTAGGCGCGCCTTCGGCACGCCAGCGCGCGGCCGCGCAGCGGCCGCCATTTATGGGGAGGTGGGAGGGAGGAGCAGCTGGGAGGCGGGAGGCAGGGGCAGCGAATGGGCAGACAGGGGGGCGGGGCCGCAGGGGACGCAGCGGCGGGAGTGGCGAGAGGCAGCGAGGGGTACAGAAGGAAAAGTGGAGATAAAGCGGACACAAATACGGGCACAATTCAAAATGGGGCAGCGAGGGGTACAGAAGGAAAAGTGGAGATAAAGCGGACACAAATACGGGCACAATTCAAAATGGGGCAGCGAGGGGTACAGAAGGAAAAGTGGAGAGAAAGCGGACACAAATACGGGCACAATTCAAAATGGGGCAGCGAGGGGTACAGAAGGAAAAGTGGAGATAAAGCGGACACAAATACGGGCACAATTCAAAATGGGGCAGCGAGGGGTACAGAAGGAAAAGGGAGAGAAAGCGGACACAAATACGGGCACAATTCAAAATGGGGCAGCGAGGGGTACAGAAGGAAAAGGGGAGAGAAAGCGGACACAAATACGGGCACAATTCAAAATGGGGCAGCGAGGGTACAGAAGGAAAAGTGGAGAGAAGGCGGACACAAATACGGGCACAATTCAAAATGGGGCAGCGAGGGGTACAGAAGGAAAAGGGGAGAGAAAGCGGACACAAATACGGGCACAATTCAAAATGGGGCAGCGAGGGGTACAGAAGGAAAAGTGGAGATAAAGCGGACACAAATACGGGCACAATTCAAAATGGGGCAGCGAGGGGTACAGAAGGAAAAGGGAGAGAAAGCGGACACAAATACGGGCACAATTCAAAATGGGGCAGCGAGGGTACAGAAGGAAAAGTGGAGATAAAGCGGACACAAATACGGGCACAATTCAAAATGGGGCAGCGAGGGGTACAGAAGGAAAAGGGAGAGAAAGCGGACACAAATACGGGCACAATTCAAAATGGGGCAGCGAGGGGTACAGAAGGAAAAGGGGAGAGAAAGCGGACACAAATACGGGCACAATTCAAAATGGGGCAGCGAGGGGTACAGAAGGAAAAGTGGAGATAAAGCGGACACAAATACGGGCACAATTCAAAATGGGGCAGCGAGGGGTACAGAAGGAAAAGGGAGAGAAAGCGGACACAAATACGGGCACAATTCAAAATGGGGCAGCGAGGGGTACAGAAGGAAAAGTGGAGATAAAGCGGACACAAATACGGGCACAATTCAAAATGGGGCAGCGAGGGGTACAGAAGGAAAAGGGGACACAAATACGGGCACAATTCAAAATGGGGCAGCGAGGGGTACAGAAGGAAAAGTGGAGATAAAGCGGACACAAATACGGGCACAATTCAAAATGGGGCAGCGAGGGGTACAGAAGGAAAAGGGAGAGAAAGCGGACACAAATACGGGCACAATTCAAAATGGGGCAGCGAGGGGTACAGAAGGAAAAGTGGAGATAAAGCGGACACAAATACGGGCACAATTCAAAATGGGGCAGCGAGGGGTACAGAAGGAAAAGTGGAGATAAAGCGGACACAAATACGGGCACAATTCAAAATGGGGCAGCGAGGGGTACAGAAGGAAAAGTGGAGATAAAGCGGACACAAATACGGGCACAATTCAAAATGGGGCAGCGAGGGGTACAGAAGGAAAAGGGGAGAGAAAGCGGACACAAATACGGGCACAATTCAAAATGGGGCAGCGAGGGGTACAGAAGGAAAAGGGGCGAGAAAGCGGACACAAATACGGGCACAGTTCAAATGGGGGCAGCGGGGGCACAAAAGGGAAAAGGGGAGACAAGCAAGCAATACGGGCACCGAGGCCACAAACGGAAGGGCGATCTTACCAGCAGCAGCAGCGGGCGGCCAGCACAGGCGGATCTGTGTGGTGGGGGAGCGACCTACCTGGCAAGGTCAAGGGTCGCTCACCTCACCGCGCAGCGGCCGCCATTTATGGGGAGGTGGGAGGGAGGAGCAGCTGGGAGGCGGGAGGCAGGGGCAGCGAATGGGCAGACAGTGGGGCGGGGCCGCAGGGGACGCAGCGGCGGGAGTGGCGAGAGGCAGCGAGGGGTACAGAAGGAAAAGTGGAGATAAAGCGGACACAAATACGGGCACAATTCAAAATGGGGCAGCGAGGGGTACAGAAGGAAAAGTGGAGATATAGCGGACACAAATACGGGCACAATTCAAAATGGGGCAGCGAGGGGTACAGAAGGAAAAGTGGAGATAAAGCGGACACAAATACGGGCACAATTCAAAATGGGGCAGCGAGGGGTACAGAAGGAAAAGGGGAGAGAAAGCGGACCCAAATACGGGCACAATTCAAAATGGGGCAGCGAGGGGTACAGAAGGAAAAGTGGAGATAAAGCGGACACAAATACGGGCACAATTCAAAATGGGGCAGCGAGGGTACAGAAGGAAAAGGGGAGAGAAAGCGGACACAAATACGGGCACAATTCAAAATGGGGCAGCGAGGGGTACAGAAGGAAAAGGGAGAGAAAGCGGACACAAATACGGGCACAATTCAAAATGGGGCAGCGAGGGGTACAGAAGGAAAAGGGGAGAGAAGGCGGACACAAATACGGGCACAATTCAAAATGGGGCAGCGAGGGGTACAGAAGGAAAAGGGGAGAGAAAGCGGACACAAATACGGGCACAATTCAAAATGGCGCAGCGAGGGTACAGAAGGAAAAGTGGAGATAAAGCGGACACAAATACGGGCACAATTCAAAATGGGGCAGCGAGGGGTACAGAAGGAAAAGGAGAGAAAGCGGACACAAATACGGGCACAATTCAAAATGGGGCAGCGAGGGGTACAGAAGGAAAAGTGGAGATAAAGCGGACACAAATACGGTCACAATTCAAAATGGGGCAGCGAGGGTACAGAAGGAAAAGGGGAGAGAAAGCGGACACAAATACGGGCACAATTCAAAATGGGGCAGCGAGGGGTACAGAAGGAAAAGTGGAGATAAAGCGGACACAAATACGGGCACAATTCAAAATGGGGCAGCGAGGGGTACAGAAGGAAAAGGGAGAGAAAGCGGACACAAATACGGGCACAATTCAAAATGGGGCAGCGAGGGGTACAGAAGGAAAAGGGAGAGAAAGCGGACACAAATACGGGCACAATTCAAAATGGGGCAGCGAGGGGTACAGAAGGAAAAGGGGAGAGAAGGCGGACACAAATACGGGCACAATTCAAAATGGGGCAGCGAGGGGTACAGAAGGAAAAGGGGAGAGAAAGCGGACACAAATACGGGCACAATTCAAAATGGGGCAGCGAGGGGTACAGAAGGAAAAGTGGAGATAAAGCGGACACAAATACGGGCACAATTCAAAATGGGGCAGCGAGGTGTACAGAAGGAAAAGGGAGAGAAAGCGGACACAAATACGGGCACAATTCAAAATGGGGCAGCGAGGGGTACAGAAGGAAAAGTGGAGATAAAGCGGACACAAATACGGGCACAATTCAAAATGGGGCAGCGAGGGTACAGAAGGAAAAGGGGAGAGAAAGCGGACACAAATACGGGCACAATTCAAAATGGGGCAGCGAGGGGTACAGAAGGAAAAGGGGAGAGAAAGCGGACACAAATACGGGCACAATTCAAAATGGGGCAGCGAGGGGTACAGAAGGAAAAGGGGAGATAAAGCGGACACAAATACGGGCACAATTCAAAATGGGGCAGCGAGGGGTACAGAAGGAAAAGTGGAGATAAAGCGGACACAAATACGGGCACAATTCAAAATGGGGCAGCGAGGGGTACAGAAGGAAAAGTGGAGATAAAGCGGACACAAATACGGGCACAATTCAAAATGGGGCAGCGAGGGGTACAGAAGGAAAAGGGGAGAGAAAGCGGACACAAATACGGGCACAATTCAAAATGGGGCAGCGAGGGGTACAGAAGGAAAAGGGGAGAGAAAGCGGAAACAAATACGGGCACAGTTCAAATGGGGCCAGCGGGGGCACAAAAGGGAAAAGGGGAGACAAGCAAGCAATACGGGCACCGAGGCCACAAACGGAAGGGCGATCTTACCAGCAGCAGCGGGCGGCCAGCACAGGCGGATCTGTGAGGTGGGGGAGCGAGATGCCAAAAGCAAACTCCGGTATGGAATTTTTTAGCTTATGTTTACTGCGATAAAGTGAAACTATGAGTGGAAAACATTCAAAACAAGCTCCAACAAATTAATATATATATTTTTTATTTTAGTTTTCATTATGTTACCAATAATGACTTCAGGATTCACACGATCCACAGAAACACCATATATTAAGCACACATTACATCTAAGTAATTAAAAACATGCCTGGAGATGGAAAGGCAGCTGCCTCCTCTTTCAATCTTAGTCCACTGGCTGTCACCGTTAACCACACAACAGAGGAAGCTATTCGCTTCCTCGACCCTGTCAGTCGAGACAGTTCCTGTTCCTCTTCCTGTCAAAGTAACTGAATCATAGTGAACATCGCCACGTGTGGTGCAAACGAGGAAGGAGATGTCACCAGCCGGCCCTGGACGTGGGGGGAGATAACGGTCCTCGTTTGGCAGTGTCTGCTCTTGAAGAAAGTTAGGGAGGGGGCTGCCTCTTCTGCTAGGATTCGAGTGAAGCTCATTCAACGAAGGCACAAAAATTAAACGAAGCCTATGACTGCGGGCTGGCTTTGTGTTTTTTTTGTTTTATAAGGCGAGAACTCGACCCGAAGGTAGGAGATCCAGTAATATTACACAAGGTCACTTTTTTTGCACGGGGAGATTAAGTGATTTGCCCAGAAGTACGGGATGATGAGCCGACGCCGAGACTCGAGCCTTGTTCCTCAGTTTCAAAGTCGCCAGGTCTGGCCGTAATGCCACATCCTGTGGTAACACAATTAACAACGCAACTGAAAGCTAAGAGGCGTTCCCTCACCAAGGACGGATGAGCACAGCCGCTAAAGTGACAGACATGCTATAAGGACGCAGATCAGTACATTGGTCTGTGCCCTGGTACGGGTCCAGTGCCACCAAAGGTACAGCTGCAAACTCTTACAATACTGGGATTGAGGAGGCGGATACTGACTTCACACTGCAACCAGTGGAGTCACAGCTATCACCGAAAACCAGGGTGCACATTCACGTCTCACTGTACTCGATTAAATCGTATAAACCAGACACAGAATGCACAGCAAATTAACAGAATTAACAGGGCCGCAGACTGTATGCACACCATAACAGAATGCACAGGGCCGCAGACTGTATGCACACCATAACAGAATGCACAGGGCCGCAGACTGTATGCACACCATAACAGAATGCACAGGGCCGCAGACTCTATGCACACCACCTGGGAAAGATGGTAAGCCACAGTCACACAACCTAAAGGAAGAGCTGGAGTTGTGTAATGAGTTATACAGCAATAATTCAGAGGCACCGTACTGCAGGAGAGGTGGCATACACAACCACAAAGGTGGGGACACAAAAAAGGGGTGCGGATGCAAGCAGGAGTTAACACTGCCCGGGGAGGGATAACACCGGCAAAATAATGTTACAGCAGAATGAGTGTACTGTGTACAGGGAAGATGCAGAGTCCAGTCTGACTCTGCACAAGGGGTAACAGACACAACCAATGAAGTTACAGCAAAATGGGAAATGCCCAAGGTCACACTGCGCAACAGACATCCGCAACCACACTGAGGTTACGTGTGGTTACAATGCAGAGCTGCCGCCGTGTGCGAGCCAGTGAGCCATCCCAGTGTACTGCAGCAGCAGCCGCGCTCCGGCCAGCGCTCAGCAGCAATGCAATCGGTCTCGCCTTCGGGACCTTATATGTATTTATATGTATTTAGCCATGCAGCACATTAGCCTGGCTGCTGAAACATCTACTGTTCTTCAACATGGAGGGAAAGTAAGCACCAAACTGCGTGACACGCCAGGTATGGGAACACATGGAGAGAAATATTGCCTTTCAGCAGGAAATGGTATAGTCCAAAGCTCTGTTTTTAATATAATATCAGGGCCTTTGGTGGTCATATCGCTGAAATTACAAGATTTGAAAAAAAAAATATTGTCTACGGGTGCTGGTGGAAGACCATTTCTATGGACTGAAATCTAGAGAATGCTAAAGTGATTAGCTAGAGTTCCTCAGCAGAAAGCAATACACCTGGTAAACAAGCACCCTGGGGCACAAACGTGAATGCAAGGTCTATCAAAAGGAGACACTTTCCCCCAAGCCAGCTATTTCTGTCATTTTGCAGTTAGGTGTTTATTTTACCCCCCTTCTTTTAAAATATTTCCACCACAAAGCAAATTAATTAAGAAATATCTCCCTTTTGTGGGGCAATATGTCCCTCCAGGCATTGCCTGGCGCTGGCACGTCTGCCTGCATGCATGAATATTCACAAGATCAGAGGGGCGGCGCCCCGGCCACATTTCAGTCGCACACTTCAGAAGTGCTCTTGCAACTCTGAAACTTGTTGAATCAACTGTTTCGGGGCATGTGGGCAGGCTGCAGACCGGCGGAGCCGGTTCCACAGCCGCTAATCCCTTCCTGTTGTGGTTGCAGCACTCACTGGGACGTGATGCCTCCATGGTCTCCTCTCAGCCCAGGCTGGCTCTGGAGCACTTCACTCCAAGCCGGAGAATCTGCCCTTGATCCGCAGTCAGAGGCGGCCAGTTGGCCCTTTGAAGATGGCGATAAGCGCGCGGGGACGGGACAGCGGGAGCTGAAATGGAAAATAGCCGGGCCGTCTCGCCACAGTAAAGTGTATGTGGGCACATGGGGGAGTTTCACCCGGAAGCATTACCATGCGAGGTTCTGAGGAGACCTTTTCTGCCCGTGTCAGGCATGAGTAGCTCACCTAGGGTCTGGACTTCTTTCCATTCTGGCTCTAAACGTGCATTTTAAAGGTAAAACTAAAAAATGTGCCAACGTGCACCTAAACCGGCTAAGTATGCACGCGAGGTCACCCGAGGGCCGGCCCGTCAGAATGAATTCCGAGAAGGCGGTCTCCTCTTCGGGTCCGATTCACCCTTCTCTCGTCCAAAACTCTGGCACCTCTAACCCAAACACTGATTCTGTCCATAAAAAACAAAAGATCGCCTTTCTAATATACCGAGGTAGTCCCATTATAAAGAGTGCAAAAGGAAACAGAACCCACGTTCTCTCTCGTGTTAAGGGTGTAGTTTCTAGTGCCCCCGTTGCATTCTGGTACATGTAGTTTTGTCTCCCACACCCCATAAATGCAAAACAAACAATTTGTCCGACATCGCAGAGGCGCGTGGATGGCTTTGAGAGAGCCGTTCCCTTGATTTGACACATTTTAAGATCTCTGCCGCTGTTCTGAAACAAACAGGCGCATTTCACTAAACTGGCCTCGAAGCAAAACATGGCAATCTTGCTACCTACACTGGCTAGCGCGCTGCGCGTCATTACTAGTAAAACAAACTGATGTAAAGGCGGTGCATCACGGTATAAACAACACGCATTGTGCAACATTGCAAAATGTCTCAAGTCCAGCACGGGCGGCCCCTGCACAGGGAGCGTGGATGGGCCGGGCCAGACTAAAGATGGCCAATAAACCCCTGCTTATAGGTGCTTGTAACCCACTGTCAGGAAGGGCTCGGCAGTAAGGTAGGGGCCTAAAATACCCCCACTGCCATCACAGGACAGCTGCTAACTTCAAGAGCACGACATGCAAACCAATGACGTTTAATTACAGAGGCTGGCAATTTGGGGACTGGCTGCAGGCTGCCGAGGGGAAAGGCAAGCTGGCAGCTCGAGGGAAGCTCCCTCCACTTTTAACAACCTCCCTGGTGCTGCTTTTTTTTTTATGGAAGGCCTGCGAGAGAGCCAGCCAGCGCCTGGTAATGAGGCGCAGGAAACAGGGCTCTTAACGTGGGCCTGGAACTTAATGAGGGGGCAGGACTTGGGCATTTGAAAAGGCAAGGGGGACAGGGAGGGCAATGTTTTCATCACAAGTGTGTGAGGCATTATAGACATTTTCCCGTCTACGCCCTCCCAAATAATACTCCAAAACAATTCTGACCGAGGGGGGTGGTCTGTAAAGACCGAGTGCATTTGTAAGTAATATTCGCTTTGTTACGGCTCCAGTCCACACATGGTTGACTTCTGGCTGGTGTTTTCACACTTACTTATGGGCAGCACCTTGAAACCTTGCTGGGTGAAGTCTGCCCTCTGTAAAAGAACAATTAAACAGGCCCTCTTGCTGCGCTCTTTTCCAGCTCCTCGAGGGCTGGCGCTGCCCGGCGGAGGCACCACGCCTGAATGCAATGGTGAGTACCCGGTGGCAGTAGGAAGTGACACCCCAAGGGCGCTGCGGCCCGTGCCCCGGTACACCTAGTGCTTACCTAAACTTTGACTGTCCTCTGCGTCTCGTTGAGAACACCCCCAGTACCTGCTAAGACCCCGTGACCTCCAGTGCCCATACAGCACACACACTGCCCGTCGTGCCCACCATAGGGGCTGAATCGCCCTCCCAACCACCAGTGCCGGCTAGCAGGCCCCTAACCACACCCGTCCCATTCACACCCTTCTCTGGTGCACACACGGTGTTTGTGCACGCACGAGGTTTGTTATTCACCGCAGTGATGTCATGCAACCGTCAGCTGGTTTACCCGTGATGCCACCCTACCCTCAACTGATTTCTCCTGGCCAGTAGTGCCAGCTACACTATCCTAAACAATAGTGCCGTTTGCTGCCTCCTAGCCAAAGTGCCTGCTGCACTGTCATGAACACAAGTGCCTTCCAACCAGTGCCTGCTTCGTGATCATAAACAAACACTGCTGCCTCCTCCACGCCACTGACCGCCAAGAACTGTTGCCCCCCCGCCCCTTTGACTATGAACTCTCTCTGCTTTGCTCCCTAGCACCAGTTCCCTGCCACTTACCACCAGTGACTGCTCTGTCAAACCGCGCCTGCCTCTCTGACCACTCCTGCCTAAATCACAGTTGTCTCGCCACTGTCGGACGTCTTCCCCAGTTTTCTGTCGCTCCGACCATGAGCGACTGCTCTACCCCCCCCCCACAAGGTGCCTACATTCTGCTTCTTAGGTCCGTACTTAGCGCCCTGCCTGCGTCACCACTGGTACACGGTCTCCCTCCACACTTGCCTACTCCGGGCATCTCTTCCTGCTCAGTGCTTCCTCGGGACACAACCGGTGCCCACTGCCCGCTACCTTCACCTCCCCTTTTCCCTTAAGTTCTGCTGAGGCATTTATTCCCAATGTCCCGGGGTGGCACCCTGCACCCGCCTGTGCCACAGCGAGCAGCGGGGACGCCGGGTCCCATAGAGGGCAGTAGTACCCGCACACACCAGCCTTACCTCGCTCTGGGATCGCGGCAGCCTGGCGGCCAGGGGAAGAGGCGCTGTGTGCTGGTCCGGCCCGTCCGTGGGGCTCTGTATCGGTTCGCTGCTTGTGCTGTCTCTGCCTCCGGCCGTGAATTGGGAAAACGCTACTGTTTTGTTGCGCATGCGTACGATGTAAGGCATCGCGCGCATGCGAGACAAAGAGTGCGAATTCACCCACTAATCAAATAACAAACAAGCATTGAAAATGCATTAGGACTCGTATTTACGCGAGACCTATTGCATTTTCAACGGAAGTGCGGACGTGAAAAAAGGCACGAACTGGAGGGGGGGGAGGGGTGGTGGTGGTCCAAGAAGTCACGGACTACGGGAGGGACCGGGGAGAGGCAGGGGAACAAAACTGTTTTTGAAGTAAAGGGGCCGATAGCCTCGGAAGGAAAAAAATGACGACATAGCCGTCAGGAGGCGGGACTAACCAGCTAAACACCAATCACAATGCAGAATTTATGATTCAAGCCAATCAAAAATATGGCCGGAAACTGGGCGGAGCTTCCCCCCGCTATAGTGTATACTGCATGCCTCGCAAAGCGAGCAGCGCGTTGCGCTGCAACGCTATGCGAGACCTAAAAAACATTTGTTTTGCCATGCACGCCTCAGGCCTGCTGAAAGAACACTGCAGGACTACATGCTGGTGGTCTTATTGTAACTTTAATGGGAGCAAGCATTTTTCTTGCTTAGCTGCTTTCTCCCACAATTTTAGCTTCTGCCTTAAACCGTTGGCACCGGAAGTGATATTACCAGAGGTACAACACTTCTGATCACTTATAGCTTCAATGGTGCAAAAGAAAGTTTGTTTGTTTTTTAATTAAATTTCCACCTGCATGAGTCATTTTTATTTACTTTGCGTGTTTGCTAGGCTTCTGTAATGGAATCCTTTCTGCTGTTTTCTCTAACTTTCTGTTTCAGGGTTGGAGGAAAATAGGATAGCTTAAGTAAGAAACCAGCGCAGAAAAAGTTACAATTAAAAG
This sequence comes from Calotriton arnoldi, assembly GCA_963921515.1. Lineage (NCBI taxonomy): Eukaryota > Metazoa > Chordata > Amphibia > Caudata > Salamandridae > Calotriton > Calotriton arnoldi. The sequence goes on along the minus strand of CAWUFW010003062.1, from coordinate 1,211,429 downwards.
AGCATTGAACGAATTTTTGAATTGGGAAGCGCTGCACAATTTAAGACCCTATTAGTAAGGTACAACATTTTTTTTCGAAATGTCTCCTTTGTCAGTTGGACTAATCTTTGGGAACTTTAATGATGTGTACATGGAGGTACACCGTCTTGGCATGAGACTTTTTGAAATGAAGTTTCAAACTTGATATGTTACCCTTTTGTTAGCTGATACAAGAACTATATTTTTTCAAGCCAAAGGCAAGCGCGTCTGCGCCCGTCCGCGCACGAACGGGACCAGGGGCCACAAACCCTGGTCCGGTTAGGAGGAATACTGTGAGTTATTCTCCTAATCAGCTTCTGGAGCTTCGTAATATGCCATTCCCTGAATGTACTTTACTCAATCTTGAGGAGGTTTGCACTAGCTGCTCTTGCTGCAATTTTGCATTTAAAATAGGGCCCCACAAGGAACACAGCACCTTTACTACTACCACTTCTATTAACTCACGGGAAAATTCTTTACTTAAATGCAGTACTTTACTCAATAAGGAATTCTCCTTTTTTAATATTAACTGCCGTTCGCTTCCCAAGCATAAGGCTGACATCTTTGATCTCTTGATCGGTGAACAGCTTGATGCTATCTTTCTCACTGAAACATGGCTGCATAAGAGCTCTGGACCTGATGTTGCTATAGTTTTTCGTCTAACTACATAGTCAGGAAAGACAGGGAATTCAAGACCGGGGGAGGCATTGCTGTAATTTATAATAAGTCCTACACGTGCAAATTTGAAGATTTGCCCTTTATGGGTTGTGAGGCCGCTGTATTTAAACTTGCCTTGACCCCCCAGTTCACCTTCTCGGGCAAATTGGTCTATCGCCCCCCTGGGCTTCTTCGTTTCCGAATCTAATCTCCCCCCACCTTCTTAATGCCCCAAACTTTACCATCCTGGGCGATCTAAACCTCCATTTGGATGACCCGGCATGTGCAAAAAGCGCTACATTTATCTCCGATCTGGCAGCAATGAACATTTTACTTTGCAGTTCGGGTTCTACTCATGTGGCTGGTCATTTATTGGACCCCATTTTCTCTAATTTACCCAATAGCTACTGCCCCCCAGCCCTCCCACTGTGCTGGTCAGATCACTTTGCGGTCGGCTTTCAGTTCAAAACTATTGTGAGCCCGTCTGTAGCCTCACTTGGTACCAAGTCCAAAACCAGAAATTGGGGAAAATTGGATATTAAAGTTCTAAATAAGCTTCTATCTAATAATGCTCCCAGCATCAAACAAATGTCTATTGCTGATTTGGGTGTTATCCAAAACTGGATTCCAAAATCTATTGATGTTTGCCTCCCGCCTTCTAATAAGAGGGTTAACAACCACCGCCACCCTGCTCCTTGGTTTACTGAGAGGTTAAAAACTGAGAAAACTAAATGTAAAGCTTTGGAAAGATGCTGGAGGAAGAATTATGCGCCCAACATCAAAATTGCTTATAAAACGGCCAAAAGAGACTATCACTCCCTTTGTAAAATAGCTCAAGCCGAATAGGTTTCCTCTACTATCTCTAATGCGCAGAACTGTTCTAGGACTTTGTTTAAGGTGGTCAAAGAACTATCTGGATCAGAAAGTCAGTCCACCCCCGTTATCCTCAATGAATCGCAATGTGAGGACCTTGCCAACTTCTTTCTAAGTAAAGTTAAAAAAATATACTCTTCGCTGAATGGTGAAAAGTCAGTTAACACCACACAGCAAGTCAATATCCCTCCCCAGGTAGCCAGAACTACTGAAGATGGTGATTGCAAGACAATCGAGTCCACCAATAAATTGGAAAATTGGTCGCTCTTAGACATGAACTCCTTTAAGCAGCTCTTAGGAGGTCTTACATCTGGCTCTCCATGTGACCTCCTCCCCATCTCTGTGCTACAGCAGCTTGAGCTGCCTTCACTTAGGTTAATTATGGAGCTTCTTAATGCCTCCTTACAGGAAGCAACAGTCCCGCCAGAGTGGAAACATGCTATGGTTCTTCCACTTTTAAAGAAGGCGAATGCTGATCCGGCGCAGCTGTCTAACTTTCAGCCAATTTCACTTCTTCCGGCCTTTTCCAACATTTTGGAAAAACACATTCATTTACAGCTGTCTCAATTTGTTCGCTCTATCTACACTAGTATTGAGATGGTATGAGGCAAGATTTTTAAGAACACAATAGTGCCTTGCACAAAGGGTTAAAAATGTTAATGTCAAATACGGCAAGCTTGTGGGCACCGTTGAAGGTTTAATTGCAGAAGATGCTATATATTCCTAAATTAAATGTGAAAGGGGTTCTTTTAACCCTCTCTAACATGGCGGCTACTATTGGGGACTTTTGTCTGTTCTTTATTTCTCACAATTCATTTGTGCACCCGGAAGTCAGCGTGTATTTAAGCCGGAATGCTGGCTGGTTTCATTTGTCGTAGAATTTGGAAGAAGCAGGAGCATGCGAGGAGACTTCTTAGTCCCGGTAGGTGATTACGTAGGGGGGGAGACACTCTGAAGGAATGGTTAAAATTACGTGTACTTGGTTTAGTTAACTGGTATAAAGTATATACCCTGTAGTTTGTGTGGGGGACTTTTTATAGTTTAGAATTGAAATGTATGGCGAGTATTCCTCCAGGTACTATGTGTTGTGGGCCACCTTTATGAGGTTTAATAGAGGAGAGCCTGTTGTTATAAGAGAGCAACTGGGGTGTGGTTTTAGACGCTAATTAATTGCACATTTGGGATACAATAATTACGGAGTGGTTCTCTCTGGATGAGCCGAATGCCTTTGAGGGTTAGAAGCAGAGGGGGATGGCATTATTTTATAAATTATACAGATTGATGACATAAAAAAGGAAATGCTTTATATATACAAAACAAACACCTGTGATGACTTGTTGTTTTTTGGAAAAAAACTCGCATAAAATGGGTAATGCACGGCCATAATAAGGGAGTGTTACAGTTTACTAGAAGCGTCTTAAGAAGCATTTATAAATAGAAGAGACAATGAGAATATAGGTTTATGCCTTAAATAATTTGGGGCAGCATGGCGACATGTAAAATTTGGAGGCAACATATAACTTATCATAGTGTTCTTTTATACAGGCATCAATATTTTGATTGTGGTTGCCGATAGGCCTTCACTCTACATTTGAGGACTTGATTATTTACAGAAGTTCGGCATTATCTTTGAGCCATAGCTCCAGTGGCTAAACCCAAATGGGTACATGATCAGGTAGTGTACATACTATCTTTCTTTCTATGTTATAAACAAACCTTTTTAGTTTAAATGTTAAAATATAGGGCAGAGTTAATAAATCGTTCTCTCCCCCTTTTTACACTATGTGGTGATCTGTAGGGTTCTAAGTAGGATTTTATCTACATACAGACTCCAGCAGATTTGTGAAGTTTATGGAAGTATAACCCTAAAACCCAGAAACTTTAGTTTTATATAAAGGTAGAGTTTTAGTTATTTTATGGATTTCGACAAAAAAGTGAATTCTCATTTGATGAATGTTATTTTATAATGGTTGTTTCTATTTTATTTTTCTCCTTTGCACAATGCATCCATAGAACAACCCCCACTTTTACTATTGAGGGATCGTGTGGTTAATGTGGAGAATTAGAACTATCAAGGAAGGAATATAATACTTTCCTCTTCCCACTCTTTGTTCTTTTATCTGTTTAGGTGGGTACACTCCTTTACAACTATAATTATTATCAGAGTGCGGCAGAATAGGGTTGGTGTATGAGTGGAAATGTCCCTCCCTCTTCTTATAATCAGTAACGACCATGTGATTGGCGTGATGAAAAAGGTGTGTGAAAGGAAAGATCTCTTACAAAACCCACTCACATACATATATATATTTAAAAAAAATTAAATCATTGTTTGTGATGGGTTTATCCATTAAGGAATATATATACTATGAGTTTAGAAACTCGGGATGTTGATTGAGTGGTATGCCTGGAATTATCATGTTTGAATCACCATGGATTGAACCGAAATTGTAATATAGATGTCTTTGTTGTATTGGTTGTATGTTTTATTGATAAGTGATCAATTGCAATGTGATATATTATGTATTAATGTTCTTTTGAACAAAATCTAATATGTCGATTTTATATGAATATCTTTTTAGATTATTGTGTTGGGAGACACCAAAATTAATTGTTAGCCTGAAGAAGGTGGTGTATTCAATCAAACCACCGAAACACGTCGCTTTGTTCTGAAAACGCACCCAAGCATCACCGGTTTTTTGACAATAGGGACTTGAATGAACACTTATACCTGTGTCATGTAATGTCTAATTTCAAATGAAATATTGAAAAAAACCTTTTTGTCTTGGTTTGCCAAATAGAGTTATTGGGCTCTATTGTTATTATATAATTTTTGTTGTATTCTCCCATGAATTTTGAATGTGTTGTTTTTAATAATATTGTTGTTTTTATGTTTTTAAAAAAAAGAAAAAGAATCTATAAATAATATATTTTTAATAAAATTGAATAAGGATCCTGTCAATAAAGATATTTTGTATTATACTTTTCTGGTTTTCAATTCCATTGATGGTGATTAGAGTGTGTGTGAGATCGGTGTGGTATATAGTGTGCTTATGAGAAACCCAAAGGGATTTTGTTTTTGACATATTGTCAATTTGTTGAAACTCAAAACTTTTTGCACTCCTCACAATCTGGCTTTAGAGTAGGTTTCTCAACCGAAACTACTCTTCTTTGAGTCACTGAAATGCTGCGGCACCGTTTGGATACTGGGGACACTGTGGCCCTTATATTACTTGATTTGAGTGCCGCTTTCGACACGGTGTCTCACACCGTGTTATTAAAAGCCTTGCAATCTCTGGGCGTTGATGGCTCGGCACTCAACTGGCTTGTCTCTTTCCTGGCCGACCGTACGTTCCATGTCTTTTCTTCCACGGCCAGCTCAAAACCTCATTCATCTCCTTATGGGGTACCCCAGGGCTCTATTCTTAGCCCTCTATTTTTCAATGTCTACGTTAAACCTCTGGCGACGATTGCCGAAGAGGCTGGGCTGTCCCTTTTCTCCTACGCAGACGACACCCAGATTATCTTTTCTCTCTCTGCTGAGAGGGTGTCTTAAGTCTTACGCTCTCCAGTCTGGGTTGAGGAAAATTGCATCTTGGATGCAAGCTAATTTACTCAAACTGAATGGAGAAAAAACGGAGGTTTTGATTTTGGGGAAAAATAAAGATCTATGGGGCCCCCAACACTGGCCTTCTGAAATGGGCGCTCTACCCCAGCCCACCCACCAAGTCCGCAATTTAGGCTTCATCATTGATGATCTATTATCTATGAAACAACAAGCCGTTAAGGTGGCCTCGACTTGCTTCACCATCTTTAAATGGCTAAAGAAAATCCTTTGGATGCTGCCCCGTTCCACCCAGAGAACCGTAGTCCAGGCCCTTGTCACTTCTAGACTGGACTATGGTAACATTCTGTATCTGGGGGCAAATAAGGATGTGACACGTAAACTGCAGGTGGTGCAGAATGCAGCCGCCAGACTGCTCAGCCAGGCTCCCAGAGCTGCTTCTATCTCTGGTTTTCTTCGTGATCTGCACTGGCTCAAGGTAGAGAATCGTATCAAATTCAAAGCCTTGAGCTATATGTTTAAGATCAAAACTGGCCTGGCCCCTCAGTACTTGCTAGCCTTAGTTCACCCGTACTTGCCCTCACGCCCTCTCCGTTCCACTACTCTTGCGAAATTTTTGGTCCCTAGAATCAGATTGTCGCGGATGGGCGGTCGATCCTTTGCTTAGCTAGGTCCCTCCCTGTGGAGAACTCTCCCTATGTCTCTCCGTAATGAAACTGTCTACGTAAACTTTCACAAATGCTTGAAAACTTGGCTGTTCAATCAATAATCCTCTGCTCTCTCGTTTGTTCCTCTCAGGCTGGCGCCGGGAAACCCTCTTGGGGTAGCTGCGCGCCTTATAAAATTAATTAACATAACACAACATATTTTTTCAGTGTGTTTGGCTCGGAAAACACTCTTCTCTTTACGGGGACCTGGAGATGATCAGTTGTATAAATACTTGCAGTGATGGCACTGCATATCACTAATTGTTGCATAATACATTTTAGGTCATACCGTAAGCCTTGCAACAGCCTGCATAGATTAATAAAACAAGTGTTTGATTTTCTGAGAACCTGCCAGTGATCTGGCCAGAGCACCTCAGAGTCCGGATTTTAATGATCTGTTCGCTGTTTAGTTAGATGTTCTATGCTTTGTATTTCAAAAATATAATGAACAAGCCCTCACTCCCTTCAGTAATATCATGGTAAATTCTTAATGAATGGTATTACCATGCCTCTTTGAACATACTTGCAACCCAAAATGCTAGAAGCACGGTGGTCAGGCGTCTTGTGTTAACAAGCATTGGCAAAGCAGATAGGTCTCACATATGTGAGGTATTGGCTTTCTCATTGTTCTTAGCAAAGGTGTATTGCAGCGTGGCTACACGGCTGAAGGTTAAATAAATAAAGGTGCTGTTCTACCTTTTTTTTTTTTTTGGTATGGTGGATAGGGGACAACAAGGACAAGGTTTGGAGGGCGGGTGACAACGACAACGGGGAAGGAGGATGGGAGGGGCAACACTGACCATGGAAGGGTGGCTGGTGGGGGCAACATGGACAATGGAAGGACGGCGGGTGGGGGTTCAACACTACTGTCAGCAGAGGGTTGGCGGCAGAAGAAACACGGAGGGTGGTGAAATACAAGAGGGAGAAAGCTGAAAAACACGCACTTTGGTAAAGTGCTTAAAATATTAAGAAAAAAGTAGCACCTAAAAAATGAGAAGTGGAAGGACACAAAAATGCACTCATGCTCCAGGGGAGAGACAAACACACACAGAGGATGTAAGCCTACGCCAGCTGACCTAAAAGAAGCAAGCAAACGAGTATGTATGAAGGCAAGTAATGGTAATGGAGCCCACTGTGGGGGGGGAAAGAAACATGCCTTGAAAAAGACGGTGCATGTGCTCTTTCAGCTGAGACCTACAAATCAGGAAGGTCGGCCTTTTTACGAGAATAGAACGAGGTTTATTTGATTGGGAAAAGTGAGGCATTTAAACTTTATTACTAATAAACAGCATGTTTTATTATTTTCAGAAATGCACAAGGGCGTCGTGTAAACGGTGCCAGCGCCTGATTTATTTTACTCGCCTGTTATGGTATCAGCAGTGAACGTGCCCAAAGATTTCACAGTATGGATGCAGACTAATGCTAATTGTATTTCCTGCCTGCTGCCTCCAGTGTTAGTAATATCTTGTGGGATTGCGGGGTGTGTTTAGAACTTGCTGAATAAAACTGCTGCTTGCGGATTCGATAGAAATCAGGCACTGAAGTAGTTAACTCTTGACAAATTATGAACGGCTCTTCATTATTTAGTTCACTGAAATGTTAAACCTGGATTGCTTGACAAATCCAATTAGCGGTCATCGACCCGCTGTCTCATGCTTGCAAAATGCTGACTGAGCAAGACAAATGCGCAGGATCTTTAAAGGGCAAAGGAGATTTCAGCGACTGGAGGTCGTAGGTGAAGTTCTGCAAGCCACAGTTTGTGCCAAAACAAATGACCAAAGGGAGAACTCGTCAACACTCATTGTTCAGTCATTTTGAGGATCCAGAGACTGTTTGTGTAACTTCACTTTCCCCTTCCACCTTCAGCGATGTAAGCATTGTACGATCTGCCACATTAATCACTCTCGATATGGGAGTGACGTTTGAGAAAGTTGTGAAACCGTTGCCTGCAGTTGATGTTCACTTTCAAAGATGGAATTGGAATTTGATGTTGGCATTTCAACATGACTGATTTATTTTGTTGTTTAAATGTTTGCAAAAGTAGCTATATTTTAAAACGCGCATTTTTATTTTATTAATATTTTGAGTTTTATGCTTTGAAATCGGAGGATCTGGAGTCCTGGTTGTTATTTATCAGCAACTGATTCCCCGTACAGCTTGACGACATTACCCTTTTCTGTGTCTTCACTGGCGGATGGTCAGCTAAAAACCTTAATTGTTCAATAAACTGGCTTTGCATCCGTTTAGCCTTCCTAGTGTGAAGTGTAAATATTCCTACGTGAAGAAATTTCATATTCGGTTTGTTGATTGTACAACGCATTAAGCCTGTGAAAATACGATAACGGTACACTATTGGTGGCCTTTCCTGTGGTGTAACAAGATTGGAGGCCTGGATTGGCTTTAAGCTTATGCTCAAGACCATGTCAAAGCATTCGTGCATGGCAAGAGCTATAGATGTATTGAAAGTGTAGGCAGTGTGGCAGAGAGTGTCAACTGCCTAGGTAGACCCCAAGCCAGTGCTTTGTTCCCAGGTTTGGCGATGGATGGATCGATGGGTAGATGGAGGGATTGGTGGACTTGGGTGAAAGAAAAGGCGGACAGTTGGATGTGCGGGTGGACTGATGGATGTGAGCGTGGACTGTGGATGTGCTGGTGGACATGCGGGCGGGACTTAATACAAGTTGCTTTGTGGTAGTGAAGTTAGTTATGTCCCATCTTTAAACAACCATGCTGTTCATATCTCCGAGGTCGAACATTATTACTTTAGAGAAAGTGTGCATGGCAGCAATGAGGGAAGATTAAAGCGAACAGCCAAGACATCATGAAAAGAGGTGGACTTGGCATTTCATTTTTGGTGGCCACTGAAATAAATAAACACCATTAACACACTGGATGCTTAAATATGCCAGTTACTATTCAATTTCTCAACCATTGGAAGATCAGACTGAGTCATCCCAGTCAAAGTACCACTACACAACTGATGCTCTGTTTCTATACTTCTTCCTGATGTGACTGCGGAGTGGCATTCCTTCTTTCTTGTGTGATATATCATAAGCTCTGTGGTGAATCTCTTGTTTCAATCTCTAGTTGATCCGTGATCATCACCAATATGATGGTAGCAGGAAGATTCGCTAGTGACAATACCATTTGGGCGAAGACTAAGAGCAGTATCTTTCCTATTCATTTGGATCTAGTTTATTGGCTTTCATGTCAGTCAACTGTTTACATCTGCCTGTTATGATGACGTTGAATAACGTTTGAAGGTGTAGGCATAGGTTGAAGGCCTCTTCCAGGAAAAAGATATTGTAGCCTGGTGTTTTGTAAATCACTGCCACTACTATGAACAAGCATTATTTGATAAATTCCTTTGTTGGTAAGTACGATAAATGTTTGGAGATCAAGCCTCATTACATCCTCCTTTTCCATGAGATTTAGGAACCTATTGGCCTTGCCAATGTAATCCACCTTGGCAAAAAGAGAAAGGCACGATGTCTGACTTGCATTTTCACTTATATGTGAGACCTGTTGCTTTTGCTAATGTTTTAAGAAATGCTGTAAATTAAATGTGTTAAGTAAAAGGGTTGATGTGCTTCCACAGTATTGTATTTTTATTGGCAATATAAAATTAGAACAAACAACCACATTACCAATAGTATGTGCAAAAATGCAGTATTTTTCCTAAGCTCTGCATTGCCGGCTACATCCACTCACTTATTACTGTGCTTTCCTGCACCCACTTTCTCACAACTCTGACAGTGTTTTCTTTTGCACATCTTACATGATGAATTTCTCTTACAGAATATTTTTGTACCACTATTCCTCACTTTATAGGTAAAGCTGCACAGATGGCAATAACTGAGCAGTCATCCCTCATACAAAATACATGCGACAGCAGCAGTAATGCAAGCCTCCATTGGGTACAAAACAAGCACTCCATAGGAAGAAGCAATACATGCTTCTCATACAGAAGTGTCAAAAATAACAGCTCAGAAAGCCTTCATCACAAAATAGGTAGAGCATGGGAAGCAGCGTTGCAACAATTGCTTGTGCAAAACATACAACACGGGAAGCAGCTGTAAAGCCTCATTCAAACCAAAGTGGGCAAGCATGGGTAGCAGCTGGCCAAAGCTTTCATGGCTAGTGGGCATAACCGCATTATGTGTTATGCCTTCAGCCAGTCCAGGCTTTTTAAATAATATTCCACGTAGTTTTAAGATTCTTTAACATTCACTGAGTGGGTGGATCAGCTGCTATTCAGAGAAGCCTACAAGGGAAACAGCTGGATAAAACATTCAGTCTCATGGAAGAACAGAAGGAGCCAATCGCGCGGGTGTTAAATAGGCTATGCTCCACAGGAGGGACAAAGACATGCTAAAGTAAATCGAGTCAGCGAATAGAAAGTAGGCCACTGTCAGTAACAAAACACAAAGCCAACGGTAAGCAATAGATGGAATGCCTTCCTATGTAATATTTCAGCCTGTCCCCAATAGGTCTCTGGTCTGGTAGGCTTTGACCTTAAAAGATACCCTGTCAAAGATGGTGGTGCGGTATGCATGCACAGTTTTATGACGTTATGACTTTAGACTACCAGATGCGTTGGATTTAACAAATCCAGAAAGCAGAAGGAAAGATAATTCTGGTCAGTGCATCAAGGATGTAGGCGAAGGAGGCTGGTTGCAGGTAAGTGTATAGGCAAGAGGTACCACTCATTGAGAGAACATGTAGTGAGGAATGAGAGTAGTATTACTAAGTTGGAAAATCAAAAGGGTGAAGAGAGTGCGTGAACCCATGTGGAGATGTTGGAATATGCAGGGCCGCAATGAAAATGGGTGAAGGGAACGAGGAGCTGATGGAAGTCACAAACAATAAGATTGTCTTCACGACAAGAAAGTAGGGGTTGCCTGTCAGTAAACTCTAGGACAATAATAAGAAACCAGATGGGTTTCTCTTTGTCTAGCTCAAGTTCTTCATTGTTTGACTCAGTTCTTGGTTTTGTCAGGACTAACGTTCAGCTATTTTGAAAATCGGATTTTCTGACTTTGTTCTGCTTGCACTGATTTTGCCCATGTTTTTTTATAGCGAGGTTATGTGTTGTGCTCTGTACTGCTGAAGTGGAGACTTTATGCACGTTTTGTTAGAGAAAGAGAGTGGCCCCGTCCTGACATGGAAGGCTGTTTATAAACTGGTTTAAGCCCAGGGCTTTCAGGTGTTCCGGTAATTCTTCTGCTGCTTGATTCTCTTTTGTCACTAGTCAATAGGTTTATTGTTTTAGACAATAAAAACCATTAACACAATAAAAATGACCGTACAGTAAAATACAAAATAAAACGAGCACAGGCTGTACCATTAAAAAGAATCGTAGGCTAAAAGAATACATTTATTAGCAAGGCTGTATTACTTTCATTTGGACTCAGGTGCGTTCTGATCGTAAGGGGCCTACAACTCTTGTATTCTCTTTCGTCTACACACAGATTGAAATTATCCAGTATCAAAATTGTCAGGTTCGTGGTTTGCAGATGTAGTGCTTCCTCTACATACACAAAGGAAGCGCTGTTTTGCAATAGACCCCTATTACATGGAATGAGGTATTGTGGTTTGTTGGGCAATGCTTG